>OU753577.1:14805000-16005000 GCA_916701695.1 Agrochola macilenta | reverse complement strand
AATCTTAGCGTAAAGCAGGTACATAACACAAGGTTTCTAGGGGTAACACTTGATGAGCACTTAACTTGGAAGAATCATATCGAGATACTCTGCAAGAAAATTAACCAATTTGTATTTGCGCTAAAAAAGGTCAAAAATGTAACGTCGAGAGAAACCTCCATAATAGTGTATCATGCCTATGTCTGTTCAGTAATTCGCTAAGGCATTGTTGTGTGGAGAAACACCTCAGAAACAGATCGAATTTTCATTGCTCAAAATAAGTGTATCCGCGCAATTTTTTATATGGATTGGTCTGATTCGTGTAAGCCTATATTGAAGTTACATAACCTTTTGACTGTACCCTGCATATATATCTTCGAAGTTGCCAAGTTTGCGAGATCCAATCTTGCATTATTTGAACGAAGGGATAATACAAATAAAAGGACTTAGGAACAGGTATCTCGAAATCTAGATGTGCAGCTTACATCTAGATTTCGAGATACCTGTTCCTAAGTTGCAACTCTTCCGAAAGAGTTGTATCTACATGGCTCCCCTAATTTATAATGCTTTGCCGAATACAATTACCCAACTACCCTTCCAAAAATTTTGTTCGGCACTACGAAAGTGGCTGTTGCAGGAATGTTTTTATTCAATTCACGAGTTTTTTGTAAAATGTCCCTGTATTTTTTTTTCTCTTGATCTGGTATCAAAATACAGGCATATGTAAAGTTAAGTGTTATTATGTTAAACTTATTGTGTTATTTAATGTAATGTCAAAAAAAGAAGTATGTAGTTTATATATAATTTATACATAAATGAAATAATGATTAAAATTTTAATATAATATTAATATAATGTAAATAATGTTAACAAAAAATTTATGTACTTCAATGATTGTATGTAACAATAATTGTAACTTGATTTGCATACCGTTAAAACGGTGAGACATGTAGCACTATGCAATAATACGAACACCTTTTGTAAACATACCATGTTTCTGGCAAATAAATATTCTATTCTATTCTATTCTATTCTAAAAAGGCGCACTCGATTTTTTTTTTTTCTCTCTCAATGCTTAGTAAAACGTTGTATGATACACGTGCGTAAGATGATTTCCGACTCGTGTCGACTTATACACTCGCTCGCTACCCTCGCTCGTGAATAAAATGCCACTCATCGGAAATCACCTAACCTACCTTCCGCACTTATAGCATAAAATAATAAAAAATTGAAGTTGTAGCGCAAACTAGGAGCCTTGTTAGGCCAATAAGACTCACTGCACACTGAACGTTTTTTTCTGTTTTCATTATTTTCTCAGTTTATAATGTTTATTTTTATTTTATTGCTTATAAATATTTCCTGTACGTGTCCCAAATATTAATTTCTTCTAAGTGACCTCTTTATGCGTTTAAGTAATTTTTCCAAAAATACTTATTTGTTTACATGTTTGGAAATTAAATTGCGAACGCAGGTGATTCGAGTGGATTCGTTCGTTGTTCACTCACCCACACCTCAGTAATAAGTAACGCTTCATCGCAGGAATTCAGTTATATTTTACAAAGTATAAAAGTAGAGCGACGCAAATGCAAAATATGTCTCTTACCTATTTCTCGCCCCAGTTCCGGAGTACCGTACATAAGTAGATCGCACATAGATGTACTTTCTAGACACAGTCGGGCGAACGTTGGCGCGTATCTAAAATTGAACATACAACTTCTTACGAATTGAGTTACAAAAACAGAAATAAAATGAAATAGTAAATGCACCTGTGGTAAAATAGGTATCAGTAAATGCTGAATAATTAAACAAATGCTTCGATGAAGAGTACACTGTTGACACAGTATCACGAACAAAAACTCATTGCTCAACTGGCCGCGATTAATAGTACTCTACATTTATTTTCTTAATTCAAAACAATTATAAAAGGTATTATAAATATCATGAACTTCAAATTATTATCAATCTTAATACTCGCACATTAAGTTTAATGTTGTTTGCGATATATTAATGTTTCGGACTGTTTATCTTAAGAGTTAAAAAAAAAAAACATAAAGTTTAAAAATAAACTCAGTTTGAGATTAGAACAAAAATATTTATTCTGAAAATAAAGCTTACATCTTAGCAATTAAGTTGAAAAGATATGTTGGTAATTGGTCTTTATTCTATCTTTGATCGCAAAACCATCGCAACCACGATCGGCCATGTTGCCTTATTTTTCAGGCCGTTCTTGAGGCGCTAACTTTGAATCAACAGTCCGGCCGTCGAGATAACGCGTTCTTGACACCTGACAGTTTCATACTAACAAATACGTCTCTTGCGATTACGACCCTTATTTCTACTAGAAATTGCCCAAATGACAGGTGTCAGGAACGCATTCTCTCAAGGGCCGGCCTGTAGTGTATTTTTGATCGAAGAACAAATGAAATGTTATTGGAAAACACCTGATTGGGTTTAAGACTAGACATTAGAGAGTATAATCTATATTATATAAAAGAAAGTCGTGTTAGTTACACTATTTATAACTCAAGAACGGCTGAATCGATTTAGCTGAAAATTGGTGGAGGTAGCTTAGAACCAGGAGTCTAACATAGGATACTTTTTAGTAGGGTAAGTAGGGTGGGTAGGTAGGGTATGTAGGGTAGGTAGGTAGGGTAGGTAGGGTAGGTAGGTAGGGTAGGTAGGTAGGGTAGGTAGGTAGGGTAGGTAAGGTAAGTAGAGTAGGTAAGGCAGGTAGGGTAGGTAAGGCAGGTAGGGTAGGTAAGGCAGGTAGGGTAGGTAAGGCAGGTAGGGCAGGATAGATTGCGGAACAAAGTTCGCCGGGTCAGCTAGTCTATATATATAAAAACAAAAGCTGTTCGTTAGTCTTTGGTTTTAAAATGTTTGTAATAGTCCAGGGAAGGTTTAAACGGTGAGAAAATTAGGGTAGGTAGGGTAGGTAGGGTTTAGTGCTACCCGTGCGAAGTCGGGGCGGGTAAAGCTAGTAATTGATAAAAATATAAAGTACTCACTTTTTCCTAATAGCTAGTTTGGTATCTTCTGTGTGGTGCAACCGTCCCGCGAGTGCAGATTCCAGGGATGTGAGCGCAGATTGATACCTCTCGTGCGCCATACTCAGTCTTTCTAGGATCTGTAGGAAGATTTAATCATCAGTTTTTTGAGCTAAACATGTGATGGTGATGAAAAAGTAAAAACATTCTGAACATCTTGAAACTAGCTAAAAGGACGATAAAAAAAAAATCGTGGATATTTTTAGTTTAATTGCTGTTTTTGTTCAAGCTAAAAGGTGACGTAATTTTTTCTTGAACAAAGTTCCTTAACACGGCTTTCGGTAGGAGTTGACTGGTAAAAAACGTCAGGTAAGGAAAAAGCGTTATGGCCCTTCCATGCGATTTTCTCTCTCTCTCTGTCGTTCCTGGCGGGGGGTTCCACACGTTTTTGTTTTATAATAATTTATATATTTTTCCTAGATCATCCGTAGTTTCACCTTTGAAACTTCGGGATCGACGGTCAACAGTGCTCACAATTTTGGTATTTGATCCTCGCGGGAGAAATAAATTCGCTATCCTGAATAAGAATCAATCACGTCCTAAAATAAAACCTTAGCATAGTGACCTGTGCAGATATAAGCCTGGCCAGCCTGTGCGGCGACAGCTGCTGCAGCGCGCTGGCGGCCACTCGCCGGCGCCACAGCGGACTGAGCACACAACACGCTTCCTCCTCCTCGCCACCCACTAGGCGGAGTCTGCAACAAACATGATATTGGTCATTAATATTGCGTATTCCTGAACGATATTTTTTAATCTTTTTTTTTTTTTAAGTTTTAAAATAAGTTTATAAAAATCAATAGAAGATCATGGTTTGCCAAGGGAACGAACAACAATTTTTAAGGCGAGAGTGTTTCTTTGAATCTAGAGCGGAGCGAAGAGTGCAGAGAGGGGTTCGAAGTACGTCACTCGAGCTTAAAATAGTGTTGCTCCCGAGGTGAAAACTCTACTATTTATCACCCTCTATGAGAAAAACAAAAACGTGTGCGGTCCGACCCCCGTCAAGAACGAAGTTCCTTCTCATGTATGATTTAAAACAAAAACAAAATGTTCGCAGCCGCCGCGCCGTCTTGGATTAAAATTTTGACCTCATTATCGACATTAGCACCTTCGAAAACTATGGAAACGATACCGATGATGAAAATTTTCACAGCTGCCATTTTGCATTTACATTTTGACCTCACCATCGGCTTTAGCACCCTCGAAAACTATGAAAACGACAACCTTGTCGAAAAAAATTGATTTTTGATTTTTTCGCAGCCGCCATCTCGTTTAAGTCCCAAGTAATAAGTACTTGGGACTTAAACATAACTGGCGAAATGAAACAAGGCGTTATGTTATGTTAAGAACTGTCAAATTACAATTTGATTCCACGGGTAAAAGTTATCTGACGTTGAAAAAAGCAGCCCTTAGTAGAAAATGCGGATTGACAAAGTTAAATAATCCTACCTATTAATAAAAATTATTTCATTTAATTTTCTAACATTATTACAGAGGGTCTATTGTATCTCCTACCATGTTTGGTGGCAAAAAACGAAAATTCTAAGCCCAAGACACCGACTTCCGAAATTAAAGTTATTTTTCACTTTGTAGTGTTTTTTTTTCGGAAGTCGGTTGTTTTTTTTTGTAAAAAGTTTTTATAAATCAGAATATTGTTACAAAATATTGGTTACATCATTCATGTTGTAATTATACATGTCAGAACCATTTAGCTCTCTACATTGTTCGTATTCCTGTAACATGCACGTTAAAAGCGTCCGTAATAAAACAATAAAAACTATTCAAAAATTCAAATAAATTCACCACCGACCCACTGACGGCGCCCGTTCACAAACATGACGCATATCCAGCACCATTCAGCTCAACCGCCACCATCAGCGATATATTTGAGTGAGCATGACATACTCTCAGCCGCAATGGCACATTCAAGTCAATGAAAGACGTACCCAGTAAATGGTAGCTTTAAAGTAGGTACATAGTGCTCACATATGTGCTATGCAATTATATAATACTAAGAGATTGAATTTATACAATCTAAAGTTTAACAATCTTCAGCAGCTCCAATTATATTTTCGAATGCTAATCAATAAACTCATAATCATATGAATATGAGGTTATGCGCCCTTGTGGACCAGCGTTGAGCCAAGCATTTTTGTCAACGATGTAATCCCCCAACTTATAATATGCTTGGCAGCATAGTGTGCGTTTTATACAAGATTTAAAATTCGTTTCATTCAGTTGGAGTATTATGGCTATTTCCTCATACATAGGTCATCTTCTACTTATTACTCACTTGTGCAGCAGTCTCCTCAGCGACTCCAGCAGACTCCTGAGCACCGGGAAGGTGGCGCAGGGAGACAGGTCCACCTGCCTCGCTACTGACAGCAACTGTCGCATGGCCTCGCTGGCCGGTCTACCGCCCAGCTCCTGTCGGCAGGAAGATTCTAGGGATTCTAGACATCTGGAAGGAAAATGAAATTAATTAGGTATATCGTAGCCAGAATTCAATAATAATGAATGGGGGTACGGGTATTCTCTCAATACATTTCAGTTTTCAACAGTAATAGTTACCTAATAGTTAGGATATGTTTTATTATTCTTTATAGAATATAAATCTTAAGTATAGCTAGCTTCTGCTGTTGGTAAACCTTTATTATTAATTAAATAAATAAATAAAAACTTTTTACAAAAAAAAAAAACAACCGACTCCCGAAAAAAAACACTACAAAGAGAAAAATTACTTTAATTTCGGAAGTCGGTGTCTTTGGTTTTGAATTTTCGTTTTTTGCCACCGACTTTCGAAATTAAAGTAATTTTTCTCTTTGTAGTGTTTTTTTTCAGAAGCCGGTTGTTTTTTTTTTTTGTAAAAAGTTTTTATTTTTCACTTTTTAGTTGTAGTGCCTACCCCACACAAATTCGATTACCAGTACCTGTTATGTAAATCACAGGAAGTTATAATCATATCATCCACATGAACTAAGTGGGAAAAAATACGTATTATTGAAGCTTACTCAAAAACTATCCCAGCAAAGTTAATAAAATTGATATGGGACCAATCCGGGAGCATACCCTTTCAAACAAAAAAAGAATTTTCAATATCGGTCCGCAATTCACGGAGAAATCGACGGACATACATAAAAATAAAAAATACATACATACGCGTCGAACATATAACCTACTCCTTTTTGGAAGTCGGTAAAAAATTACCTAATTCTTTTTTTCGTTGTTCTTTTCTAATTTTCATTGTAACACTTTGAAGCCGGTATTTGGCTAAGATTTTGCGTATCAATAAAATAGTTTTGGTTTCACATTGACAGTAGAACACTGACTCCTAACGGGATCACCTAGTTTGGGAGTCAGGGTTGATCCCCTTTAATTAATTCAAATTAATGTATATTAGACTTATATTAGACTGTTTCTGTTTACTTACATGTTAAATAATATGCTAAATAAGACTTACCTCTGCAACGTTCCGAAGTACGTATCCTTGAGGCAATCCACGAACTTTGCTAACTTCAAACTAATCTTTTGGCTTAGTTTAGAGAGAACTGAAACAATAGACAGCCAATTACAAAACGAAAACAATATGTTATGTAAACACGCACGAAAAAAAATTATGCTTTACGTAGCTTAAATTTTTCACACAGATTTCAACAGCCGATTTGTCGACCATCGAAATCTGTGTGTGGACCAGAGATTTTGAAATCCCCAGCGAGTCGCCGGCGATCCAAGTCGCTGCCTGCGAGTTTACGCAGCAAATGTTTTTTGACAAGCTTAAACTGTTTGACAGTTACAGTGTCTGCTCTGTCACGTGACTGCCGAATTTGAGTGTTTGCTTTTTCTACAATTATTTTTAACTTTAGTACGTTCTTTTCGGTCATTTATTTTTTGTCGGTTGCTTTTTTAAGTTCCATTTTTTTTTTCTCTCCTATTTTTTTAATGTTCGGATAAGCGACCTGTCTGCTGCACATCCAGCGACGCCTGCTTGACGGAGATGTTGCCGCTGCTGGTGCAGGCGGCCGCGCCGGCGCCGCCCCGCGCGCCGGGCCAGCTGCCGCGCGCGGTGGACAGCGAGAACATCTCGGACTCGTTCTCCACGCGGATGTTGTTGAATGGGGGGGAATCCTCGTCTAGCGGCTGGGGAGACTGGAAAAGGAGAAACAAATCAAATCGTCAAACTTGAACACAGCGTACTCTGAGTGATGTGGAACTTAAATCTATTTTTTGTAATTGTTATTCTGTTTTTAATCATTTAATATTATAATATTAAATAAATCATATATGATCTGGACCAAAAAAAGAGATTTAAACTAAGCAGTATCGTGGCTGACGTCACATATGACGTCACATCATGGCTGCGACAGTAACTGACGTTTGAACTTTAAACTGTTGTAGAAAATTGTTGGTTCAATTGGTTAATTATTATATTGTGCGTACAAACATACATTATGCAGTTGGAATGTATGGGAAAACATGTTTGTCAAATACAATGTTAAGTTTATTCTTGGGACAAATTTATCCCAACTACGGAACTCTTCATGGTGCGTGAAACGACACGCACTTGGCCGGGGATATTCTCAGGGGGCCTTCTCCCTAAGCAAAATCCGTAGTTTAGGCCATCGTTAAGACCGCTTTGTTCTCCATCTCACAGACATACCGTAAGGGAGAAAGAGAGCGAAGCACCCGTAACGACGGCCGAAACTACGGATCTCGCTTAGGGAGTAGGGCCCCTGGTTAGATTTGTAGTGTGGCGGAACAATAAATCAATTGGACCACCACCTTACATTTTAGAGCGCAATCACTCATGAATCTTAGGCCAAATATCCAGATCATACGATGTTTTTGCACCGAGTGACCTCGCAGTGCTGCCGGTGCGAAGGCTGCGGAGCTAGTCTACATTCAGCCGCCTACCGTACCACTCGGACCGCACCGCTCTTTTGATTGTATTCTTGTTTTATTTTTGCTGATTAAATTTTTGTCAGTGTAATTTATTTAAAACTAGCGCCCCGCCCCGGCTTCGCACGGATATGTATTATACATATAAACCTTACTCTTGAATCACTCTATCTATTGCTGAAAACTGCATTAAAATCCGTCGAGGTGTTTAAAAGATCTAAGCGAACAGACAGCGGAAGCGACTTCATTTTATACTGTGTAAAGAATAAAGAATATAACTTTGTAATCGCTTTAATAATATTCCTAATTTCTTCATCTGTACTCGCATCTTTCTTTCATTCTTCTGCTTAAGCTACGCTTTACGCTTTAAAGCTAATAATCATAATCATTCGTTCGGGTTCAATTCCCGATCGAGCAGAAATTGGTGACCATAACGATTTTCTACAGCATTATTAATTAGTACACACAAACGCAGTCAGTGGAACAGATTCTTATTATAAAAACATCCACTAACCTTAACCTTCCCGTAAGAATCCGCAAAACTCTCATCATTGGTCCTTATAATCTCGTAATCGTCGAAGTTATAACTGTCGTAGGACACGGCTTCTTCGCCGTCAGACGGCTGGTCGCCGGTTCGGAGCCGGAGTGAAACCGTGTCCGGACTACTGCGGGAACGGGACGATGAGTAAAAGATGGAGTTCGAGACTATGAAGCGGGGGTCTTGATGCCAGGGGAGATCTGCGGAGGGAAAAGGTGGATATTTTAGTCATTTTGGTTTTGCAGAGCTGTAGAGGAGGTGAAAGAAAAATTTGATGATAATTTTAACATGAAAAATGTAACACATAAGCCCAAAAACCACTAAATCCCATTATGTAATAGTGGGCGAGCCTATTTACTTTAACCGGCCTAAGATAAGATAAGATAAGGTTATTAATTAAAACATTCTCTTCGAATAACAATAAATTAAGTAGTTAGAAATGTAGGGAACAACAGATATTTTTTTCGCGATTTCAGCGTTTGTCCCATAGTGAAAGTTGTTCATAATTTTATTTTATTTTATTCAAACGGAATAACAAACAGCTACAATATAAAACATAGAAACCAGAAATTCATAAAAAAATATAGACAATATTGCAGCCCACAACGCTGTTCACAGATTAGCTACAGGATACAAACAATGAATATAATCGCTAGGGGGTAAAATACATATACATTTTGTTTATTTTTCTTAACTAACGTGTTTAATATATCTAGTATAAATCCATATAAATCTTACGAAATTGTGCACAAAAAAGAAGGTAATATTATTTGGTATAATGATGAAAAAATCAAACAGAACATTAAAACAAAAATACGAGTAAGTTAAGAAGACAGTTATACAATGGTCATGTCAACAATAAAAAATAATATAAAGATCCAAAAATCGAGTGTCTGCACTACGGCTCGCAAATACTTCAATTTCCTGAGAGCACGTCTACCTTACCATTACCGCGCCTGCCGGTCTAAATATGCGTCATATTGTTTTCTGTCTATGTTTAAAATGGAAGGATGTTGCTATTAATAAGAAAGAATGATTACCGTCCACACTCCAGTCCATATTGTTAACTTCTGCCCTCATTTCTTCCAACACTTCCTGCATGATCTTCAGTAACTCTCGCTTCTTGTCGCCTTCTGAGAACTTCTCGTTTATAGTCTGCAACCAAACAATATTATATCATAATCAACAATCTAATTTGCATTCGCCCAACTGTGAGGTGCATTTGAACTCTGAATCTTTGATAGGTCACATTCCATTGCCATCCAACTATCTACTTTAACATATAATTTTTTTGGTTGATTTTTGAGTGACTATTTATTTGTTATAAATTTTGGACGCAATATAATTTGAACTTACTCACGTATGACATAAGATTGTGGTTTCAAAACTTAATAATGATTTAGGTTTCTGAATTCAAGTATACTTTTAGAAAAGTCATTTTGCCCGAGTCGTCAGAAGCCCGAAAGTCTGACAACCAGTCTTACTAAGGGGTAACGTAATACCCGGTTACTGGTTTGTGGAGGTCAGATAGACAGTCACTCCATGTAAAATACTGGTATTCAGCAGCATCCGGTTAGACTGGAAGCCAACCTCGACATAGTTGGGAAAAGCCTAGGCAGATTGATTGAAGGGTGGGCGTTTTGGGGGACTGTTTTATGTAATTTTTGACGTTGGAAAAGACACGTCGAACCGCAGCCTAGTTTGAATAAATGACATTTGAATTTTGAATTGATTTTTAGCCGGCAGTGGCCAACATTAACTTATTTAATTTAACTGCAAATAAAACGTTTAAAACCCACCTCATACAACTGTTGTTCTTGCCTGGCCACGTACTGTATTTTCTTGGGTACGACTTGCAACTCGCGCGCCATGTCGAACGAAGCCAGGATGAATTGCTGCAGCAGTTTCACGTGCACCTGTAATTTAACGAATTATTTACTTAATAAACAATAATAGTATTGAGGCGTAACTGACACACGGATTAAAATGATTTTATGTAAGTATTTTATGTTTAGTTATTTCACACATCTATTTTTTATTTTATTTATTATCTATTTCTGTATCCATCCGTGACATCACAGCGGGCCCTTTCAGAATACCAGCACTGCGACACTTTTGTTTAAATGTCGCAGCATCATGCTGAGATAGGAGCTTTTTGGACTTGTACGGCAATCACACTATACCGACGACAATCTAAGAAGCCCGATTTGACGTTTCTCATTATACATGCCGCGATAGCTTTGTATGAACGTCTACGTAAGAAATCGAAATATCAAATTCATTATCCTAATGAATCACTATGTTATCCATACACTATAACAATGAGTATCATTCGTAAGCACCAAGTTTCACTTTATATTGGAAAAACGCACTCAAAAACACGAATTATTCGTTGATTCATATTCCGACAAAACGTTATTACAATGTACATATGTCTTTGGGTTCGTTGCTGTAGTGTTGTGACCGTTTTAAGTCGTTTTTTGACCGAATGAAATCGATATATTGAAAAATCGATAGGTACTTTTACAAATATTACATTATGAAAAGAGAAAAATGTATAATTACTGTACTATTAAATGTTAAAACATATAAAACAAAATCGATCGAAAGAAAATTATAACGGAAGACTTTAGAAGAGATGTACATTCTGACAATATGATGGAAAATGAATGTTTTATTATGGTAACCGACGAACACAGTTCAACTGATGATATATAATTTTTCTGGATCATCCGAAGTGGCGAATGTGATTTGAAGATGAGTTTTTTCGTTACGATTACGTTAGATATGCCTCGAGAATCAGTTTTAAGCAATGTAGGTAAATTATCGATTACAAACTCTAAGTATGATAAATCGATATGTCTCAAGACTCGGTTATTAAAGCAACCGATATTTTTTTCCCGTCACTACACAAAATATTTTGATAGGTGTCAAATCGGGCTTCTTAGATTGTCGCACGTATAGCAATTTACACACTGTAGGTACAATACACAACTACACAGAAAGCGCGACAGTTTCTAAACGTGCTCACTGCTTGGCAGCCACCAAGGAACTCTGCTTTTCCCCGGCCGGTCCGAGCGTTATGTTGTAGACTCTGTCGAGCGCCGCTAGGCGGCACTCCCGGCGCCCCAATTAGTAAAGAAAATCATTGACGCATTTCCGACATATATTATATTATTATAAATGCGAAAGTAAATCTGTCTGTCTGTCTATTACCTCTTCACGCTTTAACGGCTGACAGTATTTCGACAAAATTTGGCACACAGGTAGGTAGACCATGTCGTGAGTACATAGGATACTTTTTATCCCGGTTATTCCGATAATTTCCGAGCTCTACGCGGGATAAGCCGCTTGCAAAAGCTAGTAATAAATAAGATAATACTAACCTCACTCAACTTCGTACAATACTCCAACAGGTAACTCTGCAGACAATCTGCTGCAAACTTCACGACGGTACTTAACAACCCAGTTCTAGTCTTAACACTCCGGTCATCTTTGCCCTTCGCACAAGTTTCGCCTGCGTTTTGTGTGGCAGTGCTAACAAATGGTGCGACGGGTTTGTGGTCGGGTGTACGTAGGAGGTCGGAATCGTCGAGGAGAATACATTGGCTTTTTACGTGATGTTTTTGAGGTGGTGTTGCTGAAAATAAAGAGTGGCAGAATAAAAATATTACAAATTATAAGCGATTGTAGGTCACTCGAAATTTGGCAAAAAGTTTAGTTCAGAAATCTCTCTCAGTGAAATTGAGGGTTATTTCAAGGCACGTGATAAGCAACGATATACTCGTCGCGCGGTATCACTGCTTGCGCGATGCAGGAATTTGAGTGACGTCAGTGTGTTGCGTAGTTCGCATGTGGCGATGTAGATGCCGCCACCATCTAAAATGTTCATATTGTTAGCACTCACACATCATCTCCCACTGGTCCATCATATCGTTCATGAAGGCGGTTTGCTCTTCAAACAGTCTTTTGTCCTCTCCTTTGTGTTTCTGATCGGAGGATTTCTGTGGATCTTGACTTTGTCTGGAACTATTAATTATTCATTAGTTACATAAAGATTCTTCATGAGCGCGACTGTTTCCAGGGTTTGATTCCCGGGTCGGGTATTTTTTTTTATAAGGTTATACTCGGCAAAGGGCTCGCCCCCTAGCCCATGGAATTATTATGATATTCAAAAGAGAAAAGATTCCACGAGAAAACTAACCTAAATATCCACTTCAAAGCTTCCACATTGAGCCTCTTCTCTGGCCTCCTGTGCTCTTCTGCAGGATCTACTGTTCGGTTCATATCTTCGCTGTTAGAGAAGAGAACGAACAACACTTGTGAGTTAGGGTTTATCTCCTTTATTTGATGGAGATCGAGGCAGTTCTGTGGAAGGAAAAAATAAAAATGTTGACGATGATTTGCTATAACAAGTTTCAAGTAAGTCGTGCATGATACATATACGGTATTTCTCAAAACAGAACGGCCAGTATGGCTCACTCGGCCGGTATGCGTCCGGCACTCGGCGTGGCAACACGCCATTCGGGTTCGCGACAAGTCAATCGGCATCTTGAGTATGCTTAGTTGAGAGGTGACAAACGTGTCGATTTCTTACAATGTTTTGTATGACTCTTTAGGAAAAGTTAAGCGGAATAGGTTACTAAATATATCTACGTCTATTGTATTTTATAATAGAATTAATTAATTCAAAAGTAATAGGTACTCATAAAATGAGTCTCCACAAAGACAAAACATAACTACGTCCGGCTTGGGCTGTTAGTTCCGCTAGCAACTAACACTTAAGTAATGTTTTTTTTTATTTTGTTTGTCATTGCCCGAGATTTATTTGTTTAACTCATGAGCACAAAACCTTAGGTATAACACAAACATACTCACCTCACCAGTAAACACGGCGGGCTCTCTACTCCCATTCCCCACTTTTTTCACGTCACTTTTATCACCATCCCCACTTTCCCCACCCTCCCCACTGTTCCCGCCACTCGCCATAGAATACAAATTAAACGTATTCCAAAAATCCTCTTCACTCCTAGAAGTTGTTATAGTCCCAGAAATATTTTCACTAAAAATATTCTTCCCAATTTTATCCACCCCTAAAAGATATACAGGGTTAAAATTCTTCAATATGCTGTCTCTTTTTGAATACAGGTCTGCATGGAGTTTTTTCAGGGTCTGGTGGCTGGCAACTCCAGGGTCTACATCCAGGTCTGGCGGTAGGATTATTCGGAGACCATCTTTAAGGAATTGGTTGTTGATTTCAACTTCTAATATTGTTGTGAGATCAGTCTTATCTTGTCGTATTAGGTCCTGGAATTATGTCAAAAATTATTTAAATAGTACTTTCGAGCTACAAGGAACAATTTGCTAGGAGAAGTTTAGACGCCCTCGTAATTGCTTTACCACTTTTGCCATCAATTGCCAGTAACTTGAAACTTCACTGACGTTGAAACTATCTGTCTCATGTACAACTAGAACTTGACGTTTTATGAAGTGCACGTCACATACAACCTTGTCTTAACCGAGGTCGACCATACTACCATCATATTTTTTTTTTACCAAGCAGCTATACTATATTCCGGAATGAAAAGGTGCTGTTGAAATTATAGACACACTAGCTGTTGCCCGCGACTTCGTCTGTGAGCCAGGATGAAAAGTAGGCTATGTCTTTACTCAGGTCTCGGTCTATCTGTGTGCCAAGTTTCATGCAAATCCGTTCAGCCGTTTTAGCACGAAAACGTAACAAACAAACTCACTTTCGCAATTATAATATTAATAGTAAGGATGAAACGTTTAACTAAGCTCTAAGATTAGCAACACCTTCCTTTGCTATTCGCCGTCTGCAGGCAGCATAAACTTTTTCCATGAAATGGTCTGTCTAGAATAGTCCCAATAATATACTACTGCGGAAATACTGCTAAGTACAGCTGAATGATTTTCTTGGATAGCTGATTGATGAAAATTCAGTTCCCCAAACAGAATTTTAGACTAACAAATGCCACGAATAATATGCTTTTGCAACTCCAGTGTGTCATATTCTAAGGTTAATAATACTCTAACTAGTCTCACCTCAACAGGCAGTGTATCCCAGGGCCTCTTATTGCATTCCAGCTCCTCAACCAGCTCAAACTCAGAGTTGCCGAGAGTGAGGTGCACCTGGCGCTGGTTGCTGCTGCCGTATTGGATGCGAACCTGAGGACCAAAGATGAGAACTATTAGAATGTTTGATGAATGATGAATTGAATTTAATAGGTAGATATTGTAATCTGGTCACACCGTATTACAAAGGCAGTTATATTTCTTAAAAAAAAGTATGTCTCTAATCAGAATATTGCAGTCAACTTACTATAGTTAGTTGGTACTTATTTCATGTTACGTGTACTTATATCTTTTGTTGGAGATCCTAAATAAATAAATAAATAATTAAATCAACCAATCATTATCTCGTTATTTGACAACAGATAAAATTAATAGGCATTCGTCGTTGCGGCACTTACCCCACACAGTAAATAACAGTGACAGGAAGTTATTATAACATCATCCATATAGACAAAGTGGGAAAAATACGTCATATTGAAGCTGTCTCAAAAAATACCCAAGTAAAGTTTATAAAATTTATATGGGACCACCTCGAGAACATACCATTTAAAACAAAAAAAAAAAGAATATTGCAATTCCGTCTATAAATATGACGGAGTTATGCCTGAACATCCATTAAAAAAAATATAAACATCCAAATTGAGAACCTCCTCCTTTTTTAGAAGCCGGTTAAAAAGCTAGTTTTCTTGGGATTATTTTACTGTCTTTTATAGATTAAGCGAAAAATAATACATGTGTATACCCTATTGTGTTTTTGTTACCCCTCAAAACTCACAACCACTTCATTCTTCCCACTCACCCATCGACATCCTCTGGGCGGAGGGTCAGGCAGCAGCTGATGTCCTAGCAGACAGTGCAACAACCGGGCACGTGCAGATGGAGACGTGCCCAGAAGTACCAGCGCGGTAGAGCGGAGAGACTGCGTCCCTACCTCTTGCACTGCTGTGAACACTTCTGGATCTGGGAAGAGAGGACCACTGAAAATCAGCGCGTGGGTCCACCAAGCACAGTATCATGCTGAGCGGGAGCCTTCTTGTCACAGTCAACTCCCTATAATAGAAATAAAGAAAAAAAACAACCAACTTCCAAAAAAAACAACCGACTTCCAAAAAAAACACTACAAATAACTTTAATTTCGGAAGTCGGTGGCAAAAAATTAAAGTTCAAAACCAAAGACACCAACTTTCGAAAATAAATACATTTTTACTTTGTAGTGTTTTTTTTGGAAGTCGGTTGTTTTTTTCTTTATTTCTATTATAGGGAGTCAAGTTGTAGTGAGATTTGCAGATCAGACTTAAATCAACCCTCCAATACCCTGTGTGGCTTCAAGTCGAGAGTGAATAGATTACTTCTAGGCGTGTTCCAGCGTCAACCACATCACCCTTTACCATGAGTTGAAATACTGAACAAACGGGAGCCTATCAATAATAAAGTAAAAATTAAAACCAAAATCTGGGGTGTGCTTTTCAATCTTATCCATATTATTTAAATTAAGAATACCACTGAATAATGATAGAGGAAAGAAAATAGATAGGGTATGACAGGCGTTAAGCGGGTGTGGTATGGGGCCTCTCTGAAGGACTTGGTTTTGCATAACGTTCGCTAACAGGTCAGAAGCCTGCCTGATGTCAACTGGTTGACACAGAGTAAGGATTAGGGGATTGCTTACAATATGACACTTTGACAAAAAACGTACAGTACAACTATTTTCTTAATGTCCCTCGGGAATCATCGCATTTCCGAATACAAACGAATGCTAATTTCCATGTCCATCAATTATTAGATTTATCGTGTACGTATTTTAGCTCTATATAGTTCCCACGGAAATCAAAACAATAATAAAATACTTAGTTCTGAATTCAAATTATTCAATCAATCTGCATAGCATTTTCCCAACTTTATTGGGGTCGGCTTCCAGTGTAACCGGATTCTGCTGAATAACAGTATTTTACATGGAGCGACTGCCTATCTGACCTCCACAATCCAGAAACAGGGTAATACGATACCCCTTGGTAAGACTGGTTGTCAGACTTTCGGGCTTCTGACGTCCCGTAACGACTGTCAAAGATCCATGAATGACAGCCGGAACCAACGGCTTAACGTGCTTTCCGAGACACGGAGGAGTCTCACTATGTAAAGATGATCACCCATCCACAGATCAACCCCGGCAATCGTAACTTAACCTAACGGAACGACCCGCGCAGCAGTTATTGCTTAGCACTAGCTCCTCCAAATCCTGAATCCTGAATTCAAATTATTATACACGATCAATCTAATAATTAATGGACACGGAAATTAGCATTCGTTTGTATTCGGAAATACGATGATTCCCGAGGGACATTAAGAAGTAAGTAAGTAAGTATATTTTATTCTGAGATTCCTATCGGATGCAGTGCAACTTAGTGTCCTTTGCATCATTATTATTTTCACAAGGACAATTGCGCAATATAGAGTAACCAGTTTCTACTTAGAAATACATAGCGGTCCGATGACCTCACGGTGACGTCATTGTAGTACAACTACCGACAATTATTTTATAATAATCGGTTCGCCTAGGACAGGAAAAGGGGGATTTTGGTTTATATGTGGTAACTAATTAGCGTTAACTGGCTATGCGAAAAAAAAGTAAATACGAGTATTTTTCTGTCTTCTTTCCTGCTTCAGTTTTTAGATTGTTGTGTGCATGACTATTTCATTCAATTAGAATGTGATTGGGGAAGTATGAATAAATCTTTGGTGAAATTGAATTGAAGTAATAAACCTAGAACCAGTAGATTATTACTGGGATTCTAAAGCTCCTCATCATCACCTCTCTAGCCGTTTTCCAACTATGTTGGAGTCGAGTTCTAGTCTAACCGGTTGCAGCTAAATACCAGCATTCTAAGGCTCGAAGGACCAGATATGTTGATGTTTTATTTTACTTGTTGCAGTTGATTTTTTGATTTACTATGCTGGACATAGGCGTCCCCTAGCATCACCAACGATTGGTATTTCCCTTCTTTCTCCAGCGGAGTAGTACGACCTGCACTAAGTCGTCGGACCACTTAGTAATATGTACTAACTTATTATTGTCCCACTGCAGGGTAAAGCCCTCTCGGAGAAGGCACGAGCATCGATCACCACGCTTGCTCAAGACGGGTTGGCGATTTCAGACTTATATTACTTGTTTTTAAGTCCAGGCTTCCTTAAGATGTTTTTCAGACTACTTACCAAAGTGCAATATATCAGCCACATCGTGCAATGCGCGCTGGGTGTCTCTGACGAGTCCTCGGAGAGTGCGCGTGCGCACAGCCACGCGGCGCGACCACACGCTGCCGCCCGCCATCACTGGCGCCCCCTAGCCGAGTGGAGGGTGGAGTGGATTGCATACGGTGATACCTGGAAAGAAAGAAACTCTTACTACAGTTATGCAATAAATTTATCTTTATTTTTATTCTTTATAAGTCTAGCCTAACCCAACTCAGCAGAAGTTACGCTTGGCGGTTAATTCTGACCTAAAACGTCACGATCTTAGTACAATCGCATAATTCTTATCGATACGAGCTATTCGAGAGTAGGTCATGTCGTGAAAAGATTAGGAGTCAGTAAGGTTCGTAGCGGGATTGAATGCCCTATATTACATCTTACGTAAGTACTTCAGAACATCAGAACCCATAACATGTGAAGATTTTCAGGAGCGCATAATGTAATGATGACTATGAGTCTCTGTGATGTTTCGTGTTGAAAACCAGCGTCAGGCACTAGTGTCTGGCATTTTTGCTGAACTGGGCCTATTTGGCGCAGCCGCGAGGCACACTTTCCTGTTAAATTATTATTTCACACTTTTTTTTTTTACTTGTGTTATAATTATGTAGTGTTGTGCGCCTATTTGTCTGTGCTAAATAAATGTAGTGTTTGTTTTTTATTTCTTTTATGCTGCCCAATATCGTTACAATAGAATTTCGGAGGTCGTGTCTAAACAATAACAGCCATACGGTTCGATCGAAGGTAAAGCTTCGCTTACCGCGGTCAGTTCGTTGATGGGTGACCATCCATTACATATCAAGATCCCTTCGTGCCTCAGAAAGCACGTTAAGCTGTTGGTCCCGGCTGTTAGTCTTACATATTTGACAGTTGTTACGGGTAGTCAGAAGCCCAAAAGTCTGACAACTAGTCTTACCAAGGGGTATCATGTTACCCAGTAGTTGGGTTGTGAAGGTTAGGCAGGCAGTCGCTCCATGTAAAGTACTGGTATTCAGCGGCAACCGGTTAGACTGGAAGCCGACCCCAACATAGTTGGGAAAAGGCTAGATAGATTGCAGACATTATTACTTATATTCGTCTACCAAGTGAGACTAATGACTGAAACATAAAATCGTCATAGTTTAGAAGGCTTTAACATCCTCCGTCAAAGCAAATAAATATAGGTACAGCGAGGTCACGATGTGGGAAGAACCGTAGACAGGCCTGCCCCAAACGCGCATAAACCATGATTCATGCCATTATCTAACTGCGTAATGTGCGTCTACATTTGCCGTCAAGTAATTACAAAACCAACATCACATACCGTACACAAGTTACAAAAAATTAATAAACCACAAATTATGAAAAAAAATCCACAAAAACAACGCGTTCAAGAACGTTTAGTACATACTCGGTACAGTGAGTTCGGGCGGCGCAAGCGCAACTTATACGTTCTTTATCACAGAATAGGTACAGAAGTACCGGTATAATGGCGCGATAAGAAACTCACACAGTCAACTATTTAAACGGTACATTACACTCGCGGTAGTATGCCGTAGTTTGCATGACGCCGACTTGTGATGGCTACCGAGGAGATGACGACTAATAGAGAAGTATGGATGATAAATACATGTTGCGCCGGCCGATCGATAAATAGGGATAAACTCAGGAGAATGAGGATTCAATGACGCCGAATTGTGATCAAATCACGGCAATTATGAATTTAGTAACTGACACAACATACTCAAATTATCTGGGGCCACGGCAGTGCCCTCGCCAGTCAAGCTTCAACATCATCATATTCTTGAGGGGTCTAAAACGGGTAGCTTCGTGGTCCTTCAAGATTGTACCCGCCCCTACTTCGCACGGTTTTTACAACTTGAATAAATATTTATTTTAAGTATTGTTGTTTATTTTGATTTTTTTATTGATTAAACACATTAACCTTCCGGAATAAACTCTCTGCATGATAGTGAAAACCGTATCAATCCATCGTATAGTTTAGTTAGGAGAACTAAGCGGTCACACAGACAGACACAAAAAGCAACTTTATTTTATACTATTTAAAGATAATTATAGTTATAGATAATACGGAGAATACCTACAGACATGATGTCATCACCAGACTAGCATTTCCCCAGCTATGTTGGGGTGTTTCGACGCGGTGCTGTCCTACAAGTTACAAACGAACTTTTAACGCTTTCATGCATTTTTTTCCGTATGTGGACATTCCAATGGTCCTTCGTAAACTATTTTATATTGTGTCACAATCGTTACGCTGATGATTAATATTATGAATCATATTTTAGCGCAGATTTAGTAATTTACACGTGTTTTACTACGCTGTTTGATCTCGCGTTTGGAAGGACCAGATAAGCTGATTTATGTATACATATTTCAAGCAGTTACGGCGCAAAGAAACTAAAAATAATTAGGAGCTTTGGGATTTGTCATTTCTTTAGTGTAGATTGTAGCTCCCAACCGATTTAAATATATTTCCTTTTTGTCAGATAGTTTTTTTAAACACATTAAAGAACTTGACATTTTGTATTTGTTTCGTGGTTGGCAACAACCGCGCTCATACTTTGCACATACCTACTTTGTATTTATTATTCTAAACTAAACCGTTTATTTATGTAAGGTGTTCTTAATTTTCATTTCCAATTTCCATACAATTTGCAACTATGTATGTGACAACTTTCTCTTCTCACCTCACAAAACGTGACTACGCTACTATCTAAGCGACTATATACATGAACCAATGTGAAAAACACTAATTAACGTGTTTACACTGTTATCCTACATTCTCTATTTCTACCAAGTTTTTTTGGAAAGTAGAAAGAAGAAGAAAAGAAGAAAATAAATTTATTTGAGTCGAGCCTTTATGTAGACACCTACTTAAGTTACAACAATTTGTGTTGCATGTATAATTGTACTGGTGTTTGAGCAAATAAATGATTATCTTACATTATCTTATACGATAACGCCAAATACCCGCAATTCTTTTTTTGTATCTAAGAAAAGCAAGTTACTTACATAAGTATATTTCTTTTTTTTTTTTTTTTCGCGAATGTTTTTATTAGTATTAGCATTTTATTTTCACACATTATTGTTTAGTGATAAATTAACCTGCCTGTGAAATACCAGATGCTTATCACGAAGGAATTCGGATTTTTCGAGTTTCGATTTTTTTTGTTCGAGTTTTTTCACAAATCAAAAATCTGAAACCAAAAACATTTTAATGTTTACCAATAGAAAATTAACTGTCTCAACAAAAATGATTAGTTACATTTTTTTGTTCTGAAAGTGATAAGTGATAACCCTATTATCAGAGAAAAAAAATTAAAACCATAGAATCCATCATGTTATCTTCGATGTCCTGATACATTTGCATCAGATTTTTTTTATAGCCAATAGATTAAATAGCTAATAGATTTTTATAGCTAAAGGTAGCTCAATCAGGACATCGAAAATAACATGATGGATTCTATGGTAAAATATTAGGTGCTACTTTCAAAAGAAACCGAGGGAGAAAATAAAAAAGAATAAAGATAATATCAGCCATATTTATTTTTCCTTCATAGCGAAATCTTTTCTGTTTCACCTATAAGTACATACAGGGTGTTTGGTGCATCGTGTGCCAATTTGAAATGGTCGACTGAAGGGGTCACCTGCTAGCCTTTCAGACTCCTTAACACCCCTCATGCCCTGTAGATTTTTTTATCGACTTTTTATTGTTTTACTAAAAAAATACCCAAACTTTACATTCAAATACAAATTTAAAAAAATATATAAGGCGTAGACTCTGAATTTTAATTTTATTTCGATGTGTATTGTTTAAGAGTACTTTTAAATACAAAATTAGTGACATTAGTCACCTAGTTTTTTTTTAATTCACTCACAAAGGTAAAACTTAAATTAAAGCTGTACATGTTACAGCTGTTTATATGGCTACAAAAAAAAAAACAAAAGCGACCGGGATCTTCCAAATCCCTCATTAATTCTCCAATCTATCCTCTTGCTAATGATGTGCCACATGCCATAAAAATCTTTTAACAACTTTGTGAATTCGCTAGAATTGTGAATCGAGTCACCTAAGGCTAATATTCAAAATTATGATTTAATAAAATATTTTTGCTTAAATGATACCTGACAAACCTATAAATCTGTTATCTCATTCTTATAAGGTAAAATAAGTCTCGTATCTCTATCTTTTCGTGGGATTTACTTGAAATAAAAAAACAAAATTGCATTTTTAACATTTATTTCATATTTGTTACAAATCCTGCTCAAATTGTTGGCCTCTGTTGCGAATGCAGGCCTGACATCTGTTTCATATTTCGACAGTTGTTGTACGAAGTCGTATTTCCTCCTTGATGGTATTGAATGCCGTAATTGATGGAATAAAAAAACAAAATTGCATTTTTGCATTGACTGTGCGGGAATATCTTGACAATGTGTTCCCCAATGCGTGGATTGGACGTGATGGTTCTATTCCATGGCCGCTACGTTCCCCAGATTTAACTCCGTTAGACTTTTATGTCTGGGGACGAGCCAAAGAGCTGGTATACGCCACTGAGGTTCCAACTAGGGAGATACTAGTCCAACGCATAGAAGCGGCATTCAATACCATCAAGGAGGAAATACGACTTCGTACAACAACTGTCGAAATATGAAACAGATGTCAGGCCTGCATTCGCAACAGAGGCCAACAATTTGAGCAGGATTTGTAACAAATATGAAATAAATGTTAAAAATGCAATTTTGTTTTTTTATTTCAAGTAAATCCCACGAAAAGATAGAAATACGAGACAGATTTTACCTTATAAGAATGAGATAACAGATTTATAGGTTTGTCAGGTATCATTTAAGCAAAAATATTTTATTAAATCATAATTTTGAATATTAGCCTTAGGTGACTCGATTCACAATTCTAGCGAAATTCACAAAGTTGTTAAAAGATTTTTATGGCATGTGGCACATCATTAGCAAGAGGATAGACTGGAGAATTAATGAGGGATTTGGAAGATCCCGGTCGCTTTTGGTTTTTTTTTTTGTAGCCATATAAACAGCTGTAACATGTACAGCTTTAATTTAAGTTTTACCTTTGTGAGTGAATTAAAAAAAAACTAGGTGACTAATGTCACTAATTTTGTATTTAAAAGTACTCTTAAACAATACACATCGAAATAAAATTAAAATTCAGAGTCTACGCCTTATATTTCTTTTTTAAATTTGTATTTGAATGTAAAGTTTGGGTCTTTTTTTAGTAAAACAATAAAAGTCGATAAAAAAAAATCTACAGGGCATGAGGGGTGTTAAGGGGTCTGAAAGGCTAGCAGGTGACCCCTTCAGTCGACCATTTCAATTTGGCACACGATGCACCAAACACCCTGTATAATACTTTGTTTATAATTTATGTTCAAATATTTGCATTACATTCTTTATTTTTGAGTTTTTCTGAAAATCCAAAGAAAATCTAATAGTATAAAATTATGACTCTGTTTTAAAGTATACCTATATTTTTTTTTCAAGATCAGGAAGTTCTACTCTCGCATTCAAAATAGTTCATACTTTCGATTAATAAAATAAAAAAGTGATGTCCGTTTTTTGAGGCATTTATCATACTGTGCTACGTAAGGAATGGCAGTGGACTGACTTGTGTGGAGAAGGGAGAGAGGCCTTTGTCCAGCGGTGGGAAATTACGGGCTAAACAGAAAGATTGATTTTAAAATAACAACATAACATCAAACCTGTATTCCCCGAAGGGTTAGGCAGAGGTATACCTATAGTACACCCACATTTCTTGACATTATCCTTGTTTCCAAAAATGAGATCACTTTTAGGTGTCCAGTCTTCGTTTCAATTTTTTCAATTTTCCAGTTTCGAATTCTGCAAAATTGTTCGTTGAAATGCAAAAACCCGTTTATGCCTCTCTGTCGGAGCCACTTTGTGGTGTAGATAGTGAAGGATGATTAAAGACCACAAGATGCGCATTCCCACGCAACGCAAGGCTATAAATATATAATTTTTATGAGCTAATGGTTTTGCCTAAAATAGCTGATTATGTTTGAGCATGACTTTTCCTTAGCACAAACGTCGAAGTCGATGAACTATTATAAACTTACATCGTTACAAAACTTAACCTTACTTGCAACTATCACAGAAACCTCAGAAACTGGTCCTTCGAGACGAGACCTCAATAAACTCCAGCAGACGTTTATTACGTGGAAACATTGCAAGGTCACCGCAGTCCGCGATAACCCGCAGGACAATTACCTTGAGAGGGAACAAACAAACGTCACTCGGACTAAAGTAAACAAACCACATAGTAACCTTATTCTTAATCTTTGTTTGAAGAGCACTGATCGTTTTTAATTGATGTTCTGAGAAGAATTGTGTTAACATATTATCACACTGTCTGACACTGTTTATAAAAGGGACATAAAACGTAAGTATTTTAAAGGGTAGGTAAGAACTCGGAAGCATAATAAGGCAGAGGTTCACGCTTGTATAGTCAACCGCATATCAGTGGTAACACTTGCACTACGAAAATATCCCTTACTGGTAAGATATAGGTACAGGTGCTGTCAATGTCAAATTATTACCTCTGATGTACGGTTGACTAATCACCGAGTTTTCGAATGACGATATGGGGGGTCTTTGCTTAGCTCGATCAAGAGACCAAACAAAATATTCGCCAACAAGTAAGGGGGTTGTCTGTTGGCGATTGTATAGGCCTCCTAAAAATGATTAAAATTTAAGAAACAACATGGAATTGCATACAAATGTATACAAGGCATCCATCTGCGTCACCAAGAGGTATATCACTAAATGTGTCTGCATACAGAAGTTCGGTACACTTTTATCAAAACCGGTCCCTTAATTTAGATTGGCGATATTTTCTGCTAAAATAAAGAACATGGCCGATTGAATTCTTATTTTGATCAAATTAATCATGAACACATCTATTCGTCTACTTCTATAGTATTAAGGGTATTTTTGATCGGATTGGACAGGTAATAGATTAGTACCTACTTATTTTTTTATATTAATTTTTTTAACTGGCCCATGAATATAGTCCATTTGGTTAGTATACACACGACTTTAAAACTACCTAGTGTTAGTACTTCCATCTACCAGAAAACCAGCACAAACTATTCAGCGGCATGTAGGTGTGAGTCTATCTGGCAGGCCCCAACGAGATTTATCAACAGGTGATAGGTTTACATAAGGACATTATTTTCTATAGGTACAAAATAATGTCCTTATGTAAACCTATCACCTGTTGATAAATCTTATTGGGGCCTGCCAGATAGACTCACACGGCATGTAGGCGTATCCAATGTCCCAGTATGGCGCTGTCCCAGTATAGTTTTCAGTATGTTGTTGGGGCTGGTGCGTACGCTGCGTATAATGGAAGCGCAACGCTTGCGCATGACGGCGTGAAAGCCATCTATTCTCGCTTCTGCGAACATGGCGGAAGCACTGCAGTAGCGCGGCAACCCCTTCATGTGTAATAAATCAGTTATCACACTTATCACTCATCAGAACGTGGGATAATCGATTCATTTATTTGGTAATTCCGGAAATGCTTATTATTACACTAATTAAATGATTATCAGTAATAAAAGCTATCGCGGCTGTGCTGTAATTGTAATTACGTAAGATAATCGCGATAAAGCTAACATTATAGGTACCTAGGTATTTAACAACAGAATGAGAGAATTTGTAAATATCATAATAATGTAATACTTGTGATGTAGAATGTGTATAAAATTGAGAATATGGGGCGCAGCGCAATGCCCATAGCATGGTTCAACTGAATATGTCCGGCTCAAGTTAAGATAGGTAAGTAGGTAAGTTTAGTACATGTTTTGCAGATGAGTCTTTATGCAATGCATATTGGCAAGGTGAAGAAGCGTCGCACTTAAGATTAATATGTTATGTCTCGTCTGTCAGTATTGTTATGCACCGGTCGGTTTTGCGAGGACAACACCTGTAAATCCAAGATTTTTACTGAACACAAAAGTCCAAAAATAACCCAATGACTCAGGCATTGTACCGAAGCGAGACGCATTCGTATGAGCTCTCAATTCATTTCACTAGGTATTGTTGAGAATTAAAATGAATAGATTATTCTTGGTCCTTTGGTCTCCATTAGTGAATAAATGTGACAAATACTGTCAGCCGTTAGTTAGACCTTGAGTTCGAATCTCAGGTTTAGTAAATTGATACTGATATTGGGTTTTTGAATCATTGGCTGCGCCCGCGGCGTCACCTGCAAGGCTGCATCATAGTTTTATTTATTTTCATATAAATTGTGGTTAATTCAACAGATAGACTGAAACCCTTATCAATATTTAAATTAGGTATACTATTAAACGACAAGACTCGTGGTAATCGTGGTCATAAAACGTGGGAGTAGGACAGTGAATATCCCGTCCGGGATATTTTTAACTCTACGGGCCGGCGCACAGTGGATCGTCCCCATACAAGAGGTCGGACATAGAATTAAAAATTGAAAAAGTATTTAATTGAAAAAAATGAAATATACAGTTGCATTACTCTATTATGGAACTACAAATAATGTTACTACAATTTTTTTATTTGACCAGTACTTTATGAGCAATTCGATGAAAACTGTTATTTTTCTATGGAAATGGTCACAAAAATGTCTGTATCTCATGATTCCCTCCTTGTTTCGATTTGCGGTTTTCACTACTGTTATTTACCCATTTTATGCCACATTTTCTTCAAGGACACATGGTGCCCCCAGCGACCCCCTTCCGAGATATTTTGCTTTTAGTAACTATACTTTTTATTGTATAACTGATGAAATGGAGGTACATTAAGTATATTCATTACTGAGAATAAGTCATCCCTAAGTAGTTCCTTAAATAACAGGTGCATTTGCGATTACTTTAATGACTTATGAACGCTTCTGTTGCCATACAACAAAAGCGTTAATGAGTCCTTAAGTAAAGATTACCAGTACTTGCTTAATCTAATTAGTTATTGTAATTACTATGTTAACAGCCCTTAATCTCTGCATTGTGATTGTCTAATGTCATCATTAGCTTATCAAATTCATTGCTAGTTGCCTACTTGCTGCCCTATATATTTGAGTGTGTTTAGCAAATGTAATTCAGTTGTAATTATAACTTCTATCAAGTGTTGTCATTATGGCTTTCCGTGGGTTTTCTACTTATCTAGATCTTTACGTTGCTCTTCGTAATCATAAAGATCTTCGTGACTATGACAATTTATTTAACACATTGAAGTCTAGTACTAACGTCCAGTTAAGTGAAAGTGATGTGACGAATCTCAAGAACTGGTGTCGACGATTTTGCTATAGGGTTTACACCAAATAGGTGCAATCAAGAAGGACAGTCGACAGGTTCATTAACAAGAACGGAGAGTGGTTAAATTCCGATATCGTTTGGCCAGATTGCTTTAAAGAAAATGTTGTTGACACTGAAGAAGCAAATGAAAATGAGGCAGAAGAGGTAGTCAGTCCATCAAAATCAGATGCATCAACTTCAACATATACATCTCCTCGCAAACGCTTTGAAGATTTATCGACTAGACACAAAAGAAGACGTGTTAATGAAAATGTTGCTAGTTGCGGTCGTCCGGATGAGCTTTTGCATACTGTTGAAAGTATACTTAAGTCTGCCGGAAAAAATGAAAATAAAGATAAGAAAGAAGCCATTCAAGAAGCTTTCCGAAGAAGCACAGGCTTACTTCTAGACGTTGTTAAGCAGGGTAGTGGCAATACAAACACTGGAAATGCTGCAAGAAGGTTTTTTGCAAACCCTGAAACGACTGCGGAAATTACTAAATTAGACGTTAATTTAATTAGAAGACTCGCCGTTATTTTGCAATGCATTTCCTCAGGCGAAAAAATTCAAGTCCAAAAATTTAAATTATATTGTGATGAAACAGCAAATTTATTCGTGGAATTATATCCATGGTATAACATGCCAGCAAGTTTACACAAATTACTGATTCATGGATCACAGATGTGTGATCCATGAATGTGTGTGGACCACTTATCAGTAGTACCTATAGGTTTTTTGTCTGAAGAAGCATCTGAAGCAAGAAACAAGGATTTTCGTAAATTTAGAGAATATCATACACGAAAGCATAGTAGCATCGCCACTAATGAAGACATTCTTCATAATCTGCTATTATCTTCCGATCCTCTTCTCACCAGCTTACGACCGAAGATGACAAATAAAGCCAAAAAGTCTTCATTTAGTGAACTAGACGATTTACTCATAGTTGATCAGAGTGAATTGGAGTTCATTGACGTTTCAACTGATACACTTGCTGCATGTAGTGACGTTGAAAAAGATGATGACGATAATAATGATCATGATGTCGTTATTGATGAAGATGAAGAAAATATAGTTTAAGTCTTATAGTACCTAATATTATTATTAACAAGCAGTTTCTTTGTTAATTTCTTGTTTTTGTGTATTTTTTTTTTATTCTGTTCTTTTTTTTTTTTGTGTTATGCCACCCATCGGCCAATAAATGTTTTTTTTTTTTCTTTCTTTTCTATTGTTGTTAGTAACTAAATGGCCGTGTTAATTAATTAATTTCCTATTATAATTTAGTTCTTAGTAGTTGTTTAATTTTTTAGTTTGTTTTAGGGTACATAGTTGTTTTATTTTTAAATTATTTTTACAGTGTTATATTATAAAAAAATATTTTTATACCTACATATTTTCTTATTGATCATAAAACTCTATTTCTTTTCGATGTGTTATTGTAAATTCGACTCAGTCATTACTAAGCTAATGATGACATTATCCAATCACAATGCAGAGATTAAGGGCTGTTAACATAGTAATTACAATAACTAATTAGATTAAGCAAGTACTGGTAATCTTTACTTAAGGACTCATTAACGCTTTTGTTGTATGGCAACAGAAGCGTTCATAAGTCATTAAAGTAATCGCAAATGCACCTGTTATTTAAGGAACTACTTAGGGATGACTTATTCTCAGTAATGAATATACTTAATGTACCTCCATTTCATCAGTTATACAATAAAAAGTATAGTTACTAAAAGCAAAATATCTCGGAAGGGGGTCGCTGGGGGCACCATGTGTCCTTGAAGAAAATGTGGCATAAAATGGGTAAATAACAGTAGTGAAAACCGCAAATCGAAACAAGGAGGGAATCATGAGATACAGACATTTTTGTGACCATTTCCATAGAAAAATAACAGTTTTCATCGAATTGCTCATAAAGTACTGGTCAAATAAAAAAATTGTAGTAACATTATTTGTAGTTCCATAATAGAGTAATGCAACTGTATATTTCATTTTTTTCAATTAAATACTTTTTCAATTTTTAATTCTATGTCCGACCTCTTGTATGGGGACGATCCACTGTGCGGCGCCCCACAACTAGCGAGGCAGCGAGGCGCACCGCAGCGCGGTCGTCACTGCCTTGCAGCAGTTGAAATAGCGAAATAGCGATGCGCTGTGCCTCGCCAGATGTAAGCCGGCCGTGTCGTGTCGTCTCGTTCCCTTGTTTTAGGACCACGACTGTCACGAATTTTGCCGTTTAATACAATTATTACATAAATCGGCTGCAAAATATCTTGTTGGAATACTACTGACGTCCAAAATTATTACTTAGGTACTCTAAAAGAGACTGTGTGTGACCTCTGAGTTTGTTTCGGCCTTTCTTCTCAGAGTAGGTGCATAGGAAACACCGATCTCATCTAGTTATAAAACATAATTAATTTTTGATGGGTAAGTAAGTGTTTTTGTCAAACCATTTACAGAAATAAATATAATTCATTTAGTTTTTAGGCTTTTAGAAACCAGTGGTCATCGCGTAACAGACTCATTCAATCACAATCTCTTTTCCCCGAAATTTTAGACGACGACGCGACGCTTAATTTCCCGAATAGAAGTTTTACTCAAAATTCAAACGTGATTTATTCAAACTAGGCTGAGAATCAGCACTTTTCGAACGTCAAAATTACATAAGACAGCCCCCTAAAACGCCCACCCTCCACAACTTCCTAGTGCTTTAGCTGGGAAGAAGTCGCGCAACAAACTCCACAGCAGCACAGCAGTCTGTTCAGTTAGAAAAAAAAAACTATAATAGTAGGTACCTATGCAAAATAATTTACATTAAGTACGCAACACAAAACATAATTTAAATTATAAAATAATAGCCATGTCCGCTAGCACACGCCAATAAACCAACCAAAAACATCGATAACTACATACCTACTATACTCAGAAAGAAATAAAAAATAAAATCTAAATAAAAGCCTCCAGGCATAAAGGGCGTGCCCGCTCACATACAGTGTGTCCCTGGATGAAGAGCACAAACGAAAATGGGTGAAACTAGACCATTATTCATCGACAAAAAAATGGAAAAAAAAATCTTTCTGCCTATTAAATTCCCCTGTACTAAAATGTAATAAAAAAAAAAATTGAGTGAAATTTGGTAAAATAAAAACAATAATGATGGCTGATAATTGATATTGCACGGCAAATACAAAGAAACCCTTTAAAACACTCATCAAGTAAAAAAAACACGTTTCTTTGAGAAATTTTGAAATTTTTGTGTGAATTTTTCATTGTTTTTTTTTTACATTTTAGTTATTTTTTTTTACTATATTGCCAATTTTTTTTGTCGATTAATAATGGTCTAGATTCACCCATTTTCGTTTGTGCACTTTACCCCAGGGACACACTGTATAGCTGTAACTGGAAGTTATAAATAATAAACTAGGACCATCGAGGTAAAATAAATAAAAAATATAATACTCTTTCAGTCACGCCTACGCGTACGCCTTGAAAGTAACAGAGACAGCATAAAACTTAACGGCGACTTAACATTGACTTGCGTTTGAGGACTCGCCCGTTAGGAGCAATCCTGATGGTCACGCTAATCTTCCTGCCCTTGTTCCATGTTACTTGGGGTTGACAGAACACGTTTTCTTCTTCTCTTCTCTCCTGTCAACCGTCACGCTATCATTCACTCGTTTCTCTTTCATATCATTCCTTACACAATCCATCGACCTTTTCATTGCCCTTCCTCTCCCTCTCCATCCATTATCAAACATTCTTAACAGAAATACTTTGTTGAGTACCTAATAAATTAAACAGTATAGGTCAGTGGGGAAAACCCCACCATACTAGTACTCTAGCGAGATTGCACAACATCCTTTACTGTGAGTCATACCAAAATATATAAACTTTGCTGCAACATTCACTATCGAATCATTAGTTCGAATACTAATTATTGTTTGTCCATTAATTAAGACTGTTTACTTATACGACTGTGTTCTAAAACAACAATGGTACTTCATACTTTTACATTTGTTTTATTTGTTTTACTTATAGTACCTACAATATGTTGTGTTGTACGAGTATGTATGCTCTGTGCAATTTTTTTTTTTCGTTTCTTCTTCTAATGGCAAACGGATTGGGCAGTGCACAAAGTAGTTGGGCCGACTGCCTTTGAGACGCCGACAATTTTTTTAGATGCAACTTGACGGTATGTTGATCAAAGGACTCATGAGTATGTTTTAGTAGAGGAAAAAAAACAGCATTTGTAGTTGATAAGAAAAATACCACCCTGTATATTGCAGTGAGTGACGGTGTTGCTGTTAAGGGTCGAATTATAAGAAAACTTTCTTACAATTGAAAGAGTATGGCATTTTTAGGGTTCCGTACTCGAAGGGTGCCAAATGGAACCCTATTACTTACTGCCTTCGCTGTCCGTCCGTCTGTCTGTCAGCGGGCTGTATCTCATGAACTGTAATAGGTAGACAGTTGAAATTTTCACAGATTGTGTATTTCTAGTGCCGCTATGACAACAAATAATAAAAATAAAATAATTTAAAAAATTAGGGGTTCCGTCCCCCTTTAATTTTTCACATTATTTTATTTTATAGAAGCAACGTCTTTTTTGCCTTTTTTGCTAAGTATTGTACGGTGGTACGGAACCCTTCGTGTGTGAGTCCTACTTGCCTTTGGCCGGTCTTTTTTTGGATATTGGAGGGATACCCTGATATTAAACTGAGGCTTATTCAATAAAGATAACATAAAGACGTTCGCAGCAGCGCGTACAGATGACTTCTTTGCGATCATGCGTAAAAGATCCGCGTCACTACAGCGTCGGATGCGAGACAGCGACAGCAGTCTCCTGAGCATTGTTGCTAGTAAAACTGAAGGCCACCTGGGGCACCTGTGCGCAGTGCATGTATTGTTGCCAGGTGTCTCCAGAAGATGGCTTGTGTTCTGTAAGTTGTGTTGCGTTATTGTTTCTAGTTGTAACACTTTTGTAAGTAATACTAACAAATTATGGGTAAAATAAATAAAGATATAACGACGAGAGTGCAAACGCCGAGGGGACGCCATAGAAGGACATAATATAGTGACCTCATTTTGGTGATGTTCTTCAGAAAGATCAGGTGCGTAGTGCGTGTATGACCAGACAAATGAACGTCATTATTAATACGTCCACTGTTGAACATAGGCCTCCCCCAAGCACCGCCACTTCGATCGATTCTGTGCTTCCCGCATCCAGCGGATTCCTGCGGCCTTCACAAGGGCGGTCCATCTTGTGGGAGGCCTTCCAACGCTTCGTCTTCCAGTACGCGGTCGCCACTCCAGAACCTATCGGCCCCATCGGCCATCTGTTCTACGAGAAATGCGCCCTGCCCATTGCTACTTAAGTTCGGCAATTCTTCGGGCTATGTCGGTTACCTTGATTCTCCTACGGATCTTTTCATTTCGGATTCGATCCCGTAGGGAAACTCCAAGCCCTCTCCATTGCCCTTTGAGTGACTTTTAGCCTTCTGATAAGGCCCATTGCGAGCGACCACGTTTCTGTGCCATAAGTCATCACTGGCAGCACGCACTGGTCAAAGACTTTCGTCTTGAGACACTGTGGTATGTGGGACGGGAAGATATTGCGTAGCTTCCCGAACGCTGCCCAGCCGAGTCTGATTCGACGATTGACCTCTTTCTCGAAGTTGGACCTACCTAACTGGACATTTTGTCCTAGGTAAACATACTCGTCCACAACTTCGAGCGTAGCGTCTCCGATCTTCATGAGAATAGGTGTTACATGGGCATTTGACATATGAACGGAAACGAATCAAAAGGAGTACGATCAAAGAAGTTCATAACTAACCACCGTAAGGACTATTCTTGCTTGCAGCGCTCGGCCGCTACAGAACCGGGCCGGTAACAGATGTGGTCATCGTGTTCACGGGATTTTGTTTTCAAATTGCTTAGATATGAAATATTCGTGATGTTGATGTAATGTTATATCGATAGTACCTATATCAGGATCGTAGCAGGTCCTGCCGGGGTTGCGGGTTTGTCCGAAAGGGATATCGCGGCCCCGGCACACAGGCAACGGAAGGAACACGGGTGGGGTAGTCAATAAAAGTCAAACACACCCTCCCGCTCCGCCTAGAGCGGGTTTCTGTAGTTGCTGCCTACACAATGCGAAGAAGGCATGAGTTTGTGATTATAGGATGAATCTGCTACTTACTCGTTAGCATTTATTTATTACATTTTCACTGTTCGCAAAGTAGGGTGGTTGCGCCGGTTGGCGACCAATTAGCTGAGTTGCTAACTTTAGTCGCATCAAAATATACGACATTTACTCGCAAAATAGTTGGCGACCATGTAAATTGGTCCTAAATATAGTCTAGTTGCGAAACAAAATATAAAATATCACGCTTCCATTCATAAATTATGAAAAATTATAGGAAAAGTGCAAAAGTTGCCGAAATGCTAGTTAACGACCATTTTTTTCAGTTGACGACCACTAGTATGCTAGATTACGACCACTATTAAAAAACATAAAAATTAAGTAACAAAACAACTTTTATGGACAAAAAATATTATTTTTTTCGTTGCCCGCTTTAACCTGGTACAAACGATATCCCTTTGGAGCTAAAACTATTCCAGTTTTAGGGCATAGAGAAATAGGGCATAAAAAAATAAACATATAATTACCTCAAAGCTAACACTAGAATGTCACAATGCACTAGAACAAATAACGGTATCTAGCCGCAACACGGTGACACTGCAATGGATAAAAGGACACAGCGGTTCGCTAGGGAACGACGCTGCTGACGAACTTGCTAGACGAGGATCCAGCACGGCGGTCTGTGGACCCGAGCCTATCGTACCCACCCCCTTGACCCAGATACGAAGGCTACAGGAGTTCACCCACACTCAAGCGGAGCACTGGTGGACCTCAACACCGGGCTGCAGACTGCAGACAGTGCAAGGAAGCCGGGTTAGCCCGGTATCCAAGGATGGCCTATCTAAGATGGATATCCTTGGATACCGGGCTAACCCGGCATTTACTACGCCTGGATAGGAATGGCCTGCGCCTGGTGACGGGGACCATCACGGGCCACTGCTCGCTGAACAGACACTTCCACACAATGGGCATAACGGACAGTCCTCTGTGCAGGGCGTGCATGGAGGTTGAGGAAACCGTCGCGCACGTGCTTTTTGAATGCACAGGCGTCACCCAGATTAGAACAGAGACCCTCGGGACACCCAGATCTTACACAGATGTTCTGAACAGACCAGGAGATTTAATCAAATTCTGGAGGGACGTTGGCTGGTTGGAATAACCACCAACGGCCGTTATGGCCCACGCACAATGGTCCACTGAAGGACTAAGTGCGGAAACCAAATCCCATAACATAGAACATAGGGCATAGAAAAGCCACTTTGTTGCCACACAAGTTTGTCCTGGACGATCGTCTTTGAAGGGTTTCTTTGACCCACGGTCTTTGAAAAAAATTGAACAGTATCCAGAAGCTCCAGCTTCTTAATTGGGAATCCGCACTTGGCAACAGGCAAGCGGGCGGAGCTCCAGTAATGAGAGAGCTAGCGAGTCTCTTTAACTCCGTCATCCAGGAGGCTACAAAGCCCGAGGCGTAGAGCAGAGGTGCGGTGGTTCTGTTCTTAAAAAAGGTGAAAATACCTTGCTGAATAACTATAGACCCATCTCACTTCTGAGCCACGAGTACAAGCTGTTCTCGATAGTCGTCTCGAACCGTCTCGCCAGGAGACTTGACGAGTTCCAGCCACCAGAACAAGCCGCATTTCGAAAAGGCTTTAGTTCCGTAGGACACATCTATACTGTTCGACAAACAGTACTAAAGACCGAGTAGTCGAAATACGGACAGTTCTGGCCTCTCTGCAACGATGTCAAATTGACTGGCGCTATATCGAGGTGTTGAGATGCTTGTATGCCGCTGCCACGATGACTGTCCAGAACCAGGATAAGAAAACCAGCCCCATCCAATTGCTCAGAGGGGCGAGACAGGAGGATGTGATATCCCCGAAACTGTTTACCAATGCTCCAAGTCTTTTTCTTCCTCTTAATTAATTGCTTCCGAGGGCAACTAGAAAAAATAAACATATTTACTTATTCTAAATCAAATAATCACATGTAGTCGAATACTGAACATACTCGTACTTAGGCAACTTATTTTAGTTTGCGGCTATCGTTTTTTCGTACTAAATCTTGGTGTCGCAAACTACCATCGTAATTTACGAACTGTATCACTTAGCGACCACCTATTTAGGACCAATATTTGTGGGTGAATTAAACAAGTTTTATCAAGAAAACATGTGGTCGTTTACTAAAGAATTGCATGTTTAGGCTTTTACAACACCAAACCCTAAATTGTGTAACCAGAAATAAAACATTGAGAACATAATAAGCAAATCAAAATAAAACTGTGCGAGTCAGAATACGACCACCTGGTCGCTTTCTAACGTATTATTAAAATATGCGTGTCAGTAACCGACCACTGGATTTTAGTTAAATATAAGGTAAAAAATTACTAAAATGCAATTAAACAATTTAAATCAATACATAATTGAAGTACCCACGCTTCTAATTTGAGTAAAAAACTTAAAATAAGTAACAAAACTTACCTTCGAATGCCGCGCGCCTTGCTATTTTTTTGCTCTAGCGCAGCACTTTAACACAGCGCTGAGTCAACGCGTGAATTGAGCGTCCTTTTTCTTTGCTTTGGGTCAAGGGGTTGGTGTAAAATGTAGTAAATTCTTATTACGTAACTATTCAAATAATATTTAAAGCATACTATTTATTTCTATTTCCTAAGGAAAGGTTATTATCTTTAATTAAAGGAACCTAGTCAGAGAAGTGGTCGGTTACCGGAAGTGGTCGCGAAACCGGCGCAATTACCCTAATAGTTGAACAATCTCTGTGAACCATTATTGTATTCACCGTTTTTGAGCAAGTGATAACTGGAAAACATGGTGAGGAAACCGGCAACTGAACCGAACCGACGGGAAGCCAAGGCAGAGGCCCATGGGCGGCATAAAAACTCTGACACCAAGTTAGTCACTAACCACATGAAAAAGAAAGAAGATTATTGAATTACCTACTGGACCGGGAAACAGTTACTTTTTATGGTAAAAAAGTTTGAATTTTAAACAATAAATTTATTCAATAACAGCTGCCCATAAATTGTGACGGAAGGTGCAAGGTCTTAGCGTTAAAAATGTAAAAGAATGTTTACACAACTGTTAAACAATGTTGATATTGAAATGTGCTTAATAACTGAATCAACAGTGATTTAAGAAAATTGGCTATTAAATGTATTGTTTTATTGTTGGTAGGTTACATTATGAACAGAGGAAGAGCAGTGGTGGCCCAGTGGAATCGGCACCAACCTACGAGTTATAGGTCATGAGGTCGAACCCAGGCAGGCACTTTACTTTGTGTATTTAATTTCATCACCACTGCTGTCAAAACGGTGAAGAAAAACTTCCTGAGGAAACCGGCATGTCCTAGAACCAAAAAATTTAAAACATGTGACATCCGCCAACCCGCAATGAGCGCACGTGGTGGATTACAGCCCACACCCCAATACAGAGAGACCTGTGGCCCAGCAGTGGGAACTTTATAGGCTAGGTATAATTGAGTTAAGTAAGGTCTCACTATAACAATAGTGCCGGGTAACTCTAAAAATATTATAGCCCACACCCCAATACAGAGAGACCTGTGTCTCAGCAGTGGGAACTTTATAGGCTAGTTATAATTGAGTTAAGTAAGGTCTCACTATAACAATAGTGCCGGGTAACTCTAAAAATATTATAGCCCACACCCCAATACAGAGAGACCTGTGTCTCAGCAGTGGGAACTTTATAGGCTAGTTATAATTGAGTTAAGTAAGGTCTCACTATAACAATAGTGCCGGGTAACTCTAAAAAGTAAAAAATGTTAAATTTCCCGAGATGCAAAAAAAACATGAATAACTACTTAATACTTTGTGTACTGAGTGTTTACTTATGTTGTTATTTAAAATTTAATCTTTGTTTGGTATTTTAATCGTTTTAAAGAATTTAAATTACATATTATAATATACTTACTTCAATCAATCTGCCTAGCCTTTTACCAACTATGTTGGGGTCGGCTTCCAGTCTAACCGGATGCAGCTGAATACCAGTATTTTACATGGAGCGACTGCCGGAAGAGACTGAACAGAAGACTGGTGTCAGACTTTCGGGCTTCTGACGACTCGTAACGACTGTCAAAGATCCACGAATGACAGCCGGGACCAACGGCTTAACGTGCTTTCCGAGGCACGGAGGATTCTCGGTATGTAAAGATGGTCACCCATCTACTGACCAACCCCGGCAAGCGTAGCTTAACCTGATGGATCACTACACTTAGCCACGAGCTCCTCCTCCCATTATAATATATATTACTTAATAGACAAATTAGAAAACAAATGATTTCTGAAAAATTGGAGCCCGGTATCCCAAAATGCTCGTGCATCTGTAATGTGGCATCTAAATATTGACAATGACAACCCCTAATTGGAAATCAAACATTAATTTGATTACAAGGCATTTTTACACTACTAGTTTTTTACATGGCAAATTATTTGGCATGCTTATTAACCTATTCACTAGAGACCACCCCTGCTTCGCACGGTTTTTACCAATTTATATTGGTAAAAACCAAATTGTAAAATAGGCTAAGTGTTTTAGAAATAAATAAAATATAAAAAGATCAGGGTTTATATAATTACATGTAAGTATCTTTTGTTTTTTATTATTTAGTAATTTTATTATAATTTAACTATGAAACAATTTAAAAACTAACAGCCTTAAAATAATAATAATAATATGTACAAGTATATAAGAAAGGGGTGGGGGGGGAACAATCATAGGGCATCAAAAAATTCGTCCGTATCGTTGTCAACAGGAAAAGTGCCCAAAAGGCTGGCAGCATGTAAGTTAAATTTTCCAGAATAAATTCTGTAAATGATGTTGAAAAATACATTAAAAACCGTTAAATAGTTGAGAAGAACAGCAGCGGTCACACAGACAAACAAAAAGCAACTTTAATTTATAAATTAAACTTGCTTTTTGTATGGATTATTTTAGTATCAACAAAAAGGTTAATAACACTTCTCAACTATTATTGTTTACTGTTATAAAAGCACCTGAGGTCAACTGATAAATATTCATACAACCAATAGGACAACAAAAAATTGGATTCCATGTTTTAGCGACAATTCATAAACTATTGCATTAAGACTGAATATTATTAATGTCTTAACATTAACAACAAGCTGAAAAAACATTCTTACTAATATTACAAACGAGAAAGTGAGTTTGTTAGTTTCATTTGTTTGTTATGCTTTCACGCTAATACTGCTGAATGGATTTAGATGAAATTTGGCGAATGGGAAGACATTGACCTTGGCTAGGACATAGGATACTTTTTATCTCAGCAGTAAGTGGCATGCATACAAGACGGTATTCTGTGCACAACTTGTTGTGCATAATTTCTGAACGGTAACCTAACCAAAAGCACTAGGCTTGCATAAATTCACAATAGCATTTAAATCATTTGTATTTTGCTACTACCAGGATTAGAATGAAAATTTGCACACAGATAGTTTATAACCTGGAATAACTAGGATACTTTTTATTCCGGTAGTACGTTTCCGTGGGATATTTTCCGACCTCCATGCGGGCGAAGCCGCGGGCAAAAGCTACTTTGAAATAAAGTGTGAAAACTGGCAATAAATCTTTTAAGAAATGTCATTTGTAAAACTTTTACTTTTACAAAACATTTTATAGCTTTACATGCAAATAACAATCTTATATCAAGCCAGATTGGGTATATTTTTATGTGCATTTTGCAAGACAGACTTACTGGCCCAAAAACCAGTTTACCCGCTTTATTTATACAGAATGCGCACATTACCGTCAATAAAAACAAAATCAACCGGCTTGCAACGAACTACGTAGAATTTTTTACCGAAAAATTGGAGGTAAACATCGCGCCACCGAAAATATTCACCGGATTTTGGAGCATTGTGAATTGTACGACTGTAGTTAGCGATCGTTAATATAATTGAGGATGTTACGGACTGTTGTTACAACATAAATACACTTACCACGGTAGTGAATGTGTTCAGAAAGGTTTATAATCCAATTACAAACAGTTGTTGGCACATATCTTGATTATCTCGTGTATAGAACGCCACAAATTAGTAACCGTTATCACTCCAGACAGATGTTTCACCACAGTTTTAGTGTTATAGCACTCATTATGTTTTGAAACGAAATTAGCACAAGGAAAGGAAATCCAAACAACAAAAAAAAAACAGCAAACAGCCTCCTCCACTCGACGTACTGACATTGACATTTCTGTGTTGCCAAAGTCAAAATGAAAAGTGCCAAGTAATTTTATTTTTTTTCGAATTTAAAATTATTTTATTTTATCTCGCCTTCTTTTACTTTACATCACCAAATTGGTTTTAATGCAACATTGCAAACGTCAACTGGTATTTGGTGAAAATGAGAAGCGTTAAAATCACAAATAATTAGAAGATTATAAATAGATTAATTCTTTTACCAAAAGATAAATTTAATAACAAATGATTCTTTATAATTTTCAGTATGATTAAAATCCTATTTATTTGGAATTAGCTATTGTATACCATTTATTTCCGGAGATCTTTATTTTTTGCAACATTATAAAATGTCAAAATGCGTTTTATTATTGCACTCCACAAACAAGCTACAAGTAATTAACAAAAAAATTCAGTAATTTATTTTTATTAGAAAACAAGAATCTGCTTTATTTGAGTATTTTCTATGGCATGAAAACAATTTATCATTAAATTATAACGTCAACCTTAACACCAAAACTCTTTATGAAATGTGTAGGTAATCATAACAATTTTATCATGTATAATCTTTAGATAAATAGAAGAGCAGCTGATCCCTGATAACAAAGGCGCCACCTATATTAACAAAATGAAACTAAACATAACTTAGATAAGAACCATTAAGAATATTCATCCGCTAGGTGTCAACTGGTGACCTAGTTCCCTCGCCTAGTAAAAATAGCGGTCGACAATAGCTCAAACACTATTTTTAGTGCGTATCTAAAAAAATCTCAAATCACACACTGTTATCTCGGTTGTTTTTTTTTTAAACATCACTCGAATACCGTCCGTGTGTCAGTCACGTCGTGGTCCGTAGCGCGCAACTCACAAAACCTACCTATACAACATAAGTGCCACTGTAATCGATAAAACCTCGCGTTACAGACAATCAGTTGTTTTTTCGTGAATACCAGTGCCCTCTTAGTTGCCGCTAGAGATTTTAGTTTAGTAAACAAGGGAACATGTTATATTAGTGTTTTAAAGTGTTAGATACAATGGAAAGTGTTAAAAGGTACATAAGGAGTGAGTCTGCGAGTTGCGCTCATATGGTTGAAGAAAGCACGGCGAATAATAGGAAGACGGCAGACCCTCACGAGAAACTGAAGGCTCTACTGAACTCTCCTGATGATGATACGGATGATACACTCCCTCCGTCAGATGCCCCAAAATTCGGGACAGTTATACACAATAGAATCTTTGTGGGAGGGTTCTCTTTGACCACGACTGATGAGGACCTGTGGAAGTTCTTCTCAGGGTTCGCGACCGTCACGGCAGCCCGGGTGATCTACGACCGAGCTGGTGTCTCCAAGTGTTATGGTTTCGTCACATTCGCAAGCCCCAGGGTCGCCAGGCTGATCGTCAAACAGGTTCGCCCTTCACTCTTTATTGGCAAACTTTTCAGCAACAATTTTGGGTGTATCCAAACGTTTAATAAAAAAATTGGGAGTTTTAATTCATGGTGTTTGTGGAATGTTAGGGTCTTTTTTCAAATCTGGGACGTAAATTGTTTGATCCCATTGTTTCGAGTCATTGGACTGGGACAATGAAACCCGAGTTTGTGGGACAGTTCGATATTTTATTATCCGTACTGCCTTTATCAACTCGGAATTATTTCAGGGACTTATTTACATAGTAGGTAAACGGGAATATTTTTGGCTGGGCGATGTTCTTTGTTTAGTCCTCTGATACGGAAATTTTCGCTCGATTTTCGGAGGCCCTGCGTGTTCTTTACAAACATGAACAAAACATCTTGTTTTATTGTCTGATAAGATATCTTTTGAGAATAAGATTATCAATCCTAGCTTTGATTAAATTTTCGACGCATTTTAATATTTTTTTCGACGAGAGAAGTTCAACCTAGATGCAAAAATTTCAGTAACTGCATTTTTTTTGCACCTCGACATTGAACTTCACTGCATTAATGATAATTTATGCGATAATACAATATTATCTAAAGAAGCTGTTATCGATAACGAAGGTAGGTACCTACCTACATGACGTTTGAATGACAGATTACTAACGAAGAATTGGAGCACAATGGCTCAAGGCGGCATTTTATCTGATACGATGAAATTACTATGATTATTTTAGCACTATGCTTGGTAACATGTTATTAGTGCACGCGTTTTTTTGTGATAAGAAATTATCATGTGTTAGGTAGGTAGATAGACCTACCTACTATGGATATTTGCCATGTGGTTGCTTTTTTGTCGTGTCTGCAAACGTCAATTTGGTATCTCTAGGATGTATAATTTCAATTCCTGAACCTTGATCCTGCAAAATCGAAAGTACCGTTATGTTGAGTCTCGTTCGTGTGATCGAGCAGTTCCTACATTCAGACATTCTAGATCTCAAGGTTATCTGAAACCACGTGCGTTTCTAAAAACAATCGTTAATTTGGCAGATTTGGTTTCCTAGACGCCTTTTGTTTTCGATTCCAAAACAATTGTACGGGCACAATATAATTAAGTACTTACCTACCTACGGCTTTGTTTCGAACGAAACTTCACAAGCCAGTAACCAGTACTTAATTAAATTATAAATGTGCCCTCTTCCATTCACACAGAGGATTCAATAAACATTGATGATACAAAGGGTACGTGCTATCACCTTGCTTGACTACCAGCTTGTTGTTAACCTAGCAGAAGAGGACGTTACTCATTCTCCCGATATCTTTCGGCACTAAACGGCGCCGGTTCTTGTAATCCAGCCGGTACCTATCAAGAATCCGGTCTAAAGATGTGCCTTAGCTAAATGCCCTGTTAGGACCTTCGCCTGGGTTGCCTTTTTACCGACTTCCAAAAAGGAGGAGGTATGTTCATAGCCTACTAACTCTACGTCGATATTTTGAAGCACTTCTACTACTAGTACTACACTGTTTACTTAAACAGTTTTTATTTAAAGTTAAGTAGGAACATAGGGTAGGAACCTACCTACTTCCGCTTTCAGTTAAGTAAGTACCTAAAAACATCTACGTAGAGTACCTACTGCTTATTAGAAAAAACTTTTTACAAAAAAAAAACTACCGACATAAAAAAAAAAAACACTACAAAGTCAAAAATAACTTTAATTTCAGAAGTCGGTGTCTTTGATTTCGAATTTTCTTTTTTTGCCACTGAAAGCGGAAATAGGTAGGTTGTTCCTACCTAACTTTAGATAAAAACTGTTCTGTAAAAACTGTGTATCCATCATATTTGGCAACTAGTAAAAAGAACATAGCTAGGTACGGAATTTTCATCCCAAAATCCAAGAATAACAAGTCCGAAATATAGCCTTTGTTTTTTGTCCAAATCCCGATCAGTAAAAGCTTCGAAGGATTTATAAAGGATGAAGTCTTGGATCAATGTGGGATGTAGGTATACCTAGTTCAAAACTGTGATGACACTTACAGTGGCACCTTGTGCAGTCTGTCTCGCTTCCACGTTGCTGACTGGCAAATATTTTTCCATTACTTACATACAAAACACATATCATCACGCCTTGTTTCGTCGAAGGGTTAGGCAGAGGTGTAACTGTAGAGCACCCACATTTTTCCAGTTATGATTTAAGTCCCATGTAACATGGGGCGCGACTATAGCCGAGAGAAAAAACACTGAGAAATTGTAGATAGAAAACCCAATACCCCTGCCAGACCTGGGAATCCAACGGACCTTGGACCGAGGACGCATTGAAACAAAGCGTAGGCTGCCCTTGGACTAGGTGAAGTGACAGTCTTTGAAAGGTGGCTGGTAACAGTTGAATGAGAGTAAATCGAGGATCGAGACAAACACCGAGGCCTATATCCAGCAGTGAACTGTACACAGCTCGAGTCGATACAAGAGAAGAAGGCCCAATGATAACGCCCACATTTCCGGACCCAAAACAAACGCAGATCAATATGATCTAACACCCAGGTTTTTCTAGGTTAGTCGCGGCCAATATTTGCATAAAACGTAGGAACGTTTCTGGCATATCTTGATTTAGATCAATCAAAACAGTTTTGGATCTGACGTGCAGATAAGTCGAACGCGCTCTGTGTGCGCGCAGCAAAAATATAGATGTTCTTATGATAATTATAGGTAAGATCTAGTTTATGAATGTAGTTATAGGATTTTAGTTTGTAGAGCATAATTTCCTAATTACCTTACTTTGAGAAAAACGGTCGATCGATCAGGTGGTCGCGCTTACCGTGGTCGGTCCGTGGATCATACATCTTTATATACCGAGACCCCTCCGGGCCTCGCAAGGCACTTGAAGCCGTTGGTCCTGGCTGTCAAAAACCCGAAAGTCTCACAACCAGTCTTACAAGGGCTATCATTTTACCGAGTAACTGGGTCGTGGAGGTCCTCTAGGCAGTCACTTCATGTAAAATACTCGTGTTTAGCTGCATCCGGTTAGACTTGAAGCCGCCCCAGCATATTTAGGAAAAGGCTAGGCAGATTTATGCTCGTAAAACCATTAAATATTGAATTATCTATCAATATTTTAAGAGAAAATCGCTTTTATCTTGCGTAGATGTAAATGATCGTGACTGCACCTACACACCTAAAGCTTTAAGTAGGACGATGTTCCATTGTTTTGCTAATTGACTCACTAGGTAATTTATACCTAAGCAACTAATACTTACCTATTGTTACTTAGCATTTCGTGGAAGCCAACAACAAATACCGAGATTTATAACATATACTTGTCAGTCTATGTGGCTTTGTAGATAGAGTATCTATTGACTTCAATTTTGTATAGTATTCCGTTATAGGTAATTCTGTTATAAAGGAATTCAATACCAAGGAGGTAATCTTGTTTCAATACTTAATCATTAATTTATTCAATTAGTACACCAGCATTATACATTAGCTTAAAACACTATTTATGTATTACTTCTAATGTATACTCGTACAAAAATTATAGACGCACATAACATTAAAAGAAAAAAGGAATTAGACAGAAGCTGTTTACTAAATTTAATGATCATTAACAATTTGAACAAGTTGACTTCTACAGGAAGACATTTTGTGAATGCCAAAACTCACAACAAGTCAACTTGCAGCTAGCGTTTGCACGCGTAAGTTCAACTTATGTAATTAAACTTGTAGTGGACGAGCACTGTTTAAGTTTTGAATATGTGACAATAGACCAGCGGTGCTGTACACGCCGAACACCTTCAGGTTACAACTGAGACGTCATAGAAGTTAGGTTATATTATAACCTTGCTTCGTGTGGTAACGGCTCCGACTTTGTTGGAGTTGGTAGATTCGAACCCAAGCAGGCGCTTTACTTTGTGGACATAATTTCATCACCACTGCTGCCAAAGCGGTGGAGGAAAACATCGCGAGGAAACCGGCATGTCCAAGAACCAAAAATTCGAAGACATTTGACATCCGCCAACCCGCACTGGGCCGTGTGGTAAGCTACAGCCCTCCCTCTCGAAGAGAGGAGGCTGATTATGCAGGTATTCTCGGCTACATTGTAGGCATCGACCATCGATAGATGAAAAGTAAGTGAAAGATGGTATTGCTTGAAAGGGGGGTGAATACTGAGATGAGGTGTACGGAAGGAGAAGATAAGCTATGCCGACTACAACAATTGGGATGAGGATATGAGACCAGGAAATACCAAATACAACAAAATTAAGAATGTGGATGTGGAAAGATATATTTTAATACTTTCATAAGCAAATTTCTTCAGATTACAACTTAACCAACTGTTACTGTTAAGGCTAACGCGCACCCACGGACGGCGGGTGACGGCATCGAGGAGGATTTGCCGAGGAGCATCCCTCGGCATCCTGCGGTAGGAGAGGTAATTACCTCTCACCCGCGATCGTATTCTAGCGGATTTCGGCGCATAACATCGCATGCCTTCGCATCTCACCGCAGTATCCTCCAGCACGCTCTTCAAAACCGCAGAGAGAAATCCCATTTCATACTCCGTGGTCGTTCACAGGAGCTTTCAAATCTATATCTTGTTACCGAACGAATCTATACGTACGAAATCACGTTGGTTTTAGAATAGGTACTCTGCCCCGCCATCCGCCGATGTGTGGCCTTTATAGAAGTAAGGTTAAGTTAAATACAGTCAAAATCATACTTCTGCCCATTACCATTTTTTTTTCTTCCATACACCTTTATCAGCTGTCATCTCAGTATTCACCTTCTTTCTAACCATATCCTTCACAGTTTTCATCCATTATAGTCAATACAATATAGCCGAGAATTCCTAGCTTAGTTTAAAAATTCACACCAATACCTAGACGGTGCAAAGACAGTACTGTACTTATATTTTTTTCTTTTGCTTATATCTCGAAAATGGTGGGTCCTATTCCAAAAATAATGAAAATTTCGACCCCCTTTATATAAACCCCTAAAAATCAACATGTAGGTAATCATTTTTTTAAACAAGTCGTTAAAATATGAATATTTGTTTAAAACTAAGTTTTTCATCATTAGTGAATAAGCCTGATTGCCCGTTCCTGGGGCACTGGACCCGTATGCACAGCTGCAGGTCTGGTGCAGCGGGAAGTGGATATAATTATAGGTTTTTAAACTAGTTTTATTTTTGTTTCTGTTTTATTTTAGTTTGTCTTATTTATTTTAATTAGAAGTGTTACTAACATAGTTTTATAAGTATTACTAACAAAAATATGAATCACTTGTGTTCGACAAGACTTACATAAATAAATAAAAATAAATTAATATATTGTAAAATAAAATGATGACTAAAATAATGAAACCGCCATGTTATTTTGGAGTTTTTTTTGTATCATAATTTTGTCTACTCTTCTCGTTATCAAAATCGAGGACGATTAAATACGACTAAATGACAGAAGAATCGGAGATTATCTCGTGTTGAATTGTCAAAAATCGAGATAAATAAGGTGCCATGTTAGGATTTGTCGAAAAAACATCAAGTTTGACAGCTCGAGTCGACTATTGTGTTTGGCAGCTCTGTCAGAAAACGAGAAAAGTGACAGAAATAGACGACAATTATTATTACTCACGTGAGAGTCAGTAATTGTCGTGTGTGTCATGTTAGGCCTGCTGATCACGTTCGGTTCCAAATTTCGCGTTCGAATTTCATCGGTGAAATTCGCCAAAAATAAGACAGAAGAATGAATGTGGATAGCTACGAGTATATTATAATACTTTCATATACTTTCTTAAACCTAACTAAACCTAAAAATAGATGCATGATTACTTAATGTAAATTGTGAAACATAATAAATACGACAAAGTAGGTAGAAAGCAATGACATATACAGCGATGTCAACTGTATATGGAAGAAAAAGATTGTATGATAGGAGATACCTTTTTTTGGGCCCCTTGTAATCGTAATAACCAAAAAAAATTATTTTTCATGCAATTTTTGGTGGGCCTAATCGCGAAACAAAAAAGACTCTCCTTTGGAATAACTCATGAGCATTATCGATATCATCTACCTAGCCTTGCCCCACCTATGTTGGGCTCGACTTCCAGTCTAATAACTCATAGGGATGATGGAAAACTGTGAGTTTATGTATGTGTATAAATGTGTAGGATGTTGTTGGTAAGATAAAAATGCTTTCTAGGATTGCAAACTACATATACATTATCTCACGCCTTCTTCCCATGGGGGTATGCAGAAACTAACGCAGTCTACCACGATCTTTACATACTCATTTTGCTTCGTTTACGTTCAACACACACGCCGATTGCGAGTACACACCTGATCTTTCTGAAGAAAATCACCAATAAAGGTGAACGAACCGAACGAAACGAATTTTAGAATTCTTTATATGAAACTAGCTGTTGGGCGCGACTTCATCTGTGATTCAGGATGAAAAGTATTATAGGCCTTTGTCTTTCTCCAGGTCAAGGTGTGCCAAATTTCATCCAAATCTGTTTAGCCGTTTTAGCGTGAAAGCGTAACAAAGAAACAAACAAACTCACCTTCGCATTTATAATATTAGTTAGAATTCTATATGTTTTTCTTTAATTTATTTATTTAATACTTTAAGCACAGAAATGTACAGAGGCGGACTTAATGCCATAGGCATTTTCTACCAGTCAACCTTTGGGTGATGCAGAGACAAACAGTGGTACCTAGGTGCAATTACGAAAAATTGAGGAATAAAAAAAATATATAAGTATAAAGATACACATATACCTATTACAAAATATAAATATTAACTATATGTCTAATTATATATAAATATAAGCACAAATAAAAATGCATAAATTCACGAATATACTAAAACAAATAAGACAAACAATGGGAAAACATTAACGTTATGATGATACTGCCAGCTTCTTACGAATGTGCTCACGAACTTTAACTTTAAAGGGTAATCGGTTGGTTGCCATCCTAATTTCCTGGGGGAGCGCATTCCACAGCGAGATGAAGAAGGAGGAGTGAATGAAGTGAAATCTCGCACACCTGTCCACGTCGAATCGTCCGAATCTGGAAGACCGTTCTAAGCGTTCTCGTTGACTTCGATTCATTCGATGCGTTTGACTCAGATAAGTGTGCGCTCACCTTAAGGTTGCAAACTAAAGATCTCTTAATCGCCAATGAAATGTCTTATTGATCTTTATATTGATAGTTACTAAGTAGCAATTGACGGTACAAAATCTTTTTATGACTTACAGTTTTCTTTTTTAAGTTGAATACAAAATCCATAATTATCTTGTCGAGGTCGTTGATAATAATATCGTCATCAACTTCATCACATCGAAACAAGTAATTAGTGCTCTCATAAAGTTCCAATTTTAATCATACTTCGGTAATAACAGCCAAGCACACGTTCTGATATTAAAATGAAAATCGCCGGGTCCCGAAATGTGCCGACATTTCCCGAATAGTCACGATGATTGACGAACCGAATAACGGCGTGAAGGCTTTTGTGCTCGTGGCCGCTGTTTCGATTACTGTTTCACTAATATTCTGTGTTGGCATTTGGTTATTTTGTGAGAACCTAAATGTTTTTAGCTGCATATCTAGTTAACATTACGTCAGTATTCTTCAAAGGGGTAGACAGACAGGTATATGACACCCACATTTAGCCAGTACATTTGACTCATTAGGACAAGCCTATTGCTATTAAATATCTAAGTATCTATTTGAAAATATCTTGTCTTATCTTTGTCTTATCTTATTGGCCGGGAAGAAAGCCAAACTGCAGGTATAGTTAGGTAGGTAATTAGGTACGGACAAATTCCAGGACAAACTGCCCGACCTATGGAGGACTCATGTTAACGTATCAAACTTTCCAGCACTAGAACAACGAGGCAGTATCATGAAATGTTCGATTATAATATGTATAAAAATCAATTGCCGTGTATATATCAATTATTAATTAATTATTACTAAAACTAGTTTGTAAGCTCGCAATTGTACTAACAAATATGGATGTAATCAAAAGATGAATCTGAAATAAATTATTTATTATTATTCTTTTTTTTTTTTTACGTTTCTCGGGACCCTGGGGTCCCAGACCTTTGGAAGGCGTAAGAGGGGCCGAAGCCAACTCGCAGAGGCCCGTTAGACGTTTTAATGAAATGAGGCACCAACCGACGATTATCCCTGTATGTACTTTGCAAGTGCACCCAAGGACAACCCCCGGTTGGTGTAGGACTATTGCAGGATATGGAAACAAAGATATTGAACTATGGGTTTGGGTGGCTAAAGTTGACTGGTGTCCTGGAACTATGGAAGGACTATGGCCCCTGCCTGATCAATGTTTTATATGTACACGGATAAAATGGCAGGGGGTGACTTGCACACTCAATAATGGGCCCCCGGAAACTGTCGCTAGCACTTAGTGACGTAGCGACAAGGGGGCAACATGTCCTGAGGTGCTTGAGGAGTGGATAGGTATTCCACGGCTTTCAGAACAATCCCAGAGCCCGGAAGATGGTCAAGATCCCTACGAGCACTTATTGGAATACTTCCTTCCTCCGAGCACGTTTGCTCTTGCGAATCTCCACTCAAGCCGGCCAATTAAGGCAAGAATGAGGTGGGAGCTCTGTTCCTCGTCAGTGTTCACTCCAGCCGGCCAATAAAGGCAAGCCAGAGATGAGGAACAAGATTTCTCCCGAGAGATAGGGTCCGTGGGGTCGCAACTGCCCAACAGCTTGCCACATGCTGCCCTGCGGGTTTCTGTATCTCTCTTGGTCTGGCCCCTCATCCTAGACCTGTTCCGGCAAAGTAAACTCTACCGGCACAGACCCAGAGTTTGGAGCGCGCAAGCCCCACCACGACGTCCACGTAGAGATACGGCAGTGGGGTTATTATTATTATTATTATCTCCTTTATTTCATTTAAATACTTACAAATTACATTTTTAAATATTAGAATATAAAAAATTAAAACATTTAAAAATATAGAAAATAGTATCTAGCCCACCGGTATCGGGAACAGGGTCCAAGCTACCGGCGGTCAGGGCTCCAGAGAGAGGAACCTTCTGACAATGCGAGCCGTGTCCAGAAGTACCGCTTTCTGAATCAAGCCCTTGATCCAGCTGCCCAACGAGAGCCTCCTTAGGTGTTGGTCGAGGCTCTTGGCAACTAATCCATTATTATTAGTTTCGCAAAAAAAAATTACAAATAAAAAAACAACTTTCTTCCAAAAAAAACAGAAAGTGAAAAATCACTTTAATTTCAAAAGTCGGTGTCTTTGGTTTTGATTTTTCGTTTTTTGCCACCGACTTCTGAAATTATAGTTATTTTTCACTTTGTAGTGTTTTTTTTTCTTCACTTTTTTGTACTGGTACCTATCCCACACAAATTCGAATACCACTAACTACTATGTAAATAACAGTGACAGGAACTTATCATCATTTCATCCACATAGGCTAAAAGGGAAAAATACGTACCTATTACTGAAGCTAACTCAAAGACTACCCAAGCAAAGTTAATAACATATATATGGGACCACCTCTGTAGCCTAAAACTGAAACTGACCTACCAAACAAAAAAAGATTAATCAAAATCAATACATAATTGGCGGAGTAATCACGTAACAAACATTCCAAAAAAAAAACAAATAAAGTCTAATTGTGAAACTCCTCCTTTTTGTCAGTTAAAAACTCGAAAATTGCTCCAGCGATTTAAATAATATTTTTTTGTTTTGTTCGCCTCAATAAAGGGGTGGCTTAGGAAAAAAAAACTTAGAGGAAAAAAAAAGGAACAGCCCAAAAACCGCATTTTTACAGGATGACGTCAGACGGATTGTTCTAAACAACATGGAACATCATCATCAACATTTACATGAACCAAATAAAATACTTAAGGGGGATGCTCTAAGGTAGCCCGCGAAATTCAAATTTTCGTATTTTTTTTGCAATTTGCAGACCAGTGTCAGGTTGTATCTTGATTAAAATATGATTCGCGACCGTAACGAATATGGCTTTACAGAATTATAATCATTAGAATCCGCTATACAACTCCTTATGTTAGAATAATCCTAAAATGTCATGATTTCATGAAATTGTCATTCAATAGGATTATATGAACTTAGATAGTTGCATTGATGATTTTTATGACTATAATTCTATAAATAAATATTTGATACAGCCGTGAATCATATTTAGATCAACGTAGAACCTGACACTGACCTGCAAATTCCAAAAAACGTAAGAAAATTTGAATTTCGTTGGTAACCGTGACGCTTTCGCCTTAATTAGATCATGGCGTGGGGTGGTTCAAATATCAGTCTAGAGGTAACTCGTAAAGGCTATTTAAATCCACCCCTACATCGACACTTCTGCCCATCCTCCTATCATCCCTTACTCATTTTACGACATCAAAGCGAACAAAGAGTGACCTATTCTGTGCCGGAAAATAATAAAGCTTACTCCTTCATACATGACCTTTGGGCCAAGCCTTGGCAATATTCCGAAAAGCTCAAGGGCGAGGCAAGATAGAATAGCTAGCTACAGAATAAAATGACACAAACAAAATGTCTTATTTTTCGTTGAAACTGGCATCAGTTGGATAGTCGGCCCAAAAAAGATGTGGAACAAGGAACCATTTGAATGTCAACAACCTTCGTTCCATAATGCATTTGGTGAAACACATTGGATAGAATAGAATACTGTATAAGTACGCTATACAAATTACAGATGTAAATGTAGAAATTATAATATTGTAGTAATTTGTATTATTGGTTAGGTACTACGTTTTGTAGCATCACATGGATACATAATGATTGTAGATAATCACATTATTCCTTGTCCGTGTATATATTTTTTGTCTTGATATCTTGATGACCAAGTGATTAAAGGCCTCGCCTCTCATGCACTAGGTAAAGGGTTCCAATCCGAGTAAGTACCAATGTGACTTTTTCAATTCATATGTACTTTCCCAGTTAATCTTGGATATTACTGAAATCGGTGAAGGAAAACATGAGGAAACCTGGACTTTATAGCTAAGTAATATAAGTCTAAAATCGCCAACCCGTCTGGTGCAAGCGTAGTGATCAATGCCCGTGCCTTCTCTGTATGAGAAGAGGCCTGTGCCCTGCATTAGGACGTTAACAGGCTTTATTACTGACCCCCTGCAGGGAATAAGGCATCTTCTCATAAAGAGAAGGAAAGAGGTCGCGCACTGACTCGACTGTGTTTAAGGCGAATGACTTAAGATAAAATAATAATTAAGGCAGACTTTCTATGTGGTTTTGATTAATTATTAAATTAAGCTTTCCTGCAATCTCTGGGAGTGATTTCGTGACAAGGGATGGAAGTGTGTAACACTAACAGTGAGCCGACGAAGCACGAGCTATTTGATTTGACCAATGAGCGCGCGCGGTGCTAGAGTTGCCCGTCTACCACCAACCCATTTTCCGAGAGGTTTTAAACAGGATGATGATGATATGATGATGTCGAAATTCACACTCGAGGATAACGATGATGATGATGATGAATTTTGTTTATACCATGATATACGAGTACACGTCAGCCAAGATGTCAAATGTTACACATCATAATGTGTGGCTACTGTAAGGCTCGCTCGTTTTAAAAAAAAATCTTAGTAATTTAAGCTTATTACGTTTTTTTTTATATGTAAGTTAAGTTTAAAAATTCCAAAAAGAAGATACATACATGATAAAAATATAATAATATGAAATGCTGTTAACATGGATCCGCAGTTGTAACCCACGAAATTCAAATTAGCAAATGTAAGTTAAGTTTTTAAAATCCAAAAAGAAGATACACATGATAAAAATATATGAAATGCTGTTAAGATGGATCCGCAGTTGTAAACCACGAAATTTCAAATTTTGTTACGTTTTTTGCAATTAGCACGTCATTGTCTCTGATGTTTTCCCTGAGATATTTATTAATGATTATAATTCCGTAAATACTTATCGGTTATAGTCGCGAACCATATTTTGATCAAAATACAACCTGACACTGACCTGCAAATTACAAAAAACGTAAGAAAATTTGAGTTTCGCGAGGATTCACCTTAAACAAATGAATTGAATAATTTGATGTCAATTTAGATGATGTGTAAAAGTAGCAGTAATAATAACCATCAAGTTTTGCCGCTGAGCGTACCTATCTACCAAAAAATTTAACATCACGCCTGTATTTCGCAAGGGATAGGCAGAGCTTAGGTGTGTCTGGAGTACACCCACATTTCGCCAGTTATGTGTAAGTTCCATGTAATAGGGGGCGAGCCTATAGCCATCAACCGGGCACAAATCCAGACTCCGGGCTGCTACTAAGAAATTCCTGATGAAAAAACCCAATACCTAACATTTTGTCCAACCTTTACCTGTATGGCTAAAATAGCTGTTAGGCTCTAACTAAACATAAACAGCCACTACCTATAGGCGTGGTTCCGGTTATACAGTTTCAAAGGGGTACGATTTGAACCCACGACCTTTCGATCGACACTGGCTTCTCCGGGCAGTTGTTATTATTAGGAAGGTATAGTGTTTCAAGCCCTTTCCTCAAATGGGCGTTATGTACCTCAAAACAATTTATTGTAAACTGTTTGAATATATTATTATTGATTCTACTTGATTCATTCATTCTGCCTAGCCTTTTTTTTCCCAACTATGTTGTGGTCGGCTTCCAGTCTAACCGGATGCAGCTGAATACCAGTATTTTACATGGAGTGACTGCCTATCTGACCTCCACAACCCAGTAACTGGGTAATATGATACCCCTTCGTAAGACTGGTGTCAGACTTTCGGGCGTCTGACGACTCGTAACGACTGTCAAAGATCCACGAATGACAGCCGGGACCAATCGGCTTAACGTGCTTTCCGAGGTACGGAGGATTCTCGGTATGTAAAGATGGTCACCCATTCACTAACCAACCCCGGCAAGCGTAGCTTAACCTGATGGATCGACCAGTGCGGCTGCTGTTACTTAGCCACAAGCTCCTCTATTGATTCTACTTGATTATTATACTTTAACTTGTTTTCTTTAAAACATTTGTATGCCAGTTCATGGCGAGACATGTACTACATAATCTATGTCCAATTTAAGACTGTATCGCCTGAACATATCTTAAGAAATCTGTACTCGCTCCTACTAGAGTTTATAGACTTTATAGAGTTTAGTATTTACGTGTTATGCATAACTACTAAGAGCAGTGATAGCCATGTGATGTGACCGTCAGACTGCCAAGTCATAGGTCTCGTGTTCGAACCCAAGGCACGCACCTCTGACTTTTCGGATTCATGTGCGTATTGTATAATTAACACTTGCTATAAAAACGGAGAAGGAAAACATCGTGAGGAAACCGGCATGCCTGTGAGATATTTCTCGACGGCATGTGAAGCCAAGTCAGATGCCCATGGGCGGCTTTAAAACTCTGACTGATTAGTCACTATCCACACGGAAAGCGCGACTTTTTTTGAAATAGCAAAACGTCCCATAACTTTTAAACGCTTTTACTACAAATTCCAGGGTCGGGGCTACAAAATCGGCTCATTTACTACTAAATATTGGTAGTACTCGCGATTAAATATGAGAGATAGCTCCTCAATCCATACGGACACATTCATTGAATTGATAGGATTCAAGTTATTGCAAATCTTTACCTTATCATCTTAACATGGTCCTTCGAGCCAGATGAGGACACTAGAGAAATTGGAAGAACTATTAAGACCACTATTATTCAATGTTTTAATGCATATAAAAATATTCTTATTCTAAAAATGTATGATCAACTCACATATAAAGCAGTAGATAGTTTTAATTTTTTGAAAAATATTAACTTTCCTGATTTGTGTGCTGCATATTGTCTCATTCAGTATATTATCCCTGAATCTGACACCCAGGACAGTATTATTTGAACTTAGCGAAAATGCATGTTTTTCTAATAAATCTTATTTAACTTATTCAGTGTCAGGCATCGGCAGTGGGGCGGCGGTGGTGCCAGCCTTTTGGGCACGTTTCCGGTTGCCAGTTGCAGTTGCAGTTGCGGTTGCATGTTCGAATCAAACTGTTATTTTGCGTAAAAAAGGCTTTTTCTTGTTTAAGTATATCTCAGGGCGACTTTTTATTTCTACTACAGATATAATAAAAAAACAGATAGTACTAAACATTTACTAATAAAAAAATGTATTGCACCACTTTTACGTCTTTTGACATTTTGCTTCTCTCAAAATAATTATAAATTTTATCTCTTATCTTATCTATAATATAATTATACAAAAATCGATTGCTGTTCGTTTGTCTTTGCCAGGATTTTTTTATTCTTAATCTTTAACTTTGATCTTTTCCTTAGTAGGTTCAATCCCAATGTATGAGAGTAGTGGTGAAGTAGTGTAAGAAAATGCACATAACTAGGTATTAAAACACTCGTATTTTAATACCCCTCATTATGCAACAGTTTCATAAACCACTATTAGAGTAGATGACTTGATGTTAGTATTCCTACTGCTATGATCATCATTTTCACGCGATTGGATTAGCGAAATTTATTTTCGAATGCGTTCCTAACTATAATATTGCTGTCTGATGGTTAGTGTCAATTTTATCAGCTAATAAAATTTTAGTACGGCCAGCCAACCGAAATATTGATTAGTGGTATGTATTATCTTTCTGGAACACTCATTAGCTTTTAATACTGTGATAGGCAAATCAGTGATCTATTTACTGTAGCATGCAGAGAAAGATTCGTTTTAAAATCGTCAAAACTGACAGAAAAAAAAACCGATTGAGCTCTGGCTTCCCAAAATTATTATTTTAGTTTCTGTAGGTTGCTGAACTTTGCTAACAACCTAGAATAACCTTGCATTGAAGACTTTTAGTATACCTATACGGGTTATTGTAGATATATACTGTTAGAGCCTTAGGAAAGTGTTTTTCAGAAATACTTAAACTATGCCACTTAAACTTTATAGTTATGCAAAGTAAAATTTTAGTATTCTGTTCTGATATGCAAAAAAAAGTTCGAACAAACAAAATAAATATATTATTAAAAGCACAAAAAAAGTAGTCGACAGCTGCATGTCCTGACTGTGACAAAAAGGCTTCCACTCAGCATGATGCTGTGATATGGGGGACCCACAGCACAGCGCTGATTTTCAGTGGTCACCCGGAAAATGAGCTGACGTGTACATTTTACTCCAAACATGTTTCGTAACATTTTAATGAAGATGAAGATGGATGAAATACTTACAGAATTGGATAGAAATAGGGTCTATTTAAAGAATGATTCATCAGACATGCCTAGAGTGTTACAATTTATACGTTTTGGCACGAATCGAATGTGTCTATTATTGAGACAGTCTAATTAACTAATAGCTAACCTAGAGATATTGTTTCTTAATAGTTTGTTAGACATGATGGTAATAGCTATGATTGGTTAGTTTACTGACTTATTTTAATGTCCAATACATCAAAAAGTGTTGGGCCCGTTTACACGGAGAGAAGTTTTGAGGCCAGAATAAGCCTAAACAATACTTGTCAGCTCTTCAAGTCTTCGTGTAAATGAACCTCTAACCAGAAAAATGTCTCACTATCATTAGCAGCTGCATAGGCTTTTCCTAACTACGTTGGAGATAGCTTCCGTTCTGACAAGTTGCAGCTGAATACCAGTATTTTTCAAGAAGGGACTTCCACAAATAAGTTACTTACTAGTTTAGCCATACGATACCCCTTGGTAAGAAAGGTTCTCAGATTTCAAGCTGATTCTGGATTGTGAAATATAACTAGGTATCCAACTATAACTGTCCAAAATAAATAGTTATAAGCTGTAAAAATAATAAGCGTTCTCTTAAAATGCCTTGGAAGTTATATGTTTCTAATGTGTTGGTCGTAAAAGTAAATGATTAAGTAAAGGCTGTCACAATGAATTACAAATAACTCTTTAGTAATGGACGTACGCGTACCCACGTGTAATCTAATTAAATTGCATTTTGAAAGGTTACATCTTTTTATAAACGATTCTGTGCTTCGAAAAAAAGTGTTTTTGTGAAAAAAATTGGCAGACGGGTCCAAAAACCCCTTCAGCTAAATAAAAATTAAAAACACCCATGGTGCAAAAACGTAACGAGATTTTTAATCCTGGTGTTACAATGGAAACTTTTCCAACTCCGGTACTTTTACATTTTCGAAAAAATCTGGGGCAAATATAATTACACCCAACATTCTGCGGTTTTTCCTCAATGCAAATAAGAGGTCCTAGAGGTACTTTACTAAATTAACCGTGTTTTTATGAGTTATACGACGTCGAGTCATCTGCTAACCAGGGTCCACTAAAAATTATAATTATGAAGCCAGTATCTGGAGATACTGGCTTGACTCTCAGCTGAACACTTTTTTTTTTAAATTTTGTTGTCATTTTAATTTTCTTTATATTAAGTCAGTGGTTAGCGTTTTCTCTAGTTTCTCATAATGGCTAGAAATAGTCACCCTGTTTATCATAGTCATGATTAATTAATTAACATGCCTGGTATTATAGGTATGTTGTTATAAGCTGTCAGAAAGATGCTACTGGTGCTGCTGCGTAAGACGCAGATATATGCCAGTGGCTTTGAGTGGTTAGCTTGCGTGTTCTGTACTGAGCTCACGCAACGCGTCGTACGTCCAGCCAGTAATAGGACTCGCCCATCAAGGAGTACTGTCCCAAATTAAACGCATTATTAGTTAATTACGCATAAAATAAAAAGTATTTTAATAAAACACGTATACTAAAAGATAAATAATTAAATTATCTTTAAAATGGTGAAGGTTTTAGTAAAATACGCTTGATAGTTTTTGCGTGATTCTCAGTTTTTTATCCGCGATAGACATAACTTTACAAATTAATTACACTATGTAATATAAACATAATCTTAAATATTCACAGATTAAGTTATTAATAAAATTCTCTAATTAAACATATATTTTTTCCAAATCATTAACACTACTCGTTTAAGTCGGTTAGTGTCGCCAGGCCAGATGAGCGTAACAGCGTCTTTACATCGCACGTCTAGTGCCACCCTTAGTAGCTGTCTTACAACACTCTCGGCCAATCAAGAGGGGTATATTTTTGTTTCTTATTTATTTCTTAAATATAAATAAATAAATGGTTTTTGTTTCATATTTTGTCTTTTCAAGGCTCTTGTTTTATGATTTCGTACAGATCTTGGGAGGTACGAGTAGATAGCAGAAAAGTAAAAAGTCAAAATAAAACCCTCGTAATGAGAATTCGCTCCATATTTTTGGAAAAGAAAATTTAGGGCAAATTGTTTTGCTCTCTTTCCTCAACAGATTCTCTTCACCCCCTAAAATGGCGACAGTACGCCTACATAGTACATACATAACACGCTGATGTCAAAGATATTTTTACCCCGAAAATGGGTAGAGATTAGAACGTCGGACAGGTGGCAAGTCGCAACCCACGTCATTGTCAACCGTGACGTCATATTAAAAAAGTACAGAACTTTTTACGAAATGAGGTTGGACATGTTTTTTTGGGCTCGTTTCGAAGCAGAAGTTTTTAGAAGCGGTCAGAGTGTATAGCTATGTAAAGATATTTGTGGGAGTGAAAGTCAATTCTGTGTTGTAGGAAAATATTACAACAGATTTTTATTGATGAGAAGTTTTTTCATTACTATGGTTGAGTATTTATTTTAGCATTTAAAATGTCTGGGCTTCTGATATTTTATTTTAAATCTTAATTTGATTGACGCTTTTTAAGGCACTGACAAGAGGCAAACGGTAAAAGTAGGCTTGAAAGAACTTGGTTGTTACAAAACAAATTTTGAAAAAAGAACTCGATATATATTAACGGTAAACTAACCTTTTACCTTGAGTTCCAATCCAAAATAACTGTATTAAATATCAACATACGTTAGTATTTTAATTGGTTGTTTTTATTTTCGATTATTCAACAAATTTTTGGGTAAATACTAGTAAATAGACAATTTCTTCATATTTTGCAATAAATTACAATCGTTGTGTCATCGCGCTTCTCTTTCTTTTCTATGCAGTCCAACAGTGACCGCGGATTAGCTCTTGTCAGCGTCTTAAATTGAGATCAAATACTATTGTAGTGTTATAAACTCCCTATATTTTCTCTTTTAATTTCTACAGAAAGAAGAAATACTTAGTCGTTGTAGGTAATACTAGACTGGAACAATCCAAGTTTGCCAAAAGATAGAACAGATCCTTAGCCAAGAACCGTTTGGGTGTAAAAACTCCCAGGAATTGGTCGCAATCCAGAATTACAACAAGTTCGCTTTGAAACGGGTGACTTTAATACCCCCAGAATTAATTACCAGTATTATTTGCTACCTACATAGAGCGATGTCCTTAGATTATAATTATTACTAGCGACACGCCCCTGCTCCCCACGGTTTTTACGACTTCACAAAATATCGAGATGTCTTTATTTTATGTAATATTAATACATAAATAAACCTTCCGGAATAAATTCTCTAAATGATGTTAAAAAGCGCATCAAAATACGTTGAAGAATGAAATAATAGAAGAATTAGTCGAGGAGGAGCTGGAGGAGCTCGTGGCTAAGTAATAACAACCGCACGGGTCGATCCATCAGATGGTCACTCATCCACGGGTTGGTCCGTGGATGAGTGACCATCTTTACATACCGAGACTCCTCCGTGCCGCGGAAAACACGTTAAGCCGTAGGTCCCGGCTGTCATTCATGGATCTTTGACAGTCGTTAAGAGTTGTCAGAAACCCGAAAGTCTGACACCAGTCTTACCAAGGCGTATCGTATTACCCAGTTACTGGGTTGTGGAGGTCAGATAGGCAGTCACTCCATGTAAAATACTGGTATTCAGCTGCATTTGGTTAGAATGGAAGCCGACTCCATCGTAGTTGGGAAAAGGCCAGGCAGATCATTGAGTTTTGAAGAACAACGCTTCATTGCGGTCACACAGACAGACAAAATGTATGTATAGATATAGAACATACTACCTACATCCAAGGCTCGGATACCGGTTAAATTTTCAAACCGTTATCCTGTACTTAACGCAAAAACCTATACATTCGGTTTCGTTCGCATAAACCGGTTTTTTTTAACCGGTATTTGGAAGAGTATTTGCATAAAGGTTTTTTCGGATTAAACGGTTTAGAACTAAAAAAACCGGTTAATACGGGCACGATAAACAAACGTCGCGCGCTGTTCGTACGTCTACATACGGCGGCGCTATTTACAGCATCCTTACAAGTATTCACAAGTTGCAACGCGTTTACCGACATGCTGTTCGTCAAATAAACCGGTTAATATAGGTTAAAATAAAGTTCTTAAAATGTTCACGTTCTTAAGAAAAGTTCGGAGGAATACCGAAATAAACCGGTATTAACCGGTATTTCCTAAACCGGTTCCGAGCCTTGCCTACATCTATCAAACTGCCTCATTAGTCTCGTTTTCAAAAGCGCGACTGCTGAACGCGTCGTCCTAAACTTACTCCCCGGGTCAGGAAAACTGTCACTTATCTTGTTTTTAGTATATTTATCAGTAGCAACCCAGGATTCGTGCCAAATACCTCAAGGCAATAGGGCTATCCCCTATATTATATGGTACAGTCAGCATACATAACTCTAATAACACTTCAGTTTTTAAAATCTTAATTATTGAGTAAAATACTTATTTAAAATCGGAGCAAATTTAAAATTTCAAGAATGTTATCTGATAGGTATTATATGAAAAGCTAAAAAGCAGATTATCGAAACTTTTGTGTCAATTTTGACGATAATATGTAGGTAATTGACAGTGATAATAGACTTGTTGCTGACCATACATAACTTATAAAATGTAGCTGTACTATACTTTCCACCCTTTCAGGAAATGCAGTCGTGATGTTCTACATCTAACTCCCAATCAATCCACCATCTCTCACCCAACATATACTAATACAAAGATCAAACACCTTTTACCACCAAAGGGGGGGATCAAGACCAACGCCTTCAAAAGCCGCGAGTGACACTCAAAGGCCCGGCTCCTCAAGAGTGAGGGTTTGGTCCTCGAGGTGAAGTGGAATGTCTACAGCTCTTGAGACAATGGCTGCCTTATATGGATGTATTTATTTTGTAGAGGGTAGTCGATTTTTATTTGAGAGGCGTTTTTTTTGTAGGGAAGTTGTGGTTTTTGTTTTTTTGAAAATTGGTGGTAGTTACGTTATTGTGATAATATGCCTTAGCTATGAAAATGCTTTTTGATAGGTCTAATTAGAAAACATCATTTAATATCCTTGGGAAATACGTGAAAGAAAAAAGTAAGTTGGGGCTAGCTTCCAGTTTAACCGGATGCAGCTGAATAGCAGTATTTTACATGTACTAACTGCCTATCTGAACTCCACAACCCAGTTACTGGGTAATACGATACCCCTTTGGTAAGACTGGTTGTTAGACTTTCGGAATTCTGACGAACCGTAACGACTGTCAAGTCAAAAAAAGTCTACGAATGACAGCCGGGACCAGCGGATTAACATGCTTTTCGAGGCACGGAGGAGTCTCGGTATGTAAAGATGGTCACCCATCCACGGACCAACCCCGGCCAGCGTAGCTTAACCTGATGAATCGAACCATGCGGCTGTTATTATTTAGCCACGAGTTCCTCCACGTTTCTTCAGCTGAAGTTTCGGGTAATGGAGTTGCAAAAGTGCCATAAAAATCATAATTCGTCATAATAACACCAAAAACAAATTCCCAAAAACACCTTAGTATTGCTAATAATAAACATTGCAGCTTGCATACCTTCACAACAAAAATACTCAAATCCCCAAACTTCCGCATTAATCTTGATAAAAGAACCATAACAGACCGCACCCCACAATAATTTATTAATAAAAAAAAATTCTCGTGGTCGAACACTTAAACGTAGATGTGGTTCCCGATATCGTCCGAAATGAAATCCATTTGTTACCGGTCGCGTGCGACGGGTAAATAATATACCTAGGTGCGTAGGGGTAGGTCTGATTGTGAGCGGGTAGCGATTTGGTAATAGCGTTTTGACTATTTATTTTTGCATTTACCCTATATACCCCAGCACAGCAACTCTGCTTGGCTGCCAAAATAGGAAGTTCTATGATAGTGATTCCTGAATGAGTTACTTTAAAAGAGCTCAAACTCAAACCAAAGAATTTATTTCAATAAAATTTTTTACAGGCACTTTTGAATTGTCAAGGAGTCGATCAGTCAGAAATAAGCAGCTACGATTATTAGCCCATTCCAAAGCGTAGCAGGAACCCATTTACAAGAAAGGGAAAGAAACTTCATGAACATTTTTCTAAATTATATTGTTACTAAATATTCATCATTAATGTTGAATTTATAATTATATGTGAGAATGATGTAAAAAGACGTAAACGTTAAAAGCGTGCAGAAAACAGCAAATAGAAATGAAAAAATACAATAAAAAAAGTAAACCGTGGCAGATAAGAGATGACCAATCCAAACAAGTTCACGAATGCAAGCTCTATTACCAATTATTATCAATGTTATTTTGAGTCTTATCCGATCCTGGGACAGTACAGTGAAATAAATTATTTATTTTCCATGAAGTCAAATAATTATGTTATTTCCAAGATAATATTTACTGAGTGTGCAATAAGTCACCCCCTGCCATTTAATCCATCTATTCAAATTCAAAAGTCATTTATTCAAAATAGGCTGAGAATCAGCACTTTTCGAACGTCAAAATTAAATAAGACAGTGCCCCAAAAACGCCCGCCCTTCACCACTTCCTAGTGCTTAGCTGGGAAGAAGAAGTGGCGCAACAAACTCCCCAACAGCACTGCTGGCTGTCTGTTCAGTTAGAAAAACTTGATTGTATACAATAGTAGTTATGCAAAACAATGTATATTATGCAACATAAAACATTAAATTAAATTATTTGCTATAATATGTCAGATAGCACACGTCAATATACCAAAAAAAAAAACATCGAAGTCTATACTCAGGTGAAAATAAAAAGTAAACAGAACTTAATACCCGAATGAAAGCCTCCAGGCGTAAAGGACATGCCCGCTTACATATACCTATTAAAGCTGTAACTCGAAGTCATAAATGATAACAAAGGCGGAAGCTAGTATATTATACTAGCTTCGCCCGCGTGATATCTTTATATATTATAGCCTATGTTACGCAGTGATAATATAGCATTCGACTGGTGAAAGAATTTTTTAAATCGGTCCAGTAGTGTTTGAGTTTATCCATTACAAACAATCAAACATACAAAAAATCAAATCTTTTCTCTTTATAACATTAGTTTAGATAACATTGGTCAGGCACGGGACATAGTTCTTCCATAGTTCCAAGGTAACCAATCCACTATAGCCACCCAAACCCATATCCCAATATGTTTAGTTTCCATGTTCTGCAATAGTCCTGCACCAACCGGGGGTTGTTCTTGGGTGCACTTACAAACTCAAATCAGTATTTCAACTAAACTATTTATGGGCACTTTTGAATTGTCAAAAAATAGTCGGTCAGTTATTCAGAAAGTTGAAGCCATTCCAAAACGTAGATCTCTATGGAGAAGAACGGGCAAGAAACACCAAGGACCTCTTTTAAATATAGATATTACAAAATCCTGGGTATATTATTCTTGTTGCTTCTATATGTGAGAACAATGTACAAGGAATAATCAAAACAATTCAAATTATAAGATTTAAAATAAGCCCTGGCAGATAAGCGATGACCAGTCACAACTGACGGCGCCCGTTCACGGACATGACGCGTGGATCACCACCATCCAGCTCAACAATTATGTAGGGATTGCATAATGCATACAGGGATAATGGTTGGTTGGTGCCTCATTTCATTTAAAACGTCTAAGGACCCGCTGCGAGTTGACTTCAGCCCCCCGCACTCCTTCCAAAGGTCCGCGGCCTCAGGGACTTTTAAATAATAATAATTATGTTTAGGTAAATAAAAGTGGTAAGTCATAGGGCATCAAAAAATTCATCCGCATTGCTGTCAACAGGGAATAATTATGTTAATCAATAAATCAAAACAAAAGCTTTCGATAATGTTATACCAAACCTCTAAAACGGTAATTAATTTGTCAATTTATAATCACAAATTTCCAAATATTATCCTTGACTATTCATAAACTGCCCGTTATATGCATAAATAAATCGCTTTTTTAATTGGATTTGATATCGTGTTGGTTGATGATTGTGTTGACTTGTGAAAAATGGGTGCGATAGGTAAATATATTATGAGCTAGGTGCCACAGTAAGAAGAGATTAGCTCATTGGGAATTATTTTGAAATAGTAGAAGGCAGTGATGTTAATAATAACACTCGTTTGCAGTACTTTTTACCTTTACAAAAGATGTGCCTTCTGTGTTTTTGAATTGCATCACTCTCGGCTACCACAGGTGAATTTGTTATCGGCCAGTTTCCTTCATGTTTTAGTATTTCTCAAATTACAACACAGCAATGAGCAGAAACAGTAATAAAAACAATCTGCCTAGCCTTTCCCAACCATGTTGGGGTCGGCTTCCAGTCTAACCGGATGCAACTGAATACCAGTATTTTACAAGGAGCGACTGCCTATCTGACCTCCACAACCCAGTAACTGGGTAAGTAATACTTACCTCTAAGTAAGACTGGTTGTCAGAATTTCAGGCTTCTGACGACCCGTAACAACCGCCAAAGATCTACGAATGACAGCCGGGACCAACGGCTTAACGTGCTTTCCGAGGCACGGAGGAGTCTCGGTATGTAAAGATGGTAACCCATCCACGGACCAACCCCGGCCAGCGTAGCTTAACCGAACCGTGCGGCTGTTATTACTTAGCCACGAGCTCTTCACAGAAACAATAATGTTTGAAGGTAAACACTGTGGCATTTTTATCGTCTTACAAAGGACCACTCAATGTACCCGACATAAAATACCTCTACTCGTAGGAGCAATAAAAAATTGTTACAATATTATATCTTTTTTTAATTTTTTTTTTTTAGTCATTGGATACACGATGTGGGCTGCTTTTTTAAGACGATTAAAATCCTACGGTGTATATCCGGTGCGGTAATTGCGTAACACGCTAACGGCAGCAATGGCTTTCATTTTGACAGTTCAACAACGTTCATTGCGTTATTAACGTTGTTGAGCGGACACATTTTTCGAATATATGAAGCAATGGATTAGCAATATCTTTCAAAATCAATCAGATTGTGATTGAAAGTGTGTTACGCAATTAGGGAGTCGGTTGAAGTCTTCCAAAAGGAACTCTCTATTTCCAGAATCGTTACTGTAACGCAGTGGTAGGCAAACTTTTTAGTTAATAGAGCCAAATATCAATAATATAACGACTAAGATTTCTTATGCAAGCCAATTCTTTATGTGTGTCCAAAATTCCAAAACTAGATACCTATTCTTAAACCTTAAACTCCTATCCTTTCACTCCACAACACTTCCTAAAATTAACTACATCATCATCATTATATCGACTGATAATAATATAATGAAGGCATGTAGGTATTTATTAACAAGTTAACCTTGGAAAACTTTGAAAGGTACAAGAAATGATTACTTTTCGTCGTCCTGTTAATTTTTGGTGATACTTCGGAAATAAATCTTTGAAATATAGTTTGAATTTTGAATAAAACTTGATACCTTGCATAATGACCGAAATCCCGATCCCCGCGCGTATCTGGGGTCTACTCCCTAAGCGAAACCCGAAGTTACGGGCGCTTCGCTCTCCGTCTCACTTACAGATATACCGTGAGACGGGGAACAAGCCGCCCGTAACTTTGGCCGTAACTACGGATTTCGCTCAGTGAGTAACCCCCTTATTTACGCTCGCACTCATCGACATTTGTACAGATAGAGCCGCACTCTACAGGAAAAGTTTTTAACCAGTGCGCAAATTTTTTTTGGTGGTTCAAAATCCGTAATAGAACACATTTCCATTATTTATTCAATATTAATTTTAATTTTATTATCCTACTTTAAATCAGCAAAATATGGACACAATCTATTCGTAATAATATCAATGGGCGCGCGCGGCGGCCGGCCCAAGCGGCGGTGTTGCACGGGGGTGAAACCTCCCGCCTGCGCGCCGGGCGCTGTGACCCTGACCGACAGTTTGCTCATCGCACGCGCTGTCGTGTGACGTCGCGTCTAATCGCTTTCCCGCGCTGCACGTGTGTCGTACTTGTACAGACCTACCGGTCACGATGTCAGACTTCACTAACCGCGAGTTTTATGAGATGGTGCGAGTGTATGTACTGAGTGGTGAAAGTTTGCGAGCAGCTCACAGTGCCTACCTCGAATGCGAGCCCATGGAATCCTTAACCACGTGAAAGGAAAAGACCATTTTAGCGGCATAAGGTATTAAGTAATGTAAATTTAATTGATAATAATGCTTTATTTTCTGTATTTTGATGGTCCTAAGCCCATTAAAGTATGAAGGAAAAATTAGAATTACTCTTCAAATAACTTCAGGTCACGGCCTAAACATAAAAAAGTCTAGTTCGAATCTGATAAAATTAGCGATCAATACATTGTAAGTATTACAATACTTACAATGTATTGATCGCTAATTCTAGCTAGTCTTTTTTATAGGGCGTAGGTATTTACGTGGGTAGGTATTTACCCACGTAAATACCTACGCCGGCGAATCGAGCGATCACACAGCTGATAGGTAGGTACTTTCGCGCGTTCCGCTTCGCCGCGCGCCGCCGGGTAGCCATACAACCACTTTTAAAGTAAACATCTTTCGTTAACGATAACTTTTTTTTTTTGTACTATGACGTGTCAAAATAAAAAAAGTATGTTCAATAAAACTCGTTTAAGTTAAATTTGTCAAAATTTGCGCAATGGATAAAAACTTTTCCTGTATAAGCCAAAGAGTCGCATGCGGCTCACGAGCCGCGGTTTGCCGACCACTGCTCTAAGGAATACACAACTATTTCTCAGTAGCAGCTCGGAGTCCGGATGTGTGTGAGCCCGGTTGATGGTAATAGGCTGGCCCCGTATTCCATGGGACTTAAACACCTCTGCCCAACCCTTCGGTGCAACAAGGCGTGATGTTATGGTGGTGATACCTAATATGTGTATTGTTTTCACAAGACCTGGTTAGAAAAGGTGTGACCAATTAGCCACGCTGTCTGTCGCACCCCACCCTTGCCTAGAAAGGTCGGTAAACCAGCTTAGTTAAATGAAATCTCAGATTTGTTTTATTGGCATTGTAAAAAATGTCTCAGCAGGTACTAGGATCGCTACATTTGTTTCTGTCTCATATTTCAGGAGGCTTTTAGCTGCGTAAGGAGAAAATACTTACGAAGAATGATATCGAACCATTTTACTCAGAAATTAATTTGAGATTCATCTTTGTCAATTTTGTGATTGAAGTATTTTGATTTAAAATATTAGCAATTTGGTCCTAAATAAAAGCTTGTAAAAATACATGGCGGGCCAAGTTAAAGCTCAAAATCGAGAGTGGAAGAAAAAAGAAATAACCTCCTCCTTTTTAGAAGTCAGTTAAAAAACAAACCCTTTGTCCTGCAGCATGACAATTATCAATATTATCATAAAACAAAAACACAGTCACACAGGCATATTATAAAATAATATTGCGTAGGCTACGTACGGTTACTACGCCGTAGCTGTTGTGATGATGTCACCGCTACGCCAACTATACTTCCGTAGCAGATAGCTGATACCGCTACGTCAGAAGACCTTATTTCTGCTTGAAGTTTGTTGTGTGACGGACGTGATATTTTTTTTTTTACACATACATTCACATAGTACATAAACTGACGCTTTCTTCCCATGGGGTCAGGCAGAAACTACAGAACCCCACCTGCTATAATCCTTTCTTTTTTGATTAATTTTTAACCGACTTCAAAAACAGGAGGATTATGCATTCGGCGAGTTTTGCTGTAGCTGTAGTTATGCTTTATTTATCAGGATTCTTTCTGAGATTTCATTAATTATTTTTTAATTAAGTTATTTCTTTACTTAATTGGTAAGTTAAATTAATGGCAACTTTAAAGTTAAAATTGCTCATTGAAAACAACAGCCTTTATTTATGTCACCCTCAAAAAAAAAAAAAAAAACTTTATGTAGGGTTATTGGTACAGTACTAAAAAAGATAAAAAAGCAAAATATTTGTATAAAACGTTCAAAAGCAATTCCGTGCAATATAAATACTTCTCTCCATACTTTACTGTTCATCGCTCGATGAATTTTAAAATTCCGATCTGCACGAGTATAAACTATGCGTTCAATTTAAAAAATAAAATATAAATGCTGAAAACTACGCTTTACTTTGTGAAGTACCTGCTTTTAACGACAAAAGAGAGAGAGAATCCATTAAAATGCTATAAAAGGTAATCATGTTCTTAGGGATTGCATTAAAATGGTCTCAACGAGTGGTGATACTAACTTAAATGTATATCGGGCGATTTCTGGGCAGACAGCTCCGCTACCTTGCTGTCTGGCTGACATGTAACCACGGCATAAGTCGCTCTTAAAATTCACTGGAGACGAGAGAAGAAGAAGCTGTCTCACCATAGTAAAACTCCTGCCCATTTCTATAATATTGATGTGTTTTACGGATACACAGGTCTTGTTCAGGCAACTAAGTCTTTTCAACTTTTTTTTAAACTTGTTTTTGGAACGAAGTTCTTTAACGGTAGGAGTTGACTGGTAGAAAGCGTCACGCAGCGAAAAAGTGTTATGCTATGGCTATGTCTCTCTCTCTGTTTCTCTTTCTCCCTCTCTCTCTCTGTTTCTCTCTCTCTCTCTCTCTTTTTCTATTTTAACGAGTGCGTGTGCGAGTAAGGTTGGCCACGTATGTATACGGAAATATTCCGAATGGAATGTGATAGATCCTTGATTTTGCAAGGATTTGCTGCCTTCGAAATTCCGAATCAATATTTCGAAACGGAATTCCGAAAGGAAGTTCCTTATGTATGTGGCCGGCCTAAGGAACTTCGGTCCTGACGAGATTCCTCCAACCGCACACATTTTTTTGGGTTTCTGTTACATTCCTGAGAAATGAAATGAAATGAAATTCATAATCCATCTTCCATATTTTCGTATACGTAAACCCCTTTTCCGCCTTTTGACAGTATGTTGTTATACGTTTTCTCATAAATTCGTTTCGTTACGTTGTCCTAATTATTTTTCCAATACAGAAGTGACTGGCGAAAGCTTTATTGCCAGGCTGGCAATATTATCGATCTGATGGCCACACTCTTTTGCCAAATCATGACTGGACTTATCTAGTTTTAGTGTGTAGGCCGTGGCTATTAGGTGTTTCCGTTTTCCGGCGAGCTCTATTAGGTAGTCTAAGCCTAGGTAACGAAACGTGTTTCATAGAAGGTGCGGATTATTGATATTACATATATACGGTGTTAAGTTAGATTGAACGACGGAATTGTTTGTTTAGTCTCGAAAGTCTAAGACGAGCCTTCTTGTAAGGAGTACCGCTTTCTGTATCAATCCCTTGACCTAAATGCTTCACAAGTTCTGTCGTTCTCTAATTGTAATCTTTTATAGGTAATTTGAGTTCGTTCGAAGAGACTCCTTCGGTAACACTCATATCATGACCACCATACCCTATAAGGTTTTTGTACCAGTTATATTACAGGCTTTGGCAATTGTCATCTGATGGGACATCGACCTATCTCTCAACTTAACTAATAAGTAGTAGATACACGAAACAAATAAGTTACTCAAAATTAACACATTACAAATAAAATCTCTGTATGACATCCGCCATGTTGAATCTATGATTGATCTAGCATTTTTCTAGTTCGTCCTTGAGACTGAGTCAGGGAACAAACCTTTCTAGATAATAACATAAATCTCTGTGGAGGCGCCGAAGCGACAGCTACACTTTTTGCTTTTTGCTTTAGTCTGCCTACGGCAGAATATTTTCATCAGACTAGTGTGTGTGTTTTAGAAAGGAACCGTGAACTCCGTGCATTAGTTTTATAACTAAGCAGGATATTCTAGATGTCACTAACTATGTTTAATGCAGGTTCATTGTAGATTGTTAATAATTTAACTACCATGCCAATATAAACCACATAACCAACATTCACTCTTTGAAATACAAAACGTCGTCGCCAAAATTATTTATTAAAAGTAAACAAAAAAGTACAGTAAAAATGTACAAACGACAGCACTCACCCGCCGACTACCGAGGTAAATATTTGTGCCTCTCAAATTGTTTGCTTTAGCAATATTATATTCCTATGTACTCCATGTTTCAGAAACTCGATATGTCGCTTCTAAGTTTATTTTATCGTACATTTTGTTTATAACCAATTCATAGTTTTTAATCGTAGAATGACCTTGTGAAGGCTGCATTAATCTGCTGGATGAGAAAAGCATAGAACCGTATGTCTCGCAGTAGACGTCTTCGGCTGAAATGATAATTATGGGCTCCCACACAAAACTGCGATGCGATGGGATACGACGCCGCATGGCAGGTTTTTAGAGGAGCTTTGTTTTAGGAGCTCGCAGAATTTTGCAATGCAATGCGAATTCGCAGTTTTGTGTGAGAGCCCTATGATGAATCGTAAGATAATACCTCGTCGATGTAGTGGTCGTAAGCTCGAAACGACTTGAAGTCCTGGGTTGTATGTCCATTGCCCATGAAAAAGTGTTATATGATTTTTCTTTTAGGTTTACGTTACCCTCTTTTACATGGGACTGGCAAAATGTATGTATTTTTTCCCAGCTACTTACCCCTAGTGTGACGTTACGTTAACGTTCCCATAGTTGCATTAAAAAGTGGACCGGTTCGTTTGTGGTTATCCAACCATCATAATCTATTTCTGCTATCATAGTCTTATCAAATGTATCGTAACTGGGTAACTGGGTTGTGGAGGTCAGATAGGCAGTCGCTCCATGTAAAATATACGGGTATTCAGCTGCTTCCGGTTTGACTCGAAGCTGACCCCAAAATAGTTGGGAAAGGCTGGCAGATGATGATGACAGCATAATGATTGTGTTCCGCTTGTGGCGCCATCTACATCGCCACATGCAAACTACGCAATAAAGACCTGACGTCACACAAATCCTGGATCGCGCAATTAGAGTTTACCGCATGAACGACAAATGACTATCCGACAACAACCATTAGGCAGTTGCCCACCAGATACAACACCCGGTCCCGGTCAGAGGATCCCTTTTCCTCCGACCGGGACGGACTCCCTTTTCTATAGAGGATGAGTGAACTTTACACATGTTCCTCATACCCCTAAACGCTAAACTTTCAGTGACTTACAGATAAATATAACTTTTCATCTGTTTTTCTAGCAAAGCATTGGCGAACTACTTTCCTACAGTTTGAACTCTGACTTGTTTTCCAAAGTAAAACACAAAAAATCCCTTTGAGGCTGCACACGCCAGCCTAAAATTAAAAGCAAAAAATCGCAAAGAAAAATATCAAACAGAGCTCAAAATAAAACAACTCAACCTTTAATTACGTCTAGTCTCAAAGCTAAAAACAGACATAATCCTAAAATCCAGACCGAAACAGCCGTCATTAGGCTATCATTTGAAATGGCCGTTGTATAAAAATAAGGCCGCACTACCTTCCACTCTCAGGCTTAACCTTTTAGAGATCGTTTGACATTTAAAAGGTGAGCATAAATACCATTGAGTTTGCGAATTTCTGCTATAATAAGTACGAGTATAATAGCTACTCGTTAGGGATATTCTTTGGGTGCATAAGAGTTTAATTAGGGTTCACATCGAATAATGCGGGCAGAATGTTCATTGTATGTGTGCATTTTTTACCGAATGCAAGAAAGGAAGAGGCTATGCATTCGACTAGTTTTTTAGGGTTCCGTACCCCAAAGAAAAATCGGAACCTGTTCCTTTCGTTGTCCGTCTGTCCGTCTGCCTGTCAGTCTGTCAAGAACCTTTTTCTCAGGAACGCGTGAAGGTATCAAGTTGAAATTAATATAAAATACCTACGTGTTTGATATTAATTTCATGTCGATGTATGGGAGGACATGTTTTTTTTACTACAATGTTAAGTTTGTTTTTGGAATAAATTCATACAAACTACGGAACCCTTCATGGTGCGTGGTCAGACAGGCACTTGACCGGTTTTTTTTTACCGTGCTGATTTTTCGTGTAGGTCCTTAAGCTTACTAGCTTTGCTGAAGTACGTACTTACCTCTATTTAATCTTTCTACTTACTTCTGAGTAACTTGGTGCATACAGTAGGACACAACTTAGATGTAGCATCGGCAAAATTCGTAAAACCGATCACTATCCGAACTGAGTACGCCTTCAAAATCACCAATATTTATTACTGCTTGAAGCGAAAATTATCTTTACGCAAACGCAATAACTTGTAAAGTCATTTAACCAAATACATTCGTTAAAATGAATGCAAATTTTCAAATTTATGCATCTACGTTGTGTCGTACTGTACCTTCTTGACATTTGGAAGATATTATCTCTAAAATAACATTTTTCTACCTACACACAGGACAAAGGAAAATTCTAGTATCGATGATGCATGGATTTTATTACATGATCTGCTCAAATACCCATAAATTTTACCTATCTATGCAATAAAATTCATCAAATATTTCAAATAAGAATCTCTTGAATATGGATATTTCACCGGCGAGGTGTTAAGAGAGAAGTCGATACGAAGCTGGGTTTACCTTACTTTACTTATCAATAAAGTTGAAATTAATATTAACTTAAAAATGAGTTCAAAGCTTTGTTGTTTTAATGATATGGTGATTTACCAGTAAATACCCGTAGTGTAACTATAATTTTTGGTAATTTTTCAATAGAGGTAGAGTTGACGTTGTGAACCTCCGAAGGAAAGCTGGTAGGAATCGTGTTGTATTGTATGGCACTTTCGTCACTGAAGTATGTGAGAATCGTAGCAAGTGACGCCCATGGGAGGAACGCGTGAGTTTATGTATGTATGTAAGTAAGAATATCTTCTGTTCTTAAACTTCCCCCTCGTAAAAAACTTCCCCCTCGTAAAAAACTTCCCTCTCGTAAAAAACTTCCCACTCGTAAAAAACTTCCCACTCGTAAAAAACTGCCCCCTCGTAAAAAACTTCCCACTCGTAAAAAACTTCCCCCTCGTAAAAAAATTATAGTCCTACTGCTGGAACACAGACCTACTCTCTGCGAGAGGGAGTGGGTCGTAATCCACCACATAACCAAGCAGCCTATACATATAAATGAGCACCTAGATACACAGATAGATTTTTGATCCACTCTCCCAACAGCTCCATTGTACGAGCCCTATCAAGAAAACTCGCGTCATTATCGATGTGTGTACACCCGTATGATGCGTTTATAATGAGAAACCTCCCGGTACGTGCAAGCAGCACGTTTTCAGTATGACGTCATGTTTACAGCGCTTTTTATCGCGATTCACGATACATGCAAGGGTAATGAGGTTCTTGCGTGCATAGAAACACGGTTGCTGGTAAATGGGTGCGCACCCTTTTTGTTTTAATGTTTTTTTTTAAAGCATATAAGGATTTTTGGTAATTTGATAATTATGTCGTTTAAATTTTTTTTAAATCTAGTACCTACCTACAGCTATTATCTACTTAGTTTTGGGAAGCAAATAACTAAATATTTAAGTAGGTATTCCTACAAAAAAGAAAAACAAGGTAAAATACTAAAACGAAGAAAATAGATTTCCTCTAGTTCTGTTTGTTTTACGATTATTGGTATGATACAACAAAAACAACCATTAACGGTTTTATGTAGGTACGTCTCTTAAGTTACAACATTAAAGTGGTATATCAAGAATAATAATAAGTTATTTTTAAGAATCATCAAATAATCAGCATTTACAGGAGTACACTTACTCAATACCCGATATTGCCCTTTAATTATGTGTCATGTATTGTGTACATCTTTTGTTGGAGATCCTAAATAAATAAATAAATTTAGCATCGTTCACTAATAAGCTATCTAATTACGCAACACATTTTCGTAAACAATTACAACTAATCTGTTTCATTTGGCAGTTCAACAAAATTCATTGCGTTATTTACGTTGATGAGCAGATTTTTTTTCCAACTTATGAAGCAATGGATTAGCTATCTGTTTCAAAACGATTCAGATTCTGATTGATCGTGTATTACGCAATTAGCTACCAGCTCTTTATTCTTGATCGATGGAATTTAGCAATTAATTGATTTTATTCATTATCTGACCAATTTTAGTTACCGTCATCCATTCATCCGTCATTCCTTGACCACAAGTCTCGAATTATCTAATTTAAAACCACCCATTTAACAACCTAGCGCGGGACGCCCTAGCACGACGCGTTACGTAAATTGGAATGACTTATGAATCGAAAGTACATACAACTAAGTACCTACTCTATAATATTGGTTTATATTTTTTCGATAAGCACAATTAGTATCATCCATAGTATGGATAAAATCTTAAAACTAAGTAAATATTATGTCCGAAACGAGTATTTTCAATTTTAAGATCATTCGAATTGACGTAACGTTTACGTGGCGCGTTCGTGCTGAGCCCACCGATAATTTTGGGCAAAGTAATCACAAAGTTAAACTAATACTCCTGAACCCTTTGGCCTATGAGCCCCACCCTGTGAGGGAGGGACCCTGCGATAAATCTCCTGTATTAGACCCTTCGTCTTATTTCTAAGGGATTTTTACCAAGTTTCTGTGAGCTAAATATTTGGTAAGCCTTTTGTGGGTAACTAATTTTGAGGTATTTGAGCTTGGTAATTTTCTGTGGGCGTGTGGGCTTTTCCAGTGTTTTGTATCGATTTTAAAATGTCATGACGTCATGATGTCTTTTGGTGGGCGGATTGGTGATGACAATCGATAGCAGTGGCGTCTTGCATAGTAAAGGTATCTGAGTAACGTCACTCTTCTGATGTTTAGACCATTTGTTAGACTGTCGGGCTTCTGACTTGACCTATATATTTTTATTTGAGGTTGTAGATACATGAAATACACGTATAAGTTATGCAGGCAACCACAGCAACTTAGCAACAACAACAACACTTAGGGGCTAATCAGGCTCTATGTGTAGGTACCTACCGAATGACCCTCCTTCCTCAAACTAACCATGAAAAGTGCAGCTTAACTTATGAAAGCAATCAATTTGCAAGGTTTTTACTTAGCCAATATTCTGATAATAGAGAAAAAAAGAAAAACTATTTCCACAATCTCATATTACTAAAAAGAAATAAAAGTAACATTTCCTTTACTTACTTAATATTGAGTACGAATACTAGTAGAACAATAATAAAAATGAAACTAAAAGTATGAACGACCGCCATTTAACGCGGACGCAAAAGCTTTCTGAAACAAAGCAAATACTTCAGGGCTGGCTAATGTAGTGACGGATTTACAAGATGGCGGTTTTAGGTGGTGGAATGTTGGATCTAGACTTTGTTTCAGCAGCTTTCTAATGTCTTTGTGTGTTGACAATCTATGTATTATATTTCTAACATGGCATAAAACACATATAATTGATTTATGTAAGGCTCTTTTATAGGGGACCATATTACATTATGATACGAGTGTGCTGTGTTAGTTATTAAATTCGAGGCGGTATTATTCAATACGGAAGCTGAGCGTGTAATAATCAAAGCACACGCTTTCATACGACGTTTTTCAACACACTTGCGAGGAAAAATACAGACTTGTTGTAAAAACGTATGCTACAATAACGTGATTATAGATATAATACATTTAGACTTATAAAGTTTAACTATTTAAATTATTTATGGAAAATGGCGCGCTGGTAGAACCGCTAAACAGCTTATATAAAAAATATATTATAAACACAAAATAATGTTTTGAATACTCAAATTAAGGTTAATATGTAGTGAAAAATATATAATTTGATGAAATATTATGTTAATTTATCATACGAGTATTTTATTCATTCTCACAGTAAGCAGGCATGAAGTTTCTTTCCTAACCTAACCTAAAAGCGGTTCAGAATGAGCCACTTTACGAGCAAGTGTGTTGAAAAATAAATTATGTGTGTGATACGGAGAGGAATAAAATGCGCAGCTCATTGTCAAATTGTCTGTGTTTTAAACGTAAATAACAACGTTTGAGAGAAACCAAAGGAAAAAAACGTACTACTTATAGCAAATGCGTCGTGAGCGTGGCGGTTAAAATTATACAAAAAAAAAATGTCTCTCATTCGCCAAGTGTGCAGAATATAACGATAACGATCTTCGTTCCATAACATACCGCTTTTACCCTCTAGCAACATTATTGAGAGGCCATTATTCAACAGTTCGTTTCACGTCTTTTTCTCTCGAGTTTTCATCATCAACATCAGCAGATGTATGTATGATGATGTCACTCCATGTAAAATACTGGTATTCAGCTGCATCTGGTTAGACTGGAAGCCGACCCCAACATAGTTGGGAAAAGGCTAGGCAAATTAATTTCCATCATCAACGTCCACTGCTGGGCATAGGCCACTCCAAATCTCTATATAGCCACAATACGTATAGGCACGTAACTAAGTTCCCAGGTAACTCTAAAAATATAGGTACCTACATACTTTACATCGTCTTTCATGGAGGCTTTTCTAATGCACTCCAAGTCTTTTTCCAGCTGAAATTATGAAGCTGAATTATGATTTTGAAGTAAGCATACTATGAAAAATATACGCTATAAGTACTACCTATCCTTCCATTTTCAAATATAATTCGACAAACATTATTGTTTGTATCGCTATGGGCTTGTTTATCCAAAAACTCACTTAACTTTATTCATATTATATTTATGCGGGATCACATAACCAATAGACTCACATCACAAAACTTAGAGACTTCCCCGAACTAGCAAAAATGGGATAAGTTCATTTTTATGTATCTTCGTAACTTACTGTACTGACAACTATTTTGAAAGGCGTGAAAGTGTTCCTAGGTTTTGTTTGCCGGATCTTTCCGATACTTACGGATTTTCGGATAAACGGTTTTTTCCTTATTAGGGACCTACATACTGTCTCTATAAACAAATAGGTACGGTCGAGGAGCGATATTGTTAAGCAATTTTTTAAACAAATCCCTTTCTCAAATAACGTGCGCAGGTCACTTTTTCGAACTGTCGTTTTCATTAAAAATGTTGGAAATGACGTATTCGGAAAATTGTCTTGCGTGTCTAGGTATATACTTGACTATACGATCAAGCACTTGGTGGCTTCAGATTGCTGACTGGCTAATCTTCTCATGAAGTTTCTTGTCTGTATAAGTATTGTGCCGACACGGGAGAACAATAGCCAAGAGAGAGAAAAGAAATAAAGATTATTCTAAAGAGTGAACCCTTCACTACGGGCATGAGCTAATTTCGTGTATCTCGTACCAACACGAAAGAAGAAGATACCAAAAATGGACCGCAGTACTAAATCCTCTCCGACCACAGTCTCTGCAGGAGAGAGAGAGAGAGAGTGAGAGAAAGAGTTTATTACAGAGACTAAGATATTAAAGTTTATTTTTATTTATTATTTATTCTGGTTCAAATAGTGTTTTCTTTTCTTTCAACTTACATAGAAGAGAAAGAGGAATTTATTGCAAAGTAAAAAATATTAAAGAAAACTCCATTACAAATGTTTTATAAATCTAGAATAATTTTCATCTTACTACCAGCCCTGTTTCAAGCCTGTTATTAAAATAAAACGACAGTATGAGTACCTCTAACTTTCATTTAGGTACCTATTGTTATGTTCTTTTATTTTCTCGTCCAACTCAGAACATAAATCTGTCCGAAGTTTTTATTTTACACATTTTTATTTGAAAGGGTTTTTTGTGTGGGATTGTAATTAAAGTTAGGTGTACCTAGTATAGACATATTTATATTGGGAAATACCTAGTATACGCGGGTGATAAGTATTTTTTATATTTAGACGTCTAATGCTGAAGAGTCAGCCTCAAAAAGATGTATACCTATGTCGACATAATTACATGGACAAGAATTCATTTGACTGTCTAAAATGTGTGTTCCATAATACTGTATCTTTGATTAGCTAATTAAGTACCCACATGTGTAATTATGTTTTTTGATACAATATGATGAAACACTGATTATAGACAATTATGTAAATTAATTCTAGCCGATGTACCTATACATCTTTTTGACGAAAAAAAAGCTGGGATTTTTGCCATAATCACCGCGCATCACAAGATCCATTGGTTATAAAGCTGTGACTGAAAAGGGATCTTGTTAATTTTGTAAACAAACTATTAATAATAGACCATCCTATAATAATTCAGATCAGTTTCGATGATAATAATATTATAATACACCAAAATGTGGTTAAGGTAGGAAACGTGACAGAACCCCGTTTCACTGTCTCCCTTACTCTATATACAAATCTACCAATAAATTGTACCTCTATCTCACTCACTCCCAATAACATGGCTGTCAAATAGAAATGGTTTTGACTGTTCCCTGTGGCGTTCGCTAAAACCACAAAACCGCACTTTAGCGCTGTACATAATTTAGTAGATATGATATCCTAACATTACTTTCAATCCTGTGTGAATATGGTCGTTGGTAAAATAGACCACTTTAATACGAATTGTTGTTGTTTAGACACACTTCTCGTTACTCATAAGTTTTGGATGTAAAAAACTTTTTACAAAAATAAAAAACAACCGACTTCAAAAAAATACATTACAACGTGAAAAATTACTTTCATTTCGGAAGTCGGTGTCTTTGGTTTTGAATTTTAGTTTTTGCCACCATTTTGTAGTGTTTGCCATTTTTTACTTTGTAGTGTGTATTTTTGTTGAAGTTGGTTGTTTTTTAATACAAAAAGTATTTTTTTTTTTTTCAATGTTTGGTTGTGGTACCTACCCCCACAAATTCGAATACACACACCATACTACCTGCTATGTAAATAACAGTGACAGGAAGTTATCATCATATCATCCACATTATACTAAGTGGGAGAAATGATTGAAGTTAACTCAAAAACTATCCAAGCAAATATAATAAAATGTATATGAGACCAACTTGAAAGCATACCGTTTGGTACAAAACAAGAATTTTCAAAATCGGTCCACAATTAACGGAGAAACCGGTGGACATACATTCGCTATGAACATAGAACCTCCTCCTTTTTAGAAGTCGGTAAAAAATTGGAAGAACAGTCTGTTGTTGACTATTAGTGGAAACTAACCATTCGTTGTTCATATAAGAACTGAGAAAATGTATACAGTTAGAGTCTACTGACCGACGTCAATTTGCCAGTAAAATAGCCATTTCATACAATATTTGTGAGAGTTGTGATTAATTGAATATACGGACAATTTCAGTTGGTAGGCAATTTGCTTAACAATGAATTTCCCTGTCTTTATATTAATGTGCAGTACTGAACATAAGCCTTTCTCACCGCCATAATCTCTTTACGCTTCGCAGAGGGATTAATAAATTAATCAAAGTATGTCAGAAGAGTATTATTTATTTATTTATTTATATATACTTTATTGTACACCAGATTATACATTACATAAAGAAAAAGTAATACACTATAAAATATACAATGGGCGGCCTTATCGCTTACTGCGATCTCTTCCAGGCAACCTTGGAATGGACAGTGATTTTCTGAACATAGAATGGGGTTGTCTTAGGTGCAAATAAATGGTATATAAGTACAATATACTATAATAGATACACAGATAAATGCTATATAATAGATACATGGATACATACATGCTAACTATATAATCAACGAAAGATAACGATAAAAACAGAATCATAACGACAAGTAATGTTCCTTCACGAGTCTTTTAAACACTGGCAACGATTGCGCGCGCTTTTTTTTATTTTATTATGTTCTGCTATAGGTACAACTTAAGTATATATATCCTAACTTACTAACTAAAATTATTATAAATGCGAAAGTGAGTTTGTTTGTTTGTTACGCTTACAAACAAACAAACTCACTTTCGCATTTATAATAATTTTATTAATACCTCATGACAGTGACGAACACTTACAAAGCCGAACTTTTTCTAAATCTTGATATTATGCCGACGTCACCCAAAAAGCAGCAAAGCTCAAGTGGGACCGGGCTGGATACATTTGCCACATGTCGGATACATTGTGGGCTAAGACCACCACAACATGGGTCCCTGAATACGTCCAAGGGCATCGCCAGCGACCCAGGCGTAGACAGCGGGGCGAGCTTGACGCCTAATGGCGGGTTTGGTCCATGTTGGCGCAGGATTGTGTTGAGTATTCAAAGGAAAGGGAGGCTTTTGCCCAGCAGTGGGACTACACAGGCTGATTTATTTATTTATTTGATGTGCCTTATTTACGGCTCGGTATTTAAAATATTTACTAAAAATATGCCCCCACACGCACGCACTCTACTTACAACACACTGGAGGAGAAGACCTCTTCTTTTATCCATAGACGCGAAATCAGTCGTTTTAGAATTTAAAAGAAAACTATCAATCATTTCTTCTATGATGCAATCCTACACGAGTTTCAACACTTCAGCTACCAATCTGGCCGGCTAATCTTTTAACAACGACCTGAGCTATTCTCGTACAGCTCAAGCCTACAAGTTATTGATTCTATCTCTTGCAAAGGTATCGGTTTTGTAACGTCAACATAAACTTTGATGTTTCTTCCACAATATCTTCGTATCTTGTTTTATTTCCTAGGGAAGATAAATAAAATAACTCCCAAAACAGTTGTAAAAGTCGTTAGTAAATTAAAACGGTGGATTTGGGAGGATTTAGGTATCTTGTTACGATTGCCGTAAATAAGCTAAGAAAGGTGAAGAATGTTCTGTAATAAATTAGTTAAAAGCGATGAACCAAAAGTAACGTACTTGTGTATAAATTACAGCTCTCGTATTTCGAAACAGGCCAATCAAAATAACAGGTTGTACAGTAGCTATGGTGAAAACAATGTTAAGTTTTCAATACTCGCGAATATTCCAGCAATCCTATTAAATGAAAAGGCTATTTACCTCTTATAATAATACCTACCTACTCGAAACTAGCGTTATTTAATGCTAATGTCTATCCAAATCATCACGCTTAGTAAAGACATTAGTGATCTCCTTATATGGTGCTCAGCAGAAAGGAAAACTTTGCTCATTTTCCGAGATTTAGAATAGCCAGTTATATAGTTATATAAAACTGGTTCGATACATGAATAAACAAGAATACACTATATATTTTAATGTTACTGATCTATCTGCCTACAATTGACGTTTCAACCACCCACATTTACAAGCAAAATAATACTAATAAAAATCCTAATAAAATTGTTTCGTATTTTAACGACAGCCACAATCTCAACAACAAAGTATTATAATCCTCATAAGTATTAAAATCCTTTCCGTAAAATTCTGCGAAAAACATCCTCAAAAGGTTTCCTTAAATATTCGTGTAACAATAAGAAACGATGACCTTTTCGTAAGAACGCTTTTTAGGGTTCCGCTTTTTTAAATATTGGGTTCAAAATAATTGAAAAAGTGTCTGTAAAAATGTATAGGGTTAATGCCTTTAGAACGGCACCAGAAAGGGAAGAAATGAAGAGGAACAAAATCTAGAGTTTTCTGTTCAGCTAAAAGCTCATTTAGGCAAAGGTACGCACGACTTCAATACAATTTATTATTTATTCAGTAAAAAGATTTCCCAGAGAGTAACACCCTGATTAATCTAATAAGCAGTGTTACTCTCTACGAAATCTTTTTAAAGTACCTGATTCTCGGTAATAAGGCGAAATTTCGCTGAGTAAGTTTGCTCACGACCGATTCTTACGAGCAAAATATTCCTGGGATATTTCAAAAGTTGAGCAGCTGTTCTAAAAGCAGTAAAAATTACTACGAAACTTAGGTACTTATTCATAAAATTTTATTGCACTCAAAAATCTCATTTTTACAGTCCTTTAAAAAAAAAAAAACCATCTCTAGAAACGCCCCGAACCTTCTAGAAAGAATTTATTTCCGCTTGACCGATTTTTTAATAACGAAATCACTGAATCAGCTCCTTGTAAAAGTCCCAGAGAATATTGCAGAGAAGACATTGTTGGCCAAGTTTTTTGGAAGACTGAGGGTATATTACACGTCACACAATGTAGAATCTTAAGTACTGTCGACATGGTTTGACCACTTCCAACCTTATTGGTAAGGGCTTACAGGTGAGAAATGCTCAGCTGCCAACTTTGTCGTGTGTACAGTCGCCTCTTGGCGTCGCATTCGATATCATGTATGAATATGATATTGTCAAAGTTTTAGGACCAAGTGATGAATGTTTTTTGTCATAGGATTTCTTTTCAGGAGTTCAGGATTGATTCGTTTGGTTAGTCAAATGAAGTTGTAAGTTTGTTGTATTTTAATTCAGAATAATTGGTTATTTAAGTCCGAAAAAAATAATAAACACGATAATATAATCTGCGATACTAAGCCTCGAGCTTAGAGACTACTGAAAAATTACCATGTACCTACCTACTAGTTGTTCTTTTTTGTATAATAAACTAGCTTTACCCGCCCCGACTTCGCACGGGTAGCTTTAAACCCTACCTACCCTACCTACCCTACTTACCCTACCTACCCTACCTTACCTACCTACCTACCCTACCCTAATTGTCTCACCGTTTAAACCTTCCCTGGACTATGATAAACATTTCAAAACCAAAATCAGCTAAATCGGCCCAGCCGTTCTTGAGTTATAAAATTACAACGAAAAGTGGCATTGATTTTTATAGTTATAGATAAAACTACTTAAAAATAGTTTAGGAATTAAATATTGTATATAAAGGGATTGTATTTGATCATAAATAACACGTAGTACGCATAATCAGCGTATAGCGTTGGGACACAACCTCCCTCTCTGCGAGAGGAACTGGGCCGTAATCCACCACGCGGTCCAGTGCGGGTAGTAACACAAATAAAAAATAGAAAACGAAAGAATGAAAAATGGTTTATTCTGCACAAACTAAACGCTCAAAACTTATAAAAGTTTGACAAATTTGTCTATTGGTTGATGTCAGGGCCAGAGGCCAAAGACAATTTACAATAATAGCGTAATATGTTGCGGCACTAGCAAATGAAAACAAAAAATCAAAACATAAACAAAATGCCGATTGCAGAGTAGAAAAATAAAAAAAGTTGTAACAAGCAAACAACAATATTAAGAACAAATAAGCAATGCGTCGCATCTGTGCAAGAATGGGTTGCTCAGCTAAATGCCTGACTTCGGATGAACCTATCATCAACAGCGTTTATTTAATACCTCGCGAATGATGTAATGACGTCCCCCCGTGCGATAATACAATTCAAAACACATAATGTAGTTTTATTTCCTAAAAATTACATAACACACACACATAACATACACCTGCATTCTAAGGCAGAGTACCTACAGTACACCCATATTTCGCCAGTCAATATAGGGGCAAGCCTATTGCCATCAACCGGGCACAAATCTAGACTCCGGGCTGGTACTGAGAAATTCCAGATGGAAAACCCAATAACACTTTGCCCGACCTGGGAATCGAACCCAGGACCTCATGCTCAGCAGTAGCCCTTGCGACCACTAAATCAAAGTTCCTAAAATAATATACTAATAATGTCAAGATGGGAGTATTAACATAAAACCTAAAGAGAAAGCAGAAACAAATGAAAATCAAGGGGAAGCAATCATTAATATTTTCGTACTTAATAACTCTGATGGTTCTAGAGATTGTAACGAATCTTTTGCGGAACAAATCGTCGAAATGAGGTCAAATATTGAGAAGAAATTCCTTAATGAAAATCGATACGACTCAGCGTTATTTGTGTCCTTGTTATATCTCTGAATAAGTTACTGACGTAAGCTGAGACTATGAAATCCTGAAATAATCCCTCAGAAATAGACATAGCATAACATCGCGCCAACAATCTCCAAAGGGTTAGGCAGATGTGTTTATATGTGCACATACATTTCGCCAGTTATGATTAATTCCAGGCACAATTCCACACTCTGGGCTGCTACTAAGAAATTCCTGATGGAAAAAAACCAATGGCATTTTGCCCGACCTCAGCAGTAGCGATGGTGACCACTACACCAAAGTGGCAGTTCCTAGGAAAAGTCATTACTAAAATTTTCTTCTAAAAGATTTATCTTTTTGTTTAATTACGTTCAAGTATAATAAGATTTATGTCTTCAAAGAAAAGGTATGAAATAGTACAGATGTTATAGACGTCCCAATTTTACGCTCAATCTAGGGGGCAATTAATTAAGTGAATGGCCCAAATGTTTTGTTGTTTGGGGTCGATATTTTAGACCTTTTGTACAGACATCCCCATCGGTTAATGGAATCGCATCATCTTTACCTACCTACAACGTATCAGAATCAGAATTTATTTAAAATATTATACAAAGTAAGCTGTTAATATTTTATAAGTTCTGTGAATTCTACCACAACACAATATTATGGTGTACAAGTATTCAAACCGTCGTACGTATTATTTTTTAAACTGTATAATGGCATTAACAAAATAAAATATATTTTCAAGCATTTAAAAAACGCATCGAATATTTTCTACTGCATTCTTTTCACATGTTCAATTGATTACATGTTACAGTCAAAAAAAAAATCGATACAACATTCCCCAAACGAATGTTTCCATTGATATTTAAGTAACTTTGGACGCAAATTAAATCAAAATTCATAACGCCCATACGGAACCCATTTCCTCGACCCACACGCCTCTTTATTCTCTTTTATTACACTTAAGTACATCGTGCCCTATACCAAAGTGTACTATTACCCTCAAAAGGTACTATTCAGGTCAAATACCATTCGTATATTTCCGGTCAGCGTCATTCATACCCGGAATGGCAAATCATTGACAGTGGAAAGCACTTTCACCGGTTTCACCCCTTTGTAAAGTCGACCTCATAGTTACTTGACCACATTAAGGTCGTGTATTCTGTAAGTTTACAACGTCGCAAATAGCAATCAAATATTCCACTGTTTTGATAAAAAACAGAATGAAATTGTGAAAGCTCGGCGTTCGCTAAAGTATTGATTAATTATGAATTGCAATAATAATACTGGATTAGGTGTTGTAACAGTTTTAGGTGTAAAAAATCATTTGAAAGGTTCCCAGATGCTTTTTACACCTAAAACTAATTATTCAATTTATAATCAATATTTTAGTAAAACACAAAGTGATATTTCATCATTAATTTAGGTGGAATGTCACTTGCACGTCATAAAACGACAAGGTATATTATTATCTATGTGATAGTTTCAACCTTAGTGAAGTCTCTAATTCCCTGGAAATTGTTGTCAAACGTGGCAAGGAAATTACGAGGTCGACTACACTTACGAACGAGCCAAGGTCAATCAGGTAGAATATGATACCGAGACAATAAATATACTGTGTTGATATTTTTTCGTTCCATTTCGGGCTGAAATGGGGAAAGGTTATCGTCAGGGGTCCCCGGAATTTAGGAGTGCCTTGTAACGAATGTGATGGGCCGATATTGAGCGGAGAAATGTTTTTATTGTATGAGGATGGAAAAGAACGATAATTTATTGGTAGTGTTTAATACTGTGAGTGAAAATAACACGAAGGGAATTTTGGCTAAGCAATAACATACGTACGGTACGATCGAAGGTTAAGCTACGCTTGCCAAGGTCAATTAAAATCAAAATAAAAATCATCAATTCAAACTTGGCTGAGAATCTGCACTTTATGAACTTCAAAATTACTTTAAGACAGTCCCCTAAAACGGCCGCCCTGCACAACTTCTTAGTGCTTTAGCTACGAAAAAGAAGTGGCGGAACAAACTGTCCAGCAGCACAGCTGTCTGTTCAGATGGATAAACCCGATTTTATATAATAGTATTCAAAACGGCCGCCCTTCACCAGTTTCTAGTGCTTAAGCTGGAAAGAAGCAGTGGCGCAACAAATTCCCCAGCAGCATATCTGTCTGTCAGTGAATTTCTGACCATCCATTATATACAGAGACCACTCCGTTCCTCGACAATCACGTTAGTCAGAAGCCAAAAGTCTGATAACCAGTATAACCAAAAGGTATTGTGTTATAGTAACTGGGCTGTGGAGGTCAGGTAGGCAGTCGCTCCATGTAAAATATTGGTAGACTGGAAGCTGACCCCAACATTTTGGGTAAAGGCTAAGCATTTGATGACGACTGACAATAAAAAACGACTAGAGATTGCTTTGTTTTTTGTAGCTAGATCCTATCAAACCGAGGCCGAGGGAGATAATTGTGTCTCATTACTCTCGAGTAATGAGGTACAATTATCTACCTATTGATTGTGACTCTCTTGGGAGACTACGGGTCTCGATCACTCAGTCCCTGCTAAATTTGTTCCAATAAACTAACCGATCATGACTAAACTACAAACAGCTCTAACACATACCTAAAATTGTATTTGAATCTTTGAACTCCTGCCCTTTCAAACGCGCCAATGACTCAGCTTTAAACCATTACTTTCACAGATCAAGATAACTGCGCTTTTCCAGCTAATCAGCAAGGCTTTTATTCCGTGTTTCCACACTTTAGCAAAGCCAATTACCGGCAGGTTACAGAAGGTCTTGTAGGCAATGTTTTTGCAACAAATTATACTTGCAAATCGTCCCCATTTTGGGATTCTCGGCAAATTTTAGCCGTACCCTATTTATTTATGGATGTCGCTTAGCCGGAAATGCATGGTCGTCTATCTCGAAAGGGTTTGTGTCATTCGTTTAGGGTAGTACATCACGGACATCCATCTAATCAGGGGTTTGCAGAGTTGTTATTTTGAAAATGGGTGTACGCCAGATTCCCATGTCGTTTAGTGATTTAAATGGAACATTTCGTGTTTTGCTATATTTGCCGCACATGGTAGAGTTATTTTTTGTTGTAAGCTCTGCCTATCTTGAGTGTCACAAAATTTTAAAATACTGCCTGATGGTTATTCTGGTGAAGATGTAACAGATTTTTATCGGTCTGATTTTTATACAGATCAGTAGGTAGGTACCATATAAAAAGTGCATAGTAAAACAATGATGAACCTATGGACTTTAGAAGGCGAATATTGGCTAATCTTAAAATGTGGTGTCACTAACAACGTCAATAAACTTATAAGAAGATAAAGAAAAATTCAAAAGTTTCACATTACACACCGCCAAAAGATATCATCAACATAATTACACGAGACGAGGTACGTCGCATCTACACGACATATCTCATCTCACAGCGAGTGACAAAGCCATTAATAACGTACCTTAAGAGATTATATTTATAATGAATGTTTCTCGTTTCTTGCAGAGCGGTGGCGTGATGTTCTCTCCCTTGGGACGCCTGCGGGTGGCGCAGGCTGTCAGAAAACAGGTGAATATTAATCAGTTATTGTCGAATTAATTAGGAAAGATGGTCTGATTACAAAAGGAAAAATTACCTGTCATTAGATGGGAATGGAATGACGTTGATGTGATCATTAGAGAAATATAAGGAAGAGTAAATTAAAGAAAATTAGAGGCATTGCATATAACATTGAATTTAGAAGGTTGTATTTGTAAGTTACTTTTTGTTTACATGAGAAATAATATAGGACATGTATAGATTACCATAGGAATTAGGTGAAAAATTTGAGATCAACAATATGGTGTTTTTTATTAGTATCCATATTAACAGTTATTGAAAGGCACATAAATAATTGTTATCTAACATAAAAATAATGATCATTACTTCATGATTTCGAAAAAAATACCCTAAACCAAAAGACCCTGTCACCACAACAACACTCGACGTCGTCTCTGCAAATAATGCTAAATACTTCAACAGGTTGACTTTAAGCATAGTTCGTCTACTTCCAGATGAGTCAGCTGCCAGTCCTGGGCACAGAGGCTGCTCCTCTTCAGGCTCCACTATGCTACCAGCTGTTATGTGCTCCCCCTCTCGCCCCGATGCAGCCGTGTGCGCCTTGTGAAATGCCGCCTCCGCCATACGCTGTGTATCCAATGCCGTATGATAGTGAGTATTGCTCAAACTTACTGTTCTAGAACCAAGGTTATTTTCTACTTTGCTACGGTCAGCAGCTTGGAGTGACTTAGATGTAAAGGAGTTTTCTTAGGTTATAGACCGCGGTCAACATCGATCGAGCGCGGTCTGGTTGCACCCATAAGTATCGTCCTTAGTTAGGATGATACGTCCAGTACGTATAATATTATAAATGCAAAAGTGAGTTTGTTTATTTGTTACGCTAAAACGGCTGAACGGATTTGGATGGAATTTGGCATATGGGTAGACTATGACAGGTCATAGTCTACTCATATGCCAAATTGGGAGATTTTCCAGGGAAAAGGACATAGGATACCTTTTACACACGTAGGTCGCGGGCAGGCAGTACATAATATGTATATCAAAAATTATTAGGATATGTTTATTAGGATAGATTTATTATCAAAGATTATAAGGACTTTAAAAATCATCAGCATCTTTAAAGGTTCTTGGGGAAAAAATATATAGTATTCGTAGCAGTAAGCATTGCCGCCTGTAACAGTTTACTTATCATCGCTTCAGCTGCTACTTCTAAGAAATTATTTATTTACAGCGAAATATGTACACATAATTTATAAACATAAAATAATAATATACACATCTATACAAAGAAAGAGGGAGGGAATTATAGGGCATCAAAAATCTACTTCTTGTTTACTAATTTTCATCATTTTCTTTCTTTCCAGCCACCCCAGCGATCTACGGGCCACCAGCCCAGTACGCCCTGGTACCGGCTCCATACAGCACCCCATGCTGTGAGCCCTCGTGCTGCGCCCCCCTGGACAAGCAGCCGCGAGTGCCGCCGCCCCCGCTGCACCCCGCATTCATCTACTAAACTCACCCCTGAAGAAATATATTGAAGGCATTGAATAACATCTGATGTTGAAAGTACTGATGTTGATGAACATGATAGTCTTGGATAGGAAGAAGTTATAATTGCCAAAAATAGTAGAGCTAGTGCAAAAACATACATATAGCAATATGTATGTAATACTAAAAACAAAAGAAATACAGAAGAAGTTACTGATAGAACACACAGTGTAACTATACAAATTAAGGAAATGGCTAAAAGTATGTCAAAACAATTTGGCAATAATTTATTGTGAACAACGAAATAATCAAATTACAGAGATATAAGTAATTGTAGTGGAAATTACAGATGCTAGAAGTTGAAGAAACACCAGATTGATAGAAAAGACAAATCTAAAAATACCTCAAGATAATATTTGCAAGATAAGGTAAAAATGGTGGTGCATGTTGTTTCAACGATAAACGTAGTTTGTATTTATCAAAATAATAATACCTATAATATCTTTATAACTTCTCTTGCTACTGTCAAATCTATAACCCAAATTTTTTACAAATATTTTAATTATAGTTCTGATGTCAATGTCTTCAATATATTTCTCCATCATTCGCGAAGAAGATTTATTTAGTAATTATATTCAGCTTCTTCGATGTATTCCATCTTGATTGCTCAAGTCTTCCAATCCAGTTCATGCTCACCCATCTTCAATACATTACTCCTCTTTAAAGAAAGTATTTGTGAGAGATTGTCTGTGACTAATCAATGGACGTCAATCAGAGAGATGGTTAAGTGTTCAAGTTAACTCTCCGGTTTGTTTCGATTTCTCTGAATGTCTGGTCGCTTTTATTTATTAGATTTAAGATATTTAGCTTCAAACTGGTATATTTAAGAAACCGTGGATTCGTGCTATCGTTATTATTATAGTGAATCTTATTGGTGTATCAAATTGCTGTTTAAATAAAATCATTTGTCATTTTCGTGGCGTGACTTGCAATATTATAGTAAATAATTATGTCATCTGCATACAACAATCTATTTTTAACATGTACTTGTCTACTTGTATGACACGAAATATCTGTCATGGAATTTGGATTTCAAATAATGTAATAAAAATGTAAAATAATTTAACTCACCAATTCCATAAGTTGGTTTATGATGATCTGGTAAAAAGCCCAGGGAAGATCAATTTGATACATCTGTAGTTATTCTCATTATTAGTGTTAAAATATAAAACTAACTTAGGTGCGGATATCTCTATCTTTTTAACTACATATTATATCAATGTTAAAAGTAATTATATTGTGGATGTCCAAACTTCTTAAATATGGTATAAATAAACTCGTCAAATTGACAATCATCTCTTGAATCGAGTAAAATAATTCAAGTATCTAGTTCTTCATATCCGCACCCAAGTCCAATATTTTAACACTTTGTTTAATACAACAAATGTGCAATATAAGCACATCGAATTAAGCACAAATCGGTTAGTTGCTAGTTTTAGATGACGTTACCTCTGATAAAAGACAGATTTGTTATTGCTTGTTATCCTTGAAAAGGATTTTTCTTTATCCTTAGAGTAAGTTGTTTTTTGAAAACCCCAATGTTGGTGAATAGGCATCTTGGAACTGGAAATTGGAATAAAGATTTTGATAGAACAATTTGTAGACTAATCAGTACTCGTAAATGAATAAGTGGATATTTGTATATGAGAGATATGTCGAAATATGTAATTGCTTGTATCAGCCATAGAAGAAGAGATAGTTAGCGAAGTATTTAGAGATCTTTGGCGATTGGCTGCTTGCCTACTTGAGGGACCTAGTTTGAAGATAATAATAGTACTTTTAGAGTCAGATTTTAGTTTCATTCCCAAGACGCCTATGACCTTCATGATCTAGAACAGAGAAAACAAAAAATATTTTTTAATATTATTTAGTTTTTACATGTTGCTGTTGAAATACACTGGGGTCCAAGATGTGATAAGGAAATGTGAAATTCAAAGTTGGATTTAAAATTTTGAAAGTCACATTTCTAAACCCGTTATTGTTGTGTTGGAAATAAGAGTTAACTCAGTTTTTATGCACACATTATACTTGCTATCTTGTAACATGTTTGAGTAAGACATACTGAAATAAATGGACGTAGAAAACAAATAGGTGATTTCTAAGATGATAATATAAAAGAAGATGCAAATGCTAAATCAAATGCAAACATCATCTTTGCAATCTTACTTAAACATGTTAATAAAGCAATCACTAATAAAAATTGTTTTAAAGTGTTATTGATCGAACAGAACTTTGTTATCCACAAAGTGATTAGCAATAGACTTCTAATGAACCCATAAAGCAATGAAATCGTCAAGTATGTGATACGAAATAATTTGGGAAACGTTAGCAATAGTTTTATTTAGTATATTAGAAGTAGATTCTTTTAAATCTTCTTATTCTCATGACCCGTTGCATCGTCGTAATTAACATAAATATCAAAGAATTTAAATACTTTAAAGATAAGGTCTCTTGCAGATGTGATAATTTCAGTGTCACACGAGTTATTAGTCCTGTCGTGAGTGTATTTCGAATGTGTGGCTTACCTTCTTGAGCTAGAATTCTTGCTGATGCAGTTTGGTTTTCATATAGTACCAGAATAATAATAGGACCAAACAATGATTCCCTTAAAATCAGAAATGTGCAATAATCTTCGCGTCTGTCTAGATTAGTATATCACAAATCTCTATACGTAAAAATTGTTGTACTAATATTAATCATTTTGATATTGTATTCTATCACTTTTTATGGCTGCTAGTTGTGTGATGCTGCGGTGAATGGATTTGCAGCTTTTCATTTTGCTTCTCTATTTTCATCTTTGTCAGCCTATTGCTTTGATTCTTACAATTAGATCTTTAGATCTCACTGGTTAGAAATATGTATAATCACGTTCTCTTTATATTTATTTTCATTTCTATTTTATTAGCAAGCTGTTCCTCATTCTCTTTTGATATCTTAAGGATAACAGCTATTTGGTAAACAAAATGCTACAACTATTCTATCAGCAAGTTCATTCACCCGAGCACTGTCGATGTGGTCTTCTGCCTTTAGTCTTAAGGCTTTCGTCTCAATTACTATTGTACATCATAATTATACGATTAGTGTAACTGGAAATGCTGTCAATTTATCGTCTTGGATTTTTACAATATATGTATATGTTAAGTATAGTACTTAATGCGATGCTTCGCTCAATATATCATTTGTATCTTCGTGTGCTTGTAACTTCAGTTCCTTGACTTTGTGTTACCTCGGAAGTAAAGTTTTTATCTAATCTATTGTCGTCTCATAATCTATCTATCGTGATGGTTCACGCGATGGAGTTTTTACTTTTGATTCTTGAAGAAAAAGGCTATTAGTGGCATTTTTTTAAAGGACGACGAGGAAGGGAAAATAATTTGAGTTTTGAAAGAAGCCAATGTTAGAATGAGAAAAAGAATTGAAATATCGGATATCCACCATACCATCTTATGGATGTTGATTACCTATTTCGTATTCTTGCTTATTCTCTGCGGATTGTAAAAAGCAAATACTTTGTCGTCGTGTGGACCAGAATAACACTCATCGTATATATTTCGATGTTGCACTATCGATGTTTTGAGTACAAGGAATCTATATCCAAGCTAAACTTAAGGTCTATCTTTATCACTTTCATTGCTTTTACAGTTTTTGGCGTAAATGCATATACATAAAGCAGTTAAGTTAGTATTTCTACAATAATTGCATTAACTACATACTTCTTCTGAGAAATGATATCTCTCGTATCGTTGAATGTTAAAGTTGTTCGTTTGTCTTCCTTCCTTTTAATTTAATCTTTGTTTTTTTTCGAGTTAAATAAGATCACCTGTTTTTAATTAACGTACCATTTCAAGCGGTGGTTAAAAATAAAGAAGAAAAGCATCTGTTTAACAAAAACGACTTTAGAGAGTTACCAGTTGAAAACAAGGTAAGTACCTGTTTTGTATGTATTTACGTCTAAAACGATCACTACGAACATAATACGTGGCCTAGATACATACCTACTGCCTAACATATCGGATAATGAATCACTACGCTAAAGTTAGTTATTTTTGTTATAAATGTATATAATCTCTCGCTAGGTGGTTGTAGTTGTGTGGACGAATGTAATTTAGACAATATTAATGTAATTATAGGTTAAGAAGATTAATGTGTATTTATTGAGATTGTCACTTATCTTAGGTCGGCTTAGTATTGTGAATCGTCTTGAATGGCACTGGCTTTAGTTTGAAGTTTTATTTTATCTGAAGGATGTAAACAAAAACGTTTGAGAATTTGAAGAAAACGATGAGAAAGAAGAAACCGTAAAAACAGGGCTAGTAGATACTGAGGCAAGTATTTCTAACGTTTTCTAGCATATGTTAAGGATATAATTATGACAAAATATATGTCGTCTCTGAGACTTCAATTGATCTTAGATCTCTCTCTATTATATCTTCATCCTTGAAAGTAACCGCGGACCTAATTGATTTTATTATACATATATTGGTGTAGTCCAGGATTTTCATCTATTTCTGCTTTAGATTTCTTGTCGAGACTTTCAATCGTAAGCACTAAAGCCAGTTCCATGAAAGACTTATCTGTCGCCATTTGTGAACCGTAGTTATAATTAACTTTAGTGGAAAAGCTGTCAATAGCAGTAGTGACACTCACTGTATCACTGTCGGTATTTGTATCATCATTTTGATTATGTACTGGTTCGATTTTAACTATGATGATCTTTTATTATTATCTGAGGCTTTCATTTTCAGGATTGTGTTTTGGTTCTGTCTTATAATCATTGTTTAATCCTAAAAAAACTAAATATACTTTGTGAAACTATTGGGAAGAAAGTCTTGTTTAGATTGAACTAGCGTGGAATTCAAACTTTTATAGAAATTGATCTTTTGGAATTATTCACAAATGAAATATTTATCAAAAACGCTCATATTTCAACAATGGGTTTTTACGAAAATACCAATTTTTACATATTTTTTTCTTGTTACCCACTGATAAAATAAACAAAATTCTAGAGATTTCCGGCAAAAACTATCTCACTATTTCTCCATTCTTGTATATTGTTATTTCTTCTTATAATAAAAGGCTCTAGAACCTTCCAAACCGTGTCCACATCATTGACTCATGACATACAGGGACAAAGACAATACAGTTGTTTTGTTTGTAGTTGTTTTCTTAGAATGGTCATCATGAGATGTTCGTTACGTCCACTTATTATTTGCTTTAGCGGGTAGACAGGATTAGTGGTTATGCTAAATTAAGTCTTAAGTTTTGCTCGATTACGTAAATTTTAAGAAACTGTATTATAAAAAGCATCAGCTTTGGTATCTTCACCATCATACAGTACAATTATAATTGAGAGAGAAATCGGCTGTATAAACTGTCAAAAATGAGTAAATAAGTAACATTAAAAACGTGAGAGGACAATTCAAGTCTATTATAAGGTTAGACTATACAATAACGTCTTTCTCGTAGTCCTTTGTGATTATGTTTGCTCCTGCCTGACATTGCATGTTTCTTATCAGGAGTTTTAAAGCAGATATATTTTCTACCACCATTATACCTTTGTTACATTTAGTCGTATTCCCGTTTCATAATGATAATGCTGGTTATTTCAAAATCTACGCAGTCGAGCAAAACAAAATTTACTTCTAATAGAAAACTCTCGATGTTTACAAAAACTGAAATATCCAAAAAAATATATAAAATAATAATTATTACTATTAATAAAAAGAAATAATCGTAACTTTTCTCAACTCCAGTGTCCGCAGCAAAAAGCTTAATAACGTAAATAATAAGTTACTTCTAGTGGTCGTTTAAGGATTGTCCAAAACAAGGCATCTGTGAACGTTTTGTTGATTTTGTCCAATTTTCGAATTGTATAACGGGCTGTTTGTTTTGTATAGTGGCGTTATGATGGGGAAGATTTAGTAAAAATAATCTTTTCGGAAATAATAATAATTAGAAATCTTGAAAAACTTTTGGAGAGCAATTTATTGCTCTTATCTACAGGAGTTAAATAATAAAAGTATTTTTGAATGAAGTTCTACAATGTTCATTTTACAAAAATACATATAAGCTGTTGAAAACGTAAAATTTACAAAAAAATAACGAGATTATGGCTGACTGAAAAATTGTTGTCATCATTATGGTGAATAACATGTTAACATTATTATTAAATAATAGTTATTATTATTTGAATATAATAATAAAAATCTTGGGACTGAAAAATTATAATGAAATCGTGGCGTCACTGTCCAAACGAACACATTTTTGATAAAACCTTTACAAATTTGTAGTCCAACGTTTTTTTGTTACGATAGTTTTACCCTTTTTAGAGATACGTATAACGCGAAATAAAAGAATATTATTTGTTGAATATAGAAAATATTTCATAGCAATATTTTTATTGTTAACTACTTTTAAGGTACCCTCTTAAAAGCTATGCGACATAGAAAACGGCTTTTTATATATCGACCAGTGTTTAGTATGTATGGCACTTAATAATTATTATATTATTATTAAATAGTGAATTTAGAAAACTATTAAAGTCACTTATCAAGCTGTCTTTATACTGTATGTAGCAGAAATATAATATATGACTCTATCTATCCTATTCTATACATGTTAGTATGTGACTCTGTATATTTCCTAATAACTATTAAGCGTGGACAAATTTTAATGTCGTTATTAATTTCTATGTTTAATAATAATAGAATATCTTCTATAATAATAATTATTATAAAATAAGTAACGCGCGCTATCGTGATCATTATTCAATCATTACGCACATAAGTAAAAAATAATAATATACGAATTAATTATAAGTAATAATAATAATTACACCATTGTATCATCGAATGTAATTGTTGATTGTTATATTATAATTATTATAATACAATTATTGTCTAGTTATTATGTATGTGATATTGTTATTGGAATAATAGATATTTTAAATGCTAATAAAGTAATTTATCTATTACCCTTCTTGTTGACTTGTGTGTGTAATAGTGTTATTAATTAAGACACTAGTTTTAAGTGAGAATTTTAAATGTAATTTCAGAACGTGGTCGTATTCGTGGTAATATAAAATTTATAATATCAAACCTAATAACTGCTTGATGTGTTATTGTAGGGATAAACGATACATTTTTGGACATACAGCCTTTTGTCATTGGAAGATTTTATTAACAATTTCACTTTAATACTGTTGTTTTAAAACATGTTTTTTTTTTATTAAAAAACCAAAGCAATTATTTTCATTACTATTACTATCTATACTATTGAGTTATTTAATGCTTAATAAAAATAACAAAAGTACTATTCACTCCATTATATTCTGCATTTTAAATATAAATTCATGTTTTAAAATAACATTTTTACATCCATATAGAGTTACCCTATAAGAAAAATATCTGACAATAATAATCATCATTATTAAATAAAAATATTATTATTATTATTGCCAGAACGTTGTCATTTCAAATAAAGCTTGTATGTAAACTTAGTATGATCTCACATGAAAATAATAAATTATAAACGATCTATTTTACAAAAAATATCTTTCCTGGAAACTGTAATAGAGTTTTTCTTTTTAAATTAATCTAGAAGCTCTCATATCACTTGCAATCTGCGAATCACTGTGAGAGGGTAGGTCATGAGCTCATATTTACTTATTACGAGTATAATCATCTTAAGTATTAAAAATATATAAGAAGATTCTTCAAGTTTATTTCGTGAATTATTACTTTGTAAAGGATACTGAATTTTAACCACAAATTGGTTAATGTATAAGTGAAAACATCTAAAACACGCGTTAAGTATGTTATTATTTACTAAATACGCCTACATAATTATATGCTTCCTAAAGATCAACGAAAAAAACGCATAAATGGAAGGAGTTGTAGGATGTGAACATATAATTATCTTACTTACGCATAACATTATTTGGTCTACAATGCAAACTAGGAACTATCCAATAAAGAGCATACTAAGTATAACGTCGATATGTGTTGCTGTATTGCAAATGAGCGCTCATGACCCCTTCTATAGAGCTAAGTACAATAATTAATATAATATTGAAGCAATAACGAGTAAATTTATTTAAGTCACGTGTAATAAATTTAATTAATGTACAATTTGTTGTTTTCTTTCAAAATCCTAATAGTTTCATCATTTCGACTGAAAAACCTCCACCGCTGGACATAGGCCTCCCCCAAGCACCGTCACTTCGACCGGTTATGTGCTTGCAGCCTTCACAAGGTTATCGGTTCACCTTTTGGGAGGCCTTCCAACAGTAAGTCTTTCGGTACGCGGTCGCTATTTGCGTATTTTATAATTATCACTTACTTAAAAAACCGTGAAAGAAAACATCGTGAGGAAACCGGCATGCCTGAGAGATATTTCTCAACGGCATGTGAAGCCAAGTCAGAGGCCCATGGGCGCCATAAAAAACTCTGACACCAGGTTAGTCACTAACCACATGAAAAAAACAAAGAAGTAACTCCTGCTAACACAAGAAAAGGAGAATAAAGTATAATTACAATGTTTTTATTGACTGTCTCGTTCGGCTAATGGTCGCAAACGCCACTGCTGAGCTTAGGATCCTGGGTTCAATTTCTGAGTCGGGCAAAGTGTTAAACGATTGTCCCAAGCATCCTCGAGTATTATTTGGCTTGCCCCTTCCAGAAATACGTACAGGCAGGAAAAAAAAGATATTGGTATCTTATTAAAAATTATTGGTTCATTTTCTTCAAAAGAGGAATTCATTGTATCCGCGACATGGATAAATGACACCTCCTCAATAATATAATATTTATAATAAGATGTTTCGGATGAGGTTTCTACTGTAAAAAAAACATCTTCAACTAGGTAAAAACTTGCCCAATGAAATTTCTAAACCAAAGCCAAATCAGGGATCTTTATTAAAACTTCCGCCTATCCATTATAAATCCCGCATGGCCAACCTCAAATTATAAAGAACTGGCATGTCCACAATCAAATTATAAATAACCCGCGTGTCCAACCTCAAATTATAAAGAATGGCATGTCCACACTCAAATTATAAATAACCCGCGTGTCCAACCTCAAATTATAAAGAATGGCATGTCCACACTCAAATTATAAATAACCCGCGTGTCCAACCTCAAATTATAAAGAATGGCATGTCCACAATCAAATTATAAATAACCCGCGTGTCCAACTTCAAATTATAAAGAATGGCATGTCCACACTCAAATTATAAATAACCCGCGTGTCCAACCTCAAATTATAAAGAATGGCATGTCCACACTCAAATTATAAATAACCCGCGTGTCCAACCTCAAATTATAAAGAATGGCATGTCCACAATCAAATTATAAATAACCCGCGTGTCCAACCTCAAATTATAAAGAATGGCATGTCCACACTCAAATTATAAATAACCCGCGTGTCCAACTTCAAATTATAAAGAATGGCATGTCCACAATCAAATTATAAATAACCCGCGTGTCCAACCTCAAATTAACCAGCCAACCACGTGGTCGCCTCAGCTCCTTCACTAGATAGTTCACTGACCCCGTGACGTCGGCTGGTAGGCCCAGACAGCTAAATAAACGGGACCTAAGCCTAAAAGCGTCATCTCATTTTCATGTGAGTCAGACGACATAACTCACCAGCATGACATCGAACAGACGAATCGATTTTTTTGGCGGTTGACTCCTTTTACTTAGAAACAGACCATAGATTTTTTTATGCATACCTAGTCAAATTTTATTGCACACTAGCTTCTGCCCGCGACTTCGTTCGCATGAAATTTCTTGTTTCCCGACCCAACCCGTCGCATCGCCGGTCCGCGCTTATAAGTAGTTTTTATATTTTTAGCTCAGGCGAAAACATACACATAAAGAATACTTCGTTTTCGCTATTTATTTTTCGTTTTGCTCGTTTCTTAAGAGGCCTTTTTTTTTTGGGTGGGAAGTTATCAAATAACTTCTCCCTCTCTGGGCGGAGCGGGAGGGCGTGTCAGACTTTTACTGACTAAAACCCGCCCGTGTTCCTTCCGTTGCCTGTGTGCCGGGGCCGCGATATCCCTTTCGGACAAACTCGCAACCCTGGCAGGTTCCTTAGAGGCCTAGCGTGATGTTAAATAGCATAGAGCCTTCCTCAAGAAATGGGCTGTCAAATGAAATAATATTTTTTCAAATCCGACTGGTGGTTCCGGATAATGATAGCGTGACGGTTGACAGGGTAAAGTAGAAATAGAAAACGTGTTGCGCCGGCGCCGACCCCAAGTAACATGGGACAAGGGCAGGAAAAATTATGATGATGGTTCCAGAGACAAGAGCGTTCAAACAAATAAACTTTTTAGCTTTATTTATTTGTGTAGATATAGATTCATATTTAACTTAGATTTAGCACAGAAATATCAATGTATATATGTATATGTTAATATGTTCTATTGTGTAATATGTTCGGTTCCCTAAAAAATGGTTGAGTTGGATGGATCCACGCGTCATGTTCGTGAACGGGCGCCGTCAGTTGTGGCTGGGCATCTCTTATCTGTCAGGGTTTATTTTTAATCTTATATTTTGAATTGTTTTGATTATGTTTTGTGTGCATTGTTCTCACATATAGAAGTAACGAGAATAATGTACCCAGGATTTTGTAATTTTCTATATTTAAAAGAGTGTCCTTGGAGTTTGTTGCCCGTTCTTCTCCATAAAGATCTACGTTTTGGAATGGGCAACTAGTTGCAACTTTCTGACTAACTGACGCGACTATTTGACAATTCAAAAGTGCCTGTAAATGGTTTAATTGAAATAAATGCTTTGAGTTTGTCGCCATTGCACCCGTGTGAAGCTAGAGGCACTCGCTATAGTGCACAATAAAATGTTCACGCTTGTATTCAAAGCAACTGGGTTGTGGAGGTCAGATGGGCAGTTGCTCCATGTAAAATACTGGTATTCAGCTGTATCCGGTGAGACTGGAAGCCGACCCCAACATAATTCGGAAAAGGTTAACCAGAAATAATGAATCACGCTAGTAGTACTAGAAGGGACTGGCAGCGTAAATCTCATGTGGTAGAGGGTGGATCCATTGCCAATAATCGGCCTAATCCATGTTCCACGCTGCTACTGAGAATTTCCCACTGGAATAATATTATAGAAACCATATTGTGCGGGAATCAAACCCGTAGACCATAGAGCAGCCTGCAGGCTGCTCTAGCCGCAGCATCAAATTGTGCCATCAGAGTTGGCAAAGAGGTCGATGGACCACCTGATCATAATCTAACGCGCCTTGTTGCCAGACAAACACAATGAAATAATGTTTGTAAGAAAGGTTTGTTCTAAAAGACGTATCTGATGAAAATGTAAACAAATGTATCAGAAGACGTACTGTGAATGCTAGTTTGAAGCGGCCGCTACTTGCAAATTCAGTGCTTTGATTTGATTATTTGAATATTTAAACCCAAAATTCTAATTTTATATCACCTTGAAGATGTTTTTCATTTGACAATTGAGGTTAATTTTATAACCTCAATTTTCGTTGATTATTTTTCAATCACATTTTATATACATAATTATGTCATTCAAACAATCATTGTTGGGAAAAACTGGTGAGATACCTACATACCAAGTTGAAACCTTCATAATACAAATGAGTGTGTTACTAGTTCCCTTGAGTGAGTGATTGCGTAAGAATTTAAACTGAACAGGGTTTGTTTATACGTTCATCAAATACTTTTGGAAAAGTGATTTTTAAAAGTTAAAGGTGTAATTTTTTGGTAAACACAATACCTAGTCAAATTAGATACTTCTGCCATTGGTCCCAAGTTTCGTAAATGTGACAGATGCCATTATCAAAAATAAAAATGTTTTATTTCATTATAACAAGTTGTACATTATACAGTTGGTGGCGTCTCCTTTTAAGCATATAGATGCCTGTGCCAGGAGGCGCCGCTCCTTTATATCTTACTATTAGTGCAACATGTTACTAAACATAAGTTTTTAAATTAATAGTTTTATATTATCTGTAGTCTGTTGTTGTGTGTGTATGTGTGCGTGCGTATGTGCATGTGTGTGTGCGTGTGTGTGTGTGTGTGTGTGTGTGTGTTTTTGTTTTATACGGAAGCGGTTTCACCTTATATTTAATAGAAGATTCTCTACTTCATCATAGCACAACTTGTGTATCCACTTAATCAGCAACGATTTGCATTCTTTAAATGATTTAGTATGTATATCTATTTGTTTATTTATTTTATTATATAAGATAGACGAGCGTTTGCCGTACTGATTATTTGCAAATTCTGTTTTTACAAACGGGGTGGAAGCAATATTGTGTTTCCTTCTTCTAGCTAATACATTAGGATCTAAGGGTAGGGTTTTATATTTTTTTAATACTATGTGTATAATATATAATTTTCGGACTGATAATAAATTACTTATTTTGTATAGCTCATATGTGGGAAAGGTGAATGAAAATTATGAATTATCTAACAAGTGCCTCCACTTTCATTCAAATTCTAAATTCGAATAAGTAACTAGAACAATACAGCTAACTGATCCACATCGTTACTTAACTCGGTGTTAGGCCCGTTTACCCTGCCACATATAGTTGGAGACGGTCGGTACATTCCCGTCGTACGTCGCTCCGAATTACCACCACTGCTACCCCCATTTGACTATTAATTGGCCGCAATCCAGTTAGAGAGATGGAGGAAGATTAGATGCGGCAATTTGTGCCGAAAAATATATAAACTGTACCGTACCTACACTGCCCTGCTAAGCCGAAAGGCGCTATCTCAATCGGAGTAAGTTTTGAGAAAATTTACTTTTTTGTAAATTGGAGCAGGAGTTAATTTTCAAATATCGCCAGTTTCAAAATCATCTTTTTCAAAGAGTTCTACTAGATGTCTCTACTGAGAGTTCTTGTTCTTCAAAATGCAGCATAAACATCCCATTAATAATTGGTTTTCAAAAATAAAATCTATTCCAGCCTAACTTACTTTCAAACATAGTCTAATTCAATTTAGCCAAACACGTCACGGCTAGTTTAGTCCGCCATATTAAAAATTACATACATTAGTCTGCTGCCGGCGATTTTTAACAGTACCGAATTCACGGCGAAAGTTGGAGAAAACGTAGTTATACTAGTAAGTACCTAGCTGAACAAAAAAACAAAAAAAAAATGTACAGGAAGAAAAGAAAATTAAAATGTGTAGTGATTTTGCACTTGTTTAGTACGATTATCATTTTAATAAATGGTTGTCATTTTTGAGTTTTCTTTCGGGATTTTTGTTTATAAGTACAATAGTTGATTTAACGTTCCTTTAATTTTAAATTTGTTCTCTAATTCGACAACCCTATTGTGGAACATGGTTTTACATGTTTGTTTTTTTTTCCAAAAGTGGTAAAATCTGACAGTCAATTCTCAATATTGGTCAAATCCATTTCGCATACAATTTAATCTTGAAACGTTTTCAGCAATACCACATCCATTCGAATTATGTTCATTGACGACTACATGCGGCCTTGTGTAAGAGCTCTTTCTCATTGAGCGGTGTGATGTTTTTCTAGACTCTTTAACTTATTTTCAATTTATCAGAAAAATCTAGAGTTAACTTAAGGCGAAATCGACAGGGTAGCCCGCGAAATTCAAATTATCTTACGTTTTTTGCAATTTTCAGGTCAATGTCTGGTTATTATGTTGTTTAAAATATGATTGGCGACCGTAACAATTATAGCTTTACAGAATTATAATCATTAGAATCAGCAATAAAATCCTTAAGTTAGAATTGGCCTCAAATGACAGGAATCATTTAGATCAATATTATAAATTTGGTAAGAACATTTGAATTTCGCGTGCTACCCTGATGCTTTCGCCTTAACATAAGAAGCTTTCCACTGCCATAAATCACGATATGACTTCACTTTGCACAAGCTTACACGAAACTTTCGTTTTGTCAAACTGAATCTAATCGGATTCTCACACATAAACAGGGTGAAATTTAATTCATAGGCATTCTCTTAACGGGGTCATTGTACTCATCATTATAAACAAATTTCACTATGAGATTAACACTGGAATCGGGAAAAAAATCAGCTGTGCTGCGACTTGGTACGAATGTGGAGTAACTGTTATTTATAAACCTCCACACTGAGTCATAACTATCATTTCCAACTAAGCACCAGATTTTAAAGACCTACATCACAAAAACCCAATTTTACACCCACTTGACGAGAACACAGCCTTACAACGCGAGAGGCAACCGCGCAAGCTATGTAAATCCTCAAAAATATTATTTTTAATTTATCGTGGTCAAGTTGACTTTATTATCTGCTGCTTTATGATGCAAGGGATTGTTGTTAATGTTTATTTTTATTGGCAGTGTATGCGGTACTGTTTGTTAGATCTCTTTATTGAGTTAAAATGGTGTCAAGAGTTTGTTGGTCGGGAAATTGATTATTTTTGTTAATGAATGAGTTTTTGACATTTAGGCCTGCTTGCGCCACAACTCACTAAATGCGTTTAGCACTAAACGTAGGTATTTAAAACATAATTCTGTCTCTTTCATCTTCAAACGATTTACAGAAACAGAAAGATGTTTGAAAAACGTTTAGTGCTAAATGTATTTAGTGATTTGGTCAAAATATAGGCGCTTGTAGCTTTTCAACTTCGTCTGTAATGAAATGGAATGAAATTGTTTATTTTGTAAGTAGGATATCGGAATCACTTTTACACGTCATATAAAAAATATTAAAAATAAGCTAGATGCGGTCGGTGTTTCCTATCTGAGAAGAAAGGCTGAAACAAACTCAGAGGGCGTAGTCTCTTTTAAAGTCCAGACATAATCTTGGTCAGACATAAATTGTAAAATTCATGCGTGTTGGCCGGCCGGGGGGGCTCTCACATCAATGGATAATTAGTTGTGTCTCTTTAGTTAACGCTTCATAAGCTTGATCTCATCTCAGAGGCTGTCGAACAGTAACGCAATAAGCGTTATTCACTTGATAAATCCACAGAGCCTAAATGAAAGTATATGTAAGATTAACTTTTTCCCGCGACTTCACCCGTGTTCCGGTCGTAAATAATCCCACGGGAACGTAGGAACTACCGAGGTAAAAAGTATCTCATATCCTAACTCAAGTGATAGTCTATCCGTGTGTTTCATTGAAATCCGTTCAGACGTTTATGTGTGCAAAAGGTAATAGACAAAGAAAGATACTTTCGCTTTAATAATATTAAATACGGATAACATACCCAAAACTTATTTGGAGGAGAAGAACCACAGATATATAAATATATCTGTGAGAAGAACCAACCGGTAAGTTTCTTAATTTCACACATACCAACCTCATATTTTATTGTGTGTACTTACAAACCAACTCCACATTACTAGACCCATGACATACACATTAAGCCATAAATACACTCATGTACGAGCTAGTAATATATGTAAAAGTTTGGCCAAAAGTGTCCACTGTGTAAAGGCCATTAAACCCGAGCTGCGGGTAACGACCCTTGGGCTGAGGGATGCGATGCTGAGCATATGTTCGACACACCCTAGGAATGGGGAAGATACTAACTACTCGTATTTGTGTTACTACAGATTGTTCTTATTAAGACTGGGTTTCAGAGGCATTAACATAAAGACTTAGGTCAGTTTTAATTGACATACGCACTTAAAAGATCTCATGCCTTTTTGACTTGGGGGTAGGCAGAAACTATAAAGCGCACACGCACCTGCACAGGTACGATTTTGCTTCGTCTACTTTTCTGATTTGTTAAAACACACTATACTTTACAACATTATTATTTCATTAGTAACATTTGCTAAAAAAATACAATTAAAAAATAAGAACATTCGTTTAATTTTTCTGGGCAGTATAATTATTATTTATTAAAATATAAATACATCTTTTACATTGTTAAGAGCAGCAATAGATGTACCGAGAAAAGTCAAGACCAGGTGACGAATAAAATCTCGTGTCAAGAAGATATATCGCTCCGTCACTCCAGTCTTAGCGTGACCGCGGCCGGTGCATTGCGAGTGAAATGTCTGGAACAAAAATCTGTTATACACAATAACTGGGTTGTGGAGGTCAGATAGGCAATCGCTCCATGCAAATACTGGTATTCAGCTGTATCCTGTTATACCGGAACCCGGCCCCAACATAGTTTGGAAAAGGTAAACATATGATGAATTTTTAGTGGCATGAGGAACAGGGTGTAAAGTTCACTCATCCACCATAGAAAAGGGAGGATCTTCCGACCGGACGGGTGTCGTGTCTGCCGACCTGCCCGAAAGTTGATGTCGGATAGTTATGTCGTTCGCGCGGTAAACTCTAATTGCGCGATGGAGGATTTTTTGACGTCATGTCTTTGGTGCGTACTTCGTATGTGGCGGTGTATAAGTTCATAACCATGAACATTATTATTTACTGCCATATTTCAGATAAGCTGACAACATGTTCCATTTTCTTGATAACAGCTGTGATCACTGATTTGTCAGGCATGGATTATGATGTGACAGTATTTCCTGCTTATAAGCTGAATCATAGACTTCTATGATTGGTGTTTTTTTGGGTGGGTTATTATCAAATAACTTCTCTCGCTCTGAGCGGAGCGGGAGGGCGTGTCAGACTTTTACTGACTAAAACCCACCCGTGTTCCTTCCGTTGCCTGTGTACCGGGGCCGCGATATCCCTTTCGGACAAACTCGCAACCCTGGCAGGAACGTAACAAGCCTGTATTGTCAAAATTTCCACCCAATTCTGTCTAGCGCTGGTGCTGACCAGTCCTTTCGGTGGGAGTGGAGCCGGTCCCGCTATCTTCTCCTTCAACTTTTAATATTCTACAAATTAAACCTTACCCAACACGACATTCATAGACAAACATACAAAACCTACTTGGACCTCTGCCCGGCCCCCAAGCAAAAACGGCGTGAAGTCGCCATTTTAAAATAAGCATACGCAATGCGTATTTTATTGGAGTTGCTCGCATTCTATTCCCACGCTTAGCTACAAAATAAAAGCACTAAATGATAGTAGCGACTGAGGCGACATCTATTGTAAGGATGCACTCAACATACATACCCCCACAACCCCTCACATCCCCTAACACCCCCCGTTCCCTATCAATCAGTACTGTAGCGCAAATGTGAAAAATCGAAAAAAACCGTCGCGAAATCCGCCTGTAGACTGGTTAAGAGTGAGATAACAGATGTGTTGGTGTAAGACGGGAAAGAGATGGAGAGAGGATAGTCTAAATTATTGTATTATACATAATAATATTCGGGTGGTTTAATGTATATGCTTGGATTGAAGAAGCTAAATTGGTAGACTGATTTAAAGGAGGTATATGCGTTTTTAGTGGTGGGGTAAGGTTAGGTTAGTGGGGCGTTTTTAGTAGGCAGGTAAAGACATTGTACTATCAGCGATATTTGACGCTACTTTTATTGTGTTTGTTTTTAATTAATAAGTCTGAATATGTAAGGTTATCTACCTACTTCATCAGATTAGAAGAGAAACGGGGACAAGAGTCATGTGAAAAAAATGCTGACGTAGATTTGTGATCAATGTGGGCTGCACAATGCTTCATTATTGTTCTCTCTTATCCTTCCGAGATAACTTAACGTTATGCTAAGTAAAGAAAGCACGTTAATGATGCAGAAGTTTGACTTATCCTGAAAATTATCTCATCACAACAGCAGCTAAAGCGACTTTTGATATGAGGTTTTTTTTTTAATCTATAAGTTATGTTTATTTTCATCAACATTTAAAATGCATCGTTTAATGGTCAAATAACCAAATATTGGTATTTCAGAATCTGTCATGTAACTAGAAATTTTTATACTTATGAAAACGATCATTTGTTTTATCAGCATATAAAAATATATTTACCTTCTGAAATCCTAACATATACTGTAATACTATAATCGTATTGTCTCCATTTTCTTAGAGGACGCTTCGAGCGAGCCCACTACACACCCCTGCAAACTGGCTTCACCCCATTCCCAAACTCAACCCTACACCATGCCGATAGAGTCGCAAATGCACTGTCAGATTTTGTCCCATAAGTCGTTGCGTGTCAACCCGTCGATTGCCGAGACCCGACGGCGCGGGCGGTCGAAGGAAACCTCACCACTTAATTTAGGGTTAAAATATACTTCACCCGATTCTGGATAGCGGGGGGAGGGGCGCTCAAGGTCACATGGTGTTCGTCACGACACACATGTCATTGGACTGGGTCTGGGTGAGACTGGTTGGTGATTATGGGAACTGGTGTTTGGTACCTATCCAATTAAATTAAGAAGGTAGTTATGATTCTGTTATGACCCACTTTTATAGACACTACAATTGGATGATGTAATGATAGATTTTAGGGTATAAAATATTAATCGCCAAACTTGGCCGACGAATCGGTGATTTTGAAAATAGATCTTAATGAACTTATATAGTAGTATCGCGAACGATAAAATAGTGTCATATTTTAATGAGAGCCACAAACAGAGCCTAGAGAATTGGCAATCGCTTTCAAAGCGTTTTGTATGTCTACAGCACTTTTCAACAAGATTGACATAGGTAAGCTTTGTCCGAGGCCCTCAGGTCAGAAAACATTTAAGGTTAACTGTTTTATTTTGGCTAAGCATTACCAGACCGCATCAACAAATGGGTTTTGTTTTTTTAGGAAGAGAGCAGAGTCTTACTATGACCTAATAATAACTCGGTATGATACCCATGATTGATGGCTTTATGACGATATTCACGTTTTTCAGAATTATTTACGTTTATCGTGATGATCTAGAGCAGTATTTTTAAACTTTCAGAATGTGCTTAATGGCGTAGCTTAGCTTTGAATTTATTTTAATTTTATTTAGCACTGGATTGACATTTAAGAGGCCGTGCACGAAATCAACTGATTTTGATCAATTTTGTTCATTAGTTGTGACAAAGGGAAACAGAATTTAAGCAAAATTATTTGTGATTTGAAAAGTCGAGTTTTTTATTTTGCATGTGGCTGAAAGGGATTTTTTCAATAAATTAAGTATTCATTGAAAATCACTAATATTCGCAACAAGTTTTCCGAAAAATTACGCGAGACTGACGTTTGACCGTTTTGGTGACAGCAAACTACAGATTTTGAAAATTAAAAAATATCATCAACACCACTGGCCTACTTGCATAAGGCTGAACCACTTTTTTCAACTTCCATACAAAATAAAGCAGTTTTTTTTTTTTAAATATCGTACTTTTCTAAAAACTTCAAGGCATATAATTTTTTTTTTCTAATACATAGAAACACTTTAAGAAATTTAAAAAAATACCTAATAAATTTAAGATAACCATTTACTAGAATCTACATTTTATTTTATAAATAAACAATTACTTAATTTCGTAAATAAATGGCAAAGTGAACTATATTAACGACCGCGGAAAACCCATCCCGTCAAGCGACCGGGCCTTCCCAGCGTGACGACGTATCACTTTGCGTCGCAGGCGCGCACGTATTCTATGTAAACATATTCCAGAAATTGTTTTAACACGTATTTAATTTTAAGTACTTTGCTTGGTTTTGAAGAACATTAAAATTTTGCATGCCTGGCAATAAATAAAATACCGGTGTGCGTGTGTTTGTAATTCTTCTTATCCTAAACGGCTTGACTGATTTAGATGTTTTTTTAATTCTTTTTGTGTTACTTGGATGGTTCTTAGCTATAGTTGGACCCGGATAGCGCTGTTGTTGCAGGACAACGTCTGCCTACCGGGTCCGCTTGTTATATTTTGACTGTATCACTGTTTCATAGTTTAAAAAAAGTGAAAACTACTTTAAAGTGCGTTGAGTGATTTTTGGTAGAGGAAAACTTATGGATTCGCGTCACTGATATGCCAGCGCCGATATGCTGTAGTAGCAATAAGTGAAGTATTTTATGGACCGAAGTTCTATAACGCCACTGAAGACTGACCGAGATGACGGCTGCGAAGATTTTCACATTTCTTCATAACAGCACGACATTAATTTCAAAGGGTGGGTTCTTTGAAATTAATGGCGTGATGTTATAAAGAAATCCCTTTTCTGCAAGTTTTTCGCGCAAGCGGGTTTGCGCAAGTGACTTTCGTGGAAGTAAAAAAAAATCATGGGGAAGGAAAAACAACTACCACGTGGAGTCGCGATTGTCAAATTCGATTTTAGTTTTGTCAAAATAATTTTTAAATTTAGAGATAATTTTTTTGCAGATTAGCTTTAAGTTTCGTAGCCAAAAGTAAGGATTTTTTGTTAGTTTAGTTCGGTGTGCAAAATAATCGGTACCGCTACTCGTATTTATGTAAAACGCTAACCTTAATGTTATTGAATGTCTAAATGTACCTAATTGCATTTAACACCAAATTGTAGCTTATTAATTTTGATTGTTATAAATATACTAAACGAAAAACGAATATACACAAAAATTCCAGACATATTTTTTAACCGTACCTACGTAACTTAAGAAAATATCATCTATAGGATAAAAACTGTTTAAGCGATCAATACGCTCGATCTTTAGGCGTGTGTGAACGGTGCACACAAACATATCGTCGCAATGAATGTGACTAAACTCTGTCGAGTGGATTTTGTGCACGGACTCTTAACTTAATTCTTTTTTAATAGTCCCGGAGTGGATCCCTGCTGAAGAAACGGGATCATGAACCTTTGACTCCCCATAATAATAATTACGACAGAAGCCTACAGTAACGTTATTTTAACTGAATAACAGCCTGGCTGGGATTAAAAATGATAATGTAAACATATGAATATTAAATGAACGAGCGACGCTGTGGTATAAATCACTGCACTCTCCATGTGCCCGTACAAGTACAAACATGTGCAGGGACACTGCAGGACTAACACTGCAGGACCAACACTGCAGGACTAACACTGCAGGACTAACACTGCAGGACTAACACTGCAAGACTAACACTGCAGGACTAACACTGCAGGACTAACACTGCAGGACTACCACTGCAGGACTACCACTGCAGGACTAACACTGCAGGACTAACACTGCAGGACTAACACTGGAGGACTAACACTGCAGGACTAACACTGCAGGACTAACACTGCAGGACTAACACTGCAAAAAGAATGAAGTTGTTAATCTAATGATTCCACAGAACATGTGATCATGCAGGACTAACACTGCAGGACTAACACTGCAAGACTAACACTGCAGGACTAACACTGCAGGACTAACACTGCAGGACTAACACTGCAGGACTACCACTGCAAGACTAACACTGCAGGACTAACACTGCAGGACTAACACTGCAGGACTAACACTGCAGGACTAACACTGCAGGACTAACACTGCAGGACTAACACTGCAAAAAGAATGAAGTTGTTAATCTAATGATTCCACAGAACATGTGATCATTAGTGATCCTGAGTTTGATTCCAGGTTGGGCAAAGTGTAATTGGTTTTTTTTCTAAGGATCGTACGGTAGCGGCGCGTATTCTGGAGTAGTACCTCGTTTGATGGCATTGAACTAAAGTATAACAGGGCAAAGCGATTTTTTTACGCGATGATTTATTATAGCGCAGTAGATTTTCAACTCTCAGTACTGGGCCGAGCATTGAAAATCCAACAGCGCATATCCCAGCGCGTCAAAAAAGCAAACAGATGGATTTTCAACTCTCGGCGCTTAAGCAGTGCGTTCAAAAGAAAGTGCGCGTTTTAAAAAAAAAGCCCGTGCATACGAGGGCTACTATTATATCTCTGACTAACGCTTCGGGGCATACAGGTGTGATGTTACGTTACAAATATTGCGTTAATAACCTTGAAAAGCAACTTGGCGTTTAGGCTGACTGTCCACTGGAGCGGAGAGAAGAGGAGCGGAGCGGAGCTGTGCCAATATTAACCAATGCATAAAACCTCCGCTCCGCTTCAGTGGACAGGGATTTGCAAACTAGTTTAAAAATTCATACAAAACCGGGAACCGGAGCGAGGAAGCGAAGTAGGGAAGCGGAAACACCCGGCCGCGGGGTATTGCAGCCCGCTAAAATTACTCGTCCTAGATCAGCACAGTCCACAACTCCGCTCCGCATCAATGGACAGACACAGTTTGCCACTCCGCTCCGCATTACTCCTTCGCTCCGCTCCGCTAACTCGCTCCGCATCAATGGACAGACACAGTCCGCAACTCCGCTCCGCATTACTCCTTCGCTCCTCTCCGCTACCTCGCTCCGCATCAATGGACAGACACAGTCCGCAACTCCGCTCCGCATTACTCCTTCGCTCCGCTCCGCTCCGCTCCGCTCCGCTCCGCTGCCTTGCTCCGCATCAATGGACAGGCAGCCTTAATGTATAGGTACATACAGGGTGGCCAATTCGAAGATATACAACTTCAAAGGATAATTTTTATTACAAACGATATTAATAATCTAATATTTTACCATAATTATTTAATAGTAGCTGCGCCCCGCGGTTCCACCCGCATAAGTTTCGATCCCGTGGGAATATCGGGATAAAAAGTATCTCATGTCCTAATGCAGATCATGGTCTACCCATGTGCCAAATTTCATTCAAGTCCGTTCAGCCGTTTTAACGTGAAAGCCAACAAACAAGCAAATAAACAAACTCAGTTTCGCACTATAATATTAGTTAGGATTCCACTATCAGAGTCACAAATATTTTGCTTTTAGTGTTCAAAATGAACTATATCACGTCTCTTTAGATAACTCCACTGAAAAAAACAGGACTTGAAGACTTGAAGAAAGAAAGAAAAATAAATATATTTGTCACAGAAAAAAAAAGATAATAAACTCGAGTAGAACAATAAAATAAAACAATAGATTATTAACGAGCACAAAACAGAAATAGTCGGCTGCTGCTGGCACGTCATGACTGTGACAAGAACGCTACCACTCAACATGATACTGTGCTATGGGGACCCTCAGCACAGCGCTGATTTTCAGTGGTCTCCCGACTTATCGAATCTGGTGAATTTGGGTGTCAATTAATGTCAACATTACTTGGAATTTATTTCGGAAACTATCAAATAAAATAAAATCCAATCAAATCAAAGATTTATTTACATAACACATGTTAAAATGGTGTTACAGATATAAAAGGTACATGGTATTATAACTAAATGAGGTATATAAATTAATATATTAGATAGTAATCGCAAAATTAAATATACAGAATAAATTTTAAATTGAGTTACATTAAAAATTGAAATGCCAAAATAAAAAATACACAAGTCAAATCAAAATTTCAATAATCATTATATTTGTGGTGCCATTTCAGATAAATCAGTCATCTTTCATTTAAATAATCATTAATTGAATTAACTATTCAATTAATTATTAACATTTTGCAACTAGGAATTCGTGCCATACCATAATTGAATTGGTCCATTTTGTGTAGGTCTGTGATACTTTTTGGCAACTTATTGTATATTTTGGGTGCCATGCCCAATTTTTTTGATTGAATACTGCTTTTTTATGAGGTCTTAAGCATATTTTATTTTTGTGTCGTGTGCTTCTTGGATGTGTATAAAGTTGTAGATTCGTTTTGACAAAGATCGCCACTATATACAGACATGCGGATGTCAATAATAATTGGAACTGTTGAAAATGTGACTAACAACTTTCTGTGCGTTGTATGCCACCCACACATTGCCCTTATGCATTGTTTTTTTTTTTTTTTTTTTTTATTTATTTGGTACACCAACAGCAGTACATACACAAAATTTAAAACAGAATAAAACCATAATACAAGTACTGGTATGTATGCCTATTATAGGTATACACAGCATTCACCACAAAACAACATCGTAATAAACTAGAAAAAAACTAAACATAAAATACAATTAGTAAAATTCAAAATTCTAAATAAATAATGATTCCAATACACATTTATTTGGAATTTTTAATTTAACAAAAAAACTACATAAAAATTTTACCACGAAAGGTGGAATGTGAAAAATGAAAAATTAGTGTGAGTGATATCTGAAATGAATTTACAAAAAAATATGTATAAATTGCTTAGTCTTAGCACTTATGCACTCCCGTACCACAGACATTGATCTTCTAAACTTGGTGAGTGATACACCGTGTAAGTCGATTTCTGACGATTTACAAAAACTGTTGTAATTTCTGCACATTCGGATCAAGGGAGCGTTCAGACCAAGATTTGATTTGCGAAAAGGGATATGAAAAAATCAGGTGATGGGATGTCTGGGGGTTTTGAAGGCACTGAATATTGGATATGTTTTTTTGACAAAATCTACTCATCACACTGTTTTTTGACAAAATCTACTCATCACACTGTTTTTTTTATGAGTTGTATTGCAATATGTGGTTAGCTAGTGACCTCGACAATTAATCATATTATTTACTGTTATTAGTAATTAACTCTTTGTTTATTTATTTTACATCGATGGTCCTAGTTTATCATTTATAACTTCCAGTTACAACTATATGTAGGCGGGCACGCCCTTTATGCCTGTAGGCTTTTTTATTTATATATTAAATTCTGTCTACGTTTAGTTTTTTTATTTCGGCCTGAGTATAGTTCTCGATGATTTTGTTTGGTATATTGGCGTGTGCTAGCTAACATATGGCTAATAATTTGAATTATGTTTTGTGTTGCGTAATGTAAATTATTTTGAATACTATTCTTAATAGAATTTTTAATTTAATTTAATAATTAATAGAATCTTTTTTTTTGTTCTTCTAACTGAACAGACAGCTGTGCTGCTGGGGAGTTTGTTGCGCCACTTCTTCTTCCCAGCTAATGCACTAGGAAGTGGTGAAGGGTGGGCGTTTTGGGGGACTGTCTTATGTAATTTTGACGTTCGAAAAGTGCTGATTCTCAGCCTAGTTTGAATAAATGACTTTTGAATTTTGAATTTTTGTTCAACAAGATCGCTACATTTTACAAATCCATTTGTAACTTTGTAGAGGAAAATTAGATCATGCGAACGGCGACGTTCACGCAGTGTCTTTATATTGAAAAAGTGTAAGCGCTGTTCATAGGGACAGCGATGGCTAATTTTCCTGGATATAAATGCTACATGTTTAGTAAATGCTCTTTGAATTCTCTCAATTCTTTGCGAGTGAACTGCATAGAATGGATTCCAGGCGACACTAGCGTATTCCAACCGGCTTCGCACCAGGGTATTGAATAAGACTATTCTTGTCTTTGTTAGATGGAAGCCCCGGGTGTTGCGTTTTACAAAACCCAGCATCTGTGCCGAGTTCTTGACAATGTCGTTGATGTGTGGATTAAAGCTTAGTGCATCATCGACCAGAACTCCTAGATCCCGTATTTCACATACCTTAGACAACTTGGTGTTGCACAGTGTAGGTAGTAGAAAAGGATGACTTTTTATAGAGAAACAAATAAAGAAACATTTTAGTGTGTTTAAGGTCATATTGTTAGCTATGCAACAGTTTTCAATATTTGTTAAATCGCTTTGAACAAGCTTAGTATCTGCAGGCCCCGTGATCTTCCTATAAATCTTTAAGTCATCAGCGAACAACAAAGCATGACTTGGCTTGATTTGACTTGTGACGTCATTTACAAATAGCTAAAACAAAACTGGGCCGAGATGGGAGCCTTGTGGGGCTTACATGAAATTCATGAGAGACATAGCCATTGACAGCAACGAACTGAGAGCGACTTATAAGATAGGATGCGAACCACCTCAGCAGCGATCCGTGGACACCACTAAGCTCGAGTTTTGCTACCATGAGTGGATGGCTTACCTTGTCGAATGCGCTGCTGAAGTCCGTGTATATTGCGTCGACTTCGTTTCTGCCATCGAGCGCTTCAGATATGTCAGATAAATATTGAACTAGATTAGTCTCGGTAGATCGCCCAACTCGGAATCCGTGTGGGCAATCGGAAAGCTTAGTCTCCAAGTGAGTGGTAATGATGGGACAAACGAGAGATTCAAAGAGCTTGAAAAAACAGGATAGGATGGAAATCGGTCTGTACTTTTTGATGTCGCTGGAGTCGCCTTTTTTGTGCACAGGCACAATTCGGGCCTTTTTCCATTCATCGGGGAATACTCCTAACTCTAAAGACCGCTTAAATAAAATAGACAGTGGCCCTGCAAGCGCTCTCCCACATGATTTCACAAAAACTGGTGGAATAGAATCAGGACCGGCACCCTTGGTGGTATCGATTTTTTTAATTTTAGCTTGAACTTCTTGTGATGTAAATTTTATATTACTTAGCACTCCAAATGATTCTTGGACATCTGTTGTTGCACTGCTATTTGGGTCAGTAAAAATCGAAGAAAAATGGGAAGCAAAGAGATTTGCAATGTCAGTTCCATTGTTAGCTACTACATCATTCATGTGCATTATGGCTGGAACCGCTGATTTACTATTTCGTTTGTTTTTAATGTAGCGCCAAAATGCTTTAGGATCTTTTGTTATTTCAGTCTCAATATAGCGTTTGTAATCGCTGTACTTTTGGTTGATCATTGTATGACAACGGCTTCTAAGTATGTCGAAGCTCAACTTGTCTCGAGGATTATTGTACGAGTATTTACGAAATATACTACGATACTTCTCTTTTTCAGATAGTGTTTTTATGAGCGCTTTACTAAACCAGGACGGATATTTTGATTTTTTGCAACTGTGCTTTGGTATGTGTTTGTAAATCAGTTGTTTTAATTTTCCATTGAATAACCCCTAAAGTGTTGTTATAATTATTAGGAATATATTGGTCCATCTAAAGATGACCATTTAATAAATCCAAGATTAAAATCTCCGAGGATAAGAACGTCTTCAACGTTGTTAATAACATTACTGACATTGTTCAGAAAATTTGACAATGACTCTGCTTTTATTGGAGGAGGTAAATACGAGACACAAACAGCTATATTTTTTACAATGTTAAATTTTAATTTGACAGACACCCAAAGGTCTTCGTTATTACTCTCCCAGCTGTAGACTCTGGCTGATGGAACATCCCGTGAGACAGCTAAAAGAACTCCACTGCCATCTTTTTTAGTATTATTATGGCAAATTCTATCGCGACGGTAAACAGTGTATCTAGAATCGAACAACTCACTGCTCAGGATATTTGAATTCAGCCAAGTCTTAGTAAAAGCTATTATTTTATAATTATTCAGTAAAGTGTTTTAGTACAGGTCATTTGTTTTTGTTCTTAAACCTCTTACATTTTGGTAGTAAATATCGAACATTGTGAATATAGGTAGTTATAACCAGAAACGTTGTTTGAGAAAAGGGGGAAATAAGTAAGCTGTTTAGCTATTCATTTTTGTCGAGTAATGATAAGCTTTCCAGGTTGCGAATAAGAACAGCAGCGTGAGGCACATCTTTGCGAACAAACACTCGTCCATTTCGAACCCACACAAACTTATAGCCCAGATCCTTGGCTAACTTCCTAGTGGCAGCGTGTAGCTGCTTGTTAACTGGACACAAATGCTCCGAGACGTACACTGGCGTGTAATCTCTACCTATTCCCAGGTGTTTAGAGTTGAGCTTGTCTTGGGGTTGCTTTTTCTTGTTAAAGTTTACTACTGCTGCTATCAAACTATCGCGGAGACGAGGTGTTCGTAGTTTAACAACCATGGGACGCGGTCTATTGTTGTCCGGATTTAATTTCGCAACTCGTGTAGCATGAAGGATATCACCATCAACAAGTTGTTCTCCGACTGTTTTTGCTAGTTGTATTACAGTGGTGATAACGTTTTCAGTCTTGTATTCCGGGATCCCATTGATTTCAACATTGTTCGCGCGGAGACTCTGCTCTACCAGTGTCAGTCTCATTGCATGGTCTATGGATGCTATCGATAGACGTTCGTTCGCAGCTTGTATTTTTTTTATTATAGCTTCTTTTCGCTCCAGACAGGATTTAGGAGTTTCAAATTGTGTGTTATAAAAATTCTTTGAGTCTTTGAAGTCTGATATTTGTTCCGACATTTGTTTAAGCTGGTCTGTAACTACTGTTTTAATTTTAGTTTCAAGGAAGCAATTTAATTCCTGTTTGATGATGGTCCGTAGTTTATCCTCTAAGTCGAGGCTTTGTACCAAGCTTTCCGGAGACATAACAGGTGTTCGACTTTTGTCTCATTGTTATGTTGCAGATTCCGTCGTCAGAGGAACCTTCGAAAACGCTGATACTCGTAAAATCTTTGTAAAATTGTTTCTGGACTTCGAATGCCATTTCTTTGTATGGCGAGTTCCCCCAAAATATAAGTGCTAGCGTAAAGTACGAGTAGATGCAACATACCCGTGATACGCCATTAATAATGTTGCCCGATTTGACACTTTTCTTAGGTTATGGAGAGCATACGAATACTAAAAAAATACAATAGACGACATATATTTAGTAACCTTATCCGCTTAACTGTTCTTAAGGAGTCATAAAGAACCCTGTAAGAAATCGACACGACGATTCACCACCATTCACATCGAAACCCGACGTGTGGACACGTCAAGCGCCAAGAGCAGTGTAACGACAAACTTGACGTGTCCACACGTCGGGTCCGGGTTTGCAACAAGTCAATAGCCATCCTGAGGATGCCTTGTTGAGAGGTGAAACACTTACAAGGTTCTTTATAACTCCTTAAGAACAGTTAAGCGGATTAGGTTACTAAATATACGTCGTCTATTGTATTTTATAATGGATTTCCGCAAAGTCACGACAGAAGCAATTAACTATCATACGAATACTGGCAAAGTTTTTGCATATATTTTCAACGTGTGTTGGTACATGGTTTCTGGTTCCTTCGTTATAGAACCTCGTGTTTTTAAGTCTAACTGATTGGTTTGATGAAATAAAACTTAACACTATTGCGATTGCCCCTCGCAGTAACAGCGGTACCTGTTCTGTAGCCTCTTCAAGGTAGCATGGTGCTATTAGTACACTTAACCAGGCAGACGAATTAAGGAGTCCTGTGTGGGTCAACAATGGTTACTCTTCTCCACAACAGTGTAAATTTTATTTATTTACTAAGTAATCCTCTGTGATCAAAACGGGATTAGTAAGCCGAACTGATTTGTTGAAACAAATTGGGTCGACACTTTTGAACAAAATGATGAACGCGTTCTAAACAGTTGTCTTAATGCAACACAAAACGTGGTAATTTCCATCGGTAGAAATCCACTGATCGAGTATGGGTTACTGACTCCTCTATCATTGGCACCGCATCAAGACTGTGGAAATTGGGAATATGCCGCCGACGCAATGAATACCATTGTCCACGATGACCACGTATCTATGTTCACCTCAGAGCAAAGGGACATTTTTAACACCGTTCTCCAAAGCGTTGGGCTCAGTCAGAATAAAATGTTTTTCTTAGATGCTCCTGGTGGAACATGAAAAACATTGATTACCACTGGCTTCCTTGCAGAGATCAGGAGACAATGCCAAATTTAAATCACGGTAGCGCCTTTTGAAATCGCTGCCACACTGCTTCCTGGTGGCTAAACAGCGCACGCCATGTTTAAAATTCCCATGGATTTAGAGAGCAACGAAATGCCTGTTCGTGGGATGTCACGCAACAGTGACAAGGGGCGCGTGCTTAGGGATTGCGCTTTCTTCGTATGGGATGAATGCATTATGACAAAAAGGAAAGCAGTGGAAGCTGATGGTGGTGTCACAGTTCTATCTAATGGTGGGGACGCGAGGAACTAGGGCTGACGAGGTGAATACTTCGTTGAAAAGGTCGACTCTATATTCCTAGTTAATAGACTGCGTTTGATCATCGACATGAAAGCTCGACTTGGCGGGAATTCACATGCTCAAGAATTCTACGATGTTCTTATAAAAAATGTTGAAGGCACTCTACCAGAGGAAAGCGGCCAGCTGGCCCTACTAGAGTCTCTTGGTGGAGTGGTTCCCACTTTAGAAGATCTGATTCGTCTGGTGTACAGGGACGTACAGTACGAAGAGAATTTTTGGGTGTGTGAACGGGCCATTTTAACGCCCAAAAATTATCAAGCTGCAGAAATCAACCACTGTATTCCCTCGCAAATTGAAGGGAGCGAAGTACCTCCATTAACATTGTTTTGGAGCAAGATGATGCCACACATCACCCCGTAGAATTTCTGAATTCACTAACGGCAAGTGGACTTCCGGTACACATCATCTAGCTAAAGTTCGGTGTCCTGATAACTCCGCCGAAGCTGTGTACCAGAACCCGGTTCAAAGTCCTGTCTCTGCAGCGAAACATCATCGAGGTGGAAATTCTAACAGGTTATGGCGTTTTGGCGAGAGTGTTTATACTGCGTATACCACAAATTCCCCACAATTACCTCTTCCAGTTTAAGCGCGTGCAGTTCCCTATGAGCGTATGCTTTACGATGATCAACAAGTCACAGGGGCAGACACTGAAAGCTGCGGGTGTCGACCTCAGGACAAGCTGCTTCTCACATGGACTACTGTACGTCACTATCTCCCGCGTCACAAGTCCTGACTCTCTGCATATTTTGGCTGCTGAGAACAAAACTACAAACGTACGTAGTATACAGGGAAGTTTAATAAAAATGTGGCTGTTATGTCTGTAATATATTGTGTTATTAAGACTTCCACGTGAACGAAGTCGCTAGCAGAAGCTAGTGATAAATAAACTGATTGATCAGTATACAAAAGAGAGTACTAGTTTTTTTCCGAATGAGCAGACGTTCAATTAGAAAATGCTGCTCATAATAACATGGGTCTTTTAATCACTACACACAAACTCTTTTTTTTCTTTGGGGTAGTCAGAAACTTCAGAACTCCAGATCTTTGGCTTCATCCACGTTCATCAAAGCGTGCTGGTTGCCAACCTGTATCACTCTAAAATCAAATCATTGTATTTTAGAGCAACAAAGTACTTACAAAATCAACTTATGCAATTTGTGTCACAGTGATGCGCGCGCATCTTAAAATTTCACTCTATGGGGGTGTTAGGTTATTTTCGTTACGGAATTTCTGGATTCGGTCTCCACGCTCAAGGCCCACGATAGAAGCTATGCAATAGCTTAAAAAAAAAAACACTAGTAGCAATTAGCAATATCGACATATTTCGCCGTTTTACTATAACAATCTATTTTCAAATTATTCTATTCAATCATATTATGCCTCTTATCCACCTGCCACCACTAAATTACCGCACTCCATTCCATTCATTCTCCACAATAAAACTCTATTTAAAAATTTAAAGAACCTTTCTTACTTAAGATTCATGAAATACATACAATATAACCAGAGCATCAACTATACCATCCAATGATAATATCCCCATGCAGTTTGCTTTATATATGGTACTAAAATACTTGACAGACATATTTATTGTCGCTTAAAAATTTTGCTTTATATATGGTACTAAAATACTTGACAGACATATTTATTGTCGCTTAAAAATTATTACACACACATTAAATTCGGAGCTGTTAGCTACGAATGTGCTACGAGTCGGTAGGATCGTTCGTAGCGCGTCGTAGAGGGTCTACGACGTAGAACCTTATGTGCTTGACATTAAGTGCTTGAATAGTTAGTAGGGGTATTAGTTTTGGTTGAGAATAAGTTGAAGTCAGCTTTGGTTTGAATGTAATTACGTACTTACTCGTAAATAAGTTACATAAACATTTAGGCCAGTAATTAATATTTGGAAAGGTTTTCATGAAGCATTCAGAGGAAGCGTAGTGGTGTATGCTTTTTCGAAGGATATGTGGTCATTGCCTTAATGTGGTAGTAATATTGTAGACTAATGTTTATATTAACTTAACCAGTTGAGCCTTCATCCTGCTGAGGAGGTCGTGCTGGGGAATTGGTTGCACCACTTCTTCATTCCAGCTGAAATTATACCTGGATTAGTGACAGGCGGGCGTTTTTAACTTACTTAAATAACTTTGGAAGTTTAAACGCAGTGGTTTTAGATTTTTATCAAGTTAGATCCTTCTGAGTTTTGAAGTTCTAATCCGGAGGTACTCAAGCAGACCTTTAGTCTAAGCGTATGCTGAGACGCAGGTGACACAGGTCCAGGCAGCGCAAGACAGAGCTAATTTTGTAATGCATGAACGTACGGACAGCTGCGTACTTTGCGGCTCAAGCACGTGCGCCGCAGATATGTGTCTGACCTGCTCTGCGTCTCGCTGAGAGCCGGCACAGATTTCTGCGCGACGCGTGCAGGTCGTCGACTTGTTTTTTACCTAATGAACAAATTGTATCATCTCGGGATAACTGTGCAAGCAATATACATAAAACATTGACTATCTATCATCAAAATCTATGTGGAGTAAACAACAAAAAGGATGATCTTGAAATATTTTTGTGCGAATTGAACCAAGAAATAGATTTTATCTGTATTAGTGAACATTTTTTAAATTAATCATTAGCAGCACAGTTTAGTTTAATTAATTAATTATAATTTGAGTTCCTATAACACTAGATTAAATTAAAAAACGTGGAGGTACTTTGATCTTGACATTAAATGGCAAGAAAGTTAAAGACCTACAAATTTGTAAACAACTTTATAAAATTAACTGTTTTGAGGTTTGTGGTGTAAAGGATTTGGAGACAAATACTTATATTATTTGTTGCTACAGAATTCCTCAGAATAGTAATATAGATAGTTTTATGCAGAGACTTGAACAGCTGTTACAACATTTCATCAATAAACAGTGTATAATTTGTGGTGATTTTAATATTAATTTATCAAAAAATGACTCAAAACGACATTCTTTTCTATCACTCCTGACATGTTACAACTTTCGACATTTAATTTATTCAGATACATTTCGACGCAATAATTCAAGTTCGTGTATAGATAATATATTGACTAATATTGATGAGACAATTATTAAAAGTATAGACACGGACCACAATGGTATATCTGATGGGCCATGCGGGCCTTTTTTGTACATTATCACTGGAAAAAGTGGCTTATAAAGAAGAGCAAAGTTGTATGTACATAGAAAGAAGATTATATAATGATAGGAACAAATCTTGTTTTAGGCAAAAGTTGTCACAAGAAAATTGGTGCGCAAGTACATTTATTGACAAACTCAGTGAATTACATTCTAAAACATTTAATAAAAAGAAAATAAAAATAAATATAAAAAACAGCAACAAATCTAAATGGTTAACTACAGGAATAAGAGTCGCCAGTAAAATGAAACGGTTTCTAAATTTTGTTGACAAAGATAATTGTGACGCTTTAATAGTAAAATATCGTAGTAATTATTTTAGGGTATATAGGAAAGTAGTACGACATGCTAAACGACTAGTAGTAAGAACGGAAATAAATCTAGCTCAGAATTCTGGTAAAGTCATTTGGAAAATTATAAATAGTAAGAGGAATCCTAAAAAATATGTAAATGATAATTTGATACTTATGGATAATAATAAAATTGTTCATAATCCCTCAGAAGTTGTTAATATTCTATTGGAAAAGTTCTGTAATTATTCGAATTGTATCATGAGTGACAACAATACAGCAAAAGAGTATCTACAAAATCATGGGATAAGAGTAAAGGAGGATATGGTCTTTGAACCTGTTACGCCTATCGAAGTTTTCAAACTAGTTAACATTATGGATAGTAAAGAATCTTTTGGCCATGATGAAATTCCTATGACTATCATAAAAGACAACATTGATGTATTAGCTAGCCCTTTGGCCGATTCAATAAACGAATATGTAAATAAAGGTGTTTTTCCTGAGCAATTTAAATTAGCTAGAGTACTACCTATACATAAGAAGGGCTCTAAAACAGATCCAGGGAATTATAGGCCTATCTCTTTGTTGCCGGTATGTTCTAAAATATTTGAAAAAATTATGAAGGTGAGGCTTGTTTGTCATTTGAATAATCATAAAATTATAACCGACCAACAATTTGGTTATCAAAATAATGTAGGAACAATAGATGCTATTGACATGTTGATTGATGATGTGGTGGGTAAGTTGAATGCTAAACTAAAAGTAGCAGGACTTTTCCTCGACCTAAGTTCTGCGTTCGATACAGTGGAACATTGTATTCTTCTTAATAAGTTAGATTTCTATGGTATTAGGGGAAATGTGTTGAACTTATTCAGATCCTATTTACATAATAGAACGCAATATGTGGAACTTAAAACAGTTCAAGATGGGAATGAAAAACTACACAAGTCAGACACAGTTATAATAAATAAAGGCGTACCACAAGGATCAGTTCTAGGCCCTGTCTTCTTTATAATATTTATAAATGATCTGATAGCCTACATGAAAAATATTTCAAATGATACTAAACTTGTAGTTTTTGCCGATGACACAAGCGCTATTATAGCTAGCGATAGTATAGAAAATTTAGAAAACAAGATTAATTTTATCCTATGTGCTCTTGAGAAATGGTTCAATATGAATGACTTAAAATTAAATATTAAAAAAACGCATTATTTATTATTTAAATCGACCGTGAAAAGCAAAGATACTGTCAAAGTACATTTATTAGGAAATAAAGTAGACATTGTAGACAATGTAAAATTTTTGGGGGTACAAATAGATGCAGTTTTAAATTGGAAGAAGGAATTAGAAGCAGTCACTAACACTATGAGTAGTGCTTGCTATGCTCTCAGGAGTCTTAGAGATGAATTAACCATTGCTCACCTCAGAATGGTGTATTTTACACTCATAGAGTCTAAACTTAGATATAGCATAAAGTTCTGGGGCAACAGCTACCAATACAATATGAATGCTGCTTTCGTTATGCAGAAAAGAGCCTTGAGAACTATGCTTCGCATTAAAGAAACGGAGTCTTGTAGAGATCATTTTAAGAATCTGCACATTCTTACTGTATCCATGCCTCTATATTCTGGTGCTGCTTGGTCATTTTATTAAAAATATCCATAAGTTTGAGACAGAAGAACAGAGACATATCAGAATAAAAACGCGAAGAAAGGATCTAACTAATTTTATTCAGCCTAAGCTTAATGTCGTTAAACATGCCTCAAGAGTACAATCAGTAAATATGTACAATAAATTGCCTGTACAATTTAAAAACTCTATGAATCCAAATCCAAACGTATTCAAGAGAGAATTAAAGTCATTGTTATTGAAGAAATGTTATTACAGTATTGAAGAGTTTCTCAAAGATAGTAGTAGTAGTTCGAACTAAAATGTGATTATATTTTAGTGGCTTTAAGTAATATTTTACCCAACATTCTATCATGACATTACATATTAATAATGAGTTTTATTGACATACCTACATTTCTTTAAATTGAATTTATATTGAGTTTGAATTATTAAGTTAAATTATTATGATTAATATTGTGACCAATGTGGATTGTGTTTGTTTTAAATTATTTTTGATTTTTGTTATTTTAGTGGGAACTGGATGAATTTTGAATGTAAATACAATGTTGGTGATTATTTAAATTATTGGTACTAAATTATTGACATAAAATTATGTATTAGTGATATTGACACATTTTAAATGCGTAATGAATTTTAAATAATTATTATTGTAATGCTCTTTTAAATTGTTATTATTTTATTTATTATCACTGTAATATTTTCAACACAATGTATTTTGTTAAGAAATAAATGACTTATGACTTATGACTTATGACCACTGATTCATATTTTTGTTTCAATGACAGATTGCTTGTACTAGTTAGGACGCGAATGTGTCTGTGTAGCTGCGTCGCAGCATGCGCTCGCGGCCTATGTCAGCCTCGCCTATAAAATATGTACTGTGCTGTGCTGCGTCACCTGCGTCTCAGCATACGCTTACTCTTAATGTATGGTCTACTTGACTACCTCCGGATAACAACCAGTTAACTTATCTGATCAGATATTTTGACTAATTCTGTGCCTTGCCGACTCTGTGAAAGTGGGCAGCCACTTCTAATAGGTATTCATTAAAAAAAACTATCAAATCAGCGTACTTAGATAATGTATTTTACTCGCGGACAAATTGACTCCAAAGTTTATCCACCGCTTGACGTGTAAGCTAAAATCATCCACATCACCCACCAAGTCTTTGGTTTCATAAAACAATGAAACTACCATCTTATCTATGATAGCTTGTAGTAATCATTTTTATGAGTAGTACATGATGGTGTCCAAAAGATTTCTACACATTTCTCGTCCAGTTTTTTGAGGAACGGACGTCAGAAGTATATCTTTATATATTCCATAAGTGTGTGATTTAGGAGCCCAACTCTATACCCCGGGATGAGGGGAAACATTTTGACTTCATTAGCATATGTTGGATAATCTTACTCCAATAATCTTATGATATAAATGACAAAGTCGAAGGGTAAATCGGATGAAACTATCATTAAAAGAAAAATTCTTGAAGATCAAACTTAAATATGCGCATTTAGGATCTATGGTAATGTATTTCATCAAAATTCTACATTATACAAAAATAAATTTCATATTTTTTTCACAATGCCCAAAGCAAATAAAACGGCGTTGGTTAAATTTATGATATCTAAGATCTTACTATCTTAGGACATATAGAACATAGTTTTTTTCTCTGTCTCGTCCCAACTAGTCATAATTTAACATGAAAACGTGCCCGTCGCCGAAATGAAACATCTATATTCATGCTCTATAGTCTTCTAAAATACGAGGACGACTTAGACCGTCACGATCGACACGAAACACGAATATACATAGAATGATCTGATTAAGTTCTTTTAAACGGAAATCTTTTGGACTAAATTACATTCTACGAGCGTCGAGTCAAGCGAGCGACCAATGAGGGCTGATGCGATTACTGCCTGACTCATAGCCAAAAAAGAACACGATGCGGCATTCCAATTGCAACTGTGTGTAGTATTTTCTCCCGATTATCAGGGAGCGTTTGAAGGATGCAACTGGGGGGCGCGGCGGGCGACGGCGGGGGAGCGCGCGCCGCCCAGTCGAGCCGTGGCCGCCGCGCACACCGCACGTAAATGGCGCGCTAGAAACAACCAAATGAGTACTCCGCGAGACCAACCGCGAACCCCGTTCACCACGAGACGACCGGCCAGATACTGTTGACTGTGATCATTATTAGTAGTTTAAATTAATTAATCATCTAGTATAAGAGTGTTTCGAACTGTACCGGTTTGTGGCTAATGTGAGTTCAGATCGCGAGCGTGTGGCTGCGGACCACATGCCCTACATTTGGGTGTCGTCGCCGGAACGCTCAAATGCTGCATTTTTACGTTTATTTACAACCAGGCAATGCTTCAGTAGTAATAGTCGTGTAGCCTAGCTTAATACGTAGTTAAGTAGTCCTAGTGTTATTACTGTCATTAAAGTGTATCGTCTCGTAAAATGTTGATGTCATCTGTATTGAACGCATGCGATCTCGCAAAGAATTTGCGATTTGGACTATGTACTCGTAGTGTTCATGTATCAGCTTGATGCGATTAATTGTGATCAATAAATCATTTAAACACTTTTTTTCATGTTTTTAGTATCACCCCCCGTCCGTTTACCGAAGACCAGCCAGTCTTTTGCACTGAGTGTCTTTGCGTATATTTATGTGGCGTAGCCAGTTGCGTTGTAGTTGGAGCCCTGTTACTAGTGTTTAGAGTCTAGATTGGGGTGTGGAGCTCTGAATAGAAACATTAAACCCGAATGTCTGTAAATTCACCATCTTATTTCTTCATTTTTAGTTAGCTCCTCCGCAATGCTTCGCTAGTGGCTATATACATTTCACTATATATGTAGTTTTTGAAGTGTGTAGTTTGTGTAGTTTGAGGTTGGAGTGACGTTGTATTGGAGTACCGTGAGCGATGCACGTGGCTACCTGAAGGTAAATAATTGCTCCCACGTGGCTGTGAGCTCAATTAACCTCCCCGTGGGGTCGGCACGCACACTTTCACTGATGGAAAACCTGTACAACAAACTGTTGTTATAAATACAACCATTACTGACGTCACCCTCTATTCGGTGTCACTAATTACTGATTTTCGGGTTGATTAGGTTTTCTATTAACAGTTTTGGCTTTGGATTCGGTTCATTTGAATTTGAGTGCGGGTTTTGATATTTGGATTTGTGTAGCGGATACTACCATATATTATATTTTTTTATTTTCTTTGAAAAGTGTTACCTAATATTTTCTAAAAACAGAAACTTACAAAATACATTAAAATTGAACACATCAGATGACTTAGACCTAAAAAATTTCAACCATAGCCATGACCATCAGTTTTATATACATAGATGAATTAATATTCTATTCGGATCATTTGGTAGAACACATTAGATACGTGGTGTGTGTGCGTCTGTGCGTGAGGGTGTTTGTGTCTGGCGGGGTGGATGGGTGTGCGAGGGGTGTGGGGGTGTGTGAGGCCCCCCTGGTGGCGCGGAGGGGGGGTTGCGGGCCGGCACATGGGCGATCGATGCGGGGCGCGTTGCCCGCGTATCATTTGCGTGCCACAGCTCTTCTCCCCTCTCCCCGGATTCCTTCGATGACCTACAGAGTCCAGGATCCCGTCAGATCATTTGTATTTTATTGTAGGGAGCACGTGATTCTCACATGGTTTTTATTCAGAGGTTATTTTCTTATGTCATGTCGATTAGCAATTATATTTTATTTTTTATTTAATTGTCATTGGTTTGTTGATTGTGTTCTTAATTCTTTGGGGTTATTTGAATCGTTAGAGGTCTTTTTACTTTTTACGCTCAATATGCCACTTATTGACTTTCAATAATAATAATAATTTTGATCAATTCGTTTAGTTATGAAATCTTGCTGGTAATGAGATCTAAAGACAACTAAACAAGTGGTAATCTGTACAAAATTAGGTAACTTTAGTTTATAATAAACTATTCTTTGGATAATTTATGGTTCAACATTATACTAATGTATTAACAATATATTACATTAACTTTACATTATAATGCATGCAAATTATAGAAGCGTCCACTAACTAGAGATAACTTGTTTGATCGAACGTAGCATCTCCGTGCAAGATTGCATGTATAATTCTACACACTTCAACACAATTTCGTACTGGAATTATTTTCATATTGCTAATTAAAAGATTAATGCTTTTTGCACATATTATACAGTATCCACATATTTAAATCTTGCCAGTTACATGGTGGGGGCTTTTATTAAAATAATTTCGTTACAGCTGATTATAGTATCAAAGGATACCTAATTAATATCTACCTGAAGTAACTTAATTATGTTACCATAATTAAATTGTTTTCCGTTGCTATTTGATCCAAGCATTTCGGCTTTAATTCCTTCACCTTAGTCTCTTATAAAGAAAGCCTGCTTGTATAACGACAAGGTTTCGGAAGATAAATGATTAGTAGATTGACTAAAAAGATGCTTTATATTCTGGGTTCTTATTTCTATCTTACTATATTTTCCGATAATTCATGTGCCAATTTCGGTAAAATATAGCTTGACTGAATATCAGAACGAAAAAAAGGAATCTAATTAATTGGTAAGGATTGCATATTTATTATTTAGATTTCGAAACAACGCAGTAAACTATATGGTTTGAAGTTTTTGAAATATGTACACGTATCATGATTATGAATAATTCTAATGCAATTTATTATATTCTGCAAATTCGATTTAAATGAGGAAATGCTACAAAACTATCATAACACGTAACTGAACGTCCTTTTCTTAATTCAGAATTACCTATAAGAAAAAAAAAATATAGTAACATCACATATTGTAGATATGATGTAATTAGAATCACGACAACAAATCTTCAAACACACAACACTCAAAGCTATACATACATACATATACACACATATTCTACCTTGCTTTATAAAGAAATAGTGTAATTTGCAGATGACACGTCACTTATATTTAAGCTTAAGCGACAACAGACAGTTACCGACGATGTAAATAATGCTCTCTATAATAGTGCAATGGTTTAGTGTTAATAATTTACTTTTAAATGAGAAAAAGACTAAATTTAATAGATTTGTGACACTTAACGTTAAGCAGGTGAAAACCAATGTACTAGTAAATGGGACAGAGTTGGATCTTGTGGACACCACTTTGTTCTGAGGTATTACTTTGGATTCGAAGCTTCAGTGACATATAACCAAATTGTCGAAGCGGCTAAGCTCTGCAGCCTACGCGGTGTATAAAATCCGTGATATGACTGATGTAGAAACAGCTTGATTAGTATATTTTAGTTATTTCCATAGTGTAATGTCGTACGGAATTTTGTTGTGAAATGCAGCCGACATTCATTATTTGTGCTGCAGAAATGAGCCATTCGAGCAATATATAACCTAAGTAAGTTTTAGGCATACACTGAGGGATAAATTTAAGGAAATAAACATAATGACAGTCGCATATCAATATGTATATGAGAACCTGATTTATATAAAAAAGAATATTAATCTATATTCTAAACACAGCGACATTCATAGCATAAATATTAGAAACAATGTTTATTTATTGTGCCCAGGACTAGGCTCATTTAAGTGCCAAGAACTGAGCTTCAATAAATTTAAATCATTTATTAAATAGAAACGTTTTTTATAATATTACATATAATATTAGAATGATATAATAAATAAATAAAGAATTTTATTAAGTAAAACACCATTTTAAATTAATTTCAACAAAATAAGATTAATCCACAATGGTTTGAATCAAAACTAGATTATTCCTTTAAAGCACATAACAAAACTTGATTATTCCAATCAGCCTAGTTAAAACTTGATTATTCCATTTTAAAATTCTAGATTTATTCTATATTAGATTACTGCTAAAAATTTGAAAGTCATACGAAATAATCACTATGTTTGTTAACATTTTATATTAAACACATAACTCTGCTCTTAAAATTATATTTCTTTAAATTATACAAAAACACAAAAAGTGGAATAGTCAAGTTTTGAAAAGTACCTCCTCTTAAGCTACTTCAATGTACCTCCAATCAACAACTAGATGACACTATATGAGTTCATATAATTGTTTAGTTTATTTTATTTGACTGTATAAGTCAATTTATTTTAATTTTATTTTCACTTATTATTGACATAATCTACTCATTACAGTTTTTTTTAATGAGTGTATTGCAATATGTGGTTAGCTAGAAACCTCGAAAATTTATCATATTATCTTGCCTGAGCAACCGGCAGCAAGTTCGTCATGGTCCCTTAGATGCCACTGCTTGCGGTAGCGTTGGGGGTCGGGTTACCTTCTTCCCTCCAATATGGCGAGGGGGGTAACGGCTGATCTTTGCGTTTTGCTCGTGAACAGGTGCTGTTTGTGGTGACTGGTCGTCTTGCTGACCATGGTTTTGTTATGAGTAAATAACTTTTTATAATTATTTATTTTTACCTCGATGCTCCTAGTTTATCATTTGTGATTTCGAGTTACAGCTTTAATAGCTATAGGTAAGCGGGCACATCCTTTATGCTTGGTAGCTTTCATTTGGGCATTAAATTCTGTTTACTTTTTATTTACGCTTGAGTATAGATTTCGATGATTTTTTTGTTGGTATATTGGCGTGTGCTAGCTGACATATAGCAAATAATTTAATTTAATGTTTTATGTTACATACTGTATATTATTTTGCATAACTACTATTGTATAGAATCTAGTATTTCTAATTGAACAGACAGCTGTGCTGCTGGGGAGTTTGTTGCGCCAATTCTTCTTCCCAGCTAAGCAGTAGGAAATGGTGAAGGGCGGGCGTTTTTGGTGGACTGTCTTATGTAATTTTGACGTTTGAAAAGTGCTGATTCTCAGCCTATTTTGAATAAATAACTTTTTAATTTGAATAGATAATATCACGCCTGTAATCGGCGAAGAGTCAGTCAGAGGTGCACCTATATAGTACACCCAAACTTCACTAGTTATGTTTTAGTCCCATGTAATAGAGGGCGAGCCTATTGCCATCAACCGGGCACAAATCCAGTCTCCGATTTGCTATTGACAAATTCCAGATCGAAAAACCCAACAACACTTCGCCCGACCCCGATGCCGATTACCGATTTACTAAATTGCAAACAATCATCACAATATAGCTATCTAATTATATTTGCTGGAAATAATATATATTTTTTATAGAATTTTATATTATTATCACGATTATTGATACTTTATTCACATGACAATCTAGCTTATGCACTATTAATTAATTTAAATATAACTTAAACTGCTAACTATATAAAATTAAGAAATCGTCCAATAATGTCTCTCTTATTCACTTTATATTAAGGGGAAGACACTTAATTCACGTGTTTTGCTCAGCACTTGCACTAAACTAACTCAAAAGGTTTTGCTCTTTTAGTCTTCGCACTAATCCAGTGATGTTGCGGAGTTGGATCGCCTCGACATTCCCGTGATGATGAAGTCTGTCTTCATGAGCTTCTGCATATTTTTTTATTACTACGTATATGTTTAAGACATCCACCTTGAAGTCCCGATGGCGGTCGCTGTTTCTAATGTACTATGCCGCGTAGACTATATCCCTGAACACTTTGTTTTGAAATCGTTGTATGAATTGACGATTCTTTTGGCTGGTGCAGCCCCACAGCTGAATACCATAGGTCCATACAGGCTTCAAAACTTGTTTGTATAACGACAATTTGCTAGATATTGACAATGGCGACTGTCTACCAAGTAGTCAATACATCTTTTTGTATCTAATATCTAATTCGGCTCTTTTATTTTTGATATGCTCTTTCCATCGCAGTTTTGCATGCAGGGTCATGCCGAGATACTTAGCAGTATTCGTGTATGGTTGATTATTCATGAATACCGGGAAGTATTGTGACTTTTTATAGGTGAAGTCAATGAAGATATACCTGCTTTCATTAAGTATGATACGCTATGTTGCAGTCCACACATAGACACGATTTATGGACTCTTGAACCTTTTCAACGCCTTCTTCGTGACTATTTCCAATGGTCATGATAGCTGTGTCGTCACCAAAGGTAACGCGAGCTACATTTACAGATCTCCATTGTTTTGGAATGGGTAAAGAAACCACAGTAGAAGTTACATCGCATAATGTACAAATTAGGACCATGACAACAAATCTTTACACATACAACACCCAAAACAATATTTTGACAAAAACTAATTGCCTATTTATCGTCGACAATTTACAGCATCCGTGAACCTCCACCGTTCCATTTCCTTTCATTCATATCACAGGACGATCTCATTTACCTAATTTAAAGGGTCACTCTCTATTGCTGGCATACTAATGGCCTCGTCAACAACCCTTACTTCCTTCCCGGTATCATTTGGGATCCAACGGTTGTCGGAACCCTAATTATTTGGTTGAAATTTTTCACGGTAGTAATCTCTCTTCCGTAGTGTTATGAGATTCGTTAAGCGTTGCATCAGGAAAATGGGAATTTGTATGTTGGATTGTTTTTATTTTATCTTAGAGTTAATGAGAGATGTTAGGAGATTCCTCTAAAGTACTAGAGAAGTCTACATATTTTGATCTTAGACGACTGCGAGAAATTGAACGATGTTGAGCATTTAATCATACAAAACATAATTACTTGGAATTTTAATTAATTAATGTTGGTTTCCTGAAAACAAACAAATATATTCCATAAAAAGTTAAAACTAGAAATTAGAGAAATGTGTTAAGTTAAAAATTGCTTAATTAAATGATAATTAAATAGATGGTTCAGATAAGAAGAATATTTCTGACACGTGGATTGGATTATTTAAATTAATAACTAAAGTCAGAGATGTTGCGTTTATTAACAGTATCCGTGACATAAACGCAACTACCTTGTCTATCTGTCAGTTAGTGTGCTTGTACCTCGAGAACCACTTTATCTGTAAATAAAGGTACTTTTTAAATGCTTTACCATAAAAGTACTAACTTTTTTATTAACCGACTTCACAGCAGAAGTGTAATTGGGACAGTCGCACAAAAATAAGATTCATCTTGATTAAATATTGTGTTTCACCTAGTTCAGGTCAGCGCCGCCATATTTTATTGTCCAGACACCATAAACCTATTGAAGTGAAACAAAATACATCATAACGATACAATTACATAACAATATGTCGTCAGCAGAACAGACGGTCGTAATTCATGATCGATTAAGTTAATTGTTACGGTAGGTAAAAATCAAAACATTATTTATTTTTACAATAATAAATATGAAGATTATAATCATGTTGATAATGAAAAACAAAACGTGTTGCTGCAAACATTTACAAAGACATTTTGCACTAGGCTAGGTTCTTCTGCAAGAAGCTTTCTTTAGATAAATCCATCTAATCAAAACTAACACATATTATGTATCTATACATATATTACTAGCTTCTGCCCGCGACTTCGTCCGCGAGCCTATAACCTTCCATGCAAGAATTAAGAAGATTTTTTCATATCCGAGTGGTAGTTCCGGAGATTACCTCCTACATACAAACTGACAAACAAACAAAGAAAAAAGTAATTGGATACAAAAAATCAAATCTTTATCCTAACTATAGATATAATAATATATATACTCGTATTTATATATATAATATTAAAAATGCGAAAGTGAGTTTGTTACTTTGCTTGTTTATTTGTTTGTTACGCTTTCACACTAAAACAGCTGAACAGATTTTGATGAAATTTGGCACGTGGGTAGACCATGACCTGGGTTAGGACATAGAATACTTTTTATCCCGATATTCCCACGGGATCGAGACATATGCGGGTAAAACCGCGGGGTGCAGCTAGTTTACGAATAAAACACAAAGTTAACGCTTGTATAAATTTCACACAAAGCCCATTTGGATAAAAAAAAAACACTTCTCATTCAATTCAAAGATAACGCTTATCGTGTCTATTTGTGTGACCGCGTTGTTTCTCTAAACTTCGCAACGGATTTTGATGCAGTACATTAATACATTAATATTAAAATTACGTATAATAAAGAAATATTGCTGTTTTGTCAAGTCGTAAAAACCGTGCGAAGCAGGGGCGGCGCTAGTTAATTGATAGAGGAAAAATCGAGTAGAAACGGCTAGGTAAGGTAAACAGAAAGCTTTAGTAGTTTATTTCCAAACTTCAGTACACGTTACATCAATGAGGTCTTGATCCCTGAATTAAGACACCCTGTATGTCAGGTTTGAGGTTTCTCCAGTTATATGGATCAGAATGAGAAGGTTTATACTATATTCAATAATAAAAATAAAATTAAAAAAAAAAAACTCTTAAACATATATTATGGCTCATCTAGACAGGAAGTTGTCGACCCAAAAACCCTGTTTCCTCAATCAATCCTGTCGGCTTCAATCCTGTTTTCATTAATAACTGTGGTTTACAATTTTTATGTTAAGGAAATATTTGCAAAGAACTACATTATTTATCACGTAGAGCTACTAACTAATGGATACCAAAATCGTCAATTTCAAAAAAATCTAATAGTTGGTGTCTTCAGCTGTCATAAATTAAAGCCTCTTAGTGACTGCTGAGGTAAACCAAGACTTTACTCACAGCCAATTCATGACATCACTAGCTTTTTTAATTTATTTTTTTTATAATTACTTACTGTTTGTATTTTCTGTGTTCCAAATAAAAAATTAAAAAAACTTTCTTTTGCCCGCGGCATCGCCTGCGTGGAAGCCGGAAATTATCTTACGAGATATAAAGTAGACCGTAAAAGTACAACCGGGATAAAAAGTATCCTTTATTCTCACCCAGGTCTCCCTGTGTGCCGTTCAGCCGTTAAAGCGTGAAAAGTTAACAAACAGACAGGCAGACAGACATACCCAGTTACTTTCGCATTTATAATTATAATTAGTATGGAAGTATGGATTATTATCATAATTATTTTCTCCTATCTATTAACACTGTGTAATTTGAAAAGACTATAAAAGCCTTTTTTTTTAAGTAGCCGTTTAGTTTCCTGCCGGCTCTTTTCCATAGGAAACGATCCATTGGAACCGTGCACCTAGCTTCTAACGTGTCATAAGTGCCCATGTAGGTTTCTGTGAAATAAAATATAATGATTTTTGATATTCAAGAAAATTGTAATCATACAGCAATAACACAATCCTGCCTAAAAACTCCACTAGATCGTTGTTGCCAATTCTTATTGATATGAATATCTCAAGAATTATTGGTCCGAGGAGATCGCTCGTCTGAGTCCGACCTGATTATAATGTCTAGACTAGAAATATACAGATCGATAGATACACTGGCTTCCTTATAGTTAGCCTAAATCATAATGTTCCTAGACGTTTTTCTAGGCTAATGTAGTAGGTAGATATTTATGTCTTAAAACTTGCGGCTTAAAATGGTAGGTATGAATTTTATTACCTGAGATGTAAGTAGGTGACTTATCCATAACTTGTTATTGCTCACGACTTATCTCGCTTAAAATTAATTAACTTAGCCCTCGTTCGCTTCGGAAAAGTTTTGTAATATCGGAAACATTAAATTTGCCAAACATCATGTCACAAAATCAATGTTATGCTACCTTCTGGCGGTTGTAAAATCTTGAAGTTGTCATAATATAATCCTAACTAATATTATAAGTGCGAATGTGACTTTGTTTGTTTGTTCCGCTGTCACGGCTAAACGGCTGGATCGATTTTGATGAAAATTGGTTTTCGGATACTTTGAACCCTTGAGAAGGACATATCCAAATTTTTATCGACATACCACGCGACGAAGCCGCGGGTAGAAGCTAGATGTAAATAATATCTTATTAATCGCAAGATATGCTTGCTTATATAAAAGAGTTGCTTACTCTTTTGATACCTACTAGAAATTGTAAAGGACTTTTGCTCATTACTCAAGCATAAAAACCTGAAATGTTTAAACAAAAACGTGAAAATATCAGTCCCCTTGCCATCAGCTCTAGTACCTGTATCTCTACCTACCCCATTTCTCATGTAACGTCACCCTTTTCCATACCTTAAAACCTGATCTCATTAGGAAACTTGTGAACTCTTCGCGAGCCACTGAATCCCGAAGTTTCGAACTTTTACCAAGTTTATTTAAAGTTTTTTCAATGTCAACAAACTGTAATACGGTTTTGTAAGAGAATAAATTTGTTTTGAGGTACACAGGTGATCGTTAAGTTAAAATAGAGAAGATATAGTAAAGAAGTTATAGTATTAGTATATAGTTGTAGTTTTAGTAAGAAAATGTATATAGCTGACTGTTTGATTTTGGGAAATGTGATTAAATGTTTTTACTTTCATCATCGTTATCATCACTGGCAGCGTTGTTCTACTCACTGCTGAGCACATGCTCCCTGTTGTACCATGTTTTACTTTAAGTTAATTTAAACATTTTAAACCTATCAGGGCTTTTCTATTCAGAACTAAAATCAATTTAATACTTAAGGTGGATCTGCAGTGGTAACCCGCGAACTTCAAATATCCTTACGGTTTTTGCAATTTGCAGGTCAGTGTCAGGTTGTATCTTGATCAAAAAATCTCTAATGTCATGATTTTATGATGAAAGAAGAAAGAAAGAAAATTGTTTATACTAATAAACAAACAAAACGCACATAACAAATTTACATAAAATACAAACATACAAGGTAGCCAAAAGCCTCGTATTCAAGCAGTAGAAGTTTGACAATTATATATATTGCTTGATGTCAGGGCCAGGGACCAAAGACAATTTGCATTGCGTAATGTGTTCTGTAACTATACAGGGTGTTCGGCAGAAGGTTGAACATACGAAAATGGTGGATCCCTGGGGCCGTCTACTACGTTTTTAGGCCCAATAACAAGAACCAGGCCACAAGGGTTATTTTTAATGTTTTTTTTCGGATTTTGTCGTTGCCTAAACTTCAAACGTCAATAATTTCATTTAAAAACAACAAAACTGGCAACATTTTATTTTTATTTTCATGTAAAGTAACTGTAGAATCTTATAAAATTCGTATTTGACGCAGATGATTGCTAGAAAAGTCCCTTAAACTACAAACAAATAAAAAATAAATACCGAAAGCCCGATTTTGAACTGCGTTAAAAAAAAAACTAACAGTGATAGAGCAGTTCTAATTTTAGGAAAACATCTTTGGTTCATGCCCAATCTAACGGTATGCAATATGCACAATTTCTTTTAAAACAACTAAACTAAATACTTCTTTCTCATCGTTTCAATATTCGACTTGAAATTCCATCTACATTCTACTTGGTAAAAATCAGCGGACAACACACGGTCCAAACCGCTGGATCGAGAAGCATACAATTTTCCACAAGAGTTCATTTTGTAATGAAATCGTGAGCACTAGGAATAATTCATTAAATTCACCCCCTAAAGGTGCAAGTTTGTATGGAAGTTTGACATTTTTGCCGATGGAAAATCCTTATGGGAGCCTTGTAAAAAAAATATTTATCTCTTCGACTCATAGAATCTAGGTCGACGTGGATAGAAACTTCTTGATTGTCATAATTCGAAATAGGCATCATTTCGTATAGTCAACTCCACTACCACCTAACTGACGGAATAATATTTAATCAAGGCATTAGGTATTCTCGTACGTTTTATACCACAAAAGAAGAATGAGCTTGAAATAACAAAATATCATGCCTGTACGCACCCGCCGAATGTGCGCCATATAACTCCTAACGTCACCATAAAATAAATGAAAATCCGTGAACGTTCTAACGTTCTCGTGGATGGAAATTTAAAAGCGTCTTCATTTATATTATATTTCCAAACATTTTACTTCCCTGTGTTATCGTGAAACTGTGGACGTCCACGATGATATAAATGATATAAAAGCACACAATGGGTTAGCAGAGGTCAATAGTACACCTCACACCCAGAGGTGTACTTACAGTAGCATCTATATTTTACCACAAAAATGAACTTTATCCACCACGATATAGTGGACGTAACCTTGAAACACCGTACTATCTCAAGTTCGAATTCTGGGCGTGAACCGGTACTGTAAACATCAGGTCGTTATTTATAACCGTTGTCGATAACAACACGTGGAAGATAAACATCGGAGTAAGGAGTAGGCAGGATTAATTCTAAGGTAAGAGTTGTAAAAGTTGCCGTTTACGTAGTAAATAGTACACACTTACTGAACTAGAACTAGTAGTAGTTTTCGATAAAATTCACGTTGAAAAAGTTATGTTTACAGGATTTTTTTTTTGATACGTCTTTATCGCCCTAAACGTACTTTAAATATTTAATATGTACTGAAAGCTGTTCGATGCACATTTGATTTAACGTCATAATAAAAGTCTGGTAATAAATAATGCGTAATTCTTATTCACGATACTAAAACATGTCAAAATGCATAGACAACGCTGCTGTCCATTCTCTAGTAAGCCTCTTAGTCGCCTTTTACGACACCCACGGGAAGAAATGGGATGGTGTACTATTCTTTACGTCCGGCACCACACCGAACATTCTGCGATCGCCAACCCGCCTGCCAAGCGTGGCGATTATGGCAAACCCCCCCATTTGGGGGAGGCCTATGTCCAGCAGTGGACGTCTTTCGGCTGAAACGACTAAAACATGCAAGTTTTACATACAATAGGCAACACATGACCCAACAAAAAAAAAACGATATTTTATATAATATGGTGGGTAAAAAGTTGAATCTCCAAAACCTTACTTTGGTAAACTTCATCATCACTCTTTATTGTTAAAACATCTGCTATCTAATTACGTAACATATTTTCGTAAACGATTACGACTAATCGGTTTAATTTTGACAGTTCAACAAAATTTATTGCGTTAGTTACGTTGTTGTTCAGTTTTTTTTCGAACTTACGAAACAATGGATTAGCAATCTGTTTCAAAACAATTCAGATTCTAATTGATCGTGAGGGTACAGTTTATCAAAATCCAAAATAGTTACCATTCACTTTGAAAGAGACATTTTGACAACAAATACCAAAAGTTTATTTTTACCAAACAAATCACAATTAAAATAATCCAAAACCATTTCAATCCATTATTCCATTTAGTTTCACAAAATACGAGTAATGCAACTATAATATTCTCTTTTAAACTATCTCAACCCGGCTTGTCAAAGAAGCCACTGCAATCAACGGTATCACAATTTTCTCAGATTTCAGCTAAAAGAAAAAGAAACAAAATAAGATTATTTCTGAGAAACAGCGACCCAAGGTGACCGGAGTGACATTGGTTGAGACCATCAAACGATTGGAACTTAATATATTATTTACTTAGATGTCCCACGATTTTATCCGCGACAAAAATTTGCTATTTAGAATGATGTACACGTAGATGACCTTGATTTACTTTAGTACTACGAGTAAAATGTTTGTAATACTAGTAAAAAATCGGTGATGATTTTTACAACAGTGTTATTTGTTTTAAACACTTTTTTTTATTATTATGTACAGTTGAAAAAATTGACAGGCAGTAATTCCAGTTTTCGGCGGTTGGTAATTTAGTGTGACAGTAAAACATGAACAGTAATAAAGAAAATTGGCCGGTTATTTCATTCTATAATGTCAGCACAAAAGATACACAAGTAGTGTAATAACTGAATGGGCAGTAAAAATGTTGAAATGAGCGGTTAGATAAAAAGTTCGGCAGTTCATAGGTTAGGTTGGAACTGTGACAAACCACGCGCGAACCAAATTGGTCGCAGTAACTAAGCCAGGGCACCCTGACCAATGGTTTAGCTTAGGCTAGAACTGTGAGTGGTTCTGCGGCAGCGGCCGGCGAGTGCTACTTCCAAGCTAGATTTCTTACCGACTAATTCCGATTTTTTTCAGTATTTTTATCTCACAAAGCAACGTGCGCTTTACTTGTGGTTACACATGCTGTGAATGTGTGTTTAAGCGCAGGAGCTCTCGAAACCATCCGAGACAAGGGCGAAGTCAGAAGTGTGTGTGTGTGTTATGTGCTGATGCTACACTCTTCACGTACACATTTACGTTTGTGTTTGCAGTACACTTGGTACCACAAGTAAAGCTTGAGCTCGATTCATGACATAAAAATACTATAACTATCCACAAGTAACTGCCCATTCAGTCATTTGACTGCTCAATTATTTATTTAACTCATTTAAATATTTGTTATGGCTTATTTTTATTTAGGTTACTGCTTTTACCATTACTGCACACTATTTACCAAAACTACGAGTACAATAAACAATTGCCGCTTTACATCAGAGTCGTAAAAACTGCCTCGTTGAGCGTTGATTATGGTCAGACAAATTATTATTGGGTCTTTCCATTAGAAAATTCCGAGCCTCCCCCATATTACATGAGAGTTTTCCGCCACGCTGACAAAATATGGGTGTCTTATTGATCGCTAACTCTTTCATTCTGCAAAGACAGGATGCTCTCGTTACTTACTGCTTGTTTAGTTTTATGAAACGGAATATAATCTAATTCTATAAGTTTTGTCTTACGTTATGGGGTGGTAAACATGCCATCCTGAAGCTAAGTGGTCAATGCCTCCTAAACTATCTTTCAAATAAATGGAAACACAGCAACGACGGCTCTCGACAGTTAGAGGCCGCCGAAACGATCAATGCAAGTGATCAATTGCCATCAAAATTTACAGTTGCAATTGATCGTTTCGGGGCCCATAATCGGTATGATGGTAATAGTACTTTCCCGAACGAAGTCCGTCGTATCATAGCTCTTTCTACGTACTAAGGCTTAAATAATCAAAAACATAGCATCAAGGTGACCGCCACGACATTGGATGCCCCACCGGATAATTGACAAACAGCCCCAAAGGGGCCAATTTTCTTTTTTTGTTCTTGAATTTTTTGATATTTTGCTTCAAATCATTTTGATAGATGGAAAGTAATTGAATTTCCACATGAAAAGCTTATCTGATGTCTGTACAAATTTACATTATTTTTGGAATAAAATTGGTTGGGTTTTTCATACAATAGTTGAGTTTTTCTCAGACTAATATAAGTAGAAGAAGTGGTGACAGGTGGACGTTTTGGAGGACTGTCTTTTGTAATTTTGACATTCAAAAAGTGCTGATTCTCAGCCTAATCCTGACTTCTTTTAACCTCCCTAGGTTGAAGACAATCCATCGCTTCTTGTATTGTAAAAAAAAAACATAAATACCAAACATGTGGCCAGGCGCTCTATAATTTAAACAAGGCTTATCTCAAATGCAATTATTGCGTATTACAAAAGATTAATCTGTACAGTCATTTCCTGCTTTTCAGCAGATCATTGCAGATCATACAAATATTTGCTCCGTGCGGGGATCGAACCCGCGACACGTTGCGCAGCAGTCGATCGCTCAGCCACTGCGCCACCCGCGTCGTCAATCAGATGTGCTTTACTTTTTCTATATTTGGATAACTTTTCAAAAGTGAAAGATTAATATAGTAAATATAATTCTTTCAGTTTAAATATTCTCATACCATTTCCGCCATCTTTCACAAACAGACCGCACCAATCTCCTCACATGGCACCTAAAACCCTTAAAACCATGTTTATTCATCCGTTACGATTCACCGCATAACTTTGACAATACAAACTGGCACTATTCGGTACCACTGCATGCAGACTGGCGATACTATTGGTACCAATAGTGACAACTGATGTATATACGTTTGTCCGAAGACCATTAAATTCGTAATAATGCGATGCAATTGCAGAGCTGAGTCGTGATTTCACGACGGTCAGGGCTGGCACGAGAGAGACAAATGTTTCGGAAGTTGCGTAATATATATTTTCTGGAAGAATAACTAGAACTTTCCTTTAAGATTAATATATATCAAATGAAATCTCCCTGTGGTGTTCGTCAAAAATTATTATTGTATTTTTCCACGGTACATTTTTTTTTCTTCTTTAAAAACTACTCTTATTAAATATTAAACCCTTCATGGCAATCGCATAAACAGGTAAATTAAGGCTAGAAAGTAAGGTAAAGTTGTTATAGTGGTACAGCTTCTTGCGAAGAAGTTCTTCCCGAGAAAATCTATTACCATTTTTTTCTGTTATTCGTTTTTTTTATTAACGGCAGTTTTACAGAAAAGGGTGGCAGTAAAATGACAGGCACACTTTAAACACGTTCTAGTAGTGCGAGAGAAAATATATCCGACAGACAGAAGACAATGAACCATTGCAACGACAATTTTCGTAACAATACCTAACTTTTACGCCGCGATTTCCCCCTCTGAAAGCCTTCCACGTGACGTCACCTGACATTCACGATCCTTATGAAATACACAGGTGGTTGCTATCCACGTGATACATTCCACAAACTCTTACCTACTTGGCGCCTTAAGAAAATATTCAGAAAACTATTACTTTATTAGATTCATTAAACAGACAGCTGTGCTGCTGGCGGGTTTGTTGCGCCACTTCTTCTTCCCAGCTAACGCACTAAGATGTGGTGAAGGGTGGGTGGGTGTTTTGGGGGACCATCTTATGTAATTTTGACGTTCAATAGGTGTTGATTCTCAGCCTAATTTGATTAAATGACTTTAGTTAATTAGCATCCCAAAACCCAGTTAATTAAACAAGGATATTGAGCTCAAAACCACACAAACTAAATTAAAATCCAACATAAAGCTGTCAGCCCTATAACATCTGTGTGACTTAATATCTACAGGGTGCGGTTGTGTGCGTTCCCCCTTCCCCTCTACCCCCCTTTGGCAAGCTTCACAGTATACATACCCGCTATGTACTATGTATACACTATGTACAGTATACGCATTTTAACACCAGTTTATATATATACAAGGCAAAACCACTAGTGTTTGACCGATTTGGCTGCAACACAGTGGTATAATGCGTTTGAGTGCCTAGAGGATTTATAGGCAGTCTTACAAGAGATTTATTGTTAGTTTTTGGTGAAAATCAGTTGAATTTAAGTGCTGACTGAAATTGTTAATCGGTATCGTTTGGTGATCAGCGAATTGCGGAGTTTTTATTCTGTAGCTAAAAAATTTCAACTTGTATTTCAAGTTCGAATTTATTTGTTAAGCTTTTCTGCCTAAGCCTTTTGCCTAAAAATGTAGGATGTATATTGTAATAGTCTTCTCGAGAGGGGGTACTAAACGAATAAACGGTGTAGCCTGAAAAATAAATCGGCCTTGCTAGGCTAGCGTAATGAAGACTTCTATGATTATTTCTCCAAGAAAATTGGTACACATTTAAATAATGAAAACCGGAACCTTGGCATTGTTAGTGCTGATAAATCACAATTAGAATAAGTGCTACTTTTAGAAAAAACCTTGGTACAGTTATGGATTTATGGGTGAAAGTTTCCGATATGTGAATACCTCAAACTACAAATACATTAATGCTATAAAAGGTAATTGTTATCAGTTCAGTACTTGACTTAACCGATTGTGTTGTATGTAATTCTATACCCATGATAATAATAGCATTGTTTACAAAAAGCCCCCTAATCCATTTCCGTATAGCGAGCTACGCCGTAGCATGGTCTACGACGTAGTCTGGTCTACGACGTAGCACGACCTACGACGTAGCCTGGCTTTAGCCGTAGCACCGTGCTACGATGAAAAATACATTTTAATTTCATAATAGAAAAAGTGTCATTTATTTTCTCTCTGTACCTTACATATTAAAATAAAATAATTATTTCTGTCTGTCTGTCTGTCTGTTAGGGCAAGTTCAGAATCATGCACAGCTTGGTGCAAAATTAAAGCTGTGCATGATTGACCACGCAAAATGAAGGGATAATTTCATCCCAACTAGATGAATTTATCCCAACAAAAAACTTAACATTGTAGTTGAAAAATGTTCTCCCATAGACGACGATATTCTAACTGCAAATGTAAGTTTATAAGCGAAATTTAAATCAAATTAACGATTTTCGGACTTTTTCCTGTATTCGTTCTGCAAGACCTTGCTTCTTGCCAAATTTCATGATTCTAGGTCAACGGGAAGTACCCTGTAGGTTTTGATTTATTTGCGAGTATCAAAATATGTCGCATAAATAGCGGTATTTTTTTATAGCGTTGACTTCTATGCTTGATTCTTTACAGCTCCAAGTGACCGTACACTTACGTATTTGAGATTAATTTTAACTAGATACCTCCTACATCCGTTCCTGAGAAAAACGATACCCTTGTCTGTCACTCTGCCAGTCTGTCAAGACTCTTTGTGTTGACAGACTGACCGACAAGGACATAATTTTTTCTATGGAGGCACAGAACTCTAAAAACAGCCTATTTGATGGCTGTGACCATTTACTTCAATAAAACAGCTACAACTACAATTTAACTTAACTAAAGTTACAGTAAACCATTACTAAAGTTATAATAGTTAAGTTAAAGTGAACTGAGTTTCCCACGAGATCACAGCTCCCCCGCATGGGACAATTAACCCACTTTCTTCTAAAAATAGCATTGCTCCATTTTTTTGATGTTACTTGTAACTAAATACATATTTTTTGTAATTTAAAACTGCAAGTTTTCGATTTTAATATGCAGTTTTCAAGCAAATGTCGTTAGAAGTATTTTTTTATTCCGTAATTTTTTGTGTAAATTGTTGGATAACTGACTAGATTGAGTTTTGATAGAACTTTTATTTTCATTCTACACTAAGCTGATTGTTAATTGATTCAGGCGTGACTTTGCGTAAATCCATTATAAAATACAATAGACGACGTATATTTAAGGTTTAAGAATGTCAGTACTAGAAAGTTAAGAAATTGCAAAAAATAACACAAGGAACGTTACAATGTTGAACGAATTAAATACAAGTATTCCAAGGTCACCTTTGTTGCGATTGTTCGCAGCCCCTTATCGCGTTGATAACGATCCTAGCCGAGGTGGGCCGAACAGTAATCCTATTTAAGTGGGGTTGTCGGGCGCAGTTGTGGCTCACTCTGCTCTCGACGCTTGACGTGTCATCACGTCGGGTCCGGGTTCGCAACAAGTCAATCGTCATCCTGTGGATGCTTCGTTGAGAGGAGAAACACGTGTCGATTTCTTACAGGGTTCTTTACGACTCTTTAAGAACAGTTAAGTGAATTAGGATACTAAATATACGTCGTATATTATTGTATTTTACTAAGCTGATTTTTTATCGGATAGTAAGTTTAAAATTATTAAAAGTAGGTAGGTATTTAATCAGTTAACAGGCAAGGAAAGAAAGTTAAGTTCATTATGTCTATTTCTCAAAAAAAAAAAGTATTTGCATTTTTTTTTTTATTCTTATCGACCCGCATGGTTTTTACGACATGACAAAACCTCGTGATGTTGTGGGTAAACGTAACTTTAATACTAACGTATTATACACATTCACCTTCAGGAATAAATTCCCTAAACGATGGTGAAAACCTCATTAAAATCTGTTGCGTGGTTTAAAAGAACAATGCGGACATATGAGATGACAAACGCGAAAAGGAACTTTGTGTTATAATATGTATAGTTTTTCTAGACAAAGCAGATAATTCAATTCACCTCACTGGGTCGCATTCGAAGGTGGTCTTTTTGTGATTCAATGCCGTAGGTTGATGTAAATTAGCATGGCTGACTACATCCGCGCCAGAAATACATATAAGTATAAACATAAATTAGTTTTAAATACTTTTGAAACACCCAGTGTTTTGGAGGTCAGATAGGCAGTCGCTCCATATAAAATCCTGGTATTCAGCTGCATCCGGTTAGGCTGTAAGCCGACCCCGACATAGTTGGGAAACGGCTAGGCAGGATGGTGATGACTGTTAACTTTAAATTAATTAATAAAGGTGTGGTTTAGTTCTTGAGAATCTTTCTTGTACCGTACCGTAAAACTACACCATAAAAACGAAATAAAAACTTATCACCATCAGAAAACACACAAATATAAAACAAACTTATCTAATCAATTAGGTATATTAAACTCAGCACTTACCGTAACACACATAATCTCTGCCCGGACATACGACATGCCCCATGTCCCGAGACGTGTATTACTAATAAAACAGCTAGAACTTAAAATTTGGGTCAAACTTTCAAGTATCTGCCACCCATTAGAGGCACCATTTTTAATGTCTTCACACTGGTACATCCATCTTCTTTTATATTGTGATTTTCTTATTTTTTGGTCTCAGTTTTCTTTTAATGAGTTTGGTAATTAAAATCCTCGTTAGGGAAATATTGTCGCAAAGACCTTTGTGAACTTTTTATTCTAAATTAACTAACAGATTATTAAAATAAAAATATAATATCCTAACCTAACCAAAAATATAAAAAAGCCAGAATTGGCGTTGATAAAATTCCTCCGCGTCGCTGTCGACTGGAAATGTAGCCATGAGACTGACGGCATTGCCACGTTGTATGGCAATGTTTAGCTTCTCGCCAAGGTAAAGCCAGTCCACGGGTCACGGGAAGTTTCTACCAGCCGTTTGCAGATTTTTTTGAACAAACGATTTTAGTATACTCGTAGATTTAAAATGTGGAATAATCGTATTACAAAGTCGTAATTTACAGTAATTTGACAAACCGCGCGCCCGATGGCTTTTCCGATCGGCTAAAATGACGAACTTCCATAAAAACTTTCATCTAATATAAATAATATTTAACTACTTTAGGGAATTAATTTTAAAAAATCTTTTATTAATGGTCACTTTCGTTATAATGTTTATGGAACTTTTGTTGTCTTAACTTAGGTCAAATAAAAAAAAATAAAAAAAACATTTCTTTTGTGCAAAATTTCATGAAATGAAATGAAATGAAATGAAATTTATTCGCAAGAATTGTAGTACATTACAGTTGGTGGGGTCGTTTAACAGTTTCTAAAACAATTCGCTAAAACTAGCATGCAAATTAGATGAATTAAATAATTGTAATAATGTTAATTAAATTGGAACATACATTAAAGTTATTATATTTAAGGTTATTATATTTAAGATTATTAATGTCAATCATTTGTCAAATTATCATAGTAGAATGTCAGTGCGAGTCCTTAAAATTTAGGTACTCATTCACAGAATAGAATGATTTTTCTATAAGCCATTTGAATAATATTGTTTTGAAACGATTGATTGGCAGTTCTCTATATAATTTTGGTAATTTATTATATATCCTTATAACCATTGGAAAGCAACTTCTGTGATATAAGTGGCTTTTCATTGGAGGAATAATCAGTCTATCAGGATATCTTGTGTTAAACTTAACAGTGTCTCCAAGACGTTGAAATAATTCGGAGTGCATTTTTACAAATTTACAGCATTCAAATATGTACATACCGGGAACAGTTAATATTTTTAAATCTTTAAAAAGAGGTTTACATGAAGTCAATGGTGGCACATCACAAAGAGCACGGATACATTGTTTTTGGGCTATAAATACCCTATTTATAAGAACAGAGTTCCCCCATAGAACAATACCGTATCTTATAGTAGAAGCTATATAACCATGATACGCTAAGAGGGCTGTTTTTTGGTTAGCTATTTTACAAAATCTCCACAAGGCAAAAGCGAAACGATTAATCTTTTTTGTAACATTTAAGCAGTGAGGTTTCCATGTGCAGCCACTGTCCACTGTTATACCAAGAAAAACAGCTTCTTGTGCTTCGTTAATTCTCTGATCAGAATAAGTAATTGTAAGGTCAGATTTAAATTTTCTATTGTAGAACTGAACGAAGGAGGTTTTATCGATGTTCACTTTTAAATTATTATTATTAAGCCATGTTATGATAGCATGCTTCATGCTTCATGCTTCTAGTCCCCGTGGTTTAGGGTGTGCGTTGTCTGCCAGTGAATGAATGAATTTGAAATTTTTAGTAAGACATTAGATTATTTTACCCAACAAATAAGTTGAGAGCAGTGGTGATCTAGTGGTAACAGCCCTGACTTAAGAGTTGTAGGTCGTAACCCAGGCAGGCGCTTTGCTTTGTGTAAATAATTTCATCACCACTGCTCGGAAAACGGTGAGGGAAAACATCGTGAGGAAACCAGTATGTTCTAGAACCAAAAATTAGAAGTCATGTGACATCTACCAACCCGCACTGGGCGCGCGTGTTCAATTATAGCCCACTCCCTCTTAAAGAGAGGAGGCGTGCGTTCCAGCAGTTCGAAAACTATAGGTCGATTATGCTAACCAATAAGTTTATCTTTCAGTCAATCTGGATACTGAATTACGTTGATTAAAAACTTGACTTTTAAAATGTCCTCACGTAATTCAATAAACTTTAATTTTGATAGATTAACGAAATTCGTCTATTTTACTAGTGCAGTCAGTTAACAAGTTTAATACCTCAATAAGTTCCAAGATTAATAACTTCTGTTGATGTTTTCCATAAAAAAGAGTGCATACTAAAATACCAATATATACTTCATGACACAAGAGATTCCTTCACCAAGATATGACGGCATATTTCTGGCTATACGCGAAGTAAACTCTTGATGTTTTCCATAACATTTCACTATAAAACTTTCGGTTTTTTCGCGCTTTTTCCTCATCCGTTTGGTTAGTCGTAAACCTTGTGCATGTTCGTAACTATAACATTCATAAAGTTAGTTATTTTTGCTCTCTCTCAAACTGGTGTAAACATGATCCATCATTATGATGACGATCAGCTAAGTATATTAGCCTACTGCTAGAAATAGGGGTCTCTAACTGCACGATGTAAAAATCGTTTCCCGTGTTTTTTTTTTTTTTTTAACAACATTTTGGTATTGTTTATTGTTATACTCATAAGCAGACAGAAAGGTGATGCTGATTTTATAACCAATTCATAAAACTTTCTATTAAAAAGTAAGAGTAGTCAATAATAACCATTTTTATTTATTTACTACGCAACGTCATTAGGGAAATATTTTAACACTATCCCTAATCATCTTTACAGTTTCATGATAAGTAGTAGTCATATTATTTACAGAGTTATGAGTTATGATCATGAAATCTACGCAAATAAAGTAGTTTTCACGATAAAATACCTATAAAATTACCAATAAAAACATTTACGACTTTTAAAATCTCGAAACAGTCATTCTTTATTCAACATCAAGTAACGACTATATACGCGAACATCGAGGTCAAAACTGGGGTAATGTAAGTACCATAAAAAGACCCCCTAATTTTCCCAAAAGCCACCAGGTGGCGTCCCGATTGGAATCGTTTTTTTATAACCGATTACCCATTAATACGACCTGCCCCCTCCTGAACTAAAATTATGCCCCTAAAAAAATCACAACAGTTATAAAAAGGTAATTTTTAGCAACTTTACCATATTAGAAATATATTTTTTTCCATACCACGGTTTTACGATGTCAGTTTACGATCCAAGGTTTTACGATTTTTTTATATATACCCTGACGGAGTTATGGGTGGGGTAATGATAACGGTTATCAGGGTTCTGACAATCGGCAAATTATTATCGATTCATCGGCAGAGCGCGGGTGAAGCCGGGGTGAAACGTGATAGTACACTGTAATAATTTTATTATTTAATAACATATGGTACACGCAACGTGTTATTCATGGCAGGGGAACATATTTTTATGTGTTATTGGGATGTTTTTCGCACGTTGGTCCTTTTGTTTAGATTTATATTTCTGTGGGAGCGTCTTATTTGGTCCTTGTTTTTCTTTTTCGATATTTGGAATTACGGAGATCGTTGGCTAAATATTTGGCGAAGGAGTTCTATCGCATCAGTCTAAGACTCGTATCTAGAACGATAGTCAACCATGAGGCTCGATTTTATACATGAATAGAGTATAGATAATATGGCTAATTACTTTTCACGCGACTAACAACTTAAAAGGGACTAAACTAAATATTTGCTACTAAAAAAATAACTTGGCAGAGATTAAATATTTTAGCAATAATCTTATTCGATGAGCTTCAAAATGCAAGAAATTATAATAACCAAATAATGGCTGCTACTTTAAGGTAGCGAACATATTAAACAGGACCAATTGAAATTATTGGCGAGGTGCTATAAATAATGACATGGTGACTAATATTAACAGTGGGATAACAAACATTGAATTATAGGCATTTATAGGCTTCCATAAAAAAAACACAAGCGTTTATTTTTGAGGAGAGGCTAATGTTTATTTCTTTCATCTTTAGCCCCCCTTATGGATAGAACCCCTTGGCTAAAAATGAAGTAGTAAATGAAAATGGCTGAAAGATAGGTTAGGTTAGGTTATAAATGACCACACAACGCCACGCAAGTGTCAAGTATTCCCTTAAACATAAATTCAGTTACCAAAATACGATGCCAGTTTAAATTAAAACTGAGCTAACATCTGATTATAAAGCTGCTACTTTCTACTCAAAATTATCCTTCGCTGTAGCTGCCAACCTACTATTTTTGCAACCGGTTTTAATTATTTTTTAATCCCAAATTCAGTTAATTTGTTGCCGCGTTAAATTCATGCCATATAATATTATGAAATGACAGTTTCAATCGATGTGTGATCGTTGCGTTTTCGTCGTGTTGTGATCGGGTGTTCTGCCTCTTCACCCATGGGAAAAAGGTGTGAGTTTATGTGTTTATGTATGTCAGTTTACAATGGAATCTACATTTCCATTTCTGCCAGGTGTATCGAATATCGACGTGGCACATTATTTTTGGTCCTTCATATCTCATTATTTCCTCCAACAGGAGTTGTTGTACCTATATGTCCGATATGTGAATAAGATACTTACATAGATAAATAGAATATGCTTTTTTATACACAATTAAATAATAAAACTCCTTAAACGTTTAAGCACTACAATAAACTACTTATTTTCTACATCAACATTAAGCGAAGAAAATTTTCCAGCAAAATATTTTGCCAGGTGGACAATCGTAATACGATAGCCCAGTCCCCACCCTTCTTACTAATGTGCGTGGGAGTCAAACAGCTGACACAAACCACATTTCATAATATTTTACGGCACTAAAGACATAAGTATACTGACTTAGGCCTTTCGGTTTGTTACTGTTTACAAAGTAGATTTTGCTATACCTAATGTATTTGCAAAATGGAATGTTGTTTTATTTATATTTGGGACAATAGAGACTTGCAGGGTAATTGTAACACACTTACAATGAACAACATTCATTGCGTTATTTACGTTGTCAAGCAGACGATTTTTTCAAAACTTATGAAGCAATGTATTAATAATTTCTTTCAAAATCTTTTGAGTTGTGATAGAAAGTGTGTAACGGAATTGAGATATCGTCGACCGTAGGTTCAATTGGGGTAAGGGACAAAATACCCAAAATGAGTTGAGTATACAGTTTTGTTCAGAATTTTTCGCTCTTTCGAATGGTGTACATGAAAAAATTCTAGCTTAAGAAAAATGTCCCTTACCCTACCGATTTTTTGGATCCAAATTTCGAATCAGCCCCTTAATAACAAAGTATCTGAAAAACTATGCAATATGCTATATGAAATGGTGTAACCACCGCCGTCAATCCACTTCAAATAAGGTAAGGGTCTTCCCAATCAACGAATTACCATTACGGATTACTCATTACGTCAAAAATGTGTACTTCATTTTCTGTCAACAATCTCTTTACACTGTATTTTTTTCATAAATTTTGTCAACATGTCCTTTACACAACTTTTTCATTAATAGATTGGATCCAACGTAGAGGTCAATTTAATGTAAGGGACGGGACTACGAGATACTTGGTCAGTAAGGGACATTACTAACAAAATACGTTGGTGTAAGGGACACATCTATTTTCTTAATTAGCTAACTTATTTAAATCAATGTTACACAGGTAGATAGAACACTAAAATACAAGACTATGTGTGAAATCAGATCCGAAAAAGGTTAATAACAAAACAAGTTATGGGTGATTTAGTCCGAAAAAAAACTTTGTCGGCCTCTCCTGAAAAATCGTATTTTGTCCCTTACCTCAATTGAACCTACTGTCGACGATATGTCCAACAGTGGACATTACGCAACACAAAACAATTTATTTTCTTAGTAAGGTCAGCTGTACGTAAAAAAAACAATTAATCAGGTTACGTGAAGAGGATGAAAATAAACCACATTTGACTGATCTTTAGTAATACAGATTAATTATCATTCTTATTTCAACCGAAAATGTCTTTCGTTTGAAATAAGAATTACTAAATTGTTTTGTGTTGCGTAATGTAAATTATTTTGCATGCTATTATGTAGAATGAAGTTTTTCTAACTGAACAGACACCTGTGTTGTTTGGGAGTTTGTTGCGCCATTTCTTCTTCCCAGCTAAAGTACTAAGAGGTGGTGGAGGGCGGGCGTTTTGGGGGACTGTCTTATGTCATTTTGACGTTCGAAAATTGGAGATTCTCAGCCTAGTTTGAATATATTACTTTTGAATTAGATTTATGATTTTAAGAAGTAAGATAATAAATAGAAAAGATGATTTTCTTTTATCCACTACTATTCCCGTTAACCTCATAAACTAAGTACTTAAATGTGTGCCTCTGGTAGAAGTCGGTTTGCGTCAATAGTGCATCGCTCAGGGTTCGATTTTACGACCTCAGCTCGCCAGTCCGACGCCTTTAGCTGTTGAGCTTGTTTATAATAACAGTTATATCAGCTCAGTCGGATCAGTTGTGCTAAGTTACTTAAATCCATAGTGTACCGCAAAAAAAGATTCAATACACATTCTGGGTCTAGTGAATTACAGGTATTCATAAGCCTAAAAATCTGCCAACCAGTCTTACCAAGGAGTGTCGTGTTACCCAGTAACTGAGCTATGGAAGTCAGATAGGCAGTCACTCCGTGTAAAATACTGAAATTCAGCTGCATCCGTTTAGACTAAAAGCCAACCCCAAAATGGTTGGGAAAATGTTAGGCAGATTGATTGATTTTAACGCTATCCCACACAACATTATTTCAATTTCGAAACTGAAATACGTAACAAAAAAAAACAACCGACTTCCAAAAAAAAACTACAAAGTGAAAAATTACTTTAATTTCAGAAGTCGGTGTCTTTGGTTTTGATTTTTCGTTTTTTGCCACTGACTTCCGAAATTAAATTTACATATGTTTTTTTTTTTAAGTTACTTACGTTAGTACACAAATTCGAATACCACTACCTGCTATGTAAATAACAGTGACAGGAAGTTACCATCATGTCATTCAGGTATACTATGGGAAAAATACGTATTATTATTACGAAGCTAACTCAAAAACTATCCAAGCAAAGTTAATACAATTTATATGAGTCCAACTTGGGAGCCCCCTATACCCCTTTCATACAAAAGAACAATTTTCAAAATCGGTTACAATTGACGGAGGAATCGGTGGACATACATAAAAAAAAGAAAAAAAGCATACACACGCGACGAACATATAACTCCTCCTTTTTGGATGTCCGTTAAAAAATACTCACTCAAGTGACCCAGTTTGTATCATCTAGGCGAATAATTGTGTATCTCGATATAATTTCAATTTAGTCCCTTTAACAAAAATAGGTACCTAAGAATCCTTGTAATTATTTTTCTCATAAATATTTTTTTATTAATAAGTCTCAAAGGACTATTCTATATTTAGACAACACGTAAAGCAAATGAGCCTGGCTTAATAATATTTATCTTACATTAAATTCTCGACCTCAAGTGTCTATTTTAAGCATGTCTGACGTCACACCATACTCACCTGGGGTTAATTGAGGTCAAACCTTACCCTGTCTGGCATAAATGTCTAATTTAGGTAAAGAAGGTACTTAGGTGTAGAATAGGAGATATAATTTTGAGACTTCTAGTTTATTTTAGTTAGTAAAGAATGCTTTTCGTGGAAAATTACGTTTTTTTTTGTAGCATAATGCATAATCAGCCTATAATATTCCCACTACTGGGAGACAGACCTCTTCACTTCGAGAGGGAGTGGGCTGTAATCTACCACGCGGGCCCATTGCGGATTGGTAGACTATGTCACATCTCTTCGATATTTTGGTTCTAAAACATGCCGGTTTCCTCACGATATTTTCCTTCACCGTTTTGAGAGCAGTGGTGATGAAATAATTTACACAAAGTAAAGCGCCTATCAGGGTTCGAACCGACGACCTACAAGTTGTAAGTCGGGGCCGTAACCAGTGGGCCAGAACTGCTCTTTTTGGTGAGGTTTTATGTTAAATAATGATATGGTCTTAAAACATTTGATAAAACTTAGAATTTCAGCTATATCGTGAGTGTTTACTGACACATGTCAGAAATATTGCAGACAAACGAAACAATGGTTTCTTAAATAAATAATAGCACGGGGGCCCCGGGGGGGTCTTCCTACGGGTGTAATGGCGACATGTTAAAACATCGACATTCCTGTGTTATATTAGTTAAATATATGTATAACATAGATTTATATGCATAGACATAATTTATATGCATCGATATAGATGCAAAGACATAAATATGCATTGACATAGATGCAAAGACATATATGCATAGACATATATACATTGACATATTTTGATGGACATAGATGCATAGACATAGATGCATAGACATAGATGCAAAGACATATATGCATTGACATACAGAGTTGATATGACAGAGGGGCATTAAATTACACTATATATACTATAGGTGTTTAGTATTAATTCGATACGGTATAAAAATAAAAAGCTCCAAAAATTAGTTTTTTTTTTTTTCACACAAACTAAATAGCTTACAAATCAGAGTAAAACGCAACCACCCTTTGTAAATAAATTTAACTGACCTTAGGTAACAAAGCGGCAACGTCGCGCGCCGTAGCGCGGCGTGTGTTATCTCGTGCGGCGGCTTACGTCAAAGGGGGCGGCCGCGGCCGCGGCGGTGGCGCGGGCGGCCGCGCCACTCGCGGTAGTATGTTTATGTTAGGTATGGTTTTGAAGTACGCGCACAACAAAAACACAAAATTTTTAAATTCTCTATGTGGCCTCCATTCATATGAATGCACAAATTATACCGACGGAGAATATTGTTATTTATTTTTCTAATTAAATCACTGTCCGTCGCTAAGCACTTTAATTTGTCAAATGCTAAAATAATCCTATTTTTTAGTTCATCAATTGTATTTACCTCTGAGGCATACACTTCACCCTTAATGTACCCCCACAAAAAGAAATCCATGGGAGTGAGGTCTGGAGATCGTGGTGGCCACCGAACAGGTCCGAATCGACCGATCCATTGCTGCCCAAACATTTCTGTGAGCCGCTCCCTGGAAGCTATCACAGAATGTGGAGGCGCCCCGTCCAGCTGGTACCACAACTTGCGATGAACGGATAAAGGCAGTCGGCCAGTGTACTGGGCCACAGGACCACTTAACAATTCTAAAAATTTCGCCGCTGTAAGGGTGCCGTCAATAAAAACTGGGCCGATAATATTATTATTATGGATACCAGCCCACACATTGAGAGAAAATCTGTACTGGTGCTCAGATTCTCGAAACACGTGTGGATTTTCCAAACTCCAGTACCGGAGGTTTTGCCGATTCCAGATGCCGTTCCGAGTAAAAGTACTCTCATCGGTGCATATTACATTTGTTAGGAAATCACGGTCTTCGGTTGTTTTATTTAATAGCCATTGGCAGTAACTGTTCCTGACTGGCAAGTCTCTCGATAACAAAGCTTGCACCTTCCGATATTTATAAGGTTTGCGTTTGTTACGTTTTAGAACCTTGTGGATGGTTCTATGGCAAACCCTAAATTGCCGGGCGGATCTGTGGAGACTCGTTGTTGGGTTGCGGGAAAAATGGTCTAAAATTCGTTCTTCCCAAGCAGCGGGAATTTGCCGCGGTGGCACTCCCTCCTGTTGCGGTACTATACTTTTATTGTCCCGTAATCTTTGTACTGCCAATTGTATGGTGCGGGCGTTTCTAGGGCAATTGCGGCTGTCACCATACCTCTCTCTGTATGTTCGCAGAGCTAAAGCTGTTTCCACGGCATTCGCCGTAAATTAAAATCATGTCCGTGTATTCTAATGCCGTGTAAGTTACACGAGGCATTGTTGAACACTTTACACACACACTCAAAACCTAAGTTTAATTACGTGTCGTATCACAATAAAAACAGTCAATCACAAAAAAAAAAACACTAAAACGAATTGATAATAATCCCAAGTTACGTGTCCTGTCACAATAAAAAGTCTTAAATTTATTTAGTGTCCTATCACAAGAAAACAAAATTAATAACAATAATTGTCAGCGCGCGAGTTCGACAAAACAAAAGCGGCGCAGGTGCTTCCATTTACGTTACATAAGTACGTTCCGAAAGGATAACGTCGGCGCACTGAAAAAACTAGTTTATTAGAAGCCCCACTTACCGATCGCAACCCGGGAGGGGTTGCGATCGGTAAGATGCAATAGCAACACACTGACCTATTTCTATTTCTTTTACACGCGGGATATTTTGCTATGATGGTCATTCACGTAATGAAAGTGCGTGCGTGCGTGTGTGTGTGTGTGTGTGTGTGTATTTATTGCTTCCTTGTATGCATTATCATCTTTTTAGCGAAAATATTTGGTTGGACTTGCGTCAGAGCGGTAACAGCGCATCGTAGGTTATATTCAGATTTATCGTTGTTAAGGTGCATGACCTATGCGTATAGCTAATCAGCTGTTAAGAAAGCTACATCGTGTTCAAACGTGGCAAAAACTTAAAAAATCATTTGCGACTAAAGTACTGCTCCTATTTGATTGATTTTTGGTACAGAGCTTGAAAATGGTACCTAGTATAGGCAGTTTAAAGGAAAGCCCCTCTGTCGTATCAACTTTGTATATGCATTGACATATATACATTGACATATTTCGATGGACATAGATGCATAGACATAGATGAAAAGACATATATGCATTGACATAATATAAATTGACATATTTGGATGGACATATATGCATAGACATAGATGCAAAGACATATATGCATTGACATAGATGCAAAGACATATATGCATAGACATAATTATATGGATAGACATAGATGTATAGACATAGATGCATAGACATAGATACAGTTATTTTTTTATAGACTGTACAACTCGGAAACAGAGCCAGAGCCCAATAAAAACCATAAAAAAATCTTCATATTTTGTATCTTACCAACCAAAATATTCAAGGTAAAAACTTTCAAATTCTTGGTCCTTGACCCTTACGAAAGCGTCTCAAAAGACCAACTAAAATACTCGTAATTCGAGTGAAATAGTAATAGTAAAAGACATAAGGCATTATCGGCATCTAAACAAGAAACAGGATGTTTTCGAGTTCTTACAGACTTTTAGACTAATCTTTGCTACATCTAACGAGTGGGTTCCGATCTGTGATATGCCTTTTAGGCGGGTAAATGTAATATTATGTGTAGTTTTGTGACTTTGAGTACACGAGCGTTTAAACCAAAGAAATTAAACAAACTGTTACCCATAGAATCAAATGATTTAGCTTTCAAGTAGGAGAAAGGTTATAATTGTTATGCTTGTGTTTGGAATAGTGTTGAATAACGTTGTGAACCGGTTGGAGACCTTTAGCTTTATTATTTTGTTTATACGAATTTACGTAGACAGTTTTTAGGGTTCCGTACCTCAATAGGAAAAAACGGAACCCTTATAGGATCACTCGTGTGTCTGTCTGTCTGTCTGTCCGTCTGTCACAACCAATTTGCTCCGAATCGAATAGACCGATTTAGTTGAAATTTGATGCACATATGTATTTATGTGACCCAAACACGGAATTGTACCGTAAATAAATGAATTTTGAATTTTGGGGTTACTTTTGGGGGCCAAATTAGAAAAAAAAAAAAAAAATTTTTTTTTTTTTTGCAAATTGCAAACTGAACCGTGTGACATGTCAAATGAAAGGACTTGTTGCGAGGATCTCAAATATATATTTTTTATAATTTTAATCTAAATACTTTTGTCAAAAACAAAAGTTTTGTCAACATCTTCGTGTAATTTTGGAAATCGTATACTATGAGCTGAGAATATAAAAAAATAATCATCTGATAAAAACAGGAAGTTCAACAGAGTGACAATATCATAACAATGTAGGTACATCCGCACTTGGTTGATATCCCATGCAGTCGTAGGCAACACTTCTCTTCCGCATTTATTCTGCGCACAGCCAAAGTGTGGAACTCTCTGCTAGCATGTGTGTTCCCTTCCACATATAGCCCGTCTGCCTTCAAAGAAAGACTGAACAGGCATCTTCCAGAACGCTCGATCCATCATAGACCTCATCCATCGCTTTCTATCAAGTGAGATCGAGGTCAAGAGCAGGCCAATTCTGCACTAAAAAATATAAAAGTAAATATACCTACATGTATATGCTAATCACCCATGTTATAGGAAACAGCCTAGTGTTCACCCTACAACTTAATACAATGTTTTTTCTATTTAGGTTCAGAAAGCGTGACTGAAGTAATTTGTCGTATTTTATGATACACGTGGCAACTGTTTATTGACTACTTGTATTTACGTCCTTGCTTGTTGCTATTACTCAATTTAATGTAGAAAGGTCTATAAAATAATGAAGAAACATATAAAAACGTGCTTTATTTCACACAAAAAATAAAAATAGTTTTTCTTTTTCGTATGGTCAGTGACTAACCTCGTGTCTGAGTTTATATATCTCTCAGGCATGCGGCGTTTTCTTCACGATGTTTTCCTTCACCGTTTTTTAAGCAAGTGATAGTTATACAATACGCAGATGAATCTGAAAAGTCAGAGGTGGCCTTGGGTTCGAACTCGAGACCTATGACTTAGCAGTCCGACGGTCATACCACTAGGCTATCACTGCTGTTAAACTAAAATAGTAACACGGTATATAAAGCTTTTGGCATATGGTGAAATGTTGATGAATTTACTCATTAGACCATCTCTAAGCCCTCTAATGCTTGAAAACATTTACGTAAGTAGAAGTACAGATAAAAAATATTAAAATAATAATAAATAATATTATTATTAAAATAATACTGATCCCTCGTGGCTGGTGTACTGTACCTACCTTTGCTTTTTATTAAAATGCAAGAGTTAAAAAAATACTAAAAGCTTTAATTAGTATACAAGAAAATTTTAAACTACAAAAATATTTTCATTTATTTTTCTTGTATTTAATACGCTGCAAGCATATTTAGAAACTCCCTAATACTTCCTGACTATTTAGTTAAACCATAAGGACAACACGTTCAAGCTGAATATTCTAAAAGTCTCATCACACTCAGTAACACATCTAGACCCAGATTCAAGTTGAAGTTTTCATAAAATCTGTCAGATAAAACAATCGAGATTCAAACCTAGACATCGTTCGAATACTGTCAATTTAAATTCTAGATAGATTAAAAACTTAGTTTTCTATCTAAATATCTAGAATTCAAGACCCCAACAACCCCAAAAAACATGACCAAAAACTCTTCGTACCACATCATTAGGACGGACACCCAAACACAAGTTTTCATAGGTTGGGAGCGACGCGCCGCCGCCCCGAGCCCAGACTCCGCGGCGCCGCACAAGGCTGTCTGTCTAAGGTTAAGGACTGGCCAGCCTGCAGATTGATTAGGTTTATAGGTCCTGACGGTTTTTTGGGAGCGGGAATTTTTTTTGGTTACAATTTCTGGGTAGAATGGAGTGGTGATTGATTTTAATTGTATTGTTCTTTTTGGTGGTTATGATAACAGATTTAAAAGTCATTGGTATGATTTTTTTTAAAATTGGTGGTTTTTGTTGTACTAATAACACGTTTTTGGTATTTTTAAGATAATTGGAACTTAATATTAATCTGTAAGATTTAAAAATATTTGAATTAAGTATTAAAAAAAATACAAAAATTGAGAATATCATCGAACTTAAATGTGATGCACGTAAGTTAGAAAATCCTTCCGTAATGACTCCGTCAACCACTTGGTTTTGTTTTTACACTTATTGGCTCATAAAGTTCAATCCAACGTCGCCGTATGTAAAAATAAAACCTATTCATTAATTTAAATATAAACATACAATATGAGAATATACTTACATACATACATACTTCTAAAATAAATATCATAATTAAAATATATATAATTATATGTAGTATTAAATAATGTATGACTAAGTAGAAAGATAGTGTTCTTTCACACTTCTTTTAAAAACTGCAACAGTTTGGCAGTCCCTAATGTCAGGTGGACGTGAATTCGACAACCCAACCGCTTGTACAGTGAAAGAGTCCATGGCCACCCCAATTTTTTTTAACAGTTTTTGCGTTCAGTCTAAACTCCATTCAGACAGTGGAGACAGCGACGCAACATCGAGCCTATTCCACATGTACCTGCCGCTGATAATTATAGCCTGCGATTTCTTAGGGTTGATTTGCAGTCCAAAAGATCGCCACCACTCGCTAATCAAAGCTAGGTCACTGTTCATGGCGGATACGGTTGCTTCCGCATGTTGCCTTAAGGAGAAATACAATCGTGTTAGCGTTCCGGGAGCGGCGGTATGACCCGGCCCGCGCGCAATTCTATTGCACTATGTTTACAAATATTGAATTTAAACATTTTACGCGTGTTGATATAGAAAAATAAGTTCATAATTCCTTAAAGTATTTAATAGTGAACACGTAGACAAAATTTTAATACAATTGCTTTGATAGCAATCGAATGGAATAGGTTTTTCTCTTTGTGGTTGTAACAAAAAAAGCAGATTTTAAGGTAACTTTGCCGTTTTTTTCTATCGAGGAAAGTTTTGTCAATCGTGTTTTGGGCCTCATACTTCACTAAGGACACTCTTCAATTTTCGTAATCATAAAAAAAAAATGCAAATTCGTTGTTTTTTTAAGAGAATCATTGATTTTGCGTGTAGTCGAAATATCTGCTTTGGAACCCATTTCACCTTAAGAAGTGATTGTAAAGCTGCAGATCGCCGGCATATAGATGGAACTGGAAAGAGCTGATTCACGTGACAGAGTTAATGAAAATAGAAAAGAGAAGGGGAGAGAGAACGCCACCCTGAGGCACACCCGCGGTAAGAGAACACCAGTCAGAAGAAGTCTCTTTAAGACAAACCCGCTGCGAGTGGCCTTTAAAATAGGAGTCGAACCAACCATCAGTAGAAGAAGAGAAATTAAAAGTTTTAAGAATTCCTAGAAGGATGTCGTAATCGACAGAGTTAAAGGCACTGCTAAAGTCCAGCAGTACAAGCACACATATTGTTTATATCTTAAGTGTGCCTATAATACATATCTACCTGCGATACAAGTAGGTCATTGAAGACACGTGGAGTGATAAAATTGTTTATTACAACTGCCCATAAGTAAACAAGTTTACTATGCTCGTGCGTGCATGTGACAGTACAAGATATGGCGAAATGTGTCATCGCACAAGATTATTTATTTACCACCTTTTGTATTACCGCATTATTAGAGGACCTCGTGGCTAAGAAATAACACCCGCACGGGTCGATCCATCAGGTTATGCTACGCTTGCCGGGATTGGCCCGTGGATGGGTGACCATCTGTACATACTGAGACTCCTCAGTGCCTCAGAAAGCACGTTAAGCTGTTGGTCCCGGCAGTCATTCGTGGATCTTTGACAGTTGTTACGGGTCGTTAGAAGCCCGAAAGTCTGACAACCAGTCTAACCGAGGGGTATCGTGTTACCCAGGTACTGGGTTGTGGAGGTCAAATAGGCAGTCGTTCTATGTAAAATACTGGTATTCAGCTGCATCCGGTTAGAGTGGAAGCCGACCCCAACATATTCGGGAAAAGGCTAGGCAGATTGATTGTATTACCGCATTGAAAGTAAATAAAAAAGTTCGTGATACTGTGCTAGACATCTATTTATCTAAAGGATCGTACTTAGAAGGTGGCGTTCTGTAGTGTCTGGGGTGAGTTTATGTATGTACGAGTATCTATTTTAGCTTATAATATACCGCTGTTAAGCAAGACAAGCTGCTCTACCTTTGATTTTCAAACCGCATGGTTTTGCTTTGTTATACAAAGTATTCAATGAAAATATAGCTGTACTCCCATTTCTGACAGTTATTATTTTATATCTTTTGTCAAATAATGTATGTCTCATAAGTCACTAGTGTATTTTTTCGTAATTTATCACGTACAATTTATATATAAATGTAAATAAATGTATCGATCCATTTATCTACCATTACCATAATTAGGGACCTTGCTAGTACTTACTCAAACGCGATCGTAACTAAATGAACATAATCGCACTCATTTTGAAGCAATCGTTGTGATTGCCATTTATTTTAATGTGTCATTTTGTTATTTCAATAAACTATTATTTATATTTTAGTGTTAGAAACAGTAAATTGAATTCAATAGAAATAAATATGAACGTAGAAGAAGAATTTACATATTGACAGTATTTTAAGGACAACATAAATCTTACTATCGTTTAGTTTTATAATCATAATTTAAGCCGTGCTTAGAACTTTTTGTTTCATTAATGGTTTGGATTAAAATGAGACATTCCAACGGAATCATTTGTACATTCAATGAGTGAGTACTTAATTTCTATGGATTCACGAAAGTCCTGTTCGAAAGCGCGAAAACCTTTCAAGTATTTTCGCGAAATAGAGAACATACTTAGGGCGAATTTCAACCAACTTCAAGAGCTGTCAGTATCGATATTCCACAACAATGATGACACTGACAGCTCTTGGACGCGGTTGAGATATGCTGATCCCGTTCAGTTTCATTGGTGAAATTCGCCCAAAAGGTGTGTACCCACGAACGAACAAGCACATGGTGAACACGAATATCGAACACTTTGTTCGCATGTGCGTACCGCTAACGAAGATCAAACACTGTGTTCGTTAAAAAAGATCGTGGCGATCCAATTTTGTTGTTCTATGTGGACGGTGTTCGGACAAATTTGTAGCAACATTGTTCGTACCACTTCCAACGGCGAATCCATGGCTACTAAAATGAGCGGGGTGGTTAGCGTGAATATAAGTCAAACTGTGTTAGTATGGCGTTTGTGATCGCTTTGCTTATTTACGTCCACACGTACAAACCAAATGTTCCGTGTTCGATGTTCGTGTTTACCATGTTTTGTTCGTTAATGCGTACACGCCTTTGGCTTTTAACTTCGAACAAAGATCGATCTGCACCATTAAGCCTAGCCTTTATTACAGTAGTACTCTAAAACATAGAAATGTTTGGATTTCGATCATAATAATGTGTCTCAAGCGACCGAGGCGACCTTCGAAGGCTCTTGTAGTAAACAAATTGTGGTGAAACCATGACTCATTTGTCGGTAGAATAGTAAATGCTAGAAAATAGTGGAACTAGGATGTTCACACGTAAATAATATGAGTCTGTTATTGTCGTGTAGCAGGGCAAAGGCCTTCTCATACAAAGAAGGCACGAGCATTGATCAAACATTGAACGACATTTGATTTCGGGTTGGCGTTTTCAAAATATCAACTTGAACTTTTTTTGAAAGCCTACTACTCAATCCTTACTATCCTAATCCTAACTAATATCATAAATGCGAAAGTGAGTTTGTTACACTTTCACGCTAAAACAGCTGAACAGATTTGGATGAAATTTGGCACATGGGTAGACAACCGCCTCTGTTGTCTAGCAACAAAGGCGCCCCTAAGTTGAGATTTTTCGTCGGTTATAAAAAAAAACCTGTTTGGCATAGAAAAGCCTACACGGTCAAAATATGAACAGCAATTTTTTTTAAAATAACCGATGAAAAATGTCAACTTAGGAAGTTCAGAATCATGTACTGAATCGATGGTAACAGTTTTCGCGTCGATGTCCCTGACGCCCTGGAAAGGGACATAGGATACCTTTTAACCCAATATTCCCACGAGATCGAGACTTATGCGTGTGAAACCGCGGACACAAACATAAAATCACGGTTTTTTTTTCCGATAGGTTAAGTAGAGATGTATCTCAATATAATAGCCTATTCAAAACAACCAACTTTCATGTAGATTGTGAGATTTGAGACTTTTGATTGGCTGTTGCAGTTCGGTTAGGTAATCATGACATCTAACATGCATGTAAGCATTTTAGATACCTACTTCCAGATGTTTGCTTTACCAGTGTTATTTTAGATAAAATTTTGTCAATACAAACAGCTAAATGCCAGGTTTCAAGCCACAAAGAACCTATCAAGAAAATTCATACACTGTATTTTTTAAGTGTTAGCAAAAACGGTTCGTCTTTGAAAAATTCTGTTCGATAGTTTTCAGAGTTTTATTCAGCGCTGAAATTCAGTAGGTCAATACTTCACTGTATGTGAAATCGAGCCTGAACTTATATTAGCAAACTTACGCTTGCATTCTTCAACCATTCCCCTTCAAATTATGAACCAAAAATACTTGCAAAACTCTTGTAACATCCACCCACAACACACCATTAAAAAGTCACTCTTATGACAGGGGTTATATGGTTGAAAATGCATTGACAGAAAAAAACTTGAAGTCTTGAAGTTATTCGTTTATAAACCATGTTTCTTTCTTTCCATTCCTTTTCTATATATTGATATATTCGGTTAATGTAACGGTCGACGATGGGTCCTCTCGTCAAATGTTCATATATTTCCGTTGTTTATTAAGATTGCAGTAGATTTCTGTCTGTTGAAGTAATAGAGGCATATGGGGTAAGTTTACCAATAGGAAGATGAGTTTGAAGAAGGGTCCATGATTGGATTCATGATTTGTGGATTTCAACCAAAAAATCATGAATCCAATCACGGACCCTTCTGTTGGTGTGGCTGTTAGTGTTGATGGGAGCCCAAAGGAACTACGCAGTGTTATATGTTAAAAGATATACATTATTGTTCCATTATCTGCCTGTCGCACTCGTTTTTTAGGGTTCCGTATTAAACAAGGAATCCTTAGTGTTTCGCCATGTCCGTCTGTCTGTTCACGTCTTAGCTCAGAGACGGTTAGTACTAGAAAGCTGTAATTTGGCATGGGTATACATATTAATCACGCCGACAAAGTGGTTAAATAAAATCAAGAAAAATATTAAGTACCTCTAACACGTAAAGTGGGGATGATTTTATTTTTCTCGTCTGTCCCACCCATGGTGTAGGGTGTCGTTCAAAAGGTCGTTCAAAAATATTGTGGGTGTGTGAAAATCATGTTTCCATTCAGGAACCCGTTTGCGAAATATTAAGCTTTAAAGTGCAAATTTTTGTTAGAGTCATGTGTCCCCCCCCTGCCAGCTTTTGCTTTAGCGGATTTGTGAAAAAATTCATAGCAGTAGTTTACAGGGTGGATTTTTGAGATGGGGCAGTAAGGACAGCTACCTTAACCGTTGTAGCTACAGGAAAACGGTCTTAAGAGACTGTCCTTAACTTTTTGAAAAATTTCGATCTGCATTCACAGATTTTGAAAATTCCTTAACTTTTTGAAAAAGGTCGTGACAGACTGACGGACGGACTTCGAAGTGATCCTAAAAGGGTTCCGTTTTTTCCATTTGTACCTCAAATGGAAAAAATGGAACCCTTTTAGGATCTCGGAACTCAAAAAATTACCTAATATTATTAAGAACTTTCAGACAGAAATTGCAAGAAAAAGAACTACCTATGTAAAAAGTTTTTTCAAAAGCAACAAAGGTTCTAAATTTTGTTCTCTATTCGTTCGAAATTTGAAGTTCAATTGGTTTTTGTTTAGTTTCGGCCGCTCTATCATCATAAAATAGTAAGTTGGAGACACATTTCGTACGAAAATATGGGAAAAGTTTTTGCGATTTCTGACTTTTCTAGTACTCAAACCCCAGTTGCCTCCGTAGAGTTTTTTGATTCATATAAGAAACAGCATCGATTGGCATCAAAAAAAGTTTTTGTGAAAACTGCCCATTTTCTTGCTGGCTGTACAATTTTTTGAAAATCTGTGAATGCAGATCAAAATGTCTCAAAAAGTTAAGGACAGTCTCCTAAGACCGTTTTTTTCTAGCGACAACGGTTAAGGCAGCTGTCCTTGCTGCCCCATCTCAAAAATCCACCCTATATGTAACGAAGAGGAAAATTATCACAGCTAAATAAGCTTTACATTTTAACGAGTAATAATCAACCAACTTAAATTTGCAGTTTGAAAAACATCTTCTCCCATAAATTCCGTATGGTACCTAGAACATGTATTTCAACTACATTGTTAAGTTCTTGAGATAAATTCATCCCAACTACGGAACCCTTCATTGTGCGTGGTCCGTTACGTACTTGGCCGGTTTTTTTTTTTTTCCTTCGTATGTTTTTTTTCCCTACCACCGACCAAAATGTATGTAAGGACTATTCTTGCTTGCAGCGCTCGGCGACTATAGAACCGGGCCGGTAACAGATGTGGTCATCGTGTTCACGGGATTTTGTTTTGAAACTGGTTACATGTAAACTTCTTTGATGGTACTTTTGATGTCCTTTTTTTACTTTCAACGAGGACATGTCGGTACTTTGTATTTTTAACTTGTTTGCAAACCCAGGTATGTTGTAGAGATTTTTTTTTTTCATTTTGTCCAACTGCATTTTTTAAACACTTGTACTTAGCAACAATAAAAAATTGGCGAAGTGTGAGTCGGACTCGCACACGAAGTGTTCCACGGTACAATACTTAATAATACATTTTTCTACTTTAGTAAAAAAAAAAAGTGCAATAAAAATACCTATCCTACCTATTACGGTTCATGAGATACAGCCCGCTGACAGACAGATGGACAAACGGACGGACGGACCTACAGCGGATGCTTACTAATAGGGGGTTGCATTTGGAACCCTTCCTGTACGGAACAATAAAAATATTTCATTCTAACTTTTAGAAAAAAGTTAAACAAAATTGCCTCTTTCTAAAAGATCATCAAAATCCTTTGCATACTTTCAGAGACACTTTTGTGGACACATACAATTCAAACTACTGAAATTCATTATGTAGATTACACGTGCAACAATAACCTAAGAAACCGTCCTCAGACGTCCCAGACGCTATAAATAATTCCGAAAAAGTCCCCAAATTATATTTCAATACTAAAACGAGCAATTATCATGACAAAGGCCGAATAGCCCTGATAGCCACAGTCTGATAGCCCGGATATTGTATAGAAAAGCTATTTGTACATAGAAATAGGATGGTTTTCATCTGTTTCCTAGTAAAATACGGCTTTTATTCTATTGAAGCAATGTAATATGTATTGTAAGTTAAAGTTTTGTGTTGGTCAGATGATGTAATAGTTCTTTAGGTATTGTGTCTAGGAAGGGAATTTGGTCGAAACTATTCTTGTTAGTATTGTAACATTGGATAAAGGAAATAGAGAACATTTTGTACTTACCTACGAGATTGCACGTAGTCATTATGTGAAAATTTTCAGTCGTTTAGGGTTTCCGAAACGATCAATTGCAACAGTCAATTCTTTCGTGATTGATACACATTGATGCGCAAATTGATCGTCTACTAAATGCAATTGAAGTGATTGATAATATTACTATAATTGCAGTAGATCGTTTCAGAGACCCTTTACGGCTAGTCGGAAGCACAAAAGTCTGACAGCCAGTCTTCCAAGAGGCATATAGGCAGGGAGGTCAGATAGGCAGTCACTCAATATAGATAAGTGAAATTCTGCTGCATTCGGTTTGATAAGAAGCCGAACCCAACATAGTTGGGAAAAGCATCGGCAGTGCAAGCAGTCATGGATTCCGGGGTTTAAACCCCACTTCAAAGTGTTTGGGCTGCTTTGTGTATATGCCTGCAATGTGTAATTGTGTTTCTATGCAAGCCCACGAAATTAATCATTATGCTCCTCTCAGCATACACACACGTTTGCATGGTATATATTTTTTCATTTATAAATGAATAACATGTATTCATATATATTTGTACACCTAATAGGTACTTATGTTTCATGCTGGATTATATTTAAACGCAATGAGAATTGTTACGGAATAAATAAATTGAACATCTATTCGGGTTTAAGGCTTCGTGCACGAAAAAAACCCTTTTTCGTCAATATCTTATGTAATTGTAAGAAAGCTTGAAATAATTGAAAAATTAAGTCTGTGTAATTATAAAAGTATAGTTTTCGTGGTGCTAAACTATTCGTGTTAGTCACAGCATCTGTTAATAGTTGCATCACTTTTGCGCTCTCAAAAATGGAGATATTGTATAATCATAAAATAACATATAATTTTGATTTTATTTTAAGGATAGCTGAAGACTAATTCGTGATTTTTGAATTTCTTGATATGGTTTTCTAAATAATAGGAAAAAATACATTACTGACAGGGTTAAAAAAAAAGGTTATTTCAACAATATTTTTCTGCTGGGTTTTGTATCGAAGTTGAAAAAATTGGTTCAGTCACATGCAACTCACATATCAATGTTGTTGAAATTTTTAAATGTTCAAAATTAAAAGTAGTAAAAAAGTGATCAAACTTGTTGCGAATATTTTTTATTTAACATAATCGAAAAATCTCTATCAGCCACATGCAAAATAAAGAACTCGACCTTTCAAATCACGACTAGTTTAATTCAAATTCTTTTTTATTTACTTTTTTGACTTTAATGTACAATATTCATCAAAATCAGTCGATTTCGTGCACGGCCTTATATGTAAATTTCCAAAAACGGTTCGTAGCTTTTCATCTATCCTTAGTTTGTTGACACTAAGAATCGGAAAAGAAGTAATTTGTGAATAGTCTTGTTGCATGTTGTTAATTTACTGTCATTATCGAATCGAATGTAATCTTTGAGTGATAAACCATCCCAAAATTAACCCCACTAAAACGTTATCGCACAAAATAAACAACAAGGCACTGCACTCAATTGCCTGCCCCTCCCTCCGCTACCCCTTTAAATCTGTGCCTAGGAATAAGTCTAAGTAGCAACGTTCCCAGCCTATAAGTCTACTAGTAACACTATATCATTTTAATAGTACACTAAAGAATAGCCAGCATTCCCTCGAATGCAGTAAAAACATTAATCTGGAAAATTTGGCATCAACGTTGTAAATTTTAATAGGATATCTTTCAACAATGGGGTATGTCCGTGGTTTATTTCGTGATAAAATTATGTTTTCCGCGGTTTGTTTTGACGTGTCCTGGCTATGAATATGGCTTATCTCTCATAGATTGGTCATCTCCAGCCTGAAGCTGCTGCAGCTGTAGCGGTCAGTGGCCTCTTAAATTGTCACTGAGCCTCGACCACTAAGGTACGATTTTAATTACCAGAGAAAGGTTTAATAGAAGGTAAATTAGGTATTATAGTATACCTGTCTGCTTATCAGGATATTAGAAAATGAAATAAATTGCACCATGAAAGCATTTTACATTTAGAAATAGTTCATCCAAATCCAGACAGAGAGTTTCTTTCGCATTCATAATATTAGTACCAATGGATTTAATAATGATCTACAATCTTTTTAGAATATTAAAAATGATCAGATCTCAAAATGAAAGGACATACTGACTCAGGTACCCCATAACTACGTGCCAAGTTTTTACCTTACCGACAGAGAATGATGTTCTCTTTTATATTGTCAATAATTGACAGCTTGGTGTTGCAACACTACCAGGGTTGCTAATGAATGAAATTAATCATAATCTGACTTTTAAAATTTATTACTTAACCAACTCTGCCTACACAGATCACAAGCATGATAAACCTCCTAATTTACGCAACGTAGTCCAGATCCAGACCTCAGAGAGATCTGTTTTGCCTTGATACAATGTAAACAATAGTGGTGACGTCACCGGTAGAACCGGTAGGTAACCTTCGAACAAATTACTGTGATTGGTCTGCTAAGGGCCGGTTCAATAAGTTGATTATAAAGGCTGTGAAGAAGAAAACATAGGCAGTGCATTCGACTAATGCTAACTTTAAAGCGCTGGTAACTAAGTACATTTTTGAAGGTTTTGCAAATGAACAAGATAAAATGATTGGTCTGAAGTCACCTTTCGACTCACTAAGTTAAAACACAACCTTTAACTACTCTAAGAAAATGATCATCCAATGAAGAACACATAGACCACAGCATTGCATTTGCAAATGTCAACTTTAGACGCCGTAACTAAGTTAACTTTTGAATGACAAAAGCTGTAAGTAGTGATTTTAGTCCGTTGTAAATGAAAATGATAAAATGATCGGTCTGAAATCGCCCTTCCTTCTAAAAAGAAAAGAAAAAAGAACAACAATAAAAAAAGAAAAAAAAAAGAAAAGATAAACATATAAAATAGTGCTCTGACCGAAATACTGAGTGACTGACTAAATAATTTGTAACAAAGCTTAAAAATATCATCTCAGATGATATTTTTAAGCGGTTTGATTTGCTCCATTGCCTGATAGTCGCGCCCTGTAATACCAACATGGAACTGAACATCAATGGCAAAATGTTGTTGTGCTAACCTTTGCACACCCCGTGGAAACAAGCGAGGTTTTATGTTAATTAATCTATGACCTCACTTGTTTCAGCAGATACTCTCGTATAAATACAACTTCGCTGAATCAGAGCTTACATCATACATTCACACCAACAACAAAGTTGCCCTAATTCTTGTTCTCCATAACATAACATCACGCCCGTAATCCCCGAAGGGTAAGGCAGACGTCTACCTACAGTACCTACGCCCACATTTCGCCAGTTCTCTTAAATCCCATGTAATAGGGGACCAGCCTATTGCCATCAACCGGGCACAAATCCAGACTCCGGGCTGCTACTGAGAAATTCGTAACGGAAAAACTCATGACATTTTGCTCGACCTAGAAATCGAATCCAGGACCTCATGATCAACGAGCCAGGTATCTTCATACCATCTATAACTAAAAATATTATAAATTAAAGTAGTTTTTCGTGTCTGTCCTGTGTGACCGCGTTTTTCTACTAAACTACGCAATAGATTTTGATTTCGATTTTAGAGATTTTTTTCCGAAACGTATCTGTGTATGATTCAATAATATTGAACTTACATAACTACTTAATAAAATCTTAAATTAATTAATTCACTGACGTACGAAGCAGGCCCGGGGTGGGTTGTTAGCAAATGAATAATTCTTAGTCACCCAATTCCTTAGAACTGTTGTCTAAATATAATGCATGTATCGATTAGGCCATTTTCTATGCGAGGTGCAACGCAGGCGACAGATTTGAATGTGTCACAGTGTCACAGTGGACTCAATTATTAATTAGTAGAGCACCTCTACTCTAGTATGTTTTTTTTACCCAACTCTTGGCCCGCATCTCACCTGATAGATAAGTGATGATTAGGCTGATGGTGGAAGCTAGCTTCACCCGAAATCCTGCACCACAAGAGAACTGGTAATCTTACCTCTAACTGTCGAAACACAACAATACTGTTAACCTTGTTGTTATGGCGACAGACTTAGATAACATGGTGGTAGCCAGCCAAGCGGACTTAGAAAAAGCCTTAAGACCAACCAAACCGAGCAGAAATTTTTGTCCCCACTGGGAATCGAATCCGGGACCTCTGGGTCTAACCTAACCTAACCACCAGGCCACAGAGGCGGTTGTCATGTCTTAGTAATGCAACAATATTCTGCCTGGTATGTCAGAAGCGTATGGAAGCTGCTTGTTCTTCTTTTCGCGGCGATGGATTTGTATTAAATGGGGGATTTTAGATCCCTCTGATACCCATTATGAGTGCTCCTGATGCAACCTTACTCCATCTGATGGTGTCCAAAGTGTCCTTACACCTTCATTTTGAGACACAAAAACACGCCACTGATGCCGCAATTAACGTGTCCACTGGGGTCATGGATGCTGCTAAATTACAAGCATAATAACATCTCAAATTCAAATTAAATCATTTAGGTACTTAATTCAATTATAAAACTTGGAAAGTCAAGAATTCACCAGGAATAAAACTACTCGTACAAAGACGTAGTTCCTATTTTTAATCTAAATCACCAAATAAAATAAGTTGTACAGAAAGCATTGAAAGAAACCTCCTGAACTATTCTCGCTATTATTCTCACCACAGCAGAAGCTATATCGGCATAATTAGTGCCTAGACGAAAATGCGTAATCCTAGAAATCCATTTTCTATATATAGGGGCCAAAGAGTGGTACATTTTCAGTGCATTCCCCTAAACCAATGTTCTAATATAGATACGACTCATGTTCGTTATTCTCGCCAATTAAATTCTCGAAAATCATATACTTGTCGGAAACACTTTACTGAGTTGACTAATCAGGACGACAGCGTCGCCTAGCGCCCTCGCGCCCCTAGTCGCCGCAGGAGACGCCCCGGGCGTCGGGAGTCGCGAGCCGACTTCCGGCCACCGTAGGCGCGGGCTTGCGGACGGTGGGCAATGGGTAGCTCGCCGTCCGATTAGGACCAGGCCCGGGTCGACGGCGCGTTGTGTTCCACGCGCGCCTCAAAGAGATGTCAGCACCAACTGACGGGGTCCGTAAGGGCCAATGCCTGCCAGGGTTGCGAGTTTGTCCGAAAGGGATATCGCGGCCCCGGCACACAGGCAACGGAAGGAACATGGGTGGGTTTTAGTCAGTAAAAGTCTGACACTCCCTCTCGCTCCGCCCAGAGCGGGAGGAGTCATTTGATGATTTCCCACCCAAAAAAAAAAAAAAAAAAAAAAAAAAAAAAAAAAAAAAAAAAAAAAAAAAAAAAAAAAAAAAAAATGTAAACTTCTTTGATGGTACTTTTGATGTCCTTTTTTTACTTTCAACGAGGACATGTCGGTACTTTGTATTTTTAACTTGTTTGCAAACCCAGGTATGTTGTAGAGATTTTTTTTTTTCATTTTGTCCAACTGCATTTTTTAAACACTTGTACTTAGCAACAATAAAAAACTGGCGAAGTGTGAGTCGGACTCGCACACGAAGTGTTCCACGGTACAATACTTAATAATACATTTTTTTACTTTAGTAAAAAAAAAAAGTGCAATAAAAATACCTATCCTACCTATTACGGTTCATGAGATACAGCCCGCTGACAGACAGATGGACAAACGGACGGACGGACCTACAGCGGATGCTTACTAATAGGGGGTTGCATTTGGAACCCTTCCTGTACGGAACAATAAAAATATTTCATTCTAACTTTTAGAAAAAAGTTAAACAAAATTGCCTCTTTCTAAAAGATCATCAAAATCCTTTGCATACTTTCAGAGACACTTTTGTGGGCACTTTTGTGGACACATACAATTCAAACTACTGAAATTCATTATGTAGGTTACACGTGCAACAATAACCTAAGAAACCGTCCTCAGACGTCCCAGACGCTATAAATAATTCCGAAAAAGTCCCCAAATTATATTTCAATACTAAAACGAGCAATTATCATGACAAAGGCCGAATAGCCCTGATAGCCACAGTCTGATAGCCCGGATATTGTATAGAAAAGCTATTTGTACATAGAAATAGGATGGTTTTCATCTGTTTCCGAGTAAAATACGGCTTTTATTCTATTGAAGCAATGTAATATGTATTGTAAGTTAAAGTTTTGTGTTGGTCAGATGATGTAATAGTTCTTTAGGTATTGTGTCTAGGAAGGGAATTTGGTCGAAACTATTCTTGTTAGTATTGTAACATTGGATAAAGGAAATAGAGAACATTTTGTACTTACCTACGAGATTGCACGTAGTCATTATGTGAAAATTTTCAGTCGTTTAGGGTTTCCGAAACGATCAATTGCAACAGTCAATTCTTTCGTGATTGATACACATTGATGCGCAAATTGATCGTCTACTAAATGCAATTGAAGTGATTGATAATATTACTATAATTGCAGTAGATCGTTTCAGAGACCCTTTACGGCTAGTCGGAAGCACAAAAGTCTGACAGCCAGTCTTCCAAGAGGCATATAGGCAGGGAGGTCAGATAGGCAGTCACTCAATATAGATAAGTGAAATTCTGCTGCATTCGGTTTGATAAGAAGCCGAACCCAACATAGTTGGGAAAAGCATCGGCAGTGCAAGCAGTCATGGATTCCGGGGTTTAAACCCCACTTCAAAGTGTTTGGGCTGCTTTGTGTATATGCCTGCAATGTGTAATTGTGTTTCTATGCAAGCCCACGAAATTAATCATTATGCTCCTCTCAGCATACACACACGTTTGCATGGTATATATTTTTTCATTTATAAATGAATAACATGTATTCATATATATTTGTACACCTAATAGGTACTTATGTTTCATGCTGGATTATATTTAAACGCAATGAGAATTGTTACGGAATAAATAAATTGAACATCTATTCGGGTTTAAGGCTTCGTGCACGAAAAAAACCCTTTTTCGTCAATATCTTATGTAATTGTAAGAAAGCTTGAAATAATTGAAAAATTAAGTCTGTGTAATTATAAAAGTATAGTTTTCGTGGTGCTAAACTATTCGTGTTAGTCACAGCATCTGTTAATAGTTGCATCACTTTTGCGCTCTCAAAAATGGAGATATTGTATAATCATAAAATAACATATAATTTTGATTTTATTTTAAGGATAGCTGAAGACTAATTCGTGATTTTTGAATTTCTTGATATGGTTTTCTAAATAATAGGAAAAAATACATTACTGACAGGGTTAAAAAAAAAGGTTATTTCAACAATATTTTTCTGCTGGGTTTTGTATCGAAGTTGAAAAAATTGGTTCAGTCACATGCAACTCACATATCAATGTTGTTGAAATTTTTAAATGTTCAAAATTAAAAGTAGTAAAAAAGTGATCAAACTTGTTGCGAATATTTTTTATTTAACATAATCGAAAAATCTCTATCAGCCACATGCAAAATAAAGAACTCGACCTTTCAAATCACGACTAGTTTAATTCAAATTCTTTTTTATTTACTTTTTTGACTTTAATGTACAATATTCATCAAAATCAGTCGATTTCGTGCACGGCCTTATATGTAAATTTCCAAAAACGGTTCGTAGCTTTTCATCTATCCTTAGTTTGTTGACACTAAGAATCGGAAAAGAAGTAATTTGTGAATAGTCTTGTTGCATGTTGTTAATTTACTGTCATTATCGAATCGAATGTAATCTTTGAGTGATAAACCATCCCAAAATTAACCCCACTAAAACGTTATCGCACAAAATAAACAACAAGGCACTGCACTCAATTGCCTGCCCCTCCCTCCGCTACCCCTTTAAATCTGTGCCTAGGAATAAGTCTAAGTAGCAACGTTCCCAGCCTATAAGTCTACTAGTAACACTATATCATTTTAATAGTACACTAAAGAATAGCCAGCATTCCCTCGAATGCAGTAAAAACATTAATCTGGAAAATTTGGCATCAACGTTGTAAATTTTAATAGGATATCTTTCAACAATGGGGTATGTCCGTGGTTTATTTCGTGATAAAATTATGTTTTCCGCGGTTTGTTTTGACGTGTCCTGGCTATGAATATGGCTTATCTCTCATAGATTGGTCATCTCCAGCCTGAAGCAGCTGTAGCGGTCAGTGGCCTCTTAAATTGTCACTGAGCCTCGACCACTAAGGTACGATTTTAATTACCAGAGAAAGGTTTAATAGAAGGTAAATTAGGTATTATAGTATACCTGTCTGCTTATCAGGATATTAGAAAATGAAATAAATTGCACCATGAAAGCATTTTACATTTAGAAATAGTTCATCCAAATCCAGACAGAGAGTTTCTTTCGCATTCATAATATTAGTACCAATGGATTTAATAATGATCTACAATCTTTTTAGAATATTAAAAATGATCAGATCTCAAAATGAAAGGACATACTGACTCAGGTACCCCATAACTACGTGCCAAGTTTTTACCTTACCGACAGAGAATGATGTTCTCTTTTATATTGTCAATAATTGACAGCTTGGTGTTGCAACACTACCAGGGTTGCTAATGAATGAAATTAATCATAATCTGACTTTTAAAATTTATTACTTAACCAACTCTGCCTACACAGATCACAAGCATGATAAACCTCCTAATTTACGCAACGTAGTCCAGATCCAGACCTCAGAGAGATCTGTTTTGCCTTGATACAATGTAAACAATAGTGGTGACGTCACCGGTAGAACCGGTAGGTAACCTTCGAACAAATTACTGTGATTGGTCTGCTAAGGGCCGGTTCAATAAGTTGATTATAAAGGCTGTGAAGAAGAAAACATAGGCAGTGCATTCGACTAATGCTAACTTTAAAGCGCTGGTAACTAAGTACATTTTTGAAGGTTTTGCAAATGAACAAGATAAAATGATTGGTCTGAAGTCACCTTTCGACTCACTAAGTTAAAACACAACCTTTAACTACTCTAAGAAAATGATCATCCAATGAAGAACACATAGACCACAGCATTGCATTTGCAAATGTCAACTTTAGACGCCGTAACTAAGTTAACTTTTGAATGACAAAAGCTGTAAGTAGTGATTTTAGTCCGTTGTAAATGAAAATGATAAAATGATCGGTCTGAAATCGCCCTTCCTTCTAAAAAGAAAAGAAAAAAGAACAACAATAAAAAAAGAAAAAAAAAAGAAAAGATAAACATATAAAATAGTGCTCTGACCGAAATACTGAGTGACTAACTAAATAATTTGTAACAAAGCTTAAATATATCATCTCAGATGATATTTTTAAGCGGTTTGATTTGCTCCATTGCCTGATAGTCGCGCCCTGTAATACCAACATGGAACTGAACATCAATGGCAAAATGTTGTTGTGCTAACCTTTGCACACCCCGTGGAAACAAGCGAGGTTTTATGTTAATTAATCTATGACCTCACTTGTTTCAGCAGATACTCTCGTATAAATACAACTTCGCTGAATCAGAGCTTACATCATACATTCACACCAACAACAAAGTTGCCCTAATTCTTGTTCTCCATAACATAACATCACGCCCGTAATCCCCGAAGGGTAAGGCAGACGTCTACCTACAGTACCTACGCCCACATTTCGCCAGTTCTCTTAAATCCCATGTAATAGGGGACCAGCCTATTGCCATCAACCGGGCACAAATCCAGACTCCGGGCTGCTACTGAGAAATTCGTAACGGAAAAACTCATGACATTTTGCTCGACCTAGAAATCGAATCCAGGACCTCATGATCAACGAGCCAGGTATCTTCATACCATCTATAACTAAAAATATTATAAATTAAAGTAGTTTTTCGTGTCTGTCCTGTGTGACCGCGTTTTTCTACTAAACTACGCAATAGATTTTGATTTCGATTTTAGAGATTTTTTTCCGAAACGTATCTGTGTATGATTCAATAATATTGAACTTACATAACTACTTAATAAAATCTTAAATTAATTAATTCACTGACGTACGAAGCAGGCCCGGGGTGGGTTGTTAGCAAATGAATAATTCTTAGTCACCCAATTCCTTAGAACTGTTGTCTAAATATAATGCATGTATCGATTAGGCCATTTTCTATGCGAGGTGCAACGCAGGCGACAGATTTGAATGTGTCACAGTGTCACAGTGGACTCAATTATTAATTAGTAGAGCACCTCTACTCTAGTATGTTTTTTTTACCCAACTCTTGGCCCGCATCTCACCTGATAGATGAGTGATGATTAGGCTGATGGTGGAAGCTAGCTTCACCCGAAATCTTGCACCACAAGAGAACTGGTAATCTTACCTCTAACTGTCGAAACACAACAATACTGTTAACCTTGTTGTTATGGCGACAGACTTAGATAACATGGTGGTAGCCAGCCAAGCGGACTTAGAAAAAGCCTTAAGACCAACCAAACCGAGCAGAAATTTTTGTCCCCACTGGGAATCGAATCCGGGACCTCTGGGTCTAACCTAACCTAACCACCAGGCCACAGAGGCGGTTGTCATGTCTTAGTAATGCAACAATATTCTGCCTGGTATGTCAGAAGCGTATGGAAGCTGCTTGTTCTTCTTTTCGCGGCGATGGATTTGTATTAAATGGGGGATTTTAGATCCCTCTGATACCCATTATGAGTGCTCCTGATGCAACCTTACTCCATCTGATGGTGTCCAAAGTGTCCTTACACCTTCATTTTGAGACACAAAAACACGCCACTGATGCCGCAATTAACGTGTCCACTGGGGTCATGGATGCTGCTAAATTACAAGCATAATAACATCTCAAATTCAAATTAAATCATTTAGGTACTTAATTCAATTATAAAACTTGGAAAGTCAAGAATTCACCAGGAATAAAACTACTCGTACAAAGACGTAGTTCCTATTTTTAATCTAAATCACCAAATAAAATAAGTTGTACAGAAAGCATTGAAAGAAACCTCCTGAACTATTCTCGCTATTATTCTCACCACAGCAGAAGCTATATCGGCATAATTAGTGCCTAGACGAAAATGCGTAATCCTAGAAATCCATTTTCTATATATAGGGGCCAAAGAGTGGTACATTTTCAGTGCATTCCCCTAAACCAATGTTCTAATATAGATACGACTCATGTTCGTTATTCTCGCCGATTAAATTCTCGAAAATCATATACTTGTCGGAAACACTTTACTGAGTTGACTAATCAGGACGACAGCGTCGCCTAGCGCCCTCGCGCCCCTAGTCGCCGCAGGAGACGCCCCGGGCGTCGGGAGCCGCGAGCCGACTTCCGGCCACCGTAGGCGCGGGCTTGCGGACGGTGGGCAATGGGTAGCTCGCCGTCCGATTAGGACCAGGCCCGGGTCGACGGCGCGTTGTGTTCCACGCGCGCCTCAAAGAGATGTCAGCACCAACTGACGGGGTCCGTAAGGGCCAATGCCTGCCAGGGTTGCGAGTTTGTCCGAAAGGGATATCGCGGCCCCGGCACACAGGCAACGGAAGGAACATGGGTGGGTTTTAGTCAGTAAAAGTCTGACACTCCCTCTCGCTCCGCCCAGAGCGGGAGGAGTCATTTGATGATGTCCCACCCAAAAAAAAAAAAAAAAAAAAAAAAAAGCGTCGCCTAGCGGCGCTCGACAGACTCTACAACATAACGCTCGGACCGGCTGGTGCTAAGCAGACTTCATCGGTGGTAGTCGAGCAGTGAACATGTTTATAAACTGTCTTGCATTCCATGTAGTTGGGTTGTGTATCTACAGTGTGATTAATTCGATACACGATTCATAATCGTTTGTCCGTGCACGCCCTAACAAGGGGTGCCCAACCCGTTCATTAGGTAACAAGGCGTGCCCAACCCGTTCATTAGGTAACAAGGGGTGCCCAACCCGTTCATTAGGTAACAAGGGGTGCCCAACCCGTTCATTAGGTAACAAGGAGTGCCCAACCCGTTCATTAGGTAACAAGGGGTGCCCAACCCGTTCATTAGGTAACAAGGGGTGCCCAACCCGTTCATTAGGTAACAACACCACATCACAGACTACCCTACGAATAGGTGTAATTATTATGTGACTATTATATAATAATATAATAATAATAAAACGTTTATTTCAGATTAGGTAAATCCATAAAGCTTAATAGTTATAAAATAGTCAGCAAACAAACATAAAAATAACAAAATAAAATAATTCATTTAATGTAGTCGGGTAGGTTTAGGGAAATGAGGTGTTATTAGTTTACTTAGTACTGTTTAATATGTTGAATTATGGTTGGGCGACACGTGTTTTGGTGTGAAAAATTAAACTAAAAAAATTGTGTAGAGGAGATATTTTGGGGGCGTCTCAAAACAAAACAAAAGTTGTAAATTGAATGTTGAATGTGTTATAATAATCTGCATGAGTTTTTTAGGATAAATAATATTTGCATGTAGTTTATTTGCAAGTCCTTTCAATATCTACTATTGCATATCCGACATGAGGAAAATGTTGAACCCAAAAATGTTATGTTTAAAGTAAGAACGCAGTTGTGCAATAAATACATATATTTTAATCACATTTATTCAGTTTATTTTTACGTTTATTGGAGTTTTGTAGGTGTTTTATAGATCCCATGAATCGGAGTCGAACCTCGAAGTTGACCCCTATATTACTTGATATACGGAGAAAGCGTGTGGGTAGCCGTGAAAATCAAATTTTCTTATGTTTTTTTCAGGTCAGTATCAGGTTGTATGTTGATCTAAATATGATTCGCGGCCGTATCAAATGTTTATTTATGGAATAATAATCATAAAAGGCATCTATAAAACTCTCTAAGTTCATGTACCTAATCCTATTGATTAAATCATGACATTTGATTATTATGGTAACTTAAGGAGTTTTATTGCTGATTCTAATGATTATATATAATTCTGTAAAGCCATATTTGTTATGGTCGCGCATATTTTGATCAACATATAACCTGACACTTACGTGTAAATTGCAAAAAACTAAACATAATAATTTGAATTTTGCGGTCATACCTTAGCGCATCCCCCTTAAGGTCATATTTCGTGGAATTCAGACCTAACAGGTTGTCACGTACGTAACTCAGCTCCAATATAGTTTGCTACAAATTAAAATCAATGAAATTTGAATAATCATGGTTTTAACAGGCAGGCAAATTAACGTCCACGCTTCATTGTTACATATAATAACCTATAATTTGAAATAGAACCGCCTCGTTGGTCTAGTGGTCGCAAGCGCTACTGCTGAGCATGAGGTCCTGGTTTCGATTCCCGGGTCGGGTAAAGTATTATTGGGTTTTCATCTGGAATTTCTCAGTAGCAGCCCGGAGTCTGTGGGTATACTATTATAGCTCCTCTGCCTAACCTTTCTCAGTAGCAGCCCGGAGTCTGTGGGCATACTATTATAGCTCCTCTGCCTAACCTTTCTCAGTAGCAGCCCGGAGTCTGTGGGCATACTATTATAGCTCCTCTGCCTAACCTTTCTCAGTAGCAGCCCGGAGTCTGTGGGCATACTATTATAGCTCCTCTGCCTAACCTTTCTCAGTAGCAGCCCGGAGTCTGTGGGTATACTATTATAGCTCCTCTGCCTAACCTTTCTCAGTAGCAGCCCGGAGTCTGTGGGCATACTATTATAGCTCCTCTGCCTAACCTTTTTCAGTAGCAGCCCGGAGTCTGTGGGCATACTATTATAGCTCCTCTGCCTAACCTTTCTCAGTAGCAGCCTGGAGTCTGTGGGTATACTATTATAGCTCCTCTGCCTAACCTTTCTCAGTAGCAGCCCGGAGTCTGTGGGCATACTATTATAGCTCCTCTGCCTAACCTTTCTCAGTAGCAGCCCGGAGTCTGTGGGTATACTATTATAGCTCCTCTGCCTAACCTTTCTCAGTAGCAGCCCGGAGTCTGTGGGCATACTATTATAGCTCCTCTGCCTAACCTTTCTCAGTAGCAGCCCGGAGTCTGTGGGTATACTATTATAGCTCCTCTGTTTAACCTTTCTCAGTAGCAGCCCGGAGTCTGTGGGCATACTATTATAGCTCCTCTGCCTAACCTTTCTCAGTAGCAGCCCGAAGTCTGTGGGCATACTATTATAGCTCCTCTGCCTAACCTTTCTCAGTAGCAGCCCGGAGTCTGTGGGCATACTATTATAGCTCCTCTGCCTAACCTTTCTCAGTAGCAGCCCGGAGTCTGTGGGCATACTATTATAGCTCCTCTGCCTAACCTTTCTCAGTAGCAGCCCGGAGTCTGTGGGCATACTATTATAGCTCCTCTGCCTAACCTTTCTCAGTAGCAGCCCGGAGTCTGTGGGCATACTATTATAGCTCCTCTGCCTAACCTTTCTCAGTAGCAGCCCGGAGTCTGTGGGCATACTATTATAGCTCCTCTGCCTAACCTTTCTCAGTAGCAGCCCGGAGTCTGTGGGTATACTATTATAGCTCCTCTGCCTAACCTTTCTCAGTAGCAGCCCGGAGTCTGTGGGCATACTATTATAGCTCCTCTGCCTAACCTTTCTCAGTAGCAGCCCGGAGTCTGTGGGCATACTATTATAGCTCCTCTGCCTAACCTTTCTCAGTAGCAGCCCGGAGTCTGTGGGTATACTATTATAGCTCCTCTGCCTAACCTTTCTCAGTAGCAGCCCGGAGTCTGTGGGCATACTATTATAGCTCCTCTGCCTAACCTTTCTCAGTAGCAGCCCGGAGTCTGTGGGCATACTATTATAGCTCCTCTGCCTAACCTTTCTCAGTAGCAGCCCGGAGTCTGTGGGCATACTATTATAGCTCCTCTGCCTAACCTTTCTCAGTAGCAGCCCGGAGTCTGTGGGCATACTATTATAGCTCCTCTGCCTAACCTTTCTCAGTAGCAGCCCGGAGTCTGTGGGCATACTATTATAGCTCCTCTGCCTAACCTTTCTCAGTAGCAGCCCGGAGTCTGTGGGCATACTATTATAGCTCCTCTGCCTAACCTTTCTCAGTAGCAGCCCGGAGTCTGTGGGCATACTATTATAGCTCCTCTGCCTAACCTTTCTCAGTAGCAGCCCGGAGTCTGTGGGCATACTATTATAGCTCCTCTGCCTAACCTTTCTCAGTAGCAGCCCGGAGTCTGTGGGCATACTATTATAGCTCCTCTGCCTAACCTTTCTCAGTAGCAGCCCGGAGTCTGTGGGCATACTATTATAGCTCCTCTGCCTAACCTTTCTCAGTAGCAGCCCGGAGTCTGTGGGCATACTATTATAGCTCCTCTGCCTAACCTTTCTCAGTAGCAGCCCGGAGTCTGTGGGCATACTATTATAGCTCCTCTGCCTAACCTTTCTCAGTAGCAGCCCGGAGTCTGTGGGTATACTATTATAGCTCCTCTGCCTAACCTTTCTCAGTAGCAGCCCGGAGTCTGTGGGCATACTATTATAGCTCCTCTGCCTAACCTTTCTCAGTAGCAGCCCGGAGTCTGTGGGCATACTATTATAGCTCCTCTGCCTAACCTTTCTCAGTAGCAGCCCGGAGTCTGTGGGCATACTATTATAGCTCCTCTGCCTAACCTTTCTCAGTAGCAGCCCGGAGTCTGTGGGCATACTATTATAGCTCCTCTGCCTAACCTTTCTCAGTAGCAGCCCGGAGTCTGTGGGCATACTATTATAGCTCCTCTGCCTAACCTTTCTCAGTAGCAGCCCGGAGTCTGTGGGCATACTATTATAGCTCCTCTGCCTAACCTTTCTCAGTAGCAGCCCGGAGTCTGTGGGCATACTATTATAGCTCCTCTGCCTAACCTTTCTCAGTAGCAGCCCGGAGTCTGTGGGCATACTATTATAGCTCCTCTGCCTAACCTTTCTCAGTAGCAGCCCGGAGTCTGTGGGCATACTATTATAGCTCCTCTGCCTAACCTTTCTCAGTAGCAGCCCGGAGTCTGTGGGCATACTATTATAGCTCCTCTGCCTAACCTTTCTCAGTAGCAGCCCGGAGTCTGTGGGCATACTATTATAGCTCCTCTGCCTAACCTTTCTCAGTAGCAGCCCGGAGTCTGTGGGCATACTATTATAGCTCCTCTGCCTAACCTTTCTCAGTAGCAGCCCGGAGTCTGTGGGCATACTATTATAGCTCCTCTGCCTAACCTTTCTCAGTAGCAGCCCGGAGTCTGTGGGCATACTATTATAGCTCCTCTGCCTAACCTTTCTCAGTAGCAGCCCGGAGTCTGTGGGTATACTATTATAGCTCCTCTGCCTAACCTTTCTCAGTAGCAGCCCGGAGTCTGTGGGCATACTATTATAGCTCCTCTGCCTAACCTTTCTCAGTAGCAGCCCGGAGTCTGTGGGCATACTATTATAGCTCCTCTGCCTAACCTTTCTCAGTAGCAGCCCGGAGTCTGTGGGCATACTATTATAGCTCCTCTGCCTAACCTTTCTCAGTAGCAGCCCGGAGTCTGTGGGCATACTATTATAGCTCCTCTGCCTAACCTTTCTCAGTAGCAGCCCGGAGTCTGTGGGCATACTATTATAGCTCCTCTGCCTAACCTTTCTCAGTAGCAGCCCGGAGTCTGTGGGCATACTATTATAGCTCCTCTGCCTAACCTTTCCTTTCTCAGTAGCAGCCCGGAGTCTGTGGGCATACTATTATAGCTCCTCTGCCTAACCTTTCGGGGAAGACAGGCCTTGATGTTATGTTGTTTGTTGTTTAAACAATAATACCGTTTATCCTTCATCTTCCTTTAATATGAAATCAGGGTTAAATCCACCAGAAACTCAATATCTTATAACCCAAAAAGTGTATAAAGTACACAAGATCGTGTTATCAATTAGCAGACGATCCATCAACTCGATCCTAATCTAGATTGAAAAGATTTAGAGGTCACTGACCTTGTTGTGGGTCTGTAATCCATGAAATGCAAAATGTAATGCTAAACCGCTGTATGCTGTTCCATGTAATGCTGGGGCCACATTGTCGCGATAAGGCGAACTTCGCGCACTCTCTCGCACACCGCTCGACGTCTCGCTGAGAAGCAGACCGCGTGAAGTGTAGTTCGCTTTATCGCGACAATGTGGCCGTAGCAATATATTCGACCTCGTAATTGCTTTGCCACTTTTGGCAACGATTAGCAGTAAATTGAAACTTCACGAAGGTTGAAATTATCTGTCAGATTCACGAATAGAACTTGACGTTTTATAACGTGGTGATACAACAATACTTATAGACAGTTTAACATAGAAAGGTTTAATTGTTTACCTTTCAGGAGGTGAAAGTACTCATGATTCTAAACACTTTTCACTACAGGACCAACTACGAAATAGTAAAAGTAAAATACATCTGTTTCATACATTTTCATCGGGTAAATATTGTATTTTATATGACACAGCTGATATTGTATCGATATTTCAGAGTTGGTCTCATAGTGAAATTTGTTCATAATCATGAGTACTTTCACGCGATTCAAGGTTAACAGTGAATTAATAATCACCGTGTATAGTGGAGTAAGGAATTGAATAGGACTTTTCAAATAGAGCCAGTCGTACCGGAATTACAGCGATATGCATGTGGTTAATACGTTCAGGCCCACCGGTGGACCACGGAGTATTTGCTGACATGGCGGGGTGTACCTACACACGGCTACACATCATGCTATACATTTCCAGTTTAAGCTGATCTCACATTGTATAGGATTTCCGTACAATACGAGGTCAGCTTACCTTACCACCGGTGGCCACGTCACACTAGACTTTCAATGTACTAAGAAATTCGTGCCACTTTGAGAGAAAGTGTTGTACTTATCGTTCCCGCCTAGTAAAATTGAGATCATGAGATGGATATTATTTCGAGAAGAAAAAGAACATCAATGTTAAAAATTTTACGTATAAAAAAAACACACACACGACATAAATTCTACGAAATGCAAATTATTTATGATGAATTACGTTGAGAAAATGTATTTCTTAGAAAACTAAATCAAAATTGAAAAAACAAAATATAATGAAATACCATCATGGATAAAATGAAAATTGTTTTCTATGAACCCTATTGAAACAATCCATAATATTTTGATTAGTGTAAGACGATCGTTTTATATTTGAGCGAACATCGAAAATGTCTTCTTCACTTGAAAATGTAGCCAGTCTGCGACATCGGATATCATGCGACGGTAATTCATAATGTCGGTCTAATACGGAGCTGCGGAGTCGTCTGAATTTTCTTCGAACACCACGTAGTCGTCGCTCTGAAAATCCGATACCTCCCCCACCGGATTATTTCGGTCATTATCAGAACTGTGACACGATCCCGGGCTTACAGGTGGACTATTATCTTCATTCAACATCCTTTTATGCAATAAACATAGGCACAAACAAACTCATACACTTAATCATGCGCGCGCGGCTAATTACCTGGTGTCGTCGTGTTTCTTGGAGGGAAATGCACGAAATTGCACTGGCGTCGTTACGTCAGCGCGGCACGCGTTCGTGCCTATCCTGAGCCGTGTCCACCCGTGGCGCACCCCGCCCGGCAATACTTTGGGTTTATGGGGCGGTGATGTACCACCGGTGGCCATCAGGATACCAAATACCCACTCATGAGGTGTCGGTCTGAACACGTATCCCAACACAGTGAAAGGTATCGATCGCATGTCGCTAAGCGGGGGGTAGTCAATAGTAGCCCGGAGTCTCGATTTGTACCTACCTATTACATGGGACTTAAAATAATTAATGAAGTATGGTTGTACTCTACAATAAACCCCAGCCCACACCTTCGAGGAACTGGCGTGATATTATTAATTACTTTCCCAAAATCTCTAAACACCATTTTGGATTCTATTATCCCTCAAACCGTTCTTCACATGTCCGTCAGTTCCCCTGTCCTCCATGTTATGTTGTTGCTAAGGGAAAAGTTCGCGAACGTTACTCATATAAGTACTTTATGAATAGACTTAATGTACCTACACAAGTTATGGTGCAGTTAATTTGACTTACTATGATGTAAAGGACCTTATTTAGCCATGGGACTTCCCGTTTGGATGTGTGATTGGGTTTTTGGTTAAAAATAAGACTATGACGGTAGTTAGTTTCATTCAAAGTTGAGGCTGTGCGTAGAGTTTTTTTTTCTGATGAATTATAGTTTCTAGACCATAAAGTCTAGAAACTATAATACAACTTGAAAAGTTTTCAGGTTTTATAAAAATGAATCAATGGAGCTCGTGGCTAAGTAACAACAGCCGCACTGGTCGATCCATCAGGTTAAGCTACGCTTGCCGGGGTTGGTCAGTGGATGGGTGACCATCTTTACATACCGAGAATCCTCCGTGCCACGGAAAGCACGTTAAGCCGTTGGTCCCGGCTGTCATTCGTGGATCTTTGACAGTCGTTACGAGTCGTCAGAAGCCCGAAGGTCTGACACCAGTCTTACCAAGGGGTATCGTATTACCCAGTTACTGGGTTGTGGAGGTCAGATAAGCAGTCGCTCCATGTAAAATACTGGTATTCAGCTGCATCCGGTTAGACTGGAAGCCGACCCCAACATAGTTGGGAAAAGGCTAGGCAGATTGATAAAAATTAATCACTGACAAGTAAATTCGCCGGGTAAAAGCGCTAAATTCAAATGCTTGACAAAATTTACTTAATACTCGTAAGTTCCAAATGGTTTCAGCTAAGACCATTATTAGGCACATTTGAAAATCAAAATAGATAGGTAGTATAAAAAATTGTATATGCCTACTTATTTGAGTTTAGTCTACCCGTGCAAAGTCCGAGACTATCTTGTAATCCGACAGTCCCTTCCAAGTCTCTTCCAAGTCCCTTCGAAGTCTTTATAAACGGTTTTGATTGTACTAAGTCTTAGTTGTTGTTATAGCCGATAGTCGTTATAACCAAACACTAATGATGAGTAAACAGCAATGATGGTACCTCCAAATTTCGTCGCTATAACCTGTACGGCGTAATTGTTACAAACGGTTTTGACTGTAATATGCAAATCATTCTTCTAAAGGCCCTCGATTTTGTTTCGCTTCTTGCAAAGTCATGATAAATTCAATAAGTATATTGTTATTGTCTTCAAAAACATAAATACTTAACGGTCCACGTGTTACTTACCTCCAAACCAACAACAATAAATATTAAACAAACAACATTAAAACTCTAGACTCGCCCCCCATTTCAACCGCAACCTTCGACAAAGTCGGTAAAAACAGCAACTTCTCAATTAAACAAGAAACGATAAACAAATATACTCCATTATAACTGGAAGTAAAACATCCATTATTGAAGAAAACATTGAAATGTTTTTGTCATTTTTTTCCATTTCAAGTTTCCACCGACCTCTAAAAGTTTGGAGGAGATAATTTCTGAAGTTTGATGGTTTCGGGTTCAATCTTTTAAGTGATTTTGTTTTAATTTTTAATATTTAATCTTGCTTTTGTGAAATATTTCTCATTGTGTGGCGTCTAGATCGCCGCAGGCGAACTACGCATCAAAGACCTGACGTCACACAAATTCTGCATCGCGCAATTAGCCCAGGTCCGTACGGCCAATTTTTTCCCGCAGCATCCGCATAAGTCTTGATTCCGTGGGAATATTGAGATAAAAAGTATTCTATGGCCTAACCTAGCATAGTCTATCCATATGCTAAATTTCATCCAAATCCGTTTAGTCGTTTAAACGTGACAGCGTAACAAAGAAACAAACAAAATAGTATGGATTCCTCAATCACGAGTCTAGACAAAATCAAACTGAGGTTGCTAATTTAATTACATTATTATTATTTTATTAATATATACAAAATATATACCTAAAACATTTTAAAAGGGTAACTATGGAGTTTCTTACCCATTCTTTTCCATATGATTTTCGTACGAAGAAGAATGGAACCTTTTGATAGGGGCGGCGCGGCGCCTAGAATCAATTCCGTTTTCTTGTAAATTTTGACGTTCAAAAGTGCCTTAATGATTTGACTTGGACTTTTGTCCATTCTTGTCACAGCACACATACTTCTCAACAGCCTCATCTCAGTGCATAATTCTATTCATATTATGCATGCATAAATATCTCCTTTCTACTCGAGGATGAAGCAGCATTTTCCTCTAAGCACATTTCATCCCCAAATGAGCGAACATTTTTTAAACTTATCCCAAGTTATTGAACTCTCATTGGCCCACTTCTGAGTCGAAACTTTCCACTCCATGAATAACGTCCCGACTTCGATTCCCGTGCAGTGCACCGAGCTGATTCAACGTTATTGTGTTGTAAATCATATTATAGTTTTGTTTGCTTTTTGCTGTTATTTTAATGTAAGCAAGAGTTTTGTGCGGTTGCGATATTTTGGTGAAATTAGAGGAAATAGAAGTTTAGTTTCAGTTTGAGATTTTGTTTAGATGACCATATTTTATTATTGTGTATCTTCCATTAGATGAGTTAAGCTCTGGCCAAACTGAGGCAATTCCCGCGCGGGATACGGGACGAAATTCACTCGCGCCGATTGTGGCAACATATTTGTTAGACCGTAAAGTCAAAGTCAAATAATTTATTTTAATAATTTATTTTAATAGGCACTTATGAGGCACTTTGAACGTCAAAATTTACAAGAAAATAGAATAGGTTCGAAATCGAAATTGTAATAAACGAAATAATAATATAAACAATTAAATTAGCGTACTCAAACTTGCGCAACTAGTTGCGTAACTTCTTAATCATTAATTAAAACAATCCTCGGTGTGGCCAGATCGTTAAATATAGGAAAAAAATACGTATGTCTTACATAGTATGTCGGTATACTTGATGATCGAGTTTTAAATAAAATATAACTACAATTTCAAAAATTAAGTTGGAATATAAAAATAACCAAACTAAATTATAGGTAACATAAATGATTCATTAGAGAACTATCTAATAGAACTCCAATGGTCTCAAATTAGAGACCCTATAATATAAAATCACTGTATGTAGGTATATCTTTATACAGCGACTTTAAGTGATGATGATGTCTTTATCCTTAAAAAATATCAGGTACATAATACTCGCAACCAACTTAAGTATGTTTAAATAAGCAAGGAGAACATGCCTAAATCTCAACACATTTTTTTTTAATGTTTCCAGTGACACAACTCCTAAACTAATATCATTTCCCCGGTACCAAAACCTAATTATTCTACCAACGCGTAGGTGTTTGTGTTAAGAGTACGTGCAAGAATTCACTCGACAGAGTTTAGGCACATTCATTGCAATGCTATGTTTGTGTGCACCATTCACTCACACACGCCTAAAGATCGAGCGTAGTGATCGGTTAAACAGTTTTGATTTTATAGATGATTTATTTTCTTAAGTTACGTAAGCACGGTTAAGAAATAAGTCTGAAATGTTTGTTTAAATTCGTTTAGTATATTTATAACAATCAACTTAAAATGCTTATTTTATTTTTTTCTTTACATTCTTGTACATAATATATATAATAGTTAGTTGTAAAATAAATAAAGTGATATGAGAATACTGAATAAATAAATTAAAGCTGTAAAAAAAAAAACTTTAAATGCTACAATTTGGTTTTAGATGTATTTAGGTACATTTAGACATTTAATAACATTGAGGTAACCGTTTTACATATGTTAATACGAGCAGTGGAACCGATTCGCTTGTACACTGAATTCTTTATGTGTCACAAAAGGAATTAAAAAAAAAACATCTAAATCAGTCAAGCCGTTTTGGATAAGAAGAATTACGAACAGACGCACATTATTTTGTTTATTGCCAAGCATGCAAAATTTTTATGTTTCTCAAAAACAAGCAAAGTACTTAAAATAAAATGTGGGTCAAAATGTGGTAGGTGGCGTACAATTTCTGGAATATGTTTACATAGAACACGTGCGCGCCTGTGACGCAAAGTAATAACTAACGCTCGCGATGGGAAGGCCCGGTCACTACTGTCGGGATGGGTTTTCCTCGGTCGTTAATATAATTCACTTTGCAATTTATTTAAGAAATTAAGCAATTGTTTATTTAAAAAATAAAGTTCTGATTCTTAAATGAAAAATAAATAATTAAAAATCTTAAGATTATTATGTAATTTTTAAAATATCTTAAAAGTGTTTGTAAGTATTAGAAAAAAAGAGGAGCCCGTGGCTAAGTAATAACAGCCGCACGATTCGATCTATCAGGTTAAGCTACGCTTGCCAGGGTTGGTCTGTGGATGGGTGACCATCTTAACATACCGAGACTCCTCCATGCCTCGGAAAGCACGTTAAGCCGTTGGTCCCAGCTGTCATTCGTGGATCTTTGATAGTCGTTAAGGGTCGTCAGAAGCCCGAAAGACTGACAACCAGTCTTACCAAGGGGTATCGTATTACCCAGTTACTGGGTTGCGGAGGTCTGATAGGCAGTCGCTCCATGTAAAACACGGTATTCAGCTGCATCCGGTTAGACCGGAGGCCGACCCCAACATAGTTGGCAAAAAGCTAGGCAGATTGATTGAAGTGTTAGAAAGAAAAAAAACTTATTTGTTTTGATGTTTTTAGAAAATTACTTAATTTCAACGTCTTTTTTCTGCTATATTTTGTATAAAAGTTGAAAAAAGTGGTTCAGCCACATGCAAGTAGACCATGATGATATTGATGATATTTTTTAATTTAAAAAATCAAAAGTAGTTTCTTGGAACAAAACGATCAAAAGTCAATTTTGCATCATTTTTCGGAAAACTTGTTGTGAATATTAGTGATTTTCCATGAATACTTAATTTATTTGATAAATCCCTTTCAGCCACATACAAAACAAAGAACTTGACTTTTCAAATCACAAATAATTTTGTTTAATTTCTGTTTCCCTTTACCACAACGAATGAACAAAAGTGATCAAAATCAGTCGATTTTGTGCACGGCTTCTTAAAGTTAGCAAACTTAAGGCGAAAGCGCCAGGGTAGCCCGCGAAATTAAAATTTACTTTTGCCTTTTGCAATTTGCAGGTTAATATCAGGTTTTATGTTGATCAATGTATGATTCGCGATCGTAACAAGTATGAGGTTACAGAATTATAATTATTAGAATCAGCAATACAACTCCTTAAGTTAGAATTGGCCTCAAATTTCCTGATTTCATGAAATCACCATTACAACTGTCTACGTTCAAATTACCCTATTGAATAGCACTAATTCATGAAACATGAAGTCAATTCTAACTGAGAGAGTTGTATTGATGATTCTTATGATTATATTTCTGTAAACACAGTGTCGTTGTTGTCGAGAATTACATTTTAAATCATAACACAACCTGATACTGACATGCAAATTGCAAAAAACGTAAGGAAATTTGAATTTCGCGGGCTACCTTACCGCATCACCCTTAAAGAAGGTTAAGAAGAAAGAAGAAGGCTTTAAGGTTTCCAATCCCTCTCTTCCAACTGACTTCCGTCCAATTTCTATCCTTCCCTTCCTATCCAAAGTGCTTGAGGCCTGTGTCCACAAACAATTCTCCAACTTTGTTCATCGCAATTCACTCATTAGCCCTCTTCAATCTGGGTTTAGGCCAGGCCACAGCACTATTTCCGCACTCCTTAAAGTGACTGGCGATATAAGGGCAGGACTGGAAGACACCAAAGTTACGGTTCTAGTGTTGGTGGATTTCTCGAATGCCTTTAATACCGTCAGTCACGACATCCTGTTAGCCATTCTGTCATATCTTATGGTCTCTCCCGAAGCACTGGAATGGTTCTCCTCTTACCTTCAGGAACGTCAGCAGTCTATTCATGTTGGGGATTCTTCTTCATGCTGGTGTGATTTGGAAACTGGCGTTCCTCAAGGCGGTATACTTTCTCCTCTTCTGTTTTCTATTTTTATTAATCGTATAACTTCCGAACTTCAGTGTGCGTATCATCTGTATGCAGATGACTTGCAGTTGTACTGTCAGGGAAGGGTTGATGAACTGCCTGGTGCTATCGACAAATTAAACAGGGACTTGATAGCCATAAAAACCTGGGCTGATAGATTTGGTGTAGCCGTTAACCCTACAAAGTGTCAGGCGATCATCATTGGCAGTCCTCGCGGTATTAGCAAGGTGGATAGTACAACCTTGCCACCAGTTCTCTTCAATTGCACGATCGTTCCTTTTAGTACTGACGTGAAGGACTTAGGCTTGCACATTGATAGTACACTAAACTGGCGTACTCAAGTCGCTAGGGTAAGCCAGAAGGTTACTGGAACGCTGCGGGCTCTGTACCGATTGAAAAATGTATTACCCTTGAGTACGAAGACTATGCTTGTGCAGTCCCTAATCTTCCCTATCATCGATTATGGTGATGTGTGCTACTATGACCTGAATGCAGATCTACTCGACAAACTTGACCGTCTTCTCAATAACTGCATTCGATTCATTTTCAATCTGCGTAAATATGATCATGTCTCTGCGCATCGGACGCTTCTAAAGTGGTTGCCCATACGCCAACGCAGAGAGCAAAGGGCGCTGACCACCTTGTTTTCATTTCTTGACTCTCCCTCTTCCCCTAGTTATCTAGCTCCCCACTTTCAGTACATTTGCGCCAACCACAATAGAAATCTTCGTTCATCTCACAATCGTCTTCTTCAATGTCCCACTCACCGCACAGACTTCATTCACTCTTCCTTCTTCATTCAGTCTATCTCTCCGTGGAATGAGCTCCCCCAGGAAATCAGAATGGCGACCAACCGATTATCGTTTAAAGTTAAAGTTCGCGAGCACATTCGCAAGAAACTGGCAGTATCATCACTACGGTAATGTTTTCTCATTGATTGTCTTAGTTGTTTTAGTATATTTATGTGTATTTATTTGTACTTTTATTTATATATAATTAGGTGTATATATTATATTAATAGTTTTTGATAGATATATGAATATCTTTATATTTAAATAAATATTTATTCCTGAATTCTCGCTATTGCACCTGCCACTGTTTGTCTCTGCATCACCCAAAGGTTGACTGGTAGAAAATGCCTATGGCATTAAGTCCGCCTCTGTACATTTGTGTGCTTGAAGTATTAAATAAATAAATAAAGAGGCAATTCTCCTAATGATACTCCTCAGTGATACTCAAACGACTTAGCATTATCTGCTCCCTGAGCCACACCTGTTGTGGGCGTACACTGTATTACGTTTTAGAGAGTGATGAGTTTCTTGCAAGCTTTTAGTGGGGGTTAGCTTATGATATTTATACTTGATGATTTCTTGAAAAGATTAGGGTTAAGGGATTAAGTTCAAAGTTAAGTAGTCATGAGAAGGAAGATGAAACTATCGCCAATTTGTTCTACAAATGTGTTAACACCAACAATTAACATTAAACACCAACAATTAACAACATTATTTGTGTAACGTTAACTAATGAGCAGTCGCCTCCTGACTGCGAAAAGTTTGGTGATAGGGTTACAAAGAAAAGGAAATAAGAAAGAAAATAAGCTTATTTGCGGTAAACATGACGCAAAGAAAGAACAAAAACACATCCACGCAAAACGGCCATCGCTCAGTATATTGCTGCAACCATATGCGGGACAGAGCCCCAGCGCTGGTTTTCAGTGAGATGACGTCGATTGGTGCAACATAAAATGAGATATAAATAAGAAATAAAAAACCGGCCAAGTGCGTGTCGGACCACGCACAATGAAGGGTTCCGTAGTTGGGATGAATTTATCGCAAGAACAAACCTAACATAATAGTTAAAATAACATGATCCCCATACATTCCAACTTTGTTTCAAATTCAAAATATTTTATATCACATAAACCTATTTATGGACATTTATGAAACGTCAGAAGTTAGGTGCATGGTTCCAATTGGTCGTTTCCTATGGAGAAGAGCCGGCAAGAAACTCCACGGTTACTCTTTTAAAAGTAAATGGTTTTTACAATATTTTTAAATTACAGTGTTAAAAGGTATGAGAGGACTGTGTAGGCTTATGAACAAGTACCAGGTACTTAGCAAAATATAAAACGGTCCACAGATCTAAAGTCTGTTAAGCCTACAACGTTCTCATATTCACATAATCCAAAAGAAAATAATAAAAAAAGATAAATAAAATATTAAATTAAAGATTTATTTAACCCAAATGCCATAACTGCTACTACAGCTGTAACAAATGTAATTTAATAAAAATTATAGAATATTGTAGGTATATAATGTCAAATAATGAAAAGATTATGTCAAGGAAGTATGTAAAAAGAAAGTAAAATAAAAATTTAATAATCATCGTAATTTGGGAGCAGTTAATATACATTTATATAGTTATGCCGTTAATGATGTACCAGGGAAGCCACATGTGCAGAAGGAATTATTGCCAAACTTCATTGTCTTCAACGTAGTCTTTAATCTTATACGTAATATTATGCTTTCTTGATAAGGACACGTTTGATGTGGGTTTTGAACTTTCCATCGCTAAGTTCTGTAACCGACTTTGGCGACTTGTTATAAACTCTCTTGTTATAACTTGTTTATAAGAAATGATTTACTAGTTTTAGTTAATCTAAATTTGGGTATCACAATTTAATGTTTACTACGGTCCCTACATAAAGGTTCATTAGAAAACCAGCGTCAGAACGCATCTGTCTGGTATTAATGCTAAACTGAACCTTTTTGGCGCAGCCACACTACTCGTATTATTGTTAAAATATTATTGTCACTTTTTTTTTTGTTGAACTTTGTGTTTCACGAACTGTGTCCAAATAAACATTATTCTTTCTTTCTTTCTTTACGTGTATATTATGGAAATCGCTTCTTATTTTGAAAAGTCCTAAGTTTTTGCGAACATACATTTTTTTTTTCCAAAATATTAAGAGAATGCTAAGTTAGTATATCAATTTCTTTGAATTTATTTGTATGGGACTCACGAGGACCCATTTTACAGATTGCGCGAATTGCCCTCTTTTGTCAAATGAAAATTGAATGTACATCAGCTGCCTATTCCCACAACAGAACGCCATAAGACATAATACTGTGGAAAAAAGCAAAGTATACTAACTTAGCTGTGGCTACATAAGTCAACTGCCTTATTGTCTTACTGCTTCAGCAGTTGAACTTGATCTACCTGAAAGAGCTCTAATGTGGGCGCCCCATTGCAATCTCGACTCTTAAGTAATTCCTAGAAATACAGTTTCTGTAATAGAATCTAGTTTCTTGCCATCGAGTTTTAAATTTAAACCTACTTGAGGTACATTTGGTAATGAGAACTTAAGAGATTTAGTTTTGTTAGGACTATGTAAAAGATTAACTGCAAATGTAAGATTGTACGCACAATATTGAGTGATTTACCATGTTTTTTTAAGACCATAGACTTCTTATAGGTTTTCCTGTAATCTATTAGCATAGCATATTCATAACATAAAATTTTCGTTTTTAATTTTCTTATTTGCCCGCCAAAAGTGACCCCCATATTCAAAATTCATTTATTTACTAATAGTTAGACTTCTAGGTCTGCGTCAGAATTCTTAAGAAAAGTAGTGATTCATATTGGCACATGTCCACTGATGAACATGGGATATCTCACTCCATAGTTATTACAGTATGTTGTTATAAGCGGACAGAAGAACAATGATTTTTAGACACCTTTTGTAACCCCTTTCACGATAAAGAAGGATGATATCCATAGCAGAGAAAAAAAATCTTTCAAACAAAATAAAACACTTCAAATAAATACAGCTTTTTCGTTAACCTTTTCCCAACTATGTTGAGGTCGAATTCCAGTAGTAGTACTCGTATCTAAATACCAATATTTTACACATGGAGCGACTATCTGACCTCCACAACCCAGTTATTGGGTAATACGGTACCCCTTGGTAAGACTGGTTGTCAGACTCTCGGGCTTTCCGCCTGACGCAGGTCCTCACCGGACATGGTTGTTTCGGGAGGTTCCTGTTCCGCATAAGGCGGGAGGAAACGCCCGGATCCGGCACTGTGTGGATCGCCCGGAGGACACGGTGGAGCATACGGTGGGGGTCTGCCCGGCTTGGGCGGGGCACCACCGTGTCCTCACGGAGGCGATCGGCGGCGACGATCTCTCGCGTCCGGCCCTGGCTCAGGCCATGGTCCGGAGCGAGAGTGCATGGGAGGCCGTCACTTTCTTCTGCGAAGCAGTAATGCTCGCGAAGGAGGAGGCGGAGCGCGCGAGGGAGAGGCAAGATGCGTGCCCTCGCGCCTCTAGTCGCCGCAGGAGATGCCCCGGGCGTCGGGAGTCGCGAGCCGACTTCCGGCCACCGTAGGCGCGGGCTTGCGGACGGTAAGCAATGGGTAGCTCGTCGTCCGATTAGGACCAGGCCCGGGTCGACGGCGCGTTGTGTTCCACGCGCGCCTCAAAGAGATGTCAGCACAAACTGACGGGGTCCGTAAGAGCCAATGCCCGCCAGGGTTGCGAGTTTGTCCGAAAGGGATATCGCGGCCCCGGCACACAGGCAACGGAAGGAACACGGGTGGATTTTAGTCAGTAAAAGTCTGACATACCCTCCCGCTCCGCGGGAGAAGATAATTGATAATTTCCCATGATCAAAAAACAAAGAAAAGACTTTCGGGCTTCTGACTACCCGTATCGACTGTCAAAGATCTACAAATGACAGGCGGGACCAAAGGATTAACGTGCTTTTCGAGGCACGGAGGGTTGTCGGTACGTAAAGATGGTCACCCATCCACGGACTGACCGCGGCAAGCATAGGTTTACCTGATCGATCGACACGTGCGGGTGTTATATCTTAGCCACGACCCCTATGGTATATAAACATACAGGTAGAAATATAAGGGCGTTTACAAACACCTCTGACTACCCCTTCGGGCAGTCAGGCGTGATATTCCTTGGTATCGACATACGCAATAACATTTGACATTTCAATCCAAAATGGCCGACCCAGTTCTAAAATTACAGTTCGCAAACTTACTATAATAAATATTTCAAGTTAAATTGCAAAATATGACTTATGGCGCTTTCAAAATTTGTTCGTTGGTGAAATGAAAAGTCTAATTTGCTGCGAGTTAATCTATCTTCTCTCGTGGAATGCTGTAGTAATAAAAAGATTAGCTTATCTGTAAGGTTGCCTAGAGTTTAACCCATTGTTTGCCATCCTTTGTGGTATCTATGTGGTTGCCAACCCCTGACTTTGGATTTCTCATATCTCCTTCCGAAAATTCCTTAAATCTGACTCTTTGTCAAAATTCATTATTTTTACTTTTTTATTTCGGGTAGCAGGTATATGTTTTAACACAAATGAAGGTAAATTAATAATTAAGGTCAATTATGCTCTATTTACAAAACAATAACTTGTTGTTAAAGATTCCAAGACTTCAAATTGTTTTCATGTCTTACCTAACCATACATTAAATTCGCAATTTTCTCACTATTCAATAAATAAACATGAGAATACTATTTCAACTTTCCCCAAAAAAAAAACCTAAAAATGAAAAAAGAAAGTGTGGTGTGGTCGGCGGACCTCCGTCAGGAACGCAGTTTCTTCTCACGTATGATATAAAACAAAACAAAAACTTTTGAGACTTGAAACTTGCGACCTTGAAAGACTACAACTTACCATGGTTTAGTGGCATCAATTCTGCGATTTGGAGATAACAAGTATTTAAGACGCCGTTATATGCCAGTGGCCTTAAGTGGTTAGCTTGCGTGTTCTGTACTGAGCTCACGCAACGCATCGTACGTATCCAGCCCGTAATAGGACTCGCCCATGAAGGAGCGCTGTCTCAAATTAGACGCATTATTAATTTATTAGTCTTAAATCAAAAGGTATTTTAATAGAAGACGTATACTAAAAGATAAATAATTAAATCGTCTTTAAAATGGTGAAGGTTTTAGAAAAATACGGTTGATAGTTTTTGCGGATTCTTCGTTTTTATCCGCGTTAGTGAGTTCACTTTACAAATGAATTACACTATGTAATATAAACATAATCTTAAATATTCACAGATTGAGTTATTAAGAAAATGCTCTTATTAAACGTACTAATGTTTTTTTCAAATCATGAACACTTCTCGTTTAGACGTGATTTTCAGTATACAATAATTAAAAGTCGGTTATGGCCCAAAAACGTTGTTTAAGGGTAATGTTTGGCCTGAAAATCTCAGACAGTTGTATAACTATGTTTAAGTCCCTAAAAGTGTTAACATTTCCGGCATTAGATATTTTAGAAATGGCAATTTTTGTAAGAAATAATAAGAATGACTTTCTAACAGTGTCAGAAATTAGAAAAGGGCGGAACGCGTGAGGGAGAGGCATAATTCGCGCCCTCGCACCCCTAGTCGCCGCAGGAGACGCCCTGGGCGTCGGGAATCGCAGACCGATTCCTGGCCACCGTAGGCGCGGGCTTGCGGACGGTGAGCAATGGGTAGCTCGCCGTCCGATTAGGACCAGGCCCGGGTCGACGGCGCGTTGTGTTCCACGCGCGCCTCAAAGAGATGTCAGCACAACGGAAGGGCTCCGCTAGCACCGATGCCTGCTGGGGCCGCGGGAAAGTCCGAAATTGATACCGTGGCCCCTGGAAACGAACGGGCAACTGAAGGAACACGGGTGGGTTTTAGTCAGTAGGAGTCAGAGAAGTTATTTGATAATACCCCACCCTCAAAAAAAAAAAAGGGGATGTAGGAGAGGTCATTTGCGACCGAACGACCCCTAATGATCCTTATGCTAAGGTCAACCATTATCAAGTAATTTTATATATTTTAAAATGAATGAAATAAAATTATAAAATGTCAAATGACTCGAAAATTGTTAACATTTGCATACGAGTCAGAAGGGGTCATTTGGTTACAAATGACCTCTCATACCTCCCCTTATTTTATTGCCGACATATAACCGTTAACTTAGTATACATATCTCTCTAGGTATTGTTAAATAAATTGTCAGTAAATTTTCCGTCAGCTTAAATGAATACTCATTGACAATACAAACAATAATTTCTTCCAGAATTTTCCTCGCTTTTGTCTGTCTCTACAGACAAAAGGCCTTGATATTTCGTTTTTTATGAGTGTAGATCAAATATAACGGCACAGTGAAGAATTGAGACCTTTAATAAGCATCGCCCACGTGTGGCTGTATGTTATCCTTGACAACGTTAGCTCTAGATGTCGTAAAAGCATGTTTGGAAGATGAGCGTACATGTTAGGAAAGTTTGTGCGAACTTGTCTTACATATATGTCGCTGTAAGTTTTGTAGTCTTCTTCTTTTCGTGTGGTTAGTAACTAACCAGGTGTCAAGAGTTTTAAAGCCGCCCATGGGCGTCTGATTTGGCTTCACATGCCATCGAGAAATATCTCTCAGGCATGCATGTTCTCATAATGTTTTCCTTCACCGTTTTTAAAGCAAGCGGTGGTGGTGGTGGTTTTGTAGTTATAGATATTTATTTATTTATTTAAGGACAACCAACAAAGCATACACCAAAAATACATGTTAAAATACCCATATATTTTTTACATTTTGTAGTGTAGCCTTTATTAAAGGCTATCACGGCATGCATTGAACATAGGAGTAGGAAGTACAGTAACAAAACAGTTACAAAAAAATAAAAATAAAGATTTGATTAATTAATATAGTTTGTTGATTTATTAATATAGTTTGTTGAAAATATATCGAAGAAAATGAAAAGTAATTAAAGCTTTTAATTATTATGACAGTTGTCGAAACTTCAATATAAAGAAGGATGTAATTATTTCTAGGAAAACTACATAATATCTAAATATAAAAGAATCTATTTACAGATTAATAACCCTTTTATACATGTTACCCGGAATTTCCCATTTCTTTACTGAAATTTTCTTAATCTTGAACCCACGTTTAAATCTTTTCTTCCCCGTATCGAGCTAGATGTCATATCCAGTCTTTTCAAAAGATCTTCGTATTTCAGGCCAGATCTCTCCATTAATAGACAATTTGCTACAAGTATAATAAGTATACCTATAGGTACACCGGAGTATATAATAGAAGTCCCTAAGGTTTCTGTTCAGTTCTGTACTAACTGTCATGAAAGGCACAAGTGGGTCTAAGTAAAGTGAATGTGTTATGTTGTTGTGAAGTCGTTATTTTAATTGAAAGTGGAGTGTTTTATGAGGTAAGTGGGTGCTTTTGTGTTTTAGAGGTAATTGTTGGGTAGAAAAATGGAATGAACTTTTTAAGTTAGTATAATTGGTACATTTTTTTTATGTCAATTATAGACATTTTAAGGATTTACTTTGTATCTAATATACTTTTAAGGAAAACTAAATAATAATAATAAAAATTGAGTGAAAAATATAAGAAAGAAAATAAATAAACGTAATAATAATAAATAAAATAGAAACAATTATTTGTAGTAAAAAGAACTTTTTTAAATTATAAAGTCGTTGCTTGAATGACGTAAAATCTCGATTTATCTTAAGACTTGCATTGTTTTTGCTTGTTCTTTTTCCTGTTCAATGAAATAAATCATTTTAATATCTGGTAATCCCGAAGGGCTAAAAGGATAACAGACTTACCTACACCCTCACAATACCATAAAATATAACAGCATCGACACACAGCTCCATAGAAATGAAAAAAAAATTATAAACAATAATATAATAAAATTTACTCACTTGGTTAAACTCATTGGAATGCCTTTAGAATTTACTTGAATATATGATACATTAGCTTTCGCCCGCGGTTTCGCCCGCATGGAGATCGTAAATTTATTATCCCACGGGAACGCACTACAGGGATAAAAAGTATCCTATTACACATTACATTTACATGACATTTATTTTTTAAATGTCGCAGCATTATGCTGAGATAGGAGCCTTTTGGCCGAGGCCAAAAGACTACAGGACTGCTTAAGATTTAAATTTTACTTTGTTTTTTATTGTTGTTTCTTTTTTATTTAAGTTTAGTGTTTTTTATTTTTAGTTTAATTTGTGATTTCCTGTGCGAGTCTCAATAAATACTTTTCTTTCTTTCTTTAATCCAGTTTAAAACTATCAGTGTGTTAAATTTCCTCCAAATCCGTTCAGTCGGTTTAGCGTGATTGAGTAACAAACATCCAAACATACAAACTTTCACATTCTTCTTCTTTTCGTGTGGTTAGTGACTAACCTGGTGTCAGAGTTTTAAAGCCGCGCGCCTCTGACTTGGCTTCACATGCCGTCGAGTAATATTTCTCAGGCAGGTGTCCTCACGATGTTTTCCCTTCATCGTTTTTGAAGCAAGTGATAATTATTATAATACGCACATTAATCCGAAAAGTCAGAGGTTCGAACTTGAGACCTATGATTTGGCAGCTTCACACTTGGAACTTCCACATTTATAATATTATTTATATATATATATAGTAGGATAATAAGTACCTAGATGAAAAAGGGTAACTTTTTCATCTAGGTACTTCATTATGGTGGGTAGTAATGAAAATTATACAAATATAATTATAATGAAGTGGAGCTAGCTGTTGGTCGTCTGGGAAAGTTATAAAAATATTTATAACTTATACCTGCTGTCATCATCTGCCCAGTAGAGGATCACTATGATTTTTTAACGTTAATTTTTCCTGTTTCTATGCATACAAAGTAGCAAGCAACAACATTGTTATACTTATAAGAAGCTTAACACAAAAAAAATAAAAAAAATACGGTTAAGAATTATCACTGGTTCATCTTTATAACCACCAATACTTACCTTAGAGTGTATAAAAGATAATATAAACATCTAGTAATGCATGACAAGCAACAATGTTACTTGAAAGAGTTGTCAGGATTTACGAGTTCAGTACATCACCTTTTACCTACGTTACTTAGAACTTTCAGGTTTCATGGTTACTACTTTATCGCTGCTACGTCGCCCTTCCAAAAGGTAGTTTTCGTATGGACAAGAATGGGCAAGAAACTCCACCGTTACTCTTTTAAAATGTTTTACAATATTTTGTATACATTAATTATATAATTTTAAGTGGAAACGATGCACTTGAAATAAGATTACCTTATCACAATAGGTAAAAAGAAGTAAAAACGAATCAATGAGAGTTTAATTATTTTTGTGATAGATACATGGTGCTCGCCATGGTATCAACCGTCATCTTAGTACCTAATAAAGAATATTCTATCTATCTATCTACCTAATTATAAACTAAATTATTACCGTCTTTCTAACCATTCCATCTTTAAGAATCTCAGTTACCCATAGCCATGGATATCTTGCAATTATCCGTAAAAAGACGGCCTCTCCTGAGCAGCATGCGAGGCAGTCACAATAGCATCCTGAAGGCTGTAGCGGCAGATACTTCCTCCGCCATAATAAAGCAATTTGTGAGAAGACTTATACTCTAGTTTCCAATTCTCGTTCTGTCTAGTTGATGGGTGGTCTTCTCCTTAATTTGTCTTGAGATGTTTTCCTTCACTAAGTGATACTTACTTCTAAAATGGTGAAGGAGAACATCGTGGGGAAACCGGAATGCCTAAGAGATATTTCTCGACGGCATGTGAAGCGAAGTCAGAGGCCCATGGGGCGGCTTTAAAACTCTACACCAGGCTAGTCACTAACATCACGAAAAGAAGAAAAAGAACGATGTAGAAAGACGTGAACGTTAATAGCACCCAAGATAATTAAAACATACAATCAATCTGCCTAGCCTTTTCCCAACTATGTTGGGGTCGGCTTCCAGTCTAACCGGATGCAGCTGAATACCAGTATTTTACATTGAGCGACTGCCTATCTGACCTCCAAAACCCAGTAACTAGGTAATACGATACCCCTTGGTAAGACTGGTGTCAGACTTTCGGGGTTTTGACGACTCGTAACGACTGTCAAAGATCCACGAATGACAGCCGGGACCAACGGCTTAACGTGCTTTCCGAGGCACGGAGGAGTCTCGGTATGTAAAGATGGTCACCCATCCACTGACCAACCCCGGCAAGCGTAGCTTTACCTGATGGATCGACCAGTGCGGCTGTTGTTACTTAGCCACGAGCTCCTCCTATAATTAAAACAAACAATAAAATAAATAAGTCTTCTCCCTTTTAAACACTCATTTCTAATTTTATTAATTCTTTCGCAAAAGCGTTCCCGAGTTATATAATTTATACCCTTCAGCCTTCCCTTCGTCATATTATGCTTATGCGTAATAAGACGAAGGGTTATGGTTAGGGTCAAAGTCAAAGTCATAAACGTTTATTGCGAAGTAAGTGTATAATGTTCGGGTTAAGGTATGCATGATGTTACATAGATGGTTTAAGGGGTGCGCTAAAGTAAGGCGCGAAATTCAAATTTTCTTTAGTGTTTTGCATTTTGCAGGTCAGTGTCAGGTTTTATGTTGATTAAAATATGATTCGCGACCGTAACAAATATGGTTTTACATAATTATAATCATTACAATCAGGAATACAACTCCATAAGTAAGTACAATGGTCAAATGTCATGATTTCATGAAATAGTCATTCAATGGAATTATATGAACTTAGGGAGTTGTATTGATCATTTTTATGATTACAATTCTATAAATATACATTTGATACGGCCGCGAATCATATTTAGATCAACTTAAAACATGATACTGACCTGCGAATTGCCAAAAACGTAACAAAATTTTAATTTCGCGGGCTACCTTGACGCTTTCGCCTTAAGTCAATCACACCAGCTTACTTGGAGATAGAACCTGTGCCACGACATTACTGCTAAGCATGAGGTCCTGTATTCGATTGCCAGGTTGGGTAATGTGTTATTGGAATTTCGCATTAGGAATTTCTATGTAGCAGCCCGGAGTCTGGGTTGATGGCATAAGCTACATGGGACTAAAAACATATCTGGCGAAATGTGGGTACACCTCTGCCTAATCCTTCGGGGATTACGGGCGTGATGTTATGTTATGTGTTCTAATTATGGCGAAGCAAAGAGGAGGATTATGTTTTTGACCGGTATGTATGTATGTATGTTCATCAGTTCCCTCAGAACTTCTAAACTTCTCATCACAATTTGAAAAATGAGGTATCATTGGAAGCGCCTTGATTGTCCGCTGGTATGATGGCTATGAGAAATACATTCAATTGATTATGGCGCCATCTAGAGGACATAAAGTCATGAATAAAAAAACAATAAATGTGCCATGTTGGGTATCAAATGAAAGGGCGTTCAAAAATATATTTATTTTAACCGCAAAATAATTTAAATAAATTTTTTATCCATGCATATCTCCTTTATACCATGCGTTTTAAACTCAGTCACACCACTGAACTTTGTCATAGAACCTATTTCTCCAAGTGTCGTCGTCGCCACCTTTACCACAAAATAATACAGATGGTTCTCTCCACAAACTCATTTAAAGAAAAAGCGACTCTTGCTACGACACAATAAAGTGCAATTCAGGTCGCACAGCGCTAATTAACTACAGTCATATTCACCTAGACGTTGCCTCTTATTTTATCGCGTGACTCTTATATCTTCTGACTACGTTACGCTCACTGAATTGGCCTGACAAGACGAGGCCTTCGCGAACTTGTAGCTTCACACGTAAAATGTGGAGTGCTCCTTCTTTGGTATTCTGTGCCTTTATCTATAAAGGTGTAATTTTGTCTCCATACCTTAGCGACAGCTGTTATTATGGTTTCTTATTTTCTCTTGTTTCTTTTATGTCCATGAATAGGCCTTATCACAAAAGCTGGGGGTGTAACACAAAGGTCGGATTTATTCATAAGATCCGTGGGGGAGGTTTACCCTCTCTAATAATATCTTATCTATATCTTATGCTATTTATAAATGTTATATTGTGTTGATTAACCTATTGAAGGAGACCTTTTTTTTTTTGTTCCTTATTGGAGTGGCTGAGGCTTTGTGCTGATTCTGTTAGTGATTGTATAAAATCAAATGCTTTTGTAAAACTTTTACGACTTTTAAAATCGAAGGTTTTCAGAGTCAAAGTCAAACAATTTATTTCAATTAGGCACATAAAAGGCACTTTTGAACGTCAAAATTTACAAAAATAGAAATGATTCTAGTCGCTCCTTCCAAAAGGTAGTTTTCGTATGGAGAAGAATGGGCAAGAAACTCCACCGTTACTCTTTTAAAATGTTTTCACAATATTTTGTACCATGTATGCATTAATTATATAATTATATGTGAAATGAAATGAAATTGTTTATTCTGTAAATAGGATATAGGAATCACTTTTACACGTCATATTAAATAAAAAATATAAAAAATTGCTAGATGAGTTCGGCGTTTCCTATCCGACTACTCTGAGAAGAAAGGCCGAAACAAACTCAGAGGTCGTCTCTTTTAAAGTCCAGACATAATCTTGGTCAAGCCATATGAGGACCATGTAGATTAGTGTCTGAAATGGTCTTTTGAGAAAAGAACCACACAGATTTGAGTGGACCTGTCCAGTCAGTGCAAGCATTTGTCATTAATCGTGGAGCTCAACTCAGAACATAAGTAGCTCAACTCGACGAACAATACCAAAGAAAGGACATTTGGGTAGGCCGCATAAACTACTCAAACCGTCAGACCATTATTAAAACTATCTGAGAAAGGAAATAAAAAAAATAGTAGAGAAAACAAAAAAAATATTAAAAATTAAAATATCCACATAGTCCTCACATTCACAATATGTGAAGACGTGCACTTACAATAAGATTACTATACCACGATAGGTAAAAAGAATGAAAAATTAAGCAATGGCAGATACATTAAATGTGATAGATACATGGTGCTCACATAATTACAAACATTGTAAAATTATACGATATTTCGTGCAACCAGATTCCAGGTATTCTAATACTATAAACCCGGATAAATAAGAAAAACTAAGTTTAATTTGCTAATTCTTAAAATAGTTATTATTAATATTGATTTTTATTAGCCCATTTTACTATCAGTTTACCAGCGTTTTGCGAAACTTACACACGACGTGCCTCAATAAGGTCGACGTCCTTTCAAAGAATATTATTGCTGATCTTGAATAGAAGGGGATAATCTGATTGGGGATTGTTCATATTTTTCCTTTCTATCAATCTGCCTAGCCTTTTCCCAACTATGTCAGGGTCGGCTTCCAGTCTAACCAGACCTGAATACCAGTATTTTACATGGAGCGATTGCTTATCTGATCTCAACAACCCAGTAACTGGGTAATACGATACCTCTTAGTAAGACTGGTTGTCAGACTTTCGGGCTTCTGACGACCCGTAACGACTGTTAAAGATCCACGAATGACAGCCGGGACCAACGGCTGTAAGTGCTTTTCGAGGCATGGAGGAGTCTCGGTATGTAAAAATGGTCACCCATCCACGGACCAACCCTGGCAAGCGTAGCATGCGACTGTTATTACTTAGCTACGAGCTACTTCTTTTCCTTTCTGTAGTGAAAAATTGAGTAGGACATTTCAAATCAAGGTTGGTGTTGTTACGATCGTTTTTATAGGGAATGAGGTAAGCAGAGATACAAGTTCACATATTCCATTATTTGGAACCACATCTTTTAGTTTATTTACGTATAAACACGTTACTCTTTCTTTATGTTATTATATTAAACAAACCACCTTTTGATATATTTTCCTATTGATATTCTATGACACTTATATTTAACTCACTTTTATATTCTGTAGCACTGTTTACCTCTGTAAAGCATACTCTTAATTATCTCTTGATTGTTTTATCATCCAAATCGATTTTATAGTATTTAATTTTCCCTTTTGTAAAAACTTTAGAATATTTATATTCTGACGTTTTCATCTTAAACTGTCATCTGTCGTAATTTACTTTTCTAAAACATAGACAGAACACATCATAGATAAGTACACTCTATCTTCTCTCATAAAGTGGGTGTACACACTGAACCTTCGCAATAAGCATAGATCTAAGATTTCTCCTCTGTAAGCCGTTTTTATTAGTGCTGGTCATATCTAAATTAAGAATTAACTTGAATATGTTTTAAAAACGTTTAAAATATGACACAGAACGATGAAAAACGGTCTTCATATTTTTGGAGGTGAGTCTTGTCTGAGCCCTCGGAGAGTCGTATTTTTAACTTGAGACGGGGTCACTGTTTTTATGCCCTTAAGTCTTATTTGTTGAACAGTTAGCTACTCGAATATTAGTCTCTTAAAACTAGCATAACTAGCGTGCGCGAGTGTCCTAATTTTATTGTGTAATTTAAACTATCGATACTGAGTGGATTATGTCAATAAACATTCTAGTACTGTGTAATACTGTGTTTAATTCGCTCGGCCCTCCTGCCTAGCCCTGTAGGAGGTGCTCACTTCTAACGAACTCTTAACCACGCGGCGTAAAACGCCGCGAGCACACGCACACGAAGGCCTCCGACACTAGACGTCGTTACTCTCCGAGAGAGACCTCCGCCGTCACCTGTGACGCTAGCGCGTCCTCCCGCTAGGTGAGGCGCCTCAAAGCGCCTCCATCTACAAAGTCTCACAACCTCTACTCCGTTCCACAGGCTGGAGTGTACCTCCAGGGGGGATAATCCTCAACCCAGCCTCCTGCACGCTGCCTGCGGCCTGCCTGCCTGCCCACCTGTTCCACTCCCTGCCTGCCTGTTCCTGCCTAACCTGAGCCTGTCTTGTGCCTGTTCCTGCCTAACCCGAGCCTGTCCTGTGTCCTAAACTTAACTTTACTTTTACTAATTTTAACTTTTAATTTTAATACCTTTTTATTTTAATTTAATTTGTGACTTACGTTTCCCTCCACGGAGGAAAACGTTACGTTACAGTTTGGCGCCCAATCTCTTAGAAACTCACACCCTGCTCCACACTAACACCCTCCTTATACATCTCAACACTCTTACACTCTTAAACTTAGGCATAACGTCCTTACACTCTTTAACTTTGGCGCAAACGTTACAGTTTGGCGCCCTCACACCCTCTTATACACTAAACACCCTTCTAAACACATCACAAGACTCTTACACTCTTTAACTTAGGCACAACGTTACAGTTTGACACGCAATACCTAGAACTACACACTCCCCTTAAACATACTCGTTAACACTCTTTTACTTACTTAGACACAAAAACATTACAGCTTAACGCTAACTTTAGAACTTTACTAGATTATATCCTCTTATACACTCGTACTTTATATTTTCTTACTTTTACCGCACTATATTTTTAACGTGGGCTCGATATTTCAAAATTCAAAAAAAATACTTTATCTAGTATAAATTTTTCGGATATCCTTTGGCAATTATTTTTTTTACTTCTTAATCCCTATAATCTCTTATCTATTTTCTAAAATGAAACTTCAATGGAGTACCTATATCTTAAAGGAACCCCTAGAGGATAATTTTTCTTTAATTTAAAACAACATATAAACATATTTAATTTGAATAACTTAAACGGACTACTTCAAGTCATATATGTACAATCTCTTCACCGTCCGCAGTAGACTTTATAATTTTTTTTTCATAGCTCCTTTACAATTATTATTATTATAGTTTTTACTCTTTGTATCATATACACCAACCCTCACTACTTAACCCTTTAGGCATATTTTGTATCCCACCTTTTTTTTTATTTTAACCTCGGCTTTTCAGCCATCTTATTCCACTTAAACTCTTTGATGAGCGGTCCCTACACAACTCATTAAATAAGCCCATGTGTATACCTTCTTCCCTCTCAAAGGAAACTCTCCTATCTTAAAGAGTAAATCCCCTCTCTTAAAGGGTAAACTCTTCTTAACTTTTAAACTCTACGAGCGGTTCCTACACAACTCGATAAACAAGCCTATGTGTATACCTTTAACTTTACGAGCGGTTCCTACACAACTCGATAAACAAGCCTATGTGTATACCTTTAACTTTACGAGCGGTTCCTACACAACTCGATAAACAAGCCTATGTGTATACCTTTAACTTTACGAGCGGTTCCTACACAACTCGATAAAAAAGCCTATGTGTATACCTTTAAACTTAATTCTCTTAAACCTAGATTCTTCTTAATACCTTTAAACTTAATTCTCTTAAACTTAGGTTTCCCTTAAACCTAGATCCTTCTTAAACTTGGGTTTTCTTAAATCCTTTAATTGGGTTTCTTAAACTCCCAACTCTTGAGCGGTTTGGCAACTCATTTAAAAAAGCCTCCAATGCCTTGTAAATAGCTTCATAACGGGTCTTCAAACAGGTGCGGGTTACGACACCTAATTAAAAAAAATAAGCCTTCGTAATTTTATCAAAATAATTCCTTGAGGAGTATGCGTCATAGAACGTGAACCATATCCCCTATGTGTGTTTGAATGAGAGTGTTTGACGAAAGTATGAAAGATGTTGTGTGTTAGACCAAGGATTTATTTAAACATTCAAAATTTTCAACGTATTGAAAATTTTTCTTGGGTCGCCGGGGAAATGTGGTATTCCATTATTTGGAACCACATCTTTTAGTTTATTTACGTATAAACACGTTACTCTTTCTTTATGTTATTATATTAAACAAACCACCTTTTGATATATTTTCCTATTGATATTCTATGACACTTATATTTAACTCACTTTTATATTCTGTAGCACTGTTTACCTCTGTAAAGCATACTCTTAATTATCTCTTGATTGTTTTATCATCCAAATCGATTTTATAGTATTTAATTTTCCCTTTTGTAAAAACTTTAGAATATTTATATTCTGACGTTTTCATCTTAAACTGTCATCTGTCGTAATTTACTTTTCTAAAACATAGACAGAACACATCATAGATAAGTACACTCTATCTTCTCTCATAAAGTGGGTGTACACACTGAACCTTCGCAATAAGCATAGATCTAAGATTTCTCCTCTGTAAGCCGTTTTTATTAGTGCTGGTCATATCTAAATTAAGAATTAACTTGAATATGTTTTAAAAACGTTTAAAATATGACACAGAACGATGAAAAACGGTCTTCATATTTTTGGAGGTGAGTCTTGTCTGAGCCCTCGGAGAGTCGTATTTTTAACTTGAGACGGGGTCACTGTTTTTATGCCCTTAAGTCTTATTTGTTGAACAGTTAGCTACTCGAATATTAGTCTCTTAAAACTAGCATAACTAGCGTGCGCGAGTGTCCTAATTTTATTGTGTAATTTAAACTATCGATACTGAGTGGATTATGTCAATAAACATTCTAGTACTGTGTAATACTGTGTTTAATTCGCTCGGCCCTCCTGCCTAGCCCTGTAGGAGGTGCTCACTTCTAACGAACTCTTAACCACGCGGCGTAAAACGCCGCGAGCACACGCACACGAAGGCCTCCGACACTAGACGTCGTTACTCTCCGAGAGAGACCTCCGCCGTCACCTGTGACGCTAGCGCGTCCTCCCGCTAGGTGAGGCGCCTCAAAGCGCCTCCATCTACAAAGTCTCACAACCTCTACTCCGTTCCACAGGCTGGAGTGTACCTCCAGGGGGGATAATCCTCAACCCAGCCTCCTGCACGCTGCCTGCGGCCTGCCTGCCTGCCCACCTGTTCCACTCCCTGCCTGCCTGTTCCTGCCTAACCTGAGCCTGTCTTGTGCCTGTTCCTGCCTAACCCGAGCCTGTCCTGTGTCCTAAACTTAACTTTACTTTTACTAATTTTAACTTTTAATTTTAATACCTTTTTATTTTAATTTAATTTGTGACTTACGTTTCCCTCCACGGAGGAAAACGTTACGTTACAGTTTTCACAATAACAAGTTAACAACAGATTCCAATTTATATATCCGTGATGTCCGAGACTATTGACAACTTCGCCACAGTGACAGTGATGAGGAGAACAGCATGGAGCTCCTAGTTGTAGGGAAGCAGCGAGGCGGAATGTAGTGTCAATTATCTTTTTAATGAAACCGGTAGTTACCAATAACTTAATAAAATACAAGCTTGGTTTAGGATCGGAACTTTCAGAAAAAAACTTACTAAGCACATTTTTTCCTCCATTAAAAGCCCCAAATAATTAATCCCATAAAAATATCTAAGTGGTTACACTAATAAAATTGAAAACCTCCCACCTGGGGATGGGGTGGGTAGCCATAAGTTAAAAGGGTGCACTTCCACCCCACTTCCTTTTAAAACTTTTACTTACCTAAATGTCTACAGTTTTCCGATTTAAGTAGGTACCTAGCCAAAGTTATACTTTGGGGGTTTAAACAGTTAAAGCAATATCATTATAACCTGTTTGCATTTAAGTATATCATACTGGGGAAAACCTAATTAAGAAATGTATATAGGTATGAGAAACAGGGTCCTCCATAAAAGGGAGAATAATCCGACCAGTTGCCTGTTGTGTCTGGTGGGTTACTGCCCGGCGGTTGATGTCTGGACGTTGTATATATACTAGTCGCGCGGTAACCCTGCCTGCGCGATATAGGATTTTGCGTGACGTCAGTTTGATGCGTAGTACGCATGTGGCTTTATAGATGCTGCCACATATTCTTTATAACGAGTGGTTCTGCAGCCTAATTACGTTACCCATTTTCAATCACAATACGAAACAATAAAAGAAAAGCTAATACATTACTTCATTTATGTTTGCAAAATTCGTTTGCTTTCGTTTAGTGGTATGAGGAACAGGGTGTAAAGTTCACTCATCCCCCATAGAAAAGGGAGGAACCTCCGACCAGACGGGTATCGTGTATGGGGGGCAACTGCCCAGAGGTTGCGAGCTTGTATATATGTCCATCGCGCGGTAAACTCTAATTGCGCGATGCAGGATTTGTGTGACGTCAGGTCTTTGATGCGTAGTTCGCATGTGGCGATGTAGATGCCGCCACATGTTGTTGAAACGTCAAAATTAAAGGCATTGCTATTGTAAATGTGTTACGTAATTATCGAGCTGGCAATCCATCAGTTATCCACGTAAAATTTTATATTTCAATTTGGACAGTCCCTTGTTAAAACAAGGTTAAATTGTACGTAGGTACAATAAAATGGCATACACGACTGCCCACTTTTTTCGGCAAATGCTTATCTAATTTCTGGAATAAGGTACTACAAGTGATTAACAAACGAAATTATCAATAAAATTAATCATGAAAAAAAACACAAAGCTTTCCATAACACTTCGGCATAGTCGAGCCAAAATAAATTCCGTCACCACCAAAGACATTAAGGTCTCCACTGACATTTTCATCAATTTCACTCACTTAGGTCTTAAAAAAGAACCTTTCAAAGTAAACGAGAAAGCCTAAATAATACAAAATAATATTTAAAGTTTATCTACGTCGAGCCCTAAAAGGTTTTCATTGAAAAGCTCTTAGTGTTTCAAAGAAATTAACCCTCCAATAAGAAAGGTCTATTGAACTATATTAAAGTTAGTTTTGCGTGGGTCTTAGTTGAAATAGGCTATTAATGTTTTAGGTCTTGAGTTTATTTAAAGAAAGTATAATAATATCTTTCAATTTAATTTACAAAAGAATATAGTAATAAAGCACAGCTATTTTGAATAAAATAAAGTCTTATTTTCCTTCACAATTATTGTGGCATACACAAACTCATATCTTCCAGCCAACGCCTTTTTTAATCGACTTCAAAAAAAGGGAGGAGGCTGTTCGGCGAGTATCTTTTTTGTTGTAAAGAATAATGTAATGCGCTGTGGGCCATAAATATTTAAACTTTGCTTAGTTAGTTTCAATAATACGTATTTAATCCACTTTTTGTATGTTAACGATGTTATATAGTCGCATTTTCACTACTGTGCTGCGAACATTGTGTACAGAGCAAATGTTTGCTGTTCTGCCGATGTTCGCTCAAAATACAAAACATCTGTTTTCACTACAACGAGAAAACGAATGCTCGCTCGCCATGACGTCGTTTTCACAGAAAGAATGAGCGAGCGACCATTCAAAATCCAACCGATCATCACGGTTAAGTGTTTTCATTTACCGCGCGAACAAACACTTGTTCGCTCAGAAAGCTAAGTGAAAACGCAGCTAAAAACTTCCTGTCACTGTTGTTTGCATGGCAATAAGTGGTATCCGAATTTATGTGGGGTAAGAAACTACAACAATTGCAACTAAAAAGCGAAAATAATTAAAATCATTTTTTTTAAGTCGGTGGCAAAAAAGAAAACACAAGTTCGAAGACACTGATTTCCAAAATTTCAAATAAGTTTTCACTTTTCGGTGTTTTTTTTGTAAGTTTTTTGTTGTTCTTTTATGTGTCAATTCACTTCTTGTTTTGCATGAAATATATCTTTCAAACAATAATCTTTTTCAATGCGTAAAATGATCACAAATTACCTCCAATTTGGCAACAACGGCTATGCACAGTTAACATTTCACGGCCGTAGTTCTCCCCTTGAGTATATTTCATATACCTACCGTTTTGGCCGCGAGCATTACAGGGTTGAATCCATCGCGTGTCGGCATTGAACGCCTTGAATAACTAAACTTATTGACGGGTGGTTTGAAAAATGATTTATTGGATATTAACACTTTGTCCGCGACTTCGTCTGCGTGGGTAATGGACTACGAGACCTGGTGTTCATGTCAATTTCTCGTTCGACTTAGGACTATTGGGTCCATGTTTAATAATAGAAGTTCAGAGACTGATACTGACTTTAAAATTAAACATAAAAATAATAAACAAACGCCGTAAGGCGAAACCGCCAGGATAGCCCGCGACATTGCAATTTTCTTACGTTTTTTACAATTTGTAGTTCAGTATAAGGTTGTTTGGTACCTAATAAAAATTATGCGTGGCTGTAACAAATATGTATTTATCTAGTATTATCATATCATCAATACAATTCTCTGAGTTAGATTTGAAAAAATCAAACTGAAATTCTTGAAGATGCATCATCATAATCCACAGCCCGACTTCGCCCACTGTTGGGCATAGGCGTCTCTTTGCTTGTGCCAATCCCCACGCTCCTGTACTAGCGTCATCAAGGTTTTAAACACGATGGCAACAATACCTTCTGCCCATCTCACCACCGAAGAAGATGCTTTTAAGCATGAAATCAATGTAATATTTGAAGACTGGGGTAAAAGAGATGAGATTTTAAACAATTAACATTGTTTAAAATCTCATATCGTTTACCCCAGTCTTCCTTCTTTTAATCCAACCTTGTTCAAATCTTTCTGACATCTTTAAATAAACGTCATCGACCATTCTAACCATCGTTTACCAACGCAAATTTTTGGTCCTCTAATCCGAATACAAGAGAAAACTCTCAAACAATATCCCATAAAAAATCAAAGCATCGATAAAATGAAGTCATAAAACAAAAATATACAGAACACAGTCGGACAGACGAAAGTACCGATGGCTCTAAAAGTACCGTAAAGAGCACTAAAAAGCGACGGCATCGTAACGAGACCTTTAACTAGAGTTAAACCGTAATACCAAGGTAAAACTTGACGTGAGAGTCAGTCATAAAAATGGTGGTAACGGCGCAAGGGAAGAGCGAACAGCGGTTTTGAGAAATAAGATTAATGAGATCGTAAACTGCAAAGATCGTGTGAATTACAAAGTCTGCTCAATATTTGGAAAGCCTAAAAAACAATAACTACTATTTAAGTTTTTAAACAGCCATACACCTTTTTTTTTTTTTTTTTTTTTTTTTTTTTTTTTGGGTGGGAAATCATCAAATGACTCCTCCCGCTCTGGGCGGAGCGAGAGGGAGTGTCAGACTTTTACTGACTAAAACCCACCCATGTTCCTTCCGTTGCCTGTGTGCCGGGGCCGCGATATCCCTTTCGGACAAACTCGCAACCCTGGCAGGCATTGGCCCTTACGGACCCCGTCAGTTGGTGCTGACATCTCTTTGAGGCGCGCGTGGAACACAACGCGCCGTCGACCCGGGCCTGGTCCTAATCGGACGGCGAGCTACCCATTGCCCACCGTCCGCAAGCCCGCGCCTACGGTGGCCGGAAGTCGGCTCGCGACTCCCGACGCCCGGGGCGTCTCCTGCGGCGACTAGGGGCGCGAGGGCGCGCATCTTGCATTTCCCTCGCGCGCTCCGCCTCCTCCTTCGCGAGCATTACTGCTTCGCAGAAGGAAGTGACGGCTTCCCATGCACTCTCGCTCCGGACCATGGCCTGAACCAGGGCCGGACGCGAGAGATCGCCGCCGCCGATCGCCTCCGTGAGGACACGGCGGTGCTCCGCCCAAGCCGGGCAGACCTCCACCGTATGCTCCACCGTGTCCTCCGGGCGTTCCACACAATGGTGACACCCGGGCGTTTCCTCCCGCTTGATCCTGAACAGGAACCTCCCGAAGCAACCGTGTCCGGTGAGGACCTGCGTCAGGCGGAAGGTGAGGACGCCGTGGCGCCTCTCCAGCCACTCCTCAAAGAGGGGACTTACCGCCGCAATTGTGGCGTGCCCAACAGCCATACACCTTGATTGAACTTCGGACTATGTTCCATTTCTAAGGTGACACTCTTTCTCAGAAATTATTACATCCGAAAGGCCAGCGGTAACTAACCCCTCATAAGACAAAAATCATAAGACTTCACTTTCCAAGTTGAGTTGTGTTAAATTATTCGGCCGAAAGTGTTTTAGAATACCTATTTATTGAATAAATAATTTTCAGTAAGAAATTTTATTGCTTTAAACTAATATTTTTATTCGACTGCTCTAAACCAAGTTAATACAAATAAACTACGTGCAAATATTAACTATACAACACTTCATCACATTCTTCTCAAAATCAAATGTCCCTAACCCGCTGCATCCTCTATCTTACCCCGTCCCCGGGAGGGTGTTACCCTATCCGTCCTGCCCTTGATATAATACCGCGATAAATCAAGCGAAAGTAACGGATGGCATGCTTGTCTGCTTACCCGCTTTACTTCGTAAGTTAATTGCGTCATTATGTGTTACCGTGTTATTTGTGTGACCTTGAACGTTTGTATTTGTGAAGGAGTATTGAGTCTTCTTGTAAGTCCACATATTTTCCAAAGAAGATGCCAATGCTCGGTTCCTAATACATTTATCTCCAAATCAAGACATAGGGTTCAATCAAGCGCAAAAATAACATCAACATTCAGAAGCGTTTATCCAATTGACTTATCTACAACAAAGAAACATTTTTTTACATTCTTGTCCAGCCTTTCAGCCTGCGTACCTATATTTTTTCTTGTTTGATTTCTATAAATATCGGTCTGAAACTGTCTTCCTTCATGTATTTCAGAATATTTGATGAATAAACTATGTAATTATTGAATAGCGATCTATTTTTACACCTTATTTACTGTACCCAATAAAAAACTTTGTCTGCAATGATCATTTTTATTATGACATCTTAAACTGTGTCACCAAAGGGAAATGCCATTAAAGCCATGATAATCGACAGTAAACGGTTTTAACTTTTCAATTACATTAATGAAATAGATTCTTTTGACCCAGTTAACAATTTCCACGGACATTAGGGTGTTTGGACTCGAAATATTATGGGTATCTGATTTCAGAATTATTAAGGGGTGCTAAATGATTGATTTTTGTTTTTTTTGCTTCATATTTAATTTACAGCAATATCTACACGTCTTCTTTCTTTATTTTTCGAATGGTTAGTGACTAACCTTGTGTCAGAGTTTTTATGCCGCCCATGGGCCTCTGACTTGGCTTCACATGCCGTCGAGAAATATCTCTCACGAAGTTTTAACACACAACTTTTAAATGTCATAATTTTGCGTGTAAGTTTGTATCATTAAACAAGCGGATACAATATTATTTTATGCATAATATGCATATTATGTGTTACACATATTACTGGTATGTGTTATTTTAACAAATTATATACCACTATTTTTAGTTTTTGCTGCCTAATCCTTTGGGGAATCCAGACGTGATGTTATGTTATGTATAAGTTATTCTATTTAGACACGCAATTAAAATTTTTAGTGGCTGGAAAAATTACGCTTCGCTTAAATTTAGGTCACCTTAAATATATCAACATATCCAAACAAATTTTCAAATTATTTCAATTTATTTAATTCCTATTAAGACTTTTTGTTTATTTTTTTTAAACATTTCTTTTTATTTCTTTTGTCTAAGATGTTGGAGTGTTGAGGTCTGACAGAACGACTGAACGACAGAACAGAAATAGTGCGAGTCTGACAAGTTGCGGCTGACTTCAAACGGAACGCCTGACCGTCTAACTTCAGGAACCAAACTAGTGGGGACATCGGTATCTTAAGGTTAGACCAACAAAATCTAAATTATTTTCTTACTACTTATAAATTATTTTGAACAAGAAGTCCTGGATTCTTTTATTTCTGATCCACACAATATGTTATGGTTAGCAAGTAAGTTTAAAACCTGTTTAGTAATTTTGGTCCGAATGACTGTCTTATTCAAGATCACATACGAGTAATGTGATCTGATTGTCAATCTGAAAGAGGATTTTCAAATCTATCATACAGTAGATGCTGCTGATCTCTATTTCTTACTAAAGGAAGCGCTGATATAATAGACAGGTCAACGCATATCTCGAATGGTATTACAAAATACGTGTGAATATAGAGAACATTTGGTTAAAATAATGTTTTTTAATATTTTGAATCTGGCAACCCTATTATAGTGTTAGAAGATGTTGACAACGCAAATATTCCGCTGGCAGAGCTTTGTACACTACTGGGGGTATACACAACATACCTCTATTTGTAGCTTGCTCTTCATATTTTCTTTCTAACTTTTAAAGTTTTGCTGTGAGACAATCTAGCTTGTAGTTCGAAATAGAATAGTATATTTTTTATTAAGGTGGTTGCCCGCGAAATTCAAACTTTCTTACGGTTTTTGAAATTTTCAGGTCAGTGTCAGGTTGTATCTTGATCAAAATATGACGCGACCAAAACAAATGTGTATTTACAAAATTGTAATCATTAGAATCAATAGTACATCTGTCGAAGTTCGATTTGTTCCATTGAATGACTTTTTCGTTTAATCATGACATTTGATATGAAAGCTAACTCAGAGAGACAATGAAAAAGAATTCAATAAAGTATTGAGTATTGAATTTAGAGTGACACTGACCTACAAATAGCAAAAAACGTAAGAAAATTTTAATTTTACTACCCTTTATGTAAAGATGCTATTATAAGCAAATGAAATGTGTATTAAGCAGCAACGACGCTTTAATAATACAATCTCGTCTATCATTTAACATTTTATCCAACAGACGATCTAATTGAACCGAATGTTTGATTACTAAGTTCGAAGAAATATACGAGTAGTTTAATCTAGTATTTGGAAGTGAACGTTTAACACTTACCTTAAAAAATAAATACAAACACAACCAAAGGCTGGTTGTGTTTTTTTATTTTTTTTTAAAGCATCTATCTGTTAACTCAACCTGGTCCTTCGGTCCTCAGGCCCGGAGATGTCGCGTTGGCGCGGCTTCGATGGCGCGGGGTGAACGCGCGCCGCGGCTAGGCGCCGATGCGCGCCTGGCTCGTCGTGTGTGCGGCGCTCGCGCTGGCGCCCTGCCGAGCGACCGCGGCGCACTCCCACCAGGACCCTGCGCGGCTAGAGCGCATCAAGTCACAAATATTAGCCAAGGTAATGTAGCAACTGGTAATCTGTGAGCAATAGTTTGATCTCAAATACACAGAAAAGGTAAAGCCTACCTTTTCTAAAGACCACTGACAAGGACAGCTAATGCTAGCAACTGGTGCTCTAAGGACCAAAAAAAGGCAGGAAAATTTATTAAATCAGTAAGCCCAGTCTACTGACGATCAACAGCATAGCGCAGCGTTCATAGCGATCACTGCTTGCATAGCCTAGTCGTTACAGAAAGTTCTCCATCTTGAAATACAGATGCAATAGAACGAACCAGTAAGAGTCCAAGAGATCTAATTGGCCGTTTGCTTGAATTTGACCGGAGTTTCCTTCTCTACCGTTCTAATCCTCGTTTTCATGTCAGAGACCATTCGGAACCCCTGTAATATTATCCCTTTATCAGTACTAATTTCGTTCTTTTTCACCAGCTGGGGCTCTCATCGCGACCGACGCCACTAGGGGCGCCGCCGCGCGACGTGGTGCGACAGATATTAGCACGAGCCGCCGACCCGCGGCCCCCTCCCCGCCACCACGACTCAGACACCGAACACGCCATGAGGGAAATCATTGCGATAGCACATAGAGGTACCAACATACATACACACAGACAAATCAATCACAAGAACATAATAATTATACGCTGACGACCAAAAGACACGACAAGAAATTATTCATCCCAGACAGAAAGACTGATTGACAAGTTGATGCTGATGCGGACAAAATCAAATACAAGAACAGAATATACGCAGAGAGACTCAATGACAAGGCATAAAGACTTTTTAAGTATAACATGAGTAAAATCGTCAGGATAGCATATAGAGATATTGATACATGGACCGGACAGAAAGTCGAATATATGGAGTCTGTCCACGGCATGGCAGAAACAATTAAAATAAATAACAATGACAGAAATTAGTACACCTTGAGATAAACCAGTGTACTAATAAGTGTGCGCTGATCAGACAGATTTAATGACGAAAGATGATGACGATTCACGAACCAATCTGTAACTTGACAAGTAAATAAATACATCAGACAGAAGAACACACGCAAATCACAAGACAAGTACCTACTAAAATACTTATAGGTTCATTTACATTGCCGCGGAACGGAATGGAAGCGATTATTTTTGTAGAAAACATGTTGAACTTTATATCAATAGGGTAATGCACAAACTAGATACAACCAAATTGGTCGTGCGTCTTCTGGAGAATTCTCGCACATTCTCGGGAATTTGCGCAACTCGTATCTAGTTTGCACGTTACACAATTGACACAAAGTTAATTTTCCTATGTACAATATCGTTACAAAAACTCGCTTCCACTCAGTTCCGCGGCAATGTAAATTGAGCCATAGGTTCAACATGCCTCACTATTAACAAGGTCACGAATTGATGTAATAGACAAACTGACAGTCTTTAGCGGAAGTCAAGAAAGGCCATGTATTACACAACCGGACTAAATGTTATGGATGAGTAGATAATTCCTACTCACCAATTAGTTACCAAAAAATTATAAATACGTGTCTAAGAACACTGTAAGTAACTAAATCCGATCCAGCCCGTCCCTTGCTGTCCTCCCCCAGCGACGCCCTAAGCCGAGGTCATTACCCAAAGGGAGTGCCTTTAGCGTGTAGTAGCTTAGTTTGTAAGTTTTATGCCCTGGCTGGAGACCTTAATTTATTGAGGCAGCCACAGGAAAGTCCTGTTTAGCAGCCGACAATCTCCTAGATTGACTTGTGAGATAAGATTACAAAAAAAAATCTGTAGGCGACGATGTTACGATGCAAAAACTAAATATCACAACTTGACTCAGATTTACTAATGATCTGATTTCAAGGACCAAAACGAAGGAAGGTATCTCTTTACACCACAAAAATAACAGTTTATTAATAACTATTTATTATTTTTAATAAATATTTATTTTATGTAATCACTTTCCTCATCGTGAAAACCGTGAAATAATTTGACTTATCACCTTCTCACAGACGGAAAGAATGTTCAACTAACTTGGACTTCTATCTGATAGTAAGTTTACAAAGTTTCCAAGATGGCCGCGTGAGTGTTAACTCGTGGTTCCTGTTTTAAAAACAAGAACTTACTATACTTAGTTGTCTTGCCTTGGGTGTGAATTAGCAATAGCTATTCAATCAAAATTGTGACTTAATTAAGTACCTATATAATGTCAACACAAGTGTAAAATCGTTTGTTTTAGTTGTAAAACTGTCACACGTTGCTATTAGTATTTTGTACAAATCAAACTAAGCCTGTTTTCTTACAGGGTGGGTTTAATGTAGGTTAATATGATCCGTAGTACAATTTCTAGTATCACTCAACCTACCCACAAAAACCTTTGGCCTCGTAAAAATAAAAATAATTTTGCTATTCATCATAGAAAAAATGATAAAGTGTCACCTACATAAATCAAATGCCGACACAAAATATCTGTTACCATTTTGCGTCCACTTCAGCGACCACATTACTGCTCTATAGCTGATTCATACCACAAGTAACTTGTATTTTATTGAGCCCCAGAAATGGGTCACAAACATCATTGGCAGCTCTATAACGTCCACTTGGGGCAGTAACTAGCCAATAATATTACGTCTAGACTTAGCCATTCGAGAGCCAATTATGTGCTTTGGCATAAATACCGACTAAACCAGACGAATATAGATTTTTTTAGACAAAAACTGCTTGATAGACATTGGCTGTTCATCAAAGTCTGAGTAGTGACACCATTTTGTTGTATAATCGTCTGGTACACTTAGCAAGTTTAGTGCTATCAAAAGTTTTGTTTGGTACGCTTAGTTGAGACCTAGTTTTTCCAGTTCGTTAAACATCGGAAGAGCGTATACGACAAATACGCTGTTTAAAAAAAATGAGGCTGTATTATATAGCACACACCCTCTATGACCATACAAACGTCACCGACCGGCTTGAGCCGAGTATACCCGATTCAGCGTCACCGACCCGAGCGTGACGGTTCAGTTTCGTTCACAGTTCAGAAAGAGCACAAAGTACGCCTAAAAAGTTTTCACTGCAAAAACATGAACTGAAAACGATTTTTAACAACTCGAATCGTTAATAGATGTGTTTTTATCGAGATAATTGATAATAATACTCGAATGTTACAATTAAACTGGCACTACTGCTATCATTAGATAGGTAGTTAAAAGTTACAAAGTGAAAAGTGAATAATCAAAATATTCTAAAAACTGCTATAACCCAATAACGACTAGCAGTAAAAGTTTAGTTCAGTAGTACTACGAACTAGTTTTTGGGAAATGTCACTGCTCCTCTAAAAACTTATTGACCTTCTAATGATGAACACTTTTTAAAATTAATGATCCTCTAAAAACTTGGGCTACAATGATACAAAAGTTTTTTAATAAATGACCCTCTTTTTAAATTTTCTGGTAAAATTTCTAGCTATTTAGTATTTTTAGGACCCCAAAATAAGAATTATTAGAGGTTCACAAAAAGATGTGCATTCATTATATTAGAGTGTTTAATAATATTTTTAAGACAGCGATTATTTAAAGTTCCGTTAAATACTTGCCTTAGTATTTTTCCCATCAGTATTGCAAAAAATCCCTAGTCTGTTCACGTTTGGCCTACTGTGCGATATTTACATATTCGATTTGAGATTCCGTAGTTATCTGACCATTGTCTGGGCCTTCAATTTGAGGACTGTTCTTGGCACTCGTTGTACATCATAAATAATCATAGTCCATGATAGATACTACAGCAATTTGAGAACTTTCGCCTTTTTATTTTCCTTAGAATAATTTCTGGTCCTTCGGTACATAGGTACTTGTTTTAATTTTTGTTTGTACGTTATGTTGAAATTATTATTTGTTTTGATTATTTTAATGTTTGTGACATTTTTATTTAATTTATTACATTTTTGTTTGATGATGCCCTTCGAATTATTGGCTGATAATTCTTTTGGAATCAACTTTTTATCTAATTGTGGTTTATTTTATTTAAGACATAGAGACTAGAGACATTGCTGACGATAAAGACTTCCATGTTATTTAACACTAGCTTCCGCCGGCGACTTCGTCCGGGTTATATATATATATAAATTATAGCTTATGTTATTCACTGATAATATAGCATTCATCTGGTGAAAGAATTTTTAAAATCGGTCGAGTAGTTTTTGAGATTATTGATTAAAAACGAAAATGCAAATCTTTTCTTATTATAATATTTTTAGTGTAGACTTATATTATTAGATTGATACACATCATTCAATTATTATTTTGATACAAGTATAGTAATTTTTTTTTTGCTAACTATGTGTTTTCGAAATGGCCCATCAACACTTTTTATTGATTTTTAAGTTAATTATGTATTACAAGGTTAGAAGGAAAAATATTATTATTTACCTATTGTTAAATGTTTTTTGCAAGTATGTTTTCAGATCAACTGACTTTTTCATAATGCGGAACGGGACTAAAAATGTGAGTTCCTTTTCAAAAGATACATACATATAATTTATATAATATAATATAATATACTAAACTAAACTATGTTGATTGTTTTTCAGGTTCATTGAAACTGGAACTGGGAAATAATCCTTTCGATTTACAAACCGAAGCATTTTCAGCAAGAATTAATGTTAGTAAGTTTTTACTTTTTTCTATTAGTTTAGTTCCGTTCAATTAATGCTGACACTGCTACAATTAACAATCAATTAGCAAATTGGTGGAAGTACTGATTGGTGATTGTTGGCAGTTTATTTTCATGAATATAAATTATAATAGAAAATGTTCTGAACGGCTTCGAGAAAAGGATGGTACGGCTATGCCTTAGATTGTTAGTTTTTGCTCGACACTACGGCATTACCGTGCCCCCAGATAGTTACTTAATATAGTCTGGAAAATTTATTGCTAAGCAAATTGACCCTCTTCGTCAATTTGCCGTGTTATAGCCATTTCATACAACTGTCAAAGAATTTATAGTTGTAATTTTAATATACGAACCATTTATGAATATTGTCTAGGATAGTATTTTTTTTTAACTATTAATTTCCATGACATTACTCATATCATACTATTTACACTAGCTACTAAATTAAATATTTAACTACATACAAACACAAAAGGTCACTAACAGAAAAGTAATTACTTCAACTGTTGCTTAAAAAGAAATCATTAAATTCAATAATTTTGACATACCCATGAAGGTGTGGGCAATCAAAATTAAAATCAAAAAGTAATTTACTCGAATTAGGCTAAGAATCAGCACTTTTCGAACGTCAAAATTACATAAGACAGTCCCCCAAATCGCCCGACCTTCACTACTTCCTATAAGCTGGAAAGAAGAAGTGTTGCAACAAACTCGCCAGCAGCACAGCTGTCTGTTCCGTCAGAAAAACTTGATTCTGTAGAATAGTATGCAAAATAGTTTACATTACGCACACACAAAAAAAGTATTTGAATTATTTGCCTAAATGTCAGCAAGCACACGCCAATATACTAACAAAATCGCCAACACCTACGTAAGGCTGCTTTTCCACCAGAGATATGCTATGCTACGTTGTTATGGATGCGTTTAATATCCACCAATCATATAATCATATTCATTGGTCCACTGGTGGAAAACTAGGCTTTGTTTTTTATATGGAAGGATGCATGCGATGGATGCGTGCTATAGATAGAAGCTATGGATGCGCGTGTGGTGTAGCTATGTGCACAGCAGAGTGCCTCCCCTATTGTTGATGCATCGCATAGCTCCAGCTGCGCATTGTCCTCGCGGCGGCGCATCTTCATAGCACATCTTACTCGCTTCGCTACACAGCTTAGCACAACTTCCTCGCACCATAGCTGCATAGCACATCTCTGGTGGAAAATCAGTCTTAACCAAACGAGGATAAGAGGTTTCCCCTACAGTGGGACAATAATAGGCTGGTATTATTAAAATGAAAATAAAATAAATAAATAAATAGGTCGGTCACATGACCCTACTTTCACCCAGTCACCACTTATAAACTTTAGGTGTACCTACCACTATGTAAGTAACAAACCGTTTTATCATTTACCCTTCAAAGTTACGCCACGGAGCTTCGATACCCATCACTTGCTATGTAACGTATAGATTTCTATGGGGTTATGCAACCGGGATATTTGGGCGCTCGCCAGAGACTCCCCATTTTCTAGCCAGAACCACATAACGATTTATGTCATACTTTTTAACCGTTTTCAAAATGCAAAACCTTTTGGAATGGGAAACTGGAATTGTCCTAAATGTATTGAAAAGATGTTTGTAGGAATCTAAAGTTATGAATAAAAAAATAAAAAAAATCTAACGTATTGATTTGCCACGAAAATATACTTTTACAGGATTGTATTCCTAAAAGTAGTAGTTGTTGATCAGTAATATGAAAAAGAAGGGTATTATGAAAAAAAGGGGGTCACATTTAAGGCGAAAGCGTAGCCCGCGAAATTCAAATTTTGTTACGTTTTTTGCAATTTGCAGGTCAGTATTATGTTGTAAGTTGATTTAAATATGATTTGCGGCCGTATCAAATGTATATTTATAGAATTGTAATCATAAAAATGATCAATACAACTCTCTAAGTTCATATAATTCCATTGAATTACTATTTCATGAAATCATAACATTTGACCTAACTTAAGGAGTTGTATTCCTGATTGTAATGATTATAATTATGTAAAACCATATTTGTTACGGTCGCAAATCATATTTTAATCAACATAAAACCTGACACTGACCTGCAAAATGCAAAAAACTAAAGCAATTTTGAATTTCGCGGGTTACTTTAGCGCATGCCCCTTAAGCTAAATAATATATATAATAGGTACCCATTTTCTCCAAAATCTAATACATTTCATTTCACCACTTTGTCCGCTTCTCTAATTGCAGAATTCAATTCGCAGTTTTATCTCCAAAACTTACCGTTTACTGTATATTCCAAGTTAATTTATGAGACAACTGACCGGCGTCGCAGCAAAATATCGTAAACCTTGACTGAATTGTTCGAAATTGCCAACTCGCAGTGAGCAAGTGTAAGCAATGTTGTTCCTCATACGAGGGATTTTTTTTTTGCTTTATGCCTTTTTTAAACTGGTATAAATTTAAATCAAAAAGTATTCCATTCTTCCTTTTTAAGTATTGATGACAAAAAGTTCAATTATGTTTGACCCAAAATTCATCCACGTAAATTCCGCTCACTGACGCATTCATAAGGTCAGGATCAGGTACTCAACAGGTGACAGGGCATTCCATTTTATAAGGATAATAATATTCTTCTCAATAAAATAAAATCGGGTTGGCTGTATCACGGAGGCAGCCGCGTGTAACGTATTGTGCGTGCTAGAAAGTATGTAATAAGTACTAGTACTTATACTCTACAATGCAGGCCCTGATAAAGATAATCAAAGAAATAAATACAAGTAACATTAATTTGTTTACATAATATTTTATTCAAACATAAGCTTACGTTATAATTTACTTAAACTAGGTTCTTCATCTTCATGTGGTTCTATGGCTGCCTCTTCTACTGAATGGCTGGCATTGGGCCTCTACATTGCTGCTTCAGTCTTTCCCAGTCGATGCGAATGATATAATGTTAATATAACAGGTTTGTTGGTGAGATATTTCAGCCACGCTTTCACCTTTCCTTTATGTACAGACCTGCTCAAGCACCTAGACACAATGCCGTATTGTCCTGTATGTAGCAACAGTCATATCCACGAGTACATTTACAGCCACCTTGTGGAGACGAACGTCTATAATACCTATGGCATTAAGTCCGCCTCTGTACATAAATAAATAAATAAACGTCTCCTCGATCGACCCTAGCTTTGGTAGATGGGTAGGGTAAGGACGATATCTATAACCATTACTCTTGTGCATGCTCATCCGTCGATGTTGACATGCGTCTTAGCAATTGCGGCAGAGTTTAAAGTTCGCTGTATTCTCTCCTGGCAACGCACGTACTAGAAACCGCGACACGGCTACAGTTGCCGATTTCGATTCTTTCTTGAATCGCAACTGGTCACTGGTCACATACATGACACTTTAAACTCGTTCTCGATAAACACGAACTTGAACCGGGGTGTAGCCAAATTCCAGCGCCCAATCAGGCGCATGCGTAATCTTCTCTAACTGTGGCCTTGTGCTGTTACTGTCGGGTGTAGCCTGGTTCCTTCTAGTGTATGTCGATGAACTGGTCTCGTTCTCTGCCACCATTGCAGCCATAGTTATATCAAATAGCGGTGCTCGAGACTGCCTTCCTTGAACCCACCGCACTCGTAGATGGCTGTGGTTTCTACGCTTGGCTCAATATAATGCGTTCCCTGTGGAGATGAACACGTTCTGTCGAAGTCAAAACGAGTAGTCGAGGCCCGGAATCTCTCTCTCTTGCTACCCAAGCTCATGCACGCCAGTTTTGTACGTTACGTATCACAAGCGGTGGCGCCTTAGTAGAGCGAGAGAGTTGTCAAATTTCTGCAAAAGAACCACACTTTTTCTAAACCCTGCAACTTCTAATGGCCACAATTATGAGTGTATAGGTCACATCTCTTAAAACGTCTTCTGTCAAAAACGACCACTCCCGATCGAACCGATCAATGTACTGCTGAGTAATCACTAAATAAACACAGCGCGCGCTGGTCAATTTAGTTCTGAATACATCGTGCTGCGCGTGATTACAGCGCCATTAACGACAGCGATATATGCACTATCGAGTAATGGCTTCTATCCTCTAAATTATGGTGATAAAATGATGCCGGTATGTGCTATACTTCCAAAGTAATAGGCTATCTTGCCATGACATATGCCATCACTACCTAATATGATTTTACTGACCAAAATGAAAGACGTTTCACGTCAAAAGTAAAATTGGCTATGCTCTAGTAAATATACATTTTACATGGCAGCGTAAATTTTCGCAGAAAACAAAGCCAACTCCTTTAATTCTCCAAGCTATTAAATCCTTCTTAAAAATACCCATTCCTCACACAAACGCATCTCAACAATTTAATGGCAACTTCCAAAACTGTCATAAGAAAAAGACGAAAAAATACTTTGTATCAAGTGCCTGCTTGAAAAAGGCCAAGTGCCTACACTTGAGCTAATAAATAATAAAAAGATCACTTGTCGAGGCCACTCCCATATATTTTAGGCTAGGTTACACTATAAACGTGCAGAAAAAATCAAAAGCGGAGCGATCTACAGTCAACGACAAGAAAAAACCACCGCGTTCTTAGTTCGAAACACGGTCCTTCGAGCCGGATACTTCAATGCTCACTTTTCTCGCTCCGCTATGTTTATGCTCGCTTGCAAAGAGACAGTAGCCTTATAATTATGCGACGCATTCTTTACATAGCCGGCGATATATCAAAAATTATGCCTTTTGCAAGGCTATAAAATTTCAAAGTTAAATTTCTGCGCTTTGCCGATTTTAAAAGCGGCAGAGCCTTGGAACGGTCGTTGGCGCAGATTGTTGCCTCCGTTCCATTATTTGGAACACTCGTATTATAATTTGAATTGTATACTTAATACTTTTATAAAAGGGGTAAACTGAAAAGAGATTTATAAAGCTGACGAGTTTTAAGCAATAAATCAAAATAGTTATTGGAAATATGTTTAGGTAAGTTTATACTAGGACCAAAAGACTAAAGTGGACTTGACTACAACAAATGTTAACTCATTTAGTAACTAGCTTTTGCCAGCGGCTTCGCCCGTGTGACGTCAGAAATTATCCCACGGGGACGTACTACCGAAATAAAAAGTATCCTATGTGTTAATCCAGGTTATAAACTATTCATGTACTAAATTTCATCCCAGTCCGTTAAGCCGTTTTTGCGTGATTGCCAAATACACAAACATACAAACTTTTACATTTGTAATTTAGGATTCCAACCACATCAACCAGTCTCAGCAAGGAAAGTGTATATATCGTATTACCCAGTAACTGGGTTGTGGAGGTTAGATCTAGTCACTCCATGATAATACATGCAGCATGCATTCAGCTGCATCCGGTTAGACTGGAAGCTGAGACTAATATAGTAGGGAAAAGGCCAGGTAGATAATAATCAAGTAATTCGAAATATTAAAAAATAATGAAATTTCCACAGAATAGTTAATTAACTTATGAATTAACGTTGGCCCTTTTTCTTTCAGGAAAATCTGAAATAAGAAATGGCGGTGTACTGGAGATGTTCTGTAGCTAGTTCTCGGTCAACGCACAAGATGGCGCTGCTAACCTCTTCGTGGAGGATAACGGTAAGTTTTAGATAAATAATAATAGATGTATAATATTATACAATGTGTTTCATAATTATCGCGAAGTGGATTTTGTTTTACTTTTAAGAATAGTGTCTTATCCACTTGAAATGCTCAATTCATGCTGTGCCTGTAAAGTTATTTATCTACCACAGAATTTGTTGACGATTTTGCCTACCAACATCTAGTTAATATCTCTGGTAATTTAGCCCTATCACAAGAAAGCGAATACCTCTCCGTTAACAGATATTATATTTGGCCTTTAGATTTTCTAATAGCTACCTACTGATTTCATAATATAAGAGAGAAATCCTTACGATGTTCTTCAACGGTACGGTTTGAGTGATTAACTCGGAAATTAACTTAAAACATACCATAACATCACGCCTGTTATTCCCGAAGGGTTAGGCAGAGGTAGTACACCTGTAACAGGGGGAAAGGAGCTCGTGGCTAAGTAAAAACTGCTGCACGGATAGATCCATCAGGTTAAGCTACACTTGCCGGGGTTGGTCTGTGGTCTGGTGACCATCTTTACATACCGAGACTCCTCCGTGCCTCGGATAGCACGAGCTGTTGGCCCCGGCTGTCATTCGTGGATCTTTGACAGTCGTTACGGGTCGCCAGAAGCCCAAAAGTCTGACGACCAGCCTTACCAAGGGGTATCATATTACCCAGTTACTGGGTTGTGGAGGACAGATAGGCAGTCGCTCCATGTAAAATACTGGTATCCGGCTGCATCCAGTTAGATTAGAAGCCGACCCCAATATAGTTGGGAAAAGGCTAGGCAGATTGATTGTAACAGGGGGTGAGCCTATTGCCATCAACCGGGCACAAATCCAGACTCCGGGCTGATACTGACAAATTTCTGATGGCAAAACCCAATAACACTTTGCCCGACGTTTTTTTTTGTTACTGACTAAAACCCACACGTGGTCCTTCCGTTGCCTGTATGCCGGGGCCGCGATATCCCTTTTGGACAAAGTCGCAACCCTGGCAGAACTTTTCCCGACCTGGGAATTGAATCCAGGACCTCATGCTCAGCAGTAGCACTTGCGACCACTAGACCAATGAGGCAGACCCGGGACTCGGTAATTACATAATTAGGTGTGTAGGTATTACCATTTCACCTTTAGGGTATTAAAAAAATAACTTTACAACGTGCTTTAGGCGAACGACTTTGAAATCGCGATAAATAAAACAGCTGTCCCAAGCTTTAGAACAGTAGGGAATAAACTTTTAAAGGTATGAGGAACAGGGTGTAAAGTTCACTCATCCTCTATCGAAAAGGAAGGATCCTCCGACAAGACGGGTGTCGTGTCTGGCGGGCGACAGCCCAACGATTGATGTCGGATAGTCTTAAATAATATGTCGTTCGCGCGGTAAACTCTAATTGCACGATGCAGGATTTGTGTGACGTCAAGTCTTTGATGCGTAGTTCACTTGTGGCGATGTAGATGCCACAAACTTTACTTAGGAACAGCAGTTTTTTTTTCGCGATTTCATAGTTGTTCCCATAGTAAAAGTTATTCATTTCGATGGTCTTATGCGCCTCTTAAAGTTTATAAAGTTAATATTTTTACTACATTACCACCATACAAGTTTTGAAGCCCCAACATACTGTTGACAAATCTGGTAATTTAACCCCCAGGCCACCTCGACACAAGAATGTTAAATAATATCAATATATAAGAGCGAGATAACGAGTAACATTTGTCTCTCTACATTATATTTATTGAGTGATTTGTGCAAGTACTACATTGTTATCAGTAACGGTCATTATTATTGTACTTTTGAACTTTTATTATTAAGTTTATATAAGGACTGTCTTTTGTTTTTCGTTTGAGAGTCTGGGCCTGTTCTCCACGTTAATACAAGCTGAAAGGGAGGGCAATGCTTAAAAATTATTATAATGAAGTCGCACTTAATAAATTAGTTCACAAGTGAGAGGTATTTTAATATACTTTTTTTTTGAGGGTAGGAAATTATCTAATTACTTCTCCCGCTCTGGTCGGAGCGGGAGGGCGTGTCAGCTTTTTACTGACTAAAACCCACCCGTGTTCCTTCCGTTGCCTGTGTCCGGGGCCACGATAGTCGGACAACTCGCAACCCCGATTATAATAGTATGATATTATACCACACAGTAATTATAAGACGATTCAAAATCAAAGTCGAAATATTTTATTTCACATAAACCTGCAAGGGCACTTAAACGTCGGAAACATGGTGCACTGTTCCAATTGATCGTTTCCTATGGAGAAGAGCCGGCCAGAAACTCCACGGTTACTCTTTAAAAAATAATTGGCTTTTACAATATTTTCAAATAACAGTTTTAATAGGTATGGGAGGACAGTGTAGGCCTTTCAACAAGTACCAGGTACTTAACGAAATAGAAAATGGTTAAAAAATCTACAGTCCTATTTTTTTTTTAAATACATCTAGGAGATAGGTTTTAAGACGAAAACAAACTAACTAAAGGACATGTTATCTGACTAGTCAAGCAGAGAGGACGAAATCGTTAGCTAAGACGAGTTTATCAACAAAAAAAAAATGGTAACATTTTTCAATTCCCGTAGTTACCGTTACGACTTTCGAAAACGAAAAACTATCCCTAGAACAAGCATGGATGGATCTTAATTACTGCAGCTTTTGTGATTGACAACTTTCTTAAAATCTCAATTATTGTACGCAAAGAGATCAATACCGTTCGGTATACTTGTACTTTAAAACAAAGAAGAGAATCTTTTACTTAAGACGCAGATATATGCCAGCGACCTTGAGTGGTTAGCTTGCGTGTTTTGTACTGAGCCCACGCAACGCGTCGAACGTCCAGCCAGTAATAGGACTCGCTCATCCAGGAGCGATGTCCCCAATTAAACTCATTATGAATTTATTATCCATAAAACAAAAGTACACACGTATACAAAAAAAAATATAATTTAATTATCTTTATAATGGTTTTAGAAAAATACGCTTGAAAGATGTTGCGTAATTCTCAGTATTTTATCCGCGTTAGATATAACTTCACAAATTAATTTCACAATTTAATATAAACATAATCTTAAATATTCATATATTAAATTATTAAGAAAATGCTCTAATTTAGCATATATTTTTTCCAAATCATTAACAGAACTCGTTTAGACGTGATAAAGATAAAAGTAACTTCAGTATAAAATCATTAAAAGTCGGTTATCGTCGCCCTAAATGAAGGGACAAGGGACTACACCTGACGCATCACAAGTAAGAATTTTATATGCTCAAAATATCGCATATATCATGTTCTGATAGCATCGTAAATATCTGTTGTTGACCATGAGCAGCCCCATAGATCCAGCTCTTATATTATATAACTATTGATACGCCTAGTAAACGAATATTAATCGTCATATAATCAAATAGGGTAGGCTGTAGTATGGTAACCTGTAATGTGTGCTAACGGAGGATTATATTAAAATGAGGCTAGTAATATATATAAATAAAAGAAAGAAAGAAAATACGTTTATTTGCAATAAACATGACGTGAACAAAGAATACAATCACGAAAATAACAATTTGGGGGAAAATATGCGTCACATCCACGCATCAAACTCTATTTCAACAAACAAAAACAAAATTAAAACAAACAAAGAAAAACAAACATCAAAGCTTTTATTTCAACTCCTTGACAATTCAATATGCCTGTAAATGGTTAAGTAGTCGATCAGTTACTCAGAAAGTTGAAGCTAATTGCCCATTCCAAAACATAGATCTCTATGGAAAGAACGGGCAAGAAACTCCAAGGACACTGACTGCTGCAGAAGGTCCACAGGCGAATTACGCATCACACTGACGTCACGCAAAATCCTGCATCGCGCAAGCAGCATTTAGCGCGCGACCAGCAATACATCGCCCCGACATCAATCGTCGGGCAGTAGCTCACCAGACACAACCCGTCTGGTCGGAGAATCCTCCCTTTACACCTTGTTATCTCTCATGCCTCTATAAAATCAAGATATTACAAAATCCTGGGTACATTATTTTCATATCTTATGCACATTTCTGTCGCATCCTGTTACGTTATGTGTGGTTCTTGACTTGTAGTATTTAAATTGTAAATAGGTCTCTTAGATACGATAAGATTTCGGGGGGAACGACTTCTTTTTTATTTTTACATTCAAGACGGTTGTGATTTTCCTTGTGCAATATAACGCTTATCGCTTATAGAGAAGCAAGAAAAAGATGTCATACGTAACTACGTATGACATCTTTTTCTTGCTTCTTCTTCGTTTTCGTGTTGAAAAAGACAGAAGACGTTGTGGAGTAGACGGTACAGTATTTTTTAAACATATGAAGCAATGGATTAGCAAATTCCTTCAAAATCCTTGGACTTGTACAACACACTTTCAGTGTTATGCAATTGGGGTACTGTTCTGTCAGTGCTCACGTAGAGATGAGAAACCCAAAACCTATTGAGGTAGAAATACAATGGGCAAGGTAAAGGCTGATAATCTATTCCGTGGGCTGATAAATGCTGATGATGAGGTTGTCCTTAGATGCTGAGAAAACGTGGCCTGTTCTTTATAACAACGGTCAAGTTCAAAGTACTCTTATATCTTTTTACGTCTAAAATTGAGTCGGTACCTATCGTTTTGAGTTCAATGTCGTTCATTGCCGCTTTTTAATTCATTATCTCTCTAATAAAAAAATTGTTATTTTTACGCATGTATTTCATTCATTAGGTAACGGTTACCTACTTATTTATTTGATTATGTTGTAATAACCGTCGATTCTAACATTATTAGTTATAGGTACGAAAGTCTTTTTCAGTGATTGTAGTTAAAGAAACGATATATTATATTTATTATTATATTCACAATATTGAATGTGAGAACGTTGTTGGCATAACAGACTATAGATTTGTAGACCATTTTCTATTTTGTAGTACCTGGTATTTGTTGACAGGACTAAACAGCACTCCCATATCTATTAAAGCTTCGTGCAGACTAGCGCGGCGCGACAGGGCAACGCGTCACCGGCTATTGTTATACCGTTCAGTTTTCTTAGAAATTGTATTGTTCGAGTCGTCTGCACGAGGCTTAACACTGTTATTTTTAAAAGAGTAACCTTGGAGTTTCTTGCCGACTCTTCTCCATAGGAAACGACATATTGGAACCGTGCGCCTTTTTATAAGTGCCCTTATAGGTTTATATGAAATAAAATATTTTGATTTTGATTACGGGAACACGGTTTTGTAGTTTACATATTATCTACCTTCTGGGCAATTCTGATTAAATCAGATTTACCTAACATAGTCTATAAAGTGAGTAAAAAAGGTCAATTTTTTTGAAGATTAAAAAGGTTTATAGTAAGAATTAAATATATAAATACAGCCTTATATATTTTAAAACAGGCATTCTTTTTACTGAAATTAAATTGTTTATTCTGTAAATAGGATACTGGAATGACTTTTACACGTTATATTATAAAATATTAAAAATAAGCTAAACGAGGTCAGTCGTGGCGTTTCCTATCTGTACTCTGAGAAGAAAGGCCGAAACAAACTCAGACTCTTACACTTTCATTCTCAAAATTCTTTCTGAGTATTGTTCCATTTTTTCAAAGTTTTTCATTTTAATAGACCGACAATACAATTCATATTAGACGGACTTAGGCTTCATGCATGACGCTGGAGCCGCACCGGAGCCGCAGCGGCGCCGGGGCGCATGTTTGCGTATTCGATTGAATATAGCCCATGCGCCGCACCTCCCCCGCACCTCCGCCGCACCGGAGCCGCATAGATTTTACATTTTCATTTTGAGATGTTCTGATTTTTTTTCATCGTGCGGCCTGTGCGGCTCCGGTGTAGCTCCGGTGTCACGTACAGGAAGCCAGGAAGTAACGAGGCCAAAAATATCAGTATCGGATTAAGATGCTTCTCCAAGATCATAACAATTGAAAACCTATTCTTTCTTTTAAATTGGTTAAAAAGAAACACTAAGGACCCAAGGGTACTCAAACCAAGGCCCAAGGACCAAGAAACACAAACAGAAAGAGCGCGTGTATCAGTGTTCTTGACATTAAACTCGTTGTTCCCGAGTGCAAATAGGAATATTTCTGAGAGCGACCCACTCTTATCAAGTTACTGATAACCCGAACAACGCTCTCTGGCACTTTATTACGGATATATATGTACATAGTTGTCACGGTAAGGAACATGGAGTGTGTTAGTTTAGAAATGGTCATCATTTTTGCTTCGCTACTCAGTCTTGTTCTCACGTATTGATGCATCATGGGGAAAGCTCGTGTTGTGCAAAATATTAACAAGTCAGGAAGGTCTAGTGTGGCTGACTGACCAGGGTGCATTAAGAGTCTGTTCCAAAATTATCAGATATTAATGTAAACAAATGGATCTGAAAATGTATCTGTGGAAGCCAATTTGTAGTGCCACTAAAACTCAAAATTCTAATTTTAAATCACCCTAAAGATGTTTTTTATTTGAAAATTGAGGTTAATTTTACACAATTTTGTCGATAGTTTTTCAATGACAATTATTTATTATTTATTATTAGTGTAGTATAGTGGTGCAATATAAAGCTGAAACCTTCTAAACACGGATGAATCTGTTACTAATTTCCTTTAGTGAGTGACTGCATAAGTAGTAGTAGTGCTTAACAGGGTTTGTTTACACTTGCATCAGATACTTTTGGAACAGACCATAGATTTAAGTATTGCCACACGTGGAGGACATATTTTTGCACCCTGGCTCATAAAAAAATACATCACGAATTCAACTCACACATCTTTTGACTCATCAATATAAACTGTTAGAAATCTTACACACGACCTAATGATAAAACATAATGAGAAAACCTGGATTTTTAATGATCAAAAATGCCACCACATTGCAATCAAGCGTGGTGAACCTTCTTCTTATGAAAATAGGGATTTGCTCTGGAGTGGCATACAATACAATAAGTTTATAGTTACAATGTTATAATTTAAAAGAGTGTCAATTGGGTTGCTTGCCCTTTCTTCTCCATAGGAACCTACTACGCTTTGGAATGGGCAACTAGCTTCATCTTTCTGACTGTCTTTTATTGACTTGAATGTGCCCTGGCGGCTGTGAGTTGTCATGCTCACTCAGATGTCTCGCTGATGGTGGCGCGTGTGTTGGATAATTTAGCTCCCTTCAAAATGGTTGAGCTGAATGGTGCTGATCCATTAGTCATGTTCGTGAACGGGCGCCGTCAGTTGGGACTGGTCAACTCTTAGCTGCCATGGTTAATTTTAATTTTTGAATTGTTCTTTGTTTTATCTTTTTATTACGGATGCTTCTAATGTGCACGTCTTTCTACATTGTTCTCACATGTATAATTTCAACATGATTGATGTAACCATTTTTTTTTACAATTTTTCTTATTTAAAATAGTGTCTGTGGAGTTTCTTGCCCGTTCTTCTCCATAGCTACCTACTACGCTTTGGAATGGGCAACTAGCTTCATTTTTCTGACTGACCGATTCCTTGACAATTCAAAAGTGATCGTAAATGGTTTAAATGAAATAAATGCTTTGAGTTTAAGTTTGACCGATTCCTTCTTCTTATACGACCAGAAGATTGCAAAAAACGTAAGAAAATTTGAATTTCGCAGACTGCCTTTGCGTATCTACCAATCTCATGCTTTTATTTCTACTGATTTGATTAAAGTGGTTTTTCGATCGATAAAACTGTACCATTAGTTTAAGTAAATCGCAGGTTGACTCAAACTCAAACGAAACATTTATTTAAATGAAACCACTTACAGGCACTTTTAAACTATCAAGTAGTCGGTGAGTCAGTCAGAAAGATTAAGCTAGTTGCCCACTCAAAGCGAAACGAAGCGAGCTAAGTGGTCTGATTTGATGTTCCTTATTATTTATAGGCCTAGTAATAAAAAGTGTCTCAAAAAAGGTGTTTTAACTAGTGGTACTATTTGTAAATTAAAGGTGAATGCATCCTGGCAATGTATTGGAACAGTTGTTTAGAAGTTTCATGGTATTTATTTAAGGAAATGAACTTAAAACAGTTTTTTACGTAAAGCAATACAATTAATACGATGTATAATAAATTATATATTATAATATAATATATTATAATATTTTTTATTTTTATTTTATTATAATATATTATATAATTATTTATCATATTTACTCTAAAATATTCACTCATAGTTAACACTTTTGACAGTCAGAGACTTGGAGCAGTCCCAATAAGTATTTACAAGCTTTATGCCTTTGTATTAGAAACATAGAAATTATGTAAGTTTATTTTCCTCAAGTTTTATAGTAAATAAGCTGTTGTTTATTTCAACGACTTCAAAAATTGTAAATATCAGCGCATTTCCCAGAATGTTATCAGTTCGCAGAATTTTAAGATTTCGACACATTTTGTAAGATGTATAAACAACACGCATGAAATAAAAGTAAATAGGAAGGAAAGTTATAATAATTTGCTTCCTGAAAACGGGTTTTCTTTGGCATGTATCTAATTGAATCTCAAATAATTCCCATTTTGCTTTACGAAAAATATTATTGAACTAAATTATAAATCCGGACTTCGGCTGCAACTAAGAAATTCCTGATGGAAAACCCAATAAAACTTTGCCCGACCTGAGAATGAAAATCGGCACCTCAAATGTAGCAGTAGTGATTGAGTGAAAGAGGCAACCTTCGTTACGTATAAAACCGTCAAACGTGGTCAGTTTTGTTTTTTCGGCATTGTGGATGTACTTTGTCAGTTAATTTTGTACCTCACCTACCAACTCAAACTCAAACTCAAAGCATTTATTTCAATTAAACCATTAACAGGCACTTTTGAATTTTCAACCTATGGAGAAGAACGGGCAAGAAACTCCACGGACTCTCTTTTAAATAAATTGTTACAAAATAACGGTTACATCTTTCATGTTGAAATTAAACATGTGAGAACAACACTTAAAGACTGCCCATTTTCCACAAACCTCTCAAGACCTTAGAGATTAGGAACCTATGTGTTGCCTTTTGTTCCCTATTTCATACCTATCTTTAAATATATGATGACATCTAAAACATCATTTCCTGCCTTAACTACGAGAGGTCAACGTTTCCGAACCCGTGGCAAAACAAAACCTTGAACGCATCACATAATAATCAATCATCATTTCAATGACTAATAATTTCTTCAATAATTAATGATGAGACCACCACGTGCATCGCATCCGGCAGCATTTAGATAAAATACTGCAAAACACACAAAATACAATGTTGTTTGATTGCAACAATCAATGTTTTATCAATTGGTGATGTTTCATTAATTGAGCAAATCGATTGCTCAGCGAAATTCATTCATTGCCTTGTTCATGCATGCTTTGGTGTCATGCCAGGTCAAAGGGCTTATATCCTTATTTCTAGCAAAATCAAAGTCACTTAAAGACCACGCAAGCTTGGAAGTAAATTCTATAGGGTTCCTTTGGAATCTCAATCATGTGACCACACATTGTAATAATTCGAAATCCATAAACACTTTGACAACGTTTGAATTACAAAGTGACCTTTGTGGAACATTGGGAAATTTCTCGCCGACTGGTCGACACTTCACGTGACCTGTGGCTGTCGCGTTCTTTGACCAAAGAATTAGCATTGCCATTCAACGTGGCATGACATAAAGTGTCGAAACGTGGACACTGAACCGGGCTGGTCCACAAAATCAGAAATAAAATCATCCGGAAAAGAACCGGAGTTAACGCCACAGCTTGCAGAGTAAGCAAACTGAAGGAACAGTGGGCTGGCCATGTTTGTCAAAGCACCGATGGCCGGTGGAGCTGACGAATCCTGGAGTGGAGATCGCGTATCGGCAAGCGTAGCGTGAGACGCCCCCCAGTTACATGGACCGATGACTTTAAAAAAGTGGCTGGGACAGACTGGATGTAGCTCAGGTTGGAAGAAGCCTATGCCCAGCAGTGGACTGTGATAAGCTGTAATCTTCTGGGCACGTTTCCGGATGATAGCGATGCGGACGAGAACTTCGACGCCTCAGTGTTCTTCTGTTTTTGTATTTAGGTATTTGTATACTTAGTTAGTTAGTCATTAAATTTAGTACCTACTGTAAAAAGTTAGTTGCGTTTAATATTGTAAATGAAAAAAAAGAGAAATCGTTGAAAAAAATTAAAAAAACAGGCTGCTGTAAACTTTTATTGATATAGGAACATTATAATATGAAACACAACACAAATGGATCTATCAAAGAGATGTTGTTTTTGTTTGGGGTTTTCTGCACCTGGATTTTGTAGCTAGGTATGCACTGAGTCAAGTTTCGCGTAGAGTCTTAGACCCGATTTCTGAAAGCCTAGCATAATCAGCCTTCCCATTGCTGGGACACTCACTTCGATAGGGAGTGGGCTGTAATCAACCACGCGGGCCCATTCGATATTATCCTTCACGGTTTTGAGAGCAGTGGTGAAAGGTGGGCGTTTTGGGGGACTGTCTTATGTAATTTTGACGTTCGAAAAGTGCTGATTCTCAGCCTATTTTGAATAAATGACATTTGAATTTTGTTTTTATTTTTTATTTTGATGAAATTATTTACACAAAGTAAAGCGCCTGCCTGGGTTCGAACCCACGACTTACAGCTCGTAAGTCGGGGCCGTTAACTCTGAAAGTCTAAGCTTGTATAATTATTTTAGTAGTAGAAGGGCTCTTTTGAAAAATCTGTCCAGGCAATTATGTACTACTACTGTTTTTGCCACTAAATATAGTTGGTTTGTTCGGTTTGAAGGGTTTGGCGTATGAGATATTTCAACTTTGTCTGGTGGCTTTGTATCCACCCAAGCTGCTGACAATTCTCATGAAGCTGTTTAGATAACCTCCTACCTACCTTTTTTAGATAACCTCCTTGGAACCACGTATTAAACAACTATTTAGGTTCAAAGTTTGCTAATGTAGCGTCAGATATCAACACGTAACTGACTTAGTTTACTTAGTTGGCTTCTTCACGTAGTGATAAGAAATTGTGTAGCATGTACTCGTATTTTGAAAAGTTTAATTTTGATTATACAACCTTAGTTTTTGTTTACCCTAAACCTCTTAAGGGGTCATTGTACTCATCATTATGAACAACTTTTACTACAGGACCAACGCTGAAATCACGAAAAAAAATCAGTTGTTCCCTACATTTATGTTCGCATACCTCGTCGAAATGTAGGGAACAGCAGTTTTTTTTTTCGCGATTTTAGCGTTGGTCTCATAGTGAAAGTTGTTCATAATGATGAGTAGAATGACCCCTTAAGAGGTTTAGGATAAACAAAACTAAGCCTGTATAGGGCAGTGTAAGCTGTGTTTACATACTATTACTCTTCTCGAGGTTATATTTTATGTACGGCACTCCCAGTATTGTCAGTTCCACTACCAGTGGCACATATCATCACACTGGCTAATTTTAAAGCACTGCATGAGATCTATGTGCTAGAAATACACATGCAAATAAACAGATCAAGCTTTATCCCATGGAACTCAGAAACTGCAGACCTTCTCTTTGATTTATTTAGTGTCATACCTACATCAAGTGACTGCACGCCTGGTCTTTTTTCGTATTAGAAAGCTGATATTACATTGTAACTCATATCTTCAGCTAGATACATAAAACTAGCTCTTCTGTCATACCCAAAGCATAGTAAAATTGATACCCTTACAAGACCATAGTAACAGAATCTACTTCTTTTATTTTTCGTGTGGTTAGTGACTAACCCAGGTCAGACTTTTTATGCCACCCATGGAACTCTGACTTGGCTTCACATGCTGTCGACAAATATCCGTCAGGCTTCCTCACGATGCCGATCTTTTCCTTCACCGTTTTTGAAGCAAGTGATAATTATTCAATACCCATAACTATATTAACAGAACCTACTGTAATGTGCACAGTCATCCCGGCATCTAAATTTAGTTTCAAAAACAACCTCAATATATAAAAATAAGAATCATGAACAAAGAATAATAAAGATTTGTTTGTTCGTTCCCCGCGTATCGGGGGAGCAATGTTCTTCAACAATAAACAGGCACTATCTTCTGCATGTGATTAATGAATGTGCTACAATATTTACAATTTGTCATAATTATTCATTTATTTGTCACTTGGGTGGTTGGAAAGCTTTGCAACATCGTCGATTTCAAACGAAAATCAATATATATATTTTTTGTTCTTCACTACCAATGCAATTAAAATAACATTCATGGAGGAAAAAATCATGTCGAATTAAAAAGAAGCCACAAAATTGAAGTGGAGTGAAATTCGATTCGTAGGACCAAATTGGTAGGTACATTAAAATTAGCTATTTTGTAGGGCTCTTGGAGAAAAAAGGACAAAATTGTACCAAATGTAGGGAAGATTCTACTTCTAATCATCTATTCACGAAGATGACACTTAGATATCTAATATTTAGGTAAACATGTAAACTAGCCATAACATGGAAAACATAGTTTTAACTCATAGGCGTCTGTATAACACGTCCAGTCAACCTGTTTAAAATCACAATAACTTCTTAAAATTTTATGATCCCATCATAACTGCATATAGGCTTTGGTGATGATAGGCAATTTGCTCGCTCGCAGGTTCATACGTTGCACCACGAGGTGAAAATAATACTTTTTAAGGCGTTGTGCCAATATTTTTACACAAGCTGCCTGTGGGGTGTTCCCTAATTGAAATCGAATGACGTAAGATCGAATAATACTTGCTCGAAAACGTTAACTCGATAGTACTGGAAATCGATAAATTATAAGCGCGACAGTTCACTACCTCGATGCATCAAAATCTCGATTAACTATAAGCTCGAATGATCGACAGCGCGAAGCCCATTATTTTGAAACATCATTTCTCGAACGACCATCTAATCGATTTACAGTACAGTTTTAAGGATTTTTATTTGAGTACAATTTATTGCATCAATAAAAATATAAAAAACAATACCTACCTACATAGTTAAATTCGGAATACATTAGGTATATTTGATTGGATTTAGATTCTGTTTATTATTTCTTAACCCATAAGCTTTTATGAGTTAAACTTTTAGAAATCGAGCTAATAACATCGGATTTAAGAGCAAAAATGTAAAGCAAGGTCTTGTGACCTTGCTTTACATTTTTGCTCTTACGTTACTCAAAAAAATTAAATTTAAAAAATAAAAAATATAAAAGATAGACCCTCCCCCTTTTAAAGTTAATTTTCGATAATGTTTCATGAATATTCATAAAAATACGGTCACATGCCACATTAAAGAAAAACTATCACAGCTAAGTAGGCTCTACAAGTTAACGAGTAATAAACGACCAACTTATATTTGCAGTTGCAAAACACTGCTGTTGCATACGGAATGTATGGGAGAACATGTTTTTCAACTACAATGTTACGTTTGTTTTTGCGATAAATTCATCCCAACTACGGAACACTTAATTGTGCGTGGTCCGACACGCACTTGGCCGGTTTTTTGGATTTGAATTAGCTATAGGCAGATAGCAAATTCAAATTGTATCATCGTCATCAACCTTTTCTGAACCTTTTTGGGGTCGGCTTCCAGTCTAACCAGATGTAGCAACAAATCAAAGTAGCACAGCAGCAGTTATTCAAATAGTATACAGTGTAGCAGGGACATCGACGAGAAAACTGTTACCATGGATTTAGTACATGATTCTGAACAAAAAAAAAAAAGTATAATCCTACTAATATTACATTATTAAAAGCCAAAATTGAAAGTTTGTGAGGGATGGATGTATGGATGTTTGTTACTCTTTCACGCAAAAACTACTGAACGGATTTGGATGAAATTTGGCACACAGATAGTTTATAACCTAGATTAATACATAAAATACTTTTTTCCACGGGATCGACATTTATGCGGGTGAAACCGCGGGGCGCAGCTAGTAATATATAATCCTAACTAACATGATAAATGCGATAGTAAGTTCGTTTGTTTGTTACGCTTTCATGTAAAAACGGCTTAATAGATTTGGTTAAAATGTGGCACATGGGTAGACCATGATATGAGTTAGAACATATGATATTTTTATGCCGATATTCTTAAAGGATCGAGACTTATGACGGTGAAACCGCGGGGCGCAGCTACTATAATATAATTCTATTAGGAGTATAGTCCTGTTCACCATAACCGGCGACAGAATAATTTTTACATAATTATACTTCGAAACATAAACAAATTAGCTATCTTAGAAACTATTGAAGACGTTAGAGTTTAATTAGTAATACCTACCTACTACTTAGTGTATTTCAATAAACAACGTAACTAATTAGTGGTTGCCACTCGGGTCTGAGTGTCTCACTGATGTTATCTCATAATGATGCTATTTATTAAGTGTTGTAGGAACAGGGTGATTTGCTAATATCCGATTATTATTCCTCTCTAGCACTGAATGCATCTTCTCTTGTAAGGAAAGAGCATTAACCACGTGCTCACAACATCAAAATATGGTCAGGTTTTCGTCACCGTATTACCTATATTAAAGAATATTTCATCTCAATGATTTTAACACGTTCAGTGCCGGGAGCACTCCTGGAGGGTTCACCTAGTCGCTTAAGGGATACCGGGATCCGTCGCGGAGCGCTCATTTTAAATGTAGTTTTTTCTTAGCGAAAACAGCATTATAAACCGTGAAAATAAAATCTGATACAGTATATTTTAACAAGTTTTTATTATTTCGTTTATTGAACTTTTTAACATAACAGTACATTTTTAAATATTTATTAAAAACGATATAAAAAACCTTTAAACATATAAAAAATTGTGTTCCACCGATGTTGGGAGCAGGGTCCAAGCTACCGATCGTTAGGGCTGCAGAGACAGGAACCTCCTCACAATGCGAGCCGTATCGAGGAGTACTGCCTTCTCGATCAGGCCTTCGATTCAACCGCCTAACGAGAGCCTCGAGAGATGTTGGTCGAGGCTTTCGGCCATCAGGCCATTGTTCGTTACGACAATCGGCACAATGATAGCCGAACTCACATTCCACATGTCGACTACCTCGTGTGCTAAGTCGAGATATTTTATTTGTTTCTCTTTCTCAGCTTTCACGAGGTTCCCGTCATGTGGGATGGTAACATCGACTGTTATTGCGCGGCGCGCTAATCGGTCTATCACCACTATATCCTGTCATTAATGATAGACCAATCCTAGTACAACGTGACATGGTCATTTTCGGGCACATACTTGTTGTATGGTACCTCAGAATCCACAAGTTTGTATTTCAAAGCAAGTTGCTGGTGAATAATCCTGGCCACCTGGTTATGCCTGTGCAAGAACTCGCCGTTAGCTAGACGAGAACAACCAGAGATAGTGGATATGTATGATAGACTCACCCGGACGATGGCATGCCCGACACACGTCAACCCTACCGTCCTTCATAATATGTCTCCGGTAGTTATTCGTCAAGATAACTTCGTCCATAATAGCACCGACGAAACCTTCAGTTTCCCCGAAAAGGTCACCAAAACCTAGCCAGTATACGGAAGCTAGGAAATCTACACCGGGCTCATAAAGAGCCCGATAGAAGCGCCCGTGAAGCTCCTTGCTTTACTATACCTCTTTGCGGTCATCTAGTTAGTAATTACCACAGGCTCGTGCCAGTTCTCTTTAGCTATGGAGAGTAGGGTGAACCCCTTGGCCACTGCCACCACATCACGGTGCATACCCACTTCAGCTTAAAATATTGTCTGAGATTGCACACGTCGCGGTTGTGGAGGGTCTTCGCATTTAAAAAGCCTCAACCCCCGCACTTCTGTGGGATGTACAATCTTATCATCGATGATTGTGGGTGATGCATCCGGTTTGCGGTCAGTAGTGGGTCTGAGTCCATTTGAGTATGCCAAAAGAGTACATCAAAACCGGCATGACCCAACCATTGAAGACCTTGTTTCCGCCTGAAAGAAGACTAATTAATACCTTCCTCAGGTGACCAAAAAAGCGCTCCTTCAACGATTTCTTCATGTCAGCAACGTTGATGCCGAACGCTTCCGACATACCCAAGTACTTATAGCTTTCGAATGAGGAGAGGGATCTAAGGTGTATGGAGTCTGAGAGTTGAGTTCCCTCGGATTACATGATGTCCCCTCGTTTTACATTTGACTTTGACTGCACATTTGTCGACACTAAATCCCATTCTGATGGCGCTACTGAATTTTTCAGCTACATTCAGTAGCTCCATCAGTCGTAATTTGTTGGGGGCTAAGTCATCCATGTAGTTTCAAGTCATCCATGTAGAGGAGGTGAGATATGACCTGACCACCTCTCCTCAACTGATAGCCTAGACCTGAATCATTAGTGTGCGTAGAGGATTCAGGGCTAAGCGGAACCAAAGTGGACTCAAATTGTCGCCCTGAAATATTTCCCGTTTAATCCGTACAGGCTCATTCCCCTGGATTTGTCGACAACCTCCACCTGGATAGCAAAGGACCGTCCTCCATTGCCCCATACACGATATCAGGAAGTTGCGCAGAGTTGCATCTATCTTGTACAACTGCAGCACCCTAATGAGCCCCCCACTACGGAACCCTTTATTGTGCGTAGTCTGACATGCGCTTGGCCGGTTTTTTTTGGGTGAACGACTGCTGGTGGTGTTTTTACTTGAAATATGAGTTGAAAAAATCTGTTTCATTTTGATTTATCGTGTTTGCCATCCCGTCTGAGAAGTTTACACAAAAAAAAAGATTTTATAAACTCATACTTCAATTGACTACATAAACTGAGGTTGATAGCCCCAAAAAAAACTCAACAAATTAATTTATTTTTGTTTGATCCTGTTTAGATATCGTGTCGAGTTTCGCTCGCTAATTTAATTTGACCCCGTATATGCCTAAGGTCTATTTAAATCCTTGTTTCTAATTTATGTTATTTCAACTTAAACAAACATCAACTTTATGTCTGTGTAATTAAAGTTGGTTTTTGGACTGACTAGTACTGTTGAAAAATTCATACAAAATATGAAGTTGTAGCGCAAACTGAACCTTATGTGTAAGCATTACAGTTGTTCTTCCTAAAACTTGTGTTTGTTTGCATGTTTGGTAAATAAGTTGCGAACGCAGAACGTGCTCACCAACACTCAGAATTGTGTTGACATGCAAAGAACGGTCTTCTTCATCTTCTTCTTTTCGTGTGGTTAGTGTCTAACCTGGTGTCAGAGTTTTAAAGCCGCCCATGGCAGTCACTGACTTGGCGTCACATGCCGTCGAGAAATATTTCTCAGACATGCCGGTTTCCTCACGATGTTTGCCTTCACCGTTTTTGAAGCAAGTGATAAAACAATACGCACATGAATCCGAAAAGTCAGAGGAAACTCGAGACCTATGACTTAGCAGTCTGACGGTCACACCACTAGGCTATCACTGCTCTGAACGGAACTCAAAGTACGGTCAATTCATTGACAGACACTTTATTTTTCTTTTCGACAATCCTTCCTGGTACCTCCTGGTTTACTGGTAAACAAAAAATGGCGAAGTTTGCTCATGTAAAAACAATAATCCTCTATTGTTTTAAAGTTGTAAGTATTTATTACCGATACTAGTAAGTCGGAAGCGTGAAGTACCCTCCCTGATAATCTCTTCTAATGGTTTTCAAAAGTTTTAAGCTTTCATTTTGGTTTTTTTAACGTAACTTACTATTGCTTGCTTTTGAAATGGTACATAATTATGATATCAGGATAGTCCCTAAAAATTTCCAAAAGTTAGTTTATCCAAGTTAAGTGTTTCGAATAATTTGAATATTGCTTTAAAACCACTTTAAAAATATTTTTGGATTTAATGAGACACGATGCGTTTCTTCAATGTAAGTATGTTTGTAGCACACGTGACTTCGGGAATTTCCCTATAACGATACCAGCTTCACGTTTTACAAAACGGATAGCAACCACGCAATCCCTATACAATGTACCTAGGTGATGTTAGGTACATCGGGAGAATGATTTCTATTCTACTTATTTTTGGTAGGTATTCAAAGCCTGAGTTTTCCAATTTCGAAACTTGTCTTCTAAGCTTCTTGTAATGACCCCAGTACGTTGGGCGAAATAAAATATACATATACAAATAACGAAAAAGACCCAATAAACGTTGGCCGAGCGACGGGCTCGCCCAACGTGTACCCGGCGTATCCATGGCAAATTTTGTTCGAAAAGAAGTTAAAAAATTATGGATTTACATCCTATTGAATCATTAGAAAATTATCTCTGGACTCGCAGGACCAGTTTAAGTATTTCCTCGAAATTGAATATGGTAGAGCAATTATTTTCTGCGTAACAGATAATCCTCAAGGTTCAGGGTCTGAACTATAAGGTCTTAGAATTTGCCCCTCAAAAGCTTCATATACCGAAACTTACACCAAATATTGCTTAACCCTACGCTCTCCTAACATTTAACCACGACACCTCAATTATCTACCTATATTATTGCCCCATAAACGGGGATAAAAGCTCCCCCAAACGTATGTCAACCTGTCAATGGGGTAATCTGAATATACGGCGAATCATCACTGCCTAACTTTTTGGATAGATTTTAGGGATTACCGTATATCTTTGTCTTTGTTATAGCATTCGTTTATGCTTGCAGTGGGATAACTAATCTACTGAAACGGCTGAACTGATTTTGACGGGACTTTTAATGGTAAATAATTACTGATGTTATATAAGAAAAAGAAGATGGAAGATAGAAGATAGATAGAATATTCTTTATTATGCACACCATACAAATTACAGAAATAAATTTAGAAATGTTACATAGGGTGACACAATGGGCGGTCTTATCGCTAAAAGCGATCTTTTACAGACAACCTTTGGATGGATTAAAGGGAGAAGGAGAGACAATACTGCAGGTAGTCAGTGGTGAACCATTTACATACACAATAAATACGTAACGCATAAACTTAACCACATAAATATATACATATATATATACATAAATATATATAAAATAATAAACATGAAACAAGAATATGGAACTATATGAAAAGAAAAAAGGTCCCGCGAAAAAAAAATACATGGATTATCATACAGGGTACTTTTTATACCGGTAGTAGTACGTTCCCGTGGGATATTTTCCGACATCCACGCGGGCAACAGGTAGTTGAAAATAAAGGTAGGATGTGGTACAACCAGTCGGAGGTGCACGCAAATGTGGGAGGACCCTCCCGGGCAACCAATTCATGATAGGGAAATAAACTGTGGGGTTTAGGAATCTGAAAGGAGGAGGGCATCCCTAACGATTTCTCCACAGATAACAAAAAAAGTTTAAGGTGCAAAATTATTTATAAAATTTACAACAAATCAAAGGTTAGGTTCCCTGACAGAACTACTTGAACTAATTTGATTAATAAACAAATAAACTTTGACATAAATAACAACAATATTCGTGGAATCTTTTGAACCTAGTAACAGTTCAGTAGGATGTTTTGTTGCTCCAAATGGTTGACCTTAGAAATTAGTCACTCAATTACTTAGTAGTTCTTATCTGTTTACTTAATAATAATTACTTACATTATAATATTTGCTTGTTACGACATATTTTCTAACACGACAAAGTGTGATGTTCTTCTTCTCGTTTCGTCACGAGCTAGTTCAGTCAGTCAGCGGACTTTGCAATGGGGCTAAATGTCCAGGATACGCAAGAGTAGTACCTTTACTTATATACTTTGAATGTGACTCAAAAATGATTTGGAATAATCAGGACAACAGAAAGCGTTTTTGAGACTTTGGTCCTTTGAGCCGATATGCCTTCATTCAACAGATTTTCTGTAGCAAAAGAAAACCTGTTGGCCGAAGGTAGCCATCGGAATGGCATCGTGCTATTTTCCTTACGACGAAGGAAAACATACTGACGAACCCTGATAGCTGATCTGTACTGATCAACGTTTTTACCTTCTCAAAAAAGAAGAGACTCAATCTGCAAGACAGCAACAAAATGATATTTAACAACTGATGCCCTAATGATTGGACTTTTAAGGGTTCCGCACCGGGACCCTATTATTATGGCTCTGCTGTCCGTCATTCTATAACAGGGCTGTATGTTTTGACCCTTAATAGGTAGACATCTGAAATTTTCACAGAGTATGTACTACTATAGCTGCTATAACACCAAATAATACAAATATGTAGTGTTAAATATTGTACGGTGGTACGGGACTCTTCGAGTGCGAGTCCGACATGCACTTGGGAGCTTTTCTATCTATAGTTAAAACGTAATGAAAACAAAAGAATAGCATCCATAAACTATCACTATCCTTGTATTTACACCCAAGTACATGCTGACATCAATTACCTACTCTAGGTTTAATTCAGTAAAAATCTGATAAATATATCTGCACGACCCTTGTAAGACAAGCATAGATCACTCTAATATTTTAGTATTTCAACATAATGGATAAAGTACATAAATAATACTTTATTTAAAGAGTAAAGCACCCATCAATGAACTCTGCCTATTACGATCCATAGTTGGATTAACAGGCAATCGATAATTTTAGGAAAACCTTAATTCTAGGGGTGTGTATTAATTACTTTAAACCACTCATTTGTTTGGTGCACCATTTTTGGTCCTTGGATACGAACGAGCAAAACAGACTATTCATTGCCATAAAACTAAGACTTTGGTCCTTAGTTTTTTGAAATATGGCTATGAAAATACTCTGTGTTCTGTTTTCTTCTATACCTAGTTACTTAATTATATTAACTCAAAACTTCACAAGTCTTAGTGTACATACAAAGTATCTAAATCGTTGTCCACCACGTGTATTTAACCCGGACCTAAATATTTAAAATACAATAACATGTACATAAACACATAAGATAGAAATAAATACACAGCAATCGATAAATACACTATACAGCTTAGTAACACAACACCCTTCGCTGATAAATGTAATAAGTATTATAGGAAACTGCAATTTATTTATTTAAAAAATTTGTTTGTATGTTTTTATCTTTATCCCCGATTTATCCACAGATAAGCTTTCCATTATAAATAAAAAAGCACAGTCATGAGCCCTTTAAAAAAATACCGCCAGAACTAGTATTTTATTACTTTATTTTAATAAAGCCTTGTATATAATGTATTTTTGTTTGCATAGGCATAATTAGCCTATAACGTGCCCACAGCAGGGATATATTCCTCTTCGTGAGAGAGAGTGGGCCATAATCCACCACGTGGGACCAATGCGGGTTGGTGGATATATGGAACGGTGAAATGACTTCCCGGTATTGTTTTATTTGTGGGTCTTAGCAGCCGCAGCGGTAGTGTCAGCACAAGGCTGTCGACCCAGGTTGCGTCCCACATCCACCTTCCATGGCAACAACGTCATGCCGTCTGGTATCTTCCCATCGTCACGTAGCAAGCCGTTATCCATACTAATACTTATTATAAATACAAAAGCAACTGTCTGTCTGTTATTTCTTCACGCCTAAATTACTCAAATAGCCCATGACCTGGGCTAGAACAGAGGATACTATTTATCTCGATAATTTCCGACCACCATGCGGGCGAAGCCAGAAGCGGGTGTGCTATAGTAAGTATGGTCTATCCACTGCAATAGATCATAGAGAAACATCTTTAAAAACCGGCCAAGTGCGTGTCCACGCACAATGAAGGGTTCCGTAGTTGCGATGAATTTATCCCAAGAACAAACTTAACATTGTAGTTGAAAAACATGTTCTCCCATACGGAATGTATGGGAGATCACGTTTTTCAAACCGCAAATTTAAGTTGGTCGATTATTACTCCTTAACCTGTACAGCCTACTTAGCTCTGATAGTTTTCCTTTTAATTTCGTTATATATATTACTGCTGTGAATTTTTTCACAAGTCCAAGTACAACCATTTAGCTAGAAGGGGGGACACACACACTTGACTCTAACAAAACATTTCAGTTAAAAGCTTAATATTTCGCAAACGGATCCCTGAATCCAAAAATGGTCCTAACAAACACACAATATTTTTGAAAGAACTTTCTAACGATACCCCACATCATGGGGTAGATGAGGAAAAAATGAACATCCCCACTTTACGTGTAGGGGAGGTACCCAAAAAAAATATGTTTTTCTTGATTTTATTTTACCACTTTGTCGGCATGATTAATATGTATACTTTAGCCAAATTACAGCTTTCTAGTACTAACCGTCTCTGAGCTAAGCCGCGGACAGACAGACAGACGGACATGGCGAAACAATAAGGGTTCCTTGTTTACTACGGAACCCTAAAAAATTATGGTTCTTCTACAAAACCTGAAATTAACCATAAAAATATTGCCTTAATTTATGTTTCGTTACTGAAACACAAGGGGATACTGACAATCCTATTGGCTTTTTTTTTTTTTTTTTTTTTTTTTTTTTTTTTTTTTTTTTTTTTTTTTTTTTTTTTTTTTTTTTTTTGGGTGGGAAATCATCAAATGACTCCTCCCGCTCTGGGCGGAGCGAGAGGGAGTGTCAGACTTTTACTGACTAAAACCCACCCGTGTTCCTTCCGTTGCCTGTGTGCCGGGGCCGCGATATCCCTTTCGGACCAACTCGCAACCCTGGCAGGCATTGGCCCTTACGGACCCCGTCAGTTGGTGCTGACATCTCTTTGAGGCGCGCGTGGAACACAACGCGCCGTCGACCCGGGCCTGGTCCTAATCGGACGGCGAGCTACCCATTGCCCACCGTCCGCAAGCCCGCGCCTACGGTGGCCGGAAGTCGGCTCGCGACTCCCGACGCCCGGGGCGTCTCCTGCGGCGACTAGGGGCGCGAGGGCGCGCATCTTGCATTTCCCTCGCGCGCTCCGCCTCCTCCTTCGCGAGCATTACTGCTTCGCAGAAGGAAGTGACGGCTTCCCATGCACTCTCGCTCCGGACCATGGCCTGAACCAGGGCCGGACGCGAGAGATCGCCGCTGCCGATCGCCTCCGTGAGGACACGGCGGTGCCCCGCCCAAGCCGGGTAGACCTCCACCGTATGCTCCACCGTGTCCTATTGGCTTAATCCTTTAGCCGCCTTTTATGACTTCCACGGGAACAAGGGGTGGCCTAATCTTTACTGTTAACCTTACAGTATACATGTTGTATTTGTTACTAAGAAGTCTTAAAAATATTTTAAAACAAATAACTTTCCCGTGTAAGCCGTGGTAAAAGTTATTAAAAGATTTAGTAGAAAGTAGCTTACACGGACGATTTAGAAGTTCCGTACTAAGAAAGATAAAAACTGAAAAGCGAAAAATAAAAAATAGCCTTTTAGTGTAACTAAGCTCCAAAACTTATTAAAGTAACAAATTTTGAGGCGGCGCCCAGCCAACAAATTAATTTCTTATAGCGTAAAATGGTAACGGATGATGTTGTTGATGGATCTTCGTTTAATGTGTTTGGCACCGCCTCAAAATTTGTTACTTAAGTAAGTTTAGGAGCTTAGTTACACTAAAAGGTTATTTTTTATTTTTCGCTTTACAGTTTTTATTTTTCGCTTTTGAGTTACCATTTAATTTAATGGTTCTCCTCAAGTAATGAATTTTCTCAACAGCTTTTCGTTTCTATGGTCAGACCCTCGATGTCGGTCATACCCCAGCTAGGTCTAAAGTTCTCATCAAGGTGAATGAAATAAGCCCAAACACTATGTAGCTGCTGCAAACTGCTGAGGAGCTCTCGCAACTGTCTTTCGTCTCCATCATCACATCAACTCCAAGTCTTATTACATGGTTGTGCCATCAGAACTACAACATGTGCGCGAAATTACAACAGAATCGGTTCGCAATTGAAAATTCAAAGGTGAAAAATCAATCAACCCCAATTTTTTTACGCTTCGGGGTGGATTTTAGTTTTCAATTTCACATTGGGACCAACTTCGAGGTATACCCTCCCCAATAAAATAAGAATCGTTCAAATAGGACTACTCAATAAAAAGATATGCGGGTCATACATAAAAAATAAAAAATATAAAAATAATACGTCGACTTGAGAACCTCCTCCTTTTTTTTCGTCGGTTAAAAAAGTCACAAAGATTTGTTGTTAAACATTACCTACTAATCAAATTTTCCAAAAATAAATTGTATCAAAATGATTGAAAAAAAATCGTCAATAAGACCAAAAATAAATTGATCTAATAACGTTAGTTAGTTAGTTATTTTTAACTGTTTTCCATTCTACAAAAGCACTGTTTTAAAAATAAGTCCAAGGGATTAATGAATGAGTTTGATCAAAAATGTCGATTGCAGATTTTCGCCGATATACCGAATTTTTCTAAATAAGATAATTAGAAAACTAATATTTTGACACTATAATTATTTTATCCGTGCAAGTTTATCAATAGTTTTTTATTTTAAAAAGTTATCGGGCAATAGGTAGAATTATTTATCTCTGTTTGTTGCTTACTAGATAATCTCAATCAATTGAAATTCTAACTTCTAACGCAAAAACTATCCCATAATCTATAATAGTACAATACCTATCGACCTATGACCATAAACTTATCAATAACAAAATTATTCTAATTAGATTTTGTATCCACAATTTGGTGGCTCCTGATTGGTCGAGCCCAAACGTCTATAAAAGAGGAAGTCGTGGGTGACTCCGGCGCATTTACCTACAGAAGCAGGTAGCCGAGGGACGTATTATTGTAACAATAAATAAGACTGATTTTATATGTTACTTTTACCCCTTTCAAGATGGGGAAAAGTAGTATTAGCGTATTAAGTGTTATATTATTAATTTCCGTTTTATGGAATCCAACTTTCGCCAATGGTAAGTGAATTTTATTTTGGTCCTTTCTTTTTTTGATCTTTTGGTCCTGGTTGTGTAATTTTACTTAATTTTATTATAAAATTGAACACATCGTGTTCTTTTAAAACAAAAATGTTTCAAGTTCCCTGCATGTTCAGAAAACCGCTTCTGAAATTACTTTTAAGATAACCAACTTATATTTATAAAATTGTGTGATTAGTAAAACATTTTACTATCATGATATTATTTACTTTAACATTTAATTTTCCAAAACCTCATATCAATTTCATGGGATATTCATCAGATATATTTTCTTGAAACTGACTTGAGCTTATGATTTTTTAACCAAGAGCTACCGTTACTAACTTTGTGCACATTGGATTAATTTACTAACTTAAAATATTTCTTACAACACATTATTTCCAAATATTTATATCCTATATCTATTCAAAATTCAAAAGTCATTTATTCAAACTAGGCTAAGAATCAACACTTTTCGAACGTCAAAATTACATAAGACAGTCCCCCAAAAACGCCCACCCTTCACCACTTCCTAGTGCTTAAGCTGGGAAGAAGAAGTGGCGCAACAAACTCCCCAGCAGCACAGCTGTCTGTTCAGTTGGAAAAACTTGATTCTATATAATAGTGCTTATGCTAAAATAATTTACATTACTAACCACAAATTGCAACACAACTCATAAAATAAAAACATTTTATTGAGTAGACTAGATTATGTCAACAATAAATAAAAACAAAATTAAAATAAATTGACTTACAGTCAAATAAAATAATCCAAACAATTATATGAGCTCATAAAGTTTTATGTAGTCTAAAATACTTGTTTGTTGCTTGGAGTAGCTTAATTAGTCCCAAGCCTTTTTGTCGTCTAAGTAATCTTTAACTTTAAAGAAACCTTTTTGACATAATTTCTGTTTAATAAATGATTTAAATTTATTGAGGCTCAGTTTCTTTGACATGGCTTGGGAGTTTGTTGTAAAAACGTATACTTTAGCACTTAAATTAATTACTAATTTTTTGGAGCCTAGTCTATTTATTAGCCTAGTCTAGTTTATTTATTGTGCCGAGGCACAATAAATAAATCTTTGTTTCTAGTATTTATGCTATGAATGTCGCTGTGTTTAGAATATAGATTTATATTCTTTTTTACATAAATCAGGTTCTCATATCCATATTGAGACGCGACTGTCATTATGTTTATTTCCTTAAATTTATCCCTCTGTGAATGCCTACAACTTCAGTTATAAATAGCTCGAATGGCACGTTTCTGCAGCACAAATGTAGCCTGAAAGTCGGCTGCATTTCCCCACAACAAAATGCCATACGACATTACACTATGGAAATGACTAAAGTATCTAAATAATAATAATAACTCAATCGAGCTGTTTCTACATTAGTCAAATGACGGATTTTATACACCGCGTAGGCTGCAGAGCTTAGCCGCTTCGACAATTTGGTTATAATATGTGGGTATCTAAACGTAGACTGCCAAATCTGAGTCCTAACCAAAATTTAAACCGAACTAAAATGGTAGTTTTAGTTACTTTTTTTTAACTATTCAAGAAGCAGTAATAAAAATATATTATGTCGTTTATTGAAGCTACTCAAAATCGTGATTAACTGCTCATCTTTACTAGAAAGGCTTATTTTTTGCATAAAAACGTGAATACAGTTAAAAAACAAATCATACTCCAACTGAGTTAGGAAAAGACCACCTTAATAAAAATAAAAATAAACGATTAAAAAAATAATTAGACCCAAATCGCGATAAAAATTTAAATAATTACAATGTTACCTACATGATAACCTTGGTCCTTGTGTATTTAATTAGAGACAATTTATTAATTAGTAGAAAAAATATTGAAATCAAAAAAAAAAATAATTTGATAAAAATATGTAGGTAGCTCTGGATAACATGAGTCAAAAAGATAAAAGCCTGATAATAATGTCGAAAATTTTATATAAATCAGTAGTATTGCAGTTTCTAGTATTAAAATAATAAACACTAGGCATATCGTAGATATAGTCATATAATATAAGTCTTTAAAATTTTCATAAATGACGTGAAAGACGTATCAGAAGTCTTATACTACAGTAAAGCTTTAAAGACGTAAAAACTCACTGTAAATATAAACAGATTATGTACAGTGAAGCAAATAAATTGTTAAGCAAATTGATGCCCTACGTCAATTTATCGTGTTATAGCCATTTCATACAATGTGATTTGAATATACGGACAACGTATGTTGGTAGTCAAGTTAATTAACAATTAATTTCCCTTTACTTTACCACATACATAACCTTTAAACGTACCAAAGATATCAAAACTGATTTCTATCTACAAATAGCCAGCTTTTCGCAGAATAAAATCTCTCAAGATAATGAAGGACAAAACAAGAACTGCCAAAAAAATTCCGCGTTAGGTACAATGAAGAACAAAGTGTAGTTAACGACCACGATAACGTTAACGTTAATTTATTATTTACTGCAAACATTGATAGCACTCATCTTTGACCTGAGATTGTAGTATCTCCTTCCAATGTCAGCAACGAGTATCAAGTCATAGGTATTTATATTTATTTGTTGCTGGATTACGCCGCTAATTTCTTCAAAGAATAAAAGTAATAAGTAGTCTTCTTCCATCTTCTTTGACTAAAAGAAGATTAGGATTATGATCGTGACAACTCTCGTCAACCTCATCATCTAAATAGTTTTGCACAACTGTGTTGACGTCAGCTCCCAGTCTCAACGGATGGAGCTGAATACCTTATTGCTAATATACCAGTATTTCACATGGACTTACTGTCTATCTGGCATCCAAAACCTGATGAATCTCACAGAGAACCAAATTGTAAAGTAATTTCTTTTAGATAATGATTTGCAAAGTAAGATGTGCTTTTTTCCTTTGTCAATAGAAGGATTCCTTACTTCAAACAACTTAGTGCAGAAGGTCCTTTGCTACAAAAATATACTTAGAATGTAATTTCTTTTCAACATAATTTCATATCAGCTTTCAACAATGTTTTATCACCAAAAAGCCTTGACAATGGGCACTGTTCACTGATGATGAAACAATTATTTATATCACTATTATTGATAACATATTCGCTCTTTAGCTTAACATTATCAGAACTGTCTGTTATCAAACCTTTGTTCTTTATAGTTGTATAATTGACCGTTGTGTGGTCTTTTGATACGGATGAGGCAAGATCATAACAATCGGTGAAGGTCGGTCTTGCACAAGGTCAAAAGGTATAAAAGCTGGAAGCACCTTAAGTACAGGTGAAAATGATAAATTAAAAGCAGAGGATAGCCTTTCTGATATATTTAAAGCTGGTCTTAATTCTCAAAATGAAGAGCATCTAGAAGATTTGAAAAAAACGTCTTCTTTGACAAGAAAAAAGTAAAAAAAAAAAAACAACCACTAAGTCTGAATTCATTTCTACAGCTTCAACCAAAAGAATTTTTTTGTTTCAAAATCAGCCCTCACTTACGTAACACATTTACTAAACCCAATGCAATATTTTGATAATACAACCATTTTCATTGCTTTATTTACGTTGACAAGCAATGGATTACGAATTTCCTTCAAAATCCTTCGTATTGTGATTGCCCCCCAATTACGTAAATACTTTCTTATTTATGTAATTGGGGGGCTGGATTACTAATATAATTATATTCATTTAAAAATTATTCATCGCAATGATATCCTAAGTATCGAACTCCCGTCGTCATTACATCAATTATATGCATCCCAGCTGTGTACGGATGTGTCAGTTTAGCGATCGCTCTTAAATTAACTGCCGTTAAGAGCTTTGTTCCGTTCCCGGTACATTGACAACCCGAATTCATGACAATATGAAAATATTTGTTTCATGAGGGAACGACAATATTTATATTTTGAATCTTAAAGCCTCATTGATAGCTTCTTTCAGAATATTAAATTCTGTTAAAATAATTTCAATAGAAATACTGTAAAATACTTTATAGCAGATATGATATAAATAATAACTAGTGCAGACACCCAAGGACCAAGCCATTTAGAAGGATTCTTACGTATATACTTTTTTCTTTTGATGTCTTTGTTACTTCAAGTTTTACATCGGCAACACCTGATTTAACTCCAAGGTTTTAAAAAGAACAGTCCAGAGATATGGGTATCTAGATATGGGTCGAATATGATTTTAATTTAGAGGTCATTGTGGCAGGTCGCCAAACTCTGGGTCCTGTTTTGTCCCCTCGGTGGGGCAAATTGGATAATCGTCTGTTTATCGAGAGGGACCGTGGTAGAGAGGGAGAGTGTTCCTGCGTTTGGGAGGCAGACAGAGAGAAAAACTTTCTAATTGAATGTAAATTCGAATCATGGACACGATCGATCATTTCTGGGACCTTGTCTTGCTCATAAGGATGCAATTTCTGATAATAATTCGACGATCGGTTTTAGACTGACGAAAGCAGATGAGAAGGTTTTAATTTGTACCCTATCAACACCTGGATGTCTAGTGTTTTTACAGGATCTACTATCAGTTGAAATAATTTTTAGTGTCTCTTTACTTCAAAAATATGCATTCCGATTTCGTAAAGATCTATCATATCATTGAAAATCTTTACTCCTGGATCTAAAACACTAATTAAAATAATTATTAACTCTTCATTACTTTCTTCCATCTCTAGATAAGTATGAAAGCCTTGAAGTCACATATGTTCCACTATCTTAACTGAGTCATACTTTATACGCGTGTGTTGATCATATTTGACCTCATTGATCCGGGATCTACTTTGTTGTCAATGTTGAAGTTAATAGCGGAATTGTACCTATTGACTGTTTACACATTCTAATTACTATTTACTTCTATGATAGCTTGGTGATCTCATTTCTTTAGCTTATCAGGCTTTTTCCTGGCAGAATTTTCCTCATAGATGTTGTTTATCGTTATGCTAATGCTACCTTACATTTCACTGATGTTAAGATCGTTTTCATGAAGATAAGAATCAGGATTTCTGATTCTTTTCTTTATAATGCATCATTTGGTTTGTAGTATATCACTGATATCATGATTTTCAAAACATTGATTTAGACTAAAAGTCATTTACTACCTAACTACCTAATTCTGTACACAACTTTGTTCAAAAGCAAAATCGTTTAAAGGTATAACTTCCATACTGAACGATAAATATTAATATCGTTTTAAAACTATTTTTTAATTACCGATTAAGACCACTGTTAAAGTAGTCATTTCATTTAGCCGAAAACATAACCGTGACAATTTTATTTAGTAAAAGTAACCAAATATATTGTGTTGTCCATACGTGCTAATACCTATTATTTGTTTAGATCTGATAAATCATACTCATAAGGTTATCAGTTCCTATCACCTATGAACTAAACATATTTTTTATTTGTTTATATTGTATTGAAAATTATTTTATACAATTCACTCTTGTTATACATATATCATACCTAGATGATTTTATAATCATAATAAGTTAACTGTTTTGTAATTATATTGTCACTATTCCATAATGATCGTTCTATTTAAGCCTTTGTGTTTGTCCATCACAAAAGAGCTTTATAACAAAGAGCTTATTGTCATTAAGTATATCACCACCTATAATAAGTTTGTAATTATTCTTAACTGATATAATTAAGTAATTGACACAAATTGCTTTGTTTGTTTCAGATAAATGCTCTATAGGATGCAAAGGATGTGAGTATTTATTTTATTATCTTTCTCATTATGACTGTTTTCATTTAAATTACCTTTAGAGGCTTTGTTATTATTATTTCCTGGGTTGCTATTGTCATCTGTAAAATAAATCTCTTCTAAAAAATTATATTTATAAAAATATATATTATATTTACGAGATATTTAATTTCTTTATCAACCAAATGTTTTTCAATATCTTCACTAACGTTATAATTCCTAGAATCCACCAACGATTTTTGTAAACTTCAGATTCTTTCTTCTGTATATTTATTCTGTCTTTCCTCTTCCAGCCCCGACGACTCAATCATTCCTGAACGGTCATAAGTACAACTATGGCGTGGAAGGTATCGTGACCATCTACCTGACCGGAGCCTCCAACCAAGAGACCAGCGTCAAGCTGCTCGGTCAGGTCTCTGTGGCGTCCGTCGGCAACTGCGTGCATGAGCTGGCTGTGCAGAACTTGGTGATCTCTGGCCCTGATGGCAAGGTTTGTAGAAATTATTCCCCATGTTATAACCCCTTTATAATGTTTAAAGTTAAAATAGCGTTTTTGGCAGAATCGGATCAGAGTCTAGATCCGAACATTTATTAAATTTTCAGTGGTAATTTTTTATTGATAATTATGTCATAATGTCATCTTAAAATAATCAAGGAAATCGTATACTATGTTTAAGATAAATAAATGACTCTTCATAGTCATCTTTCTAAGAACAAGGATTAAATAATTATACCTATGAATTTACGTTCCAATTAACTTACAATACCAAAAGAGCAGTAGTTATTATTATGGTACCTGCCAAAGAGAAAAAAAGGTTATCATTAGGTACTCTTAAAACAAATGATAATTTTGCATAGTTACATTTCAAAGGTCACTTTTTACTGTCTGACATCATTTATTTTACAATATAAGCATCGTCTAACCTCTCCTACTTACTTTTAGAAACACCAAAGCCCGCCCGGCATTGAGAAGCCGATCCGCTTCACCTTACAAGACGGCCGCACTGGAGCCGAGATCTGCGCGGAAGAGGACGACACCCGCCGCTCTCTCAACATCAAGAGAGCTATCATCTCGCTGTTGCAGACAGAACAGAAGGCTTCCACTCAGGTAAGAGCTTCAGCTTTTTAGAAGGAATCCCGAATTAAAAAGGAGCAAGCAGATAGATCGAAAGCAAATATAATAACTTCCAGAAAATGAAATGCTTGTTTTCAAATATGTCAAATATGTGTGTGTATGTGTTATGACTCGCAGTCTCACATTTTATGCTCCCAGTCTAGCATTTAAATGGGGCAATCTTACCAATTTTTCAATTTAGACAAAGCCGTAAATGCCAAAAAAATACAAAAAAAAAAAAAAAAAAAAATGCTGTAAATGCTGTAATAATAAAAAAAATAACTTGTGTCTTTTGAAACTGGACTTTTACAAAAAAACCTTTTTTGAATGGTTTTAACTGGTGTACGTACCTATACACTCGTATATTAACATCATGCATACCTATAGCTTAACAAAGAGTTTATTGCTACGAATCTAAAATCAAAACTGATTACAGTAACTTTTGACAATACTATTGTAATATACGTAAAGGCTGAAGACTCTAATCTGACCTTTTCTTTCCCACAGGTGGACATCTTCGGAACATGCCCCACAGAAGTGTTTTCGTCTCAGGAGGGCAGCGCCGTGCTGGTGCACCGCAGCCGCGACCTGTCCCGCTGTGGGCACCGCGAGCAGGGCAAGACCGACCTCATCAGTGGAGTCTTCAACCCTAATGCTGTAAGTATCCCGGCCAATTAACTAAGCCATTAAAAATCTCATGTTTATAGTTGTTTTGCGAAAATCATTTGGAGACAGAAAATTCAAATACCTTTTTAGATATATAAAGATATTTGTAGGCACTCTAAATACCATTGCCAAGTCTTCTTCTTCAACCTCTTTCCACCCACTGCTGGCTGCATCAGAGCCTTTTCTTCCAGTTCAATAGACTAGTCTAATGTATCAAACTTTACTTCTAACAGGAAATCAAGGACACCCAAGTTCTCCAGTCCTCGATGAACGTGGAAACCAAGGTCAACAACGGAGTGCCCGAGAAGGTGGCTGCGACTGAGGAGTACCTATACAGGCCCTTCTCTGTGGGAGAGAATGGCGCCAGGGCTAAGGTTCACACCAAGCTGACATTGACTGGCAAAGCTAGGGCTGCCAACAACCCAAGTAAGTTTTGAGGAATTTTTAAAAACGGTTTAATCACAATAGCAACTTTTAACATCGAACGACATGAAAATCAACATAGTTTTCATAAACAAATAGAGACAAAAATTTAGAAAATAGTGTCTTTCGGTCTACATTTTACTCATCTCACCTAAAAAAAAAAACAGCTTTATAGAGGTTACATTTAAAAAAAAAAAATACTACTTAGATTACCTTTAATTCTATAATTTAAATAAAAAATCTAAGTTCAGTACTAAAACATTATCAACTCTCTCCTCAAAATTTCTAACCACCACATTCGTCCACCAGGCCGCTGCACGGAGACCCGCACCATCATCTTCGAGAACCCCCACGGCGTCACCAACACCAAGAGTAACATGCAAGCAGCGCTGAACGCCGTCAAGGACACAGCCAAGACCGTCGCCACTGAAGCCGGCTCCAAGTCTGCTGGAAACTTCGCCCAACTCGTCAGGGTAAGGATCCTTAACTTTTGGAAGAGCAATAACAATTTCTCAAAACTGTCATCCATATAATCCTAACACATTATTAACGTCATCGTTGATCTTTTTCAAGCAATCACTTATCATCAATCTCAATCTTTAATTTCCTTCCTAATCTGGTTCCGTAAGCTGGTTACTAATACTATTGAATGTTTCAGATTTTACGCACAACCACCAAGGATGATCTCACGAAGGTCTACAGCCACATCAAGGGAAACAACGTTGAGAAGTAAGTTTTTATGTTCCATTATTTTTATATTGTACAATCCTTTTTAACCGACTTAATTCTCCTGATAATTTCATTGGTTCTTTTGCACAGCTGATGTAATTTTAAAAACTTTGTTATTCAACGGTTCACAATGATACACTTCAAAAACTTCTGTTATAAGAAATGGATACCTAAATATAAACTAAGTCAATAATTCTCAAATTTTTACTTGCTAAGTTCCTTTATATTCGAACTCTAGAATGTTCCCAACTAATTCCATCTTTTTTCATCAGGCGTGTCTTCCTAGACGGTTTGATCCGCACTGGAACTGGCTACAGCATTGAAGTTTCCATCCAGCTGCTGAAGAGCAAGGAGTTGGGTCCCATCGAACAGAAGCTGGTCTTCCTCTCTCTCAGCAACGCCAGGCACGCTACCAATGATGCCTTGAAGGCAGCTGCTGTAAGTTTAGAAAAATAATTAAATGCAAAACATAAAGATCTTTTTTAGAAAATTTTGTGAGGGGTATACTGGTCGAATTGAAAGTATCCTAAGAAAGTCATTCTGTCTCTCTCAACTTCAAACGATTTACAAAACCGAACAAAGTTTTAAATTCGTTTGGCACTAAACGCATTTAGCGATTTGTGATGCAAGCGGGCTTAAATCTTTGAATTATCACAGAACACTATTGAGCTTCCAACAAGGTAATCTCCAAAATAAGGGGAAATTTTCGTATACCTGTACAGTGGCGGATGTATCGAGAAAATATTTGTACTATTTCAACATACATATTTTAAAAAAAACTATGCTTTTAACAACTATTCTACTAAAACTTCTCACTCATAGGGACTCTTGGACCTGCCGAACCTCCCCAAAGAAGTGTATCTCGGCGTGGGTGCTTTGGCTAGAGCCTTCTGTCGCGAACACCAGTGCCACCACACCAAGAACGACGGCATCATCGCCCTGAGCAACAAACTTGGAGCCAAGCTGCAGAACTGCAGGCCGAAGACTAAGGTTGATGAGGATAATGTGAGTATATTGTAGGTTTTGGTACTAACTGAAGATGGCAGTAAAATTGACTCAGAATCTCAGTCTTCCAGCCTTATTGCGTTAGAGACTCTGATGGACCAATTACCCAAACATTAAAACAAAATTAATATACTAATAAATAATAAATAATTAATCAATTTAACTATACAAAATCAAATGCTTCATACCTCCTATGAAGCATTTGATAGTTAAATTGAAGGCGATAGTCTTAACAAACGCGTGTATAACGCAGTTAGAGTGCTGGGCTCAATTCCTCATTAAACCGAATTTTGAGCTTTATTTTTTGTTTTGAAAAATATCTCCTATCTTTTATTTTGTAAATTGCCTACCCTAAAATCTTTTTCTTCTTTATCACTAGGTCATAGCAGTTCTGAAGGGTATCCGTAACATCCAACATTTGGAGGACTCTCTGATCGAGAAGCTGGCCCGTTGCGCCCTGGACAACAATGTCAAGCCCAGGGTTAAGGCTGCAGTGCTGGAAGCCTTCCAAGCTGATGCCTGTGCTAGCAAGGTAAAGTACCAGGCACTTTAACAGAGCATTTTTTTGATACTATTATTAATAGTGAGAAGACTTGATGATTTAAAATTTAAAACCGAACAACAGCTTTCTTAAAATATTATTTTTTAAGTTGCTATCAATAAATGCCACTTACTGCGGCAGCATACAGAGATGACCCACATTATAAATTTCGTGACATCTACCTTGTAGCTGTGTGCTCAAAAAAACTATTTTTTTTTAAATTTGATTTAAACAAATATAATTAGTATAATGATAGCAACTAGGTTTAATTAGTAATAACAAAAAAGATTGCGTACTAAACATATAGATTTCAGGCCAATTAATGAGTAGAATTCTAGTAAATTGTTATCAAGCTCTGCTTACATTAAATCGTCTTCCTCGTTATATTTACTTCCATGTTTTCCCATGCTCTCCAAATAATCCTACTTCCACTTATACTAACGAAGACTTTCCCAACAGCTGAAGAAAACCGCCATTGACATCTTGAAGAACCGTCAGTTAGACTCCGAAATCCGCATCAAGGCTTACCTAGCCATCATCGCTTGCCCGTGCGCAGGCTCCGCCACCGAAATCAAGAACTTGCTGGACTCTGAGCCCGTCCACCAAGGTAATTAACATTTTACGTTTTAAAATCAAAGTTAAAATCGTGGGCAAAGGTAAGGTTTCACCTACATTTTGGCAGATTGTTATTGAATTAATTTCTACAATTACAAGATTAATTTAGTCGCAAAGTAACGTTCATGAATGTTATAAAAAAAGTTTAATTCTTTTAAACTTGAAACTGTGCTTCATCATTTTCTGACAATCTCATATATAAACATGTCAAGGAAATTCATTGTTAAGCTAATTGACGACCTTTGTCAATTTGCTGTGTTATAGTCATTTCATAAAACTGTCAAGGAAGCTGGTAGTCTATTTGCTTGATGATTAATTTCCCTCCCTTTACATTTTGTTCAATGCAATGCATGTATAACGAAAGTATAGTATACCATGTCTCCCCCACCTTCCACCTTCTAGTCGGCAACTTCATCTCTACGTCCCTCCGCAACATCCGTGGCTCCTCCAACCCCGACAAGCAGCTGGCGCGCCAGCACTACGGCCTCATCCGCACTCCCAACAAGTTCAACACCGATGTCAGGTAAGACGATCATAATTTAATTGGTTAAAAAGAATACTCTATTGTTCTCATTGTACACCTTAAAGAGGAACACGGCGAGTAGCGAAGTTTTACTCTAACAAAATTAAATAAACTGTCGTGCCATTGACACGACGAATAACAGAAAAACGAAAATGGGTGATATAATGGGCGGTCTTATCGCGGTATCAGCGGTCTGTTGACAACGTTGACAGATAGACAGAAAGCGGGGAATGATTATGAGACATCATTATTTTGAAATTCTATTGCATCATGTTCAATATCAAATACTGGACAAGTTTTAAAATCATTAGTGGAACTTATAAACACCCTAAAGGTCCAGGCAGTGGTGTACATATAAAACACAATATCGTTGTCACCATTCTTCTATTAAAAAAAACAAAAAAACAAACAGACTGGTGGTAAATATTCTGATAGGCATTCGGCATCCTTATCGATTTTTTATCCAAATTTATCTTATTTACAATAATAAATTGTTATCAGCAACTTCCATGTCATAACAATTTCCTTCTTCTCCAGGAAATACTCTTTCTCTGAGGAAGAATCCTTCAACATTGATGCCCTGGGTATCGGTGGAAACATCGAGAAGAACGTCATCTACTCTCAAGACTCCTTCCTGCCCCGGTCTGTCAACTTGAACCTGACTTGCGAAGTCTTCGGACGCAGCCTGAATGTTCTTGAGGTTGGTATTTCTGTATAAGGATGACTGGGTGCGTTTCCACTGAAGCGGAGACGAACGGAGAAGTGCAGGAATCATCCAATCATAGACGAGACGAGAGACGGGATGTGGATTTTAACCACTGTGATTGGTCGATTCCTGCAGGTCTCCGCTTCAGTGGAAACGCACCCTAACTATCAAGTACTCAAATAACGTTTTACTTTGAGAAGCTCTTTAAAGTTTTTTTACAGCAACATTTAGGCCTAGCTAACTAGTTTGTGATTGGTTGTGTCTTGTACGGACCGCTATTGACATACTAGTACTGTACATAAGCTGTAACATTCTGTCTACTCATTGGTTATTTCAGTTTGTAACTGGTTACTTTTGAAGAGTGTTGTGGACTTGTGTGGTCTTACCTAACTGCGTTTTAACTTGAGTTGTATTCGCATCTGTATAAGCTGCAAAACGCTTTGCTTTGCAGCGCAAACAGATGAGAATCAATTTGAGTAGTTCCAGTTTCTGCAATTTTTATATTCACCGTTTATAGTACATTTTTATTCAACTCTTTTTAACTTTAATTTCAGTAATTTAAGATCTATGTTATTTTAATTATCCAAATATTCTCTGCCAGGTTGGAGGTCGTCAAGGCAACTTGGACCGTGTAGCCGAACATCTGTTCGGACCCAAGAGTTTCCTGCGCACCGAGGAGCCCCAGAACCTATACAAGAAGTACATCCTAGACAAGTTCAACCAGTACAAGGACAAAGTCGAGGGAGGCTTTCACAGAGGTCGCCGCTCCGTGAAGAGTGATGTCGATAGTTTTGACAAGAACGTAAGCGTTTTTTTCCACTATTTTCTGGGCGGACACGCTAGGATACAGACTATTGTTATTTGGCCCTTTCATGTCTAGTTCTTTGTTGTCATGCATTTCGATTTCTTGCACCACTTCTTCCAGACTTCTTCTTATTCTAATGTTCAAGATATCTTATTTATGGTCAATCTGACAGATTTCATACAAATTCCGTTAATGTTTATAGTATTTTTCTGTAACTTTGATAATACGGATAAATCCTAATCGATTGCATTAAGCGTAATATACAAGTGGGTTTTCATATTTACAACAAAGAGTCTTGTTTAACGTAGTAAATTTTGCAATAACTACGAGTATCTAAAGCAAAAAGAAAGGAAGGCCTTTGCCATGCAGTGGCACAATACGGGCTAATTACTATTATTATTATTAATAACTATCTACTTAATCAGGGTGCCAAAATATTCATACTGTTTTTCAACCCATAGCTGAAAGCCGAAGCAACGCCTTTCAACAACGAGCTCGACCTGGACCTGTACGTCAAACTGTTCGGAACTGACGCTGTCTTCCTGTCTCTTGGAGACGACAAGGGATTCGACTTTGACAAGGTCATCGACCAGTTCATGGAGTACTTGAACAAGGGAATGAACGACGTGAAACACTTCCAAGTAAGAACGACCTTCTTTATTATACGAGTTTTTAAAACTAACATTTATTTTCTTACCGATTTCTTTTTAAAGTTCACATCTGCACGCATAGCATGACCACTTCTGTCTCCACTTTGGGAAGACAAAGTGTCATATTTTTTCTTCATTTTTGACATCGCGTCGTGGAGTTCTTTCCTCAATCTATTATTTTGTATTTCGTTTCTTTTGTTTCTACGGTAATCGTCCTCCGCGTGCTGGTAATTGAAATGCTTAAATTGTAAAATTTTATTTTTCTTTATTTGACTTTAGTAGCATCATTGGACTTTGTGTACCTAATAATTTATTCCACTTTTGCAGCAAGAAGTCCGCGCTCACATGCTGTTCATCGACGCCGAGCTGGCCTACCCAACGTCCACCGGCCTGCCCCTCAAGCTTGACATCGTGGGCGCCGCCACCGGCCGCCTGGAGCTCGCCACAAACGTCGACATCCGCCAGTGCATCCATAGCCCTAAAGACGCCAAAGTTGACATCAAGCTTGTCCCCAGCACTGACATCGAAATTACCGGAGCCCTAATGGTCGATGCTGATGCGATTTCCGCAGGTCTCAAGGTTATCGTCAACCTGCACAGCTCCACTGGTGGTCATGTCATCGCTAAAGTCCTGGAGAATGGACGTGGTTTCGACCTGCAAATTGGACTTCCCGTTGACAAACAGGAGATTATCACCGCCTCCAACGACCTGGTCTACTTCTTCTCGGAGAAGGGACAGCCGGAGAAACATACGCCGATTAAGATGGATAATGTTGTGAAGGAGAACATTGGCTGTTTCGACCAGGCTGCTGACTTCCTCGGATTAACTGTCTGCGGAGAGATGACTGTGCCTTTCACTGTCGCAGGTGAGATTTTTTTTTCTGTATTTGTGAGACCATATCCAATCCATTAAAAAAGTTATTAAGCGGCAAGCTAATTTTTTCTTATCACTTTGCCATAAAATAAAACAATTGTTTTTCCTTCAGGACCTGATGCCCAAGCTTCAATCAGCAAGTACCTCTCAAGCTACCCTCTGACTGGAAAGACCAAGTTCCGCGTGATGTTGGAGAAACAGAACCTCAGAGGATACCACATCAAGGGTGTGCTCCGCTCAGACGCAGCAGCCGGCAGGGAATCCTTTGAACTGCTGTTCGAGGCTGAAGGTAAAGATCATAATATTACCGCTCATATTAATAAAACTAAAGATAAATTGAAAAAACATCACTCATCTGGATAAAAATCTATAGCTAAAGACGCTAACTAGGGGCAGTTTTTAAAATAAGTTCTTATTTCTAGGTGCCAAATTTGGCCGTGCCCAAATCAATGGTGAATACGTCTACAACAAACATGAGATGGGAGCTCAAGTGTCCCTCAACTCCCCATTGAAGGTCGTGTCAGGCCAGGCCACTATCTACCGCAAACCGACCGAGACGACCATCGTCGTCAAGGGCAAGTACGATGCTAGCGAAATCTATGGCAAACTTGGTTTCAACGTCCAAGGAAGCGGCAACCGCAAGGTCTACAAACCCATTGCTGAGTACCAGATGCCAGGAGAGAAGGACAAGCACAACATTCCTATCTCAGGTCAAGTTGTTGAGGAAATTGGTGGTGGAAAGACCAAGTACTCCATTGAGAACATCAAGATGAACTTGCCGAGTGTTAAGGAGCCAATCTGCATCGATGGACACTTCACCAGCAGTGCCGACAGAGATATTGACTTTGATACCACTGTTAAGGACTTGGCTTCCCTCAAGGGATCCGTGAGGAAGAACGACGTCAACGTTGAGTTCCAGAACAAGTTAAATCCGTTTATCAACTTTAGGTTGAAGGGACACTTCGAATATGAACCTGTTGTAAGTACATTGACTATACGGGGTGTCCGGGACATCGACGCGAAGCCGGTTACCATGGATTCAGTACATGATTCTGAACCACCCTGCGTTGAAATTTTTCGTCGGTTATAAAAAAAAAACAGCTGCTCCAAACATTTTGACTGCGTAGGTATTGCACTTTTCTATGAAACAGCAGATTTTTTTTAATAACCGACGAAAAATTTCAACGCAGGGTGGTTCAGAATCATGTACTGAATCCATGGTAGCCGGCTTCGCGTCGATGTCCCTGCCACCCTGTATATGACAAAACCAGAAATAATACGAATCACGTCATCAATATTATTGATACTAACGTATTTTTTTTGTACAGGTTCGCAATGAAATCGACCTGGTTTACGGTGGTGACCTTCGCAACGACCAAAACCGCATTGTCTTCGGACAAATGCTTAAATACCACAAGAACTCCCCTGAGGACTTCAACGTTATCACCAAGAACAAGTGTAAGTTATGCTTCATCCTTTCCGAAATTCGTAAATCAACTCCTAATGCAGTCTTGATAGATATAAAAAACTACTCAATCAAATAAGAAATTACATGGTATCAAATGAGAATATAATTTACTGTTACTCTTACAGTCGAAATCCACGCCATCCCCCTGAAAATCAGATTTGACGCCGACATCGACCCCAAGAAGGTTGACATCGAGCTCGATGGTCAGTACATAGACAAGAAAATAAACTTCGACCTGGAAGCCAGACAGCAAATCAAGAAACCAGGAGACTACAGCATGAAGATGAAGGCTCTGTACGACAAGAATGGAATCGAAGTCTTCTCAAAAAGGGACATCGTTTCTGCTGACAAATCCAACTTAGAGAACTACATTGAATTCAAGAATATTGGCAGATACGAATTGTCGGGAGTGTTGTTGCATAAAACTAAGCCTAATGACATGAATGTTGGTGCTATTGGACACCTGAAGGCGTCTGTTGGCGGCAAGACTCAGGACATCAAGTAAGTCCCATGAATAGTTACCCACTTCTTTTTCATCTCATCTTTAAATACCCGCTTCTTATAACACTATGACGTCAGAAACATGCATAGGTACTGCTTAGTCTGACTTGTTTAAAGGATCATAACTTCGTATACCTTTGAATCACTTTCTTATGCATATCATTATCTTTCTTGCTATCTTACTATAGCTTCGTCTTTTTCACCAGATTCGACGTTGGAACAATCCAAACCTCAGCTTTATATTCCTCCCACGCCAAGATCTCCGACTCCCAGGGTGATATCATCGATTTCCTCCTGAAGATGACTCGTGGTGCCAACGCCAATGGACAGCTGAAGTTTATCCTCAAGAACGCCATCTCTGCTAATGGCCAGTTCAAGGTTACCGATAGCGATGGTAAAGGCAACGGCATGGTCATCGTTGATTTCAAACAGGTGAGGTTTTCAATCATTCTTGTGATTATTTGTGTGGGAAGTAAAATCTTGACTCCTACGTATTGTTAGCTTACTTGTAAATATATAAGATTATGTGTCGCACTGAGAGATGCCCCCTAATAATAATCAATCCTTAACTATATTTGAATGTATTTGACCAACATTAATATTTAATAAAACGCTATCAGTCTAACAAATAACATTTGGTTAACATGTGCTAAATTATGCTGACTAATTCAAGTTTATTCGTTATACCTTTTTAATGACTGTGGCAGTAAAACTGTGATTAGTTAAATTTTTAAATAATTTATCTTTGGTTTCTTAGAACCAAATCCTATTAAGTTTTAGTTTGACCCGTCATAAAACCGTTTTTGACTAATCTTTTTTCATCCAGGCCCAGCGCAAGATCAAGGGAGACTTCAAGTTCATGGCGAAGGCCCCGGCCTACGGCGCCGACGTCGACATCTACCTCAACTACGAGAAAGACAACAACGACAAGGTCCACTTCAGCACCAACTCTAAGAAGACCGACAAGATGGTCGACTCTAAGTAAGTTTTTTAGAGTCTCACTTATTTTCTTTAAAACATTAACACCAATAATTTGCCTAAAGAAACAAACACAACTAAAAGCTTTTAAAATCTCACAAAGAAGAGGCCTGTCTACCATCAGTGGGAACGTTAAAAGCTGATTTTGTTTATGCTTTTAAAATTCTAAAATCTCGCATCGATCAGCACTAACTATAATATACAAGAGTAAATCAAGCTGTGACTAAAATATAAACTGATCGGTGGCACGTGGTAGTGGGATTGACTGCCTGGGGTAAGCCAGACGTTCATTTAAGGGGCATGCGCTAAGAAAGCCCGCAAAATTCAAATTTGCTTTAGTTTTTTACATTTTGCAGGTCAATGTGAGGTTTTAAGTAGATTAAAATATGATTCGCGACCGTAACCAATATGGCTTTACATAATTATAATCATTACAATCAGCAATACAACTCCTTAAGTAAGCACAATCGGCAAATGTCATGATTTCATGAAATAGTAATTCAATGCGATTATATAATATGAACTTAAAGACTTGTATTGATAATTTTTATGATTATAATTCTATAAATAAACATTTGATACGGCCTCAAATCATATTTAGATAAACATATACTGACGATACTGACCTGCAAATTCAAAAAACGTAAGAAAATTTGAATTTCGCGGGCTACCTTGACTCTTTCGCCTTAAGGGGAAATGATTAGAAAAAATCTAGAAAAAAAATTGTTGTGTCATTATCGAGGTAGGCAACAGTGGAACAATTTTGTATGGAATTAACGCCATTCACTTTTCCTCTGACGTGTCACCACTCGCAAAAGCTACGCACCCTATTTTATACCATATTAATAGTACCCAACAGCAGAATACCAAGAAACAGCTGCAAACTGAAAATATTTTGTCACTTAACTTAATACGTTTTTTACAGGAACAAGTTCATCTACGCTGGCAAGAAGTTCGAGCTGAACCTGCACCAAGATGGAGTGTACTCCCCGACCGGCAAGACCCATGGCGTCGTGGAACTGGTCCTGCCTACTGACAGGTGCCTCACCCTGAAGGTGGACCGTGACATCACGCAGAGCAATGACGTAAGTGGACATTGATCACTTTGTCTAAAGTGACTCTAATTGTTGGGTGGAATGTTGGTCATTGAAGCCAATATTTCACCCAACTATTACACTTTTTTTCACACTATTACAGTCGCTTTTTTTTTTACACAATTTGTCAGTTTTTAGTCTTGAAGCCTAGCAGGCCTGTTTAGAGAAAATACTGCCAAGGTTTGGAATGCCAAATCTTTTTTTCTAAAAAACTTCATCTAACCTCTCAATGTTCTCTTACAGAAATACAACGGCCACGCCGAGGTGGTACTCTCAGACGCCACCAAGCGCGGAGGCCCAGCTTCCATCATCGCCTACAAGGGCAAGATCACCAATTCCAACATGGAAAAGAAGCTCCTTAACTACGAGGGTCAGGTGGAACTGAAACTGAAGGATGGACAAAATCTGCTGAATACCTTCGCTGTGAAGAACAACCCTGAGGGAGACAAGATCAAGTTTGACCTGAAGGTGAGTTATCAGGAACACAGGATTTTTATATCAGGTCTTTTTCGGAGGACGGTTCACATAAAATCCAGTAAATATTTTGTTTATGTGAATAACATCCTTTTTTTTTTTCAAAATATGATTTACATAGTCGACCTCGTAATTGCTTTATCAACATAACGAGTATATTGAATATCACTTTCATGTCATGAACGCGGTCTAAGCGACAGTTATAGTTTCAACCTTAGCGAAGTTTCAATTTACTGGGAAATATGTCAAAATCAAAATTAAAAAGTCATTTATTTAAATTAGGCTGAGAATCACCACTATTTGTAAGACGTCATAAGCTGATGGTCCCCTAAAAGGCCCGTCCTTAACTATCAAAAGTGGTAAGAGCATTACGAGTTCAACTATACCATCAACATCTTCTGTAACACACATCTCCGTTAAAAACAGGTTTACTGTCCCAAGTTAAATAATTTGACACAAAAACAGAAAAGCCTAGTGTTGCGACGTTTAATAACGGCAAACTTTGTTAAATTATCTCAGAAAATTGTCACTCCACAGTTGCTCACCATATTTTTCTTCCCCAGTACGATATTACCGGTAACCTCCTGCCCAAGCCTGTGTCCCTGCTCGCTTACTACACCTACGCCGATTCCGTGATCATCAGAGACGACAAGTACCGCGTCAAGGGAGGCTACGGAGACGACACCAACTTTGAACTGACTGGAGTTTGGGAGGTCAATGTCTTGGAGGGAGATAAGAAGTAAGTTTTCTCCATAATTTGGAAGAATGTAAAATTTTATGTAATTTTTTTTAAATTAAGCTTTGCTTTATTATATTTATAGAAGAATATTTCCATGATAGTAATCTCTAATTTTATCATCGATTTGGACATTAATCAAAGTAAAAAAATCATTAATGAGCAGTTTTGAAAGTCAAAAATCACAAAGGAATGTGATAAGAATTTCGGGCTGATTTTCAATTGGGATATAGCTTTTAAAATGTAATAAATATTGGGGTTTAACAGTTTTTGTATAGAACATTTATGTCAAGCTGTCCTGTTTATTGAAAAATCAGCCTTAGCTATAGTCTCCTATGTAATAGTATTATCAAGAAATTATCATCAAGCTAATCTCTTTATGTCACTCCCCCAGATACCTGGACGACTTCACTGTCACCGTCAGACTGCCCTTCGAGAAGGCGCATGACATCAAGTGGGTCTCTACCGTGAAATACCTTCAACCTGAAACCAAGGATACCGCTGAGGTAAGCAGAACTTTTAGTAATAAACCTGGATTTCATTCCAAACTAATCTTTTTCTCGAGAACCTCGAAAATCAGTTAGCATTGCAACCCCAGATTCTTTCATATTTACACCTTTACTTAGTTAATAATTAATATTACTCTGACAGGTACTACGTTTCACTATCTCCATATAGTCAGTTCATATAACCCTAACGTGCATGTAATTTTATATTATATCTGTTTTTTTTATCGTGTCTTACTGTGCTACAGACCCAAAAAAAAGAACATATTATTGATCTTAAAAACTCTCACTTTTTGTCACGATGTATCTAAAGTTGTAGTCATTTATGAATCCTCGAGTACTTAATGTAAATCAGGAAGCTCACTTATCCTCAACTCTTCCAAAAACCCTCAATTAACCCACAATCTCTCCCACAGTTCACCATCGTTGAGTCAGTCCAAGTGAACGCTGACGTGTACAAGATCGACGCTAGCGGCAAGGTCGGCCCCCAGACCGGGCTGTCAACTGTCAAGCTCCTGGTGCCTCATGTGGACCCAGTGGTCTTGGACGTCAACTACAAGACTGCTCAGAATGGTTAGTACGATTTTGTTCATTTTTTTTGCTTATGACGTGACTTCAATATAACGTTCACATGTATGCACAGATCATCCAACGTGGTCGAGGGGTTTCTATTTTACATAGCAAATCATTATGTAGAAAAGCGATCTAAATATAGTGATAATATTTCAGAAAAAAACCATTACAGTGCGGCAATGTTTTTAAAGGATATTATATAGCCATGGATAATACTCCGGTACATAGATAATATTTAACTGACCCTATTTATTAATCCAAATAAATAGGCAGTGTTTTAATTTTGGATAAACGCATAATGGCAGACTACAATACTAGCCTTTTACAATGTCCTCATATGCAATAAACAAAGATTAATTGGTGGCATGCCTTAAATTCAAATGCGTATTTTGATTACCACCATTTTCTAACCGGCATAATTCCGTAGGAGACAAGAGCGACAACCATGTGGAAGTGAAGGCCAAGTACGGCAAGGGCAAGTCTGCCGACATCTCCGTGGACACCGCCGTGGCCCCGCGCGACAACAAGCTCAGCATCAAGGCTAACGCACCTGGCGCCGAGGGACTGAAGAAACTCGAATTCACCGTGCACTCCAAGGTGAATTATGCATCAAATAGTGTAGAAGGACAAAACAATTAAATTGCTGTCCATTTGTGTATAAGGACTACTGAAAATAGCTGAAACCTTTACAATAACATGATTGAATGTATAATATGTAGTATCCAGTATGTCAATCCAGCGCTGAAACCAGTGAAAAGTAAGCAGTTTTTCTAATCAAATACTGGATGTTTGGCTGTTAAATTTCGATTCAATCTATAATCACCGGCTGAAGTCCACTCCCGCCGAATTTAAATACAGGATACAGATTCAAGATATGTAAATCTCCCAAACGCAAGAACCTATTTCAATGAGGTTTTTATTTTCTCGTGTATTTTAGCTGTACTTAATACTTACTCTTCCTTCCATTAGAACCCCGCTCCCGACACCTACAGCTCCACCATGCTGGTTGACGCTGATGGCCGCGTCTACAAGGCTGACTCTACCTTCGTCTTCTCGAAGGCGCATCCTCAGATTGATATCAAGTACACCAGCCCCACTACACCGAAGACTAGCAGGTAATTTATTATTTTTCTTGTCTTGTTTGTACACGTGGCAACAATACTAGCTGGTCAGTGCGGCGAGTGTTCATATAAGTACCTATCGCCAGCTGTAAAAGTATCAAGTGTAATGTTTAATTTCTTTGCTCTAAGTATAATAGTTATTGGTGCTGCTCTACCATTTCATTTTTCCTTTTTCATTCGTTTAAAACCTAGTACTGTCATAGCAGTATAGATAGTGCCATTCATGAACACGCGCCTAGTAATCGCGGAGTGGGACGCATTCTCGTGGATGGTATTATCGGTAAGCCCCTTACTGCTACGACATAAAGGCGCTGTCATTTTCAAATTGTTACTACTGAAGTGCGGTTGACTGTACTTTGTCATTATCACCAGTTTCCACCAGTTTTAGTCCTAGTCTCTTCATCGTTCAGTTCATTACCAACTTTACTGTCTTCCGCAGGGTATACGTAAAGGGCAGTTCCCTAAGCTCCACCCAAGGCAAGGTCGAGCTGAAGATCGAGAACATCCGCGACATTTCCTTCGACTGTGTCTCTGAAGGCAACGTCCAGAAAGACAACGTGAACTTCAAGCTAACCGCAAACTCTGAGAAGCTAGGTTTGAAGAACTACCAGGTCGAAATTGCTAGCAAGGACGCTGGAAACGGCAAGCGATTGGAGTTCCACGCTACTAATGATAACAAGAACGTTCTCAGTGGAAGGTAAGGATTTTTACTCTTTTATATTGTTATTTTAAATGTACTCCACTCTGTGCTTACGCTTTCTACTGTACTTTCTTGGCCCAATTTTTAAAGGCATAATGAAACCGACCATCGTCTGTCACTTGTTTATTTTACGGAACTTCTGAATACCACCATTTTATAAAATCATTCTTCTTCCAAATCCTATGCAACTATGGCATGCTATCCTATGCAACTATGGAATCCTATGCAACTATGCATTCATAATTTAATCTTACCCAAGAAGATTAACATAATTTAAAATAAGAAGAATTCATAATTTAATCTTACCAAGAAGCCCACGTCACCAATTTACTTATCACCACAGCAGAAAATCTTTAAAACATCCTCAAGTTCATTATATCTGGACACCGAGTATTAATGCCATTCTCTATCATCTCCAGCACATCCTACATCAGCAAGCAGGAGGGTCCCAAAATGATCATTGAAGGCTCCGGCGCCGTGAAGGTCAAGGAAGAGCAGAAGTCTGCCAACTTCAAGTATATCCGCACCATCCTCGGAGAAGGAAACGAGAAGGGAGTTGAGGTTCGTGTTTTCTTAATTTTTTTTTTTTTTGGCTATTTGTAGTATTCTCTCTATAATTTTTAAGTGAAATCTCGTATACAACATTTGAATATCAGCATAATTGAATATCAGAATTTCTATTCGGTATAAAATTTGTCCAGCCTTTTGCAAATATCTTTTACATCAGCAAGAGTTTGAATTTGAAGAGGATTAAAAGTATTTAGGGCTGTTACTGTAATATCGTTCATCAGAATGATATAATCCATTTCTTACTCGTATCTTCATCATCAGTTTGTATTATGATATTATGTTCATCAATATAACCTGACCGTCTCTTCTCCAGACATTCTTCAACATGGCTATCGGAGAGCGCAGCTATGTGGCGGAGTCCCGCGTCACCAACCTGGAGTACAAGAACTCGTACGTCTACTGCGAGGAGAAGAAGCAGTGTGCTCATGCTGAGCTCAACTCCAAGATCGATATGTCCAGTAAGTTTTTAATCACCACTTCTTCTTTCATGTTGACTCTTGATAGAATTGATTACCATTTATGAAGAAAGAGAAAGAGAGAGATTTGTGTCCAACGTTCAACGTCAATGTCTAATTAATTATTTTAAGTAGGCCATAAAAGGCATTTTTGAACGTCAAAATTGAATTGTTTCTACTTAGGCGGTATCAACTTTTCCAAAGGGTAGTTTCTTATGGAGAAAAATGGGAAAGAAACTCCATAGCCACCTCACTAAACCTATGAGTAAATTCGAGAAGCAATTTTAATCGTATACAGATAAAACAATACCCTATGAAAACTACGCATTGCCGAGTCATAAGGAATCTGGCATTAGCCGTTTTCTCCACCAATTACTCAACAAGGATACCAAAAATAACTAACGTTTTAAAATTTTCTGGTTAAGATACTATATCTAAACCAGAAAATTTTAAAACCTTCATCATGATAACTATAAACATAAATCCTAACCGTATCTTTCTTCCACCAGAACCCGGAGTAATCACCAACATCATCAACGCCGGCTTCGACCTGCGCAAGTTGGGCATCGCCCCGGAGTTCGGCCTGATGATCAAGGACGAGGTGTCGGACCAGAAGCTGCCGCAGTACACCCTGGACCTGCACATCAACAAGGAAGACAAGAAGTACCACATGCATGTTTACAACACACCTGAATTTGGAGGTGAGTAGACCTTGGACAGTATTTAGCCACATTCCAGTCTATCCTGACTTCTTCTTTGCGTGTTGATTTGACTCGATTGACCGACCAGAAAGTAGCCAACTGGACAGTTCTATCTTTGGCTTCGCTTGAATCCTGGAAAGTGTTATAACCAGACTCCTAACTTTGACCAATGAAGCCATACCAGTATGCAACTGTTCCACTTAAGGGCAAAGGATATATCATAACACCTAATTGCAAAACTTTATAGTAACCAAAACTTAATGACTTTAAAACTTGTTGAAATTCATGTATAGTATAATTATTTGATCATCAAGTTTTGGAACAAAAACTCATATTTCATAAGTGGCAAAGTTCAAATTCCATTGCAACCAACATTATTTAGGACCTTTAAGGTATGAAATATGGTCCCTCAAGAATCAACTAAAAGTATTGTACAAAACGTTAAATTAGATAGTTGAGTTAGTGAAATGAAATGTTATGTTATGTGAGATTGAGAATTCAAGTATAGGTTTGTAGTATCGTTAGATACTACAAACCTATACTCGAACCTCTCACATAGGGTACACTTTCGGTAGGTACTGATATTTGCAATTGTAAGAGGACTTTTTGTTTTTATCATGACCTTTTTGAAAATCTCTAGAAAATTCAACAAGAACATATTATACTAACCAACCATCCACTTTCAGATGCCAAGTCTGGAATCACCATCCAACTGCCCCACCGCGTCATGGCTCTAGAGTCCGTGGTCAGCTACCCAACCAACAAGGGTCTACCTTTCCCCGTCCGCGGAGAGATCTGCCTCGACCTAAACAAGAACAAGCAGGGACAAAGGGCCTCTGCCCGGTTCCTGGTCGATTTGGACGTCGCTAACGACAAGCAGCAGTCTGCTGTTGCTGAATTTGGCTTCAACCATCCTAAATTGAACAAGGTATGATATTCCTCAACTTTTTTGCATACAAACTTCACCCGTTCACTTCTTCAACTAGGAAAGTACTTATATTCGAATAGCTTTTTTGTATTTCTTTGTTAATATTTTTGACAACCAGTCACAGAACTTACATATATTTTGCATATAAACATATATCTCATATAAACTTGGGCTTGATTTTTACTCGGGTACTGCTTAAATTAAAGTTACATTTGAGTTAAAATGTAACAACAACAGGTCTAGCATTATTTTTTCATTGAATTTACTCAACAGCAGACAATCGGGTAGTAAGAGTAAAATATATACCTATTAAATTCATTCTTACACTGCTATACTCAATCCTCCAAATTGTTACAGTTCACTAACAAATCATTCTTCTTACCACAGGAAGCCGTAGTGAAAATCCGTGGAAACCTGCAGCGCCCTCAACAGAACTCCGTCAAGATCGAAACCTCAGCATCCATCTCACACCCAGTTCTCGGAGCCGTAAGTTTTTGTTATCTATCTCTTTTTGTTACAAAATGAAGAACATCTTTTGTCTCTTTCTGGACGAATATTATTCCTGTTTATACTTTTGCTATTATAGATAAGTAACTTAATTGATATTTTTTACAGGATCGCGAATCCAAATTCTTGTTGGAGGGATCACCGACCCACATCAAAGTCTTGGTAAGTCTACATCATTGTTTGAATAATGTTTAGTAGCCTTCACAATACTCTACTTCAATATTTTTTTAAACCAGCCATAATTAACAAGTTTACATTAATTTTGGATACCGTGTCACCTTATCATCAACACGAAAACTGTGATATTCAAACATTTTTGTAACCCTTATATACATTTCACTTATTCTCAATAACCAACCTTAACTAATAAAACCTAATTCTTCCAGATCAACACTCCTCTCGTGAAGGTCATCGACGTGGAAGGCTCAGCTACCATCAACGACAACCTGCAGAAGGGCGAGATGAAGGTCTGCCTGCTGGAAGGCAAGCCAGTCCGCGTGTCCGCCATCGCCAAGGACTACCAATACTTCGAGTTCACCACAGGTTATAGCGGTGATTAAATTTAAAATGTTTGGTGTAAGGAGATCACCAAATTTTTTGAAAAGTCACAGGGTTTCGTTCGACTTGATATTTCTCTTTGACTGTTATTGGCTTTCGAATTTTTAATGAGTTTTTAGAATAGAGTAAAATGATTGATTTTATCATACTTGCTTGTTTGACGCTTCGTGTGACGGGTTCGATTCCCAAACGAAACAAGTAATTTTCTGGTCAAGTTGGTTCAAACCCTACTGATAAATGCCTAGACACACACGTGGAACATAAAAAAAAACAAAACACGATCCTCTCTACACCCAAAACTCAAGTAAATGACAAAGAACCAAAATAGTTACCAATTCAAGAACCGTCCATCTAACGTCATCTCCTCAACAGACGAATCTGACCGCAAGCTGTCGGTCGTGGGCCACATCCAGCCGGAGAAGCGCGTGGACATCAGCGCCGACATCATCCTCGGCGGGGAGAAGAAGAACCTGCTACATGGAGCTCTGTTCCTGGATGATAACCTCGTGAAGAGCGATTATGGCGCGTCTAAAGACAACTTCAACTACTTCTTGGTGAGTTAACGTGATATAAAGCCTTTATTTCGCAAAGGAGTAGGCGATTGTACTTGTATTATTAATATATAATAATATTAAACCCATATTTAGCCATTAATGAGTCCAAAGTAAATAGGCGGCTAGCCTGTATCATTATTTGGGAATAAATCCAGACTCCAGGAGTTTACAAATGGGAAACCCAATAATATTTTTGAATAGTTTCGGTAGTTTAGTTATTTGTAATAAACTCAACAAAAAAAAACATTAAATTACTTTAACCTGTGTGGACTTTTGACTCCATTTTTAAAGTGGTAAATGATTTTATTTCTGTAAGTAAGGTTTGTACAAACACTTTTACACGTCAATCATATTTTAAAAACTAGATGAGGTCGGCGTTTAATATCTGACTACTCTGAGAAGAAAAGCCAAAACAAACTCAGAGTTCACAGTCTCTTTAAAAGTCTAGACATAATCTTGGTCAGATCATGTGAAGGCCATATAATATATTGGTGTCTGAAATGGTCTTTTGAGGAAAGAACCACACAGATTGAGTGGACCTGTCCAGTCAGTGCACGCATTTGTCAGTAATCGTGCATTTAAGCTTCAGCATCAACCAAACACTTACAATAATATCATTAATATTTCGTTCCCCAGACTGCCCTACGCAGGGACCTGGACAACCTCGAAGATCGCATCCAGAAGTTGGGCGAGAAAGCCAACAATGACTTCAAGGCGGTGCTGCAGCGCGTGGAGCCGACCTTCAAGAACATCGAGAAGTCCTACAGCGAAGAACTAGCCAAGTTCTACAAGGAAATCGCTGATGATAAGGTGCTGAAGGAGATCTCAGAGATATTGTAAGTTGATTTTCTATATTTTTTTCTGAACAGCGAAATTTGTGGATTCTAAAGTATCATGTTCATTAAATATTTTTGAAAAAACGTAATTGCTACGAGATGTGGGAACGAGTCAGATGCAGAAAATATATATAGGTTTAAATATATAAGTTTCCTTTTTTGTCCGTTTGTGCGTTTGTCTGCTTGTCTGTTTCTCTGTATGTATGTTTCGGATTGGCGCAAAAACGGTTGATCGGATTTCAATGAAATTTGGCACATGGATAGTTTATAACCTGGATTCAGCTGAATTTATTCTTGATTAATGTCCATTATTCAAATTATCCGTCAGTTGACATACTATTACCCACTCACTGACCGAAAACTTGACTTAGGTATACTATAAGGGTCCATTAAACGGTTTTAAAACCAGGAAAATATTCCACAGGAACGTAAACGTTGATGTTAACGTTCCGGGATAAAAACCCTACCTTTGTGTTAAACTTTAAACGCCTGCCAAGAAAATTATGTTTTTTAAATTTCGTAGGGAATTTACTTCCACCATTCCAGAATAATAACTTGTTTTATAAATTATCTCTTAACTGAATGAAACTCTTTAATTTCAGCAACGTGATCGTACAATCCCTGGCCAAGATCCTGGATGCAGTGCTGACCGGCACCAAGCCGATCGTGGACAATATCATCAACACCTACATCAACATTGCCAAAAAAGTCCAGGAGCTGTATGAGAAGAAGGTATGTTCAAAATTGGTCCTCTTGATAAGATGTATTATCTACCAGAAAGACCCTTAACCTCTTGAAAGATGAGTGATCGTGCTTGCTATATATGCTAAAGAAAATTTTAACGAAAACACACTATCGTTTCATACTTGCTTACTTGAGATTCCCGTTAATCATGTCTGTCCAGCAGAAGCACTCCACATTCTAATTTATAAATATGGCCAACATTTTAGAACTTAAATAAAAAAGTTGAGTTCGAGTGCATTGTCTCGCCAATAGATTAGAGATTCTGGCTTATTAAAGTTTCAGTGGTTAGCCCATCCCAAAAAAACCCTTACAAAAGTGTAATAAAAAACATTTTTCTCCAGTTCGAGCCTGTCATAAAGCAATTCTACGAAACATTGGGCAAATACTTCAAGGAATTTTCGGACTCTATCATTGACATCGTAGCTAACTACGCTGCCATCGTCACTGACTTCTATGAGAAGCACAAGCCTGAACTTGAGGAGTTGACCAACACACTTGCTGCTATCTTCAAGGGTGAGTAAAGCGTCTGAGGTATTTTGTCATGGTATCTAATGCCTATAAAGTGGAATAACCCCAGTAGAAGGATTTTGGTATCTACGAAATTCCCTTCTATCTATACGTAGAATCTATTCTCTACTAGTAATTTTACTATCTATACGTAGCATCTACTCTCTACTACTAATTTTACTATCTCTAGCAGTTGATTTTACAATCTTCCAGTCAATTTTACTATCCACTAGTAGAATAAAAATGTTGAGCACCTTAATCCGAAATAAAAAAATACTATGTCTAGTAGCTGTTCTTGGGACTAAATATTATATTTTTGTTGTTTAGACCTGACCCGTCTCCTCGTCGCTCAACTCAAGGAGTTCCGCGGCCGCTTCGACGCCCTGACCAAGGAACTTGCAACTACCATCAAGGATTTGCCCCTCTTCGCCCTCATTAAGGAGAAGGTAAACAGAGAACAACTAGGTATCTTAACAATACCAGAATTTATCATAAAATGAGATCTACAGAAAATACATTGTTAAATATTTTAACCGTTTTTACACTATGTAAGAATTTATTCACCAGAATTATCGAATTTTTTAGCAAAGCAAACTAAAGTTGTTGGTGGCCATTGAAATTCAATTTGGGGCTAAAAACTTTGTCTCGAGGAGATGTAAAGAAGAAAAACAATTTCTTTCACAAATCCAATATATTTATTTATATAGGTATAAAATCGTGATCTGTATAATTTGGCCGTTTTTGTGTCATTTTTGCGTACCAAAAAAAGGAATGATGCTATTTCTCCTGTATAGTTCTATCTTCCTCTCGCGCTAGAACAACGTTGACGTTACTGCCAACACGTCATAACACTGATAATTTTCCTTCAGTACCAAGAGCTAGCGGTGCCCGAACAGACGGTGGCTCTGCTGAGCGACGCGTACAACACCATCCGTGGGCTCATCCCCACGCCAGAGATCCGGGAGTTCACTGACGCTCTGTACTCATACATTTCCAAGGTAAGTCCGAAATCATCTTCAAACCATAACCAAACATTCCGTTCAGTCTTTATTTTGGGCATTATTGATCTGAAAAATTATTCAGAAGACAGAAAAATATATTTTCTGAGATATTTTCATCATCTCAAGTTCTTATAGTCAAATCTTTCAATTTCTAATTTTGAGCAGCGAGAATTGAAATAAACATTTGAAAATCACAATCAAAACCAACGAGCAAATGATTACCTGCTCCTTCATCTCTAATCAATAAAACCAGCCTGTTTTATTCGTCCCTTATTAAAGCGAAGACTTCGTCTCATACAGAGAAGCGCCACCAGCGCTCCCGATTCATCACAATCTACAGCAGTCTCTAATAGTCCTAATTTTCTTCTTTTTCCTTCTAGAAACTGAAACAAGAGAAGGTGGACGACAACAAGGAACTGCGCGTCATCTACCAGAAGCTCTCTACCGCCATCACATCGCTCATTCAGTTCATCCGCGGTCAGCTCGGACAATTCGGAGTGGGTGTCGGACCTACTACTGGCTTCAGTCCTGTGAGTATTCGGAAAAAATTAAGTAGATAGCATTCGTTTTAGCTACATAATATAGCTAGTCAACCTTCCAAGCGATAATGAAAAATGCATCCTTGAGGAATGCTCGTGCCATCGCAGACCTAATCTATCTCTTTCCACCAGTTGAGATTGAGGTCATGAGTGGGCCCAATTATTAAAAAGAAAAAACAGTCTGCTTTTAGTGTTAAAGAAAGCTTTGTAGTACAGCTCCAGCCATAGATAAATTCTGTTTGAAAACTCTGAGTGCCTGGAACATAAGATATTGTTTTAATTTTGCCTCTGCGCTGGCTACACACTTGTAATGCCTCTGTGCGGCAGAAGTCCGTTGGCGTCAGTGACCACTAGACATAAAACTGACATACTCCTTCTCTCCCCAGATCTCCTTCACCCCCGGTTCCCTGTCATCGCCATCGTTCGGCAGACCGCCGACGACCAGCTTGCTCAACAAACTGTTGACCGGCGACGTTCCCGATGTCTTCGCTCTCATCAAGGCGTACAGACCCAGGAGCTTCAACCCGTTGGATGAGATGCCCGCTAAACGTGAGTAGATTATGTACTCGTATAACATTTGGTATTATGAAATAATGCCTGTCACACAGCTATGAGAGAAAGGACAAAATCAGTTTTTGGATCGCGCGTTGCAAAAGGGGGCTAGACGGAAAAAATTAAGACCAAAAGTTGTAACGACACTTTTTGCTATAGTTGTAAGCCGTGCGGCGTGCGCGTGTTTCTCTGTCTGTCTCTTTCTCTCTCTCTGAACTTCTTTCCATCCGGGTGTCCCTTGACACCTCTCAAGTTTTTTTTTCTAAATTTCGACGTGCCATATTAACAACGGCCGGGAAATGTATGTAGTCTGAATCTAGAGAACAAAATAGAAATATTTCAAACGACTATCCTATTAATTAATGAGAAAGTTTGTATGGATGTTTGAATGTTTGTTACTCAATCACGCAAAAACGGCCGTACGGATTTAGATGAAATTTGGTACACAGGTAGTTTAGTGGGATAATTTCCGATAACAGCCACGGGAAAAGGCTAGTTCAATAATAAAATTCAATGAGAGTGATCCTTTTTCAATGAAACCAATTTTGTATGATGCGTTTCACTACGATCTCATTTTTTATATTATGCACTGATGCAGTCGATAACGGTGCACGCTTTTCTAGACTTGGTAGCCTACACTCGTATCGTAACTTTAAAACTATCCTGAAACATATTTCGGATGCGTTGTCACTAGCCTTGGATTCCGTCCTGCCTTTCTGTAACCGACACCATTTTCTGTATTCAATAAGTTCATACTAATATTCAGCCCCCTCCCCTCCGCAGTCCGCGCCGTGGTGGTCAACGGCCAGCACATGTTCACGTTCGACGGCCGCCACATGACGTTCCCCGGCAACTGCCGCTACGTGCTCGCGCACGACCACGTCGACAGGAACTTCACCCTCATGATGCAGCTCGTCAACGGACAGCCTAAGTCTCTGATCTTGGAAGACAAGAGCGGTACGATTGTAGAGTTGAAGGATAACGGACAGGTGAGCACCATTCATTCTAGGCCTTAATTTTTTTCTCTAAATGGAGAAGGCAGAGGCCTTCTCCTCATAAGGACAGAGAAATATGGAAAGAAAATTTGGTTTTGACGATTTTAGATCATTATTAGGTTAACGATCTTGTCCTGTAGGTACCGTTTGTCAGGAGTGTCAGTAGAGTCTTTGTGCCTGACCTGATTTGGAACCCATATCCATATGCTGAAAAACCAAAACTATTTTCAATCATTACAAGGACAGAGTTTTTATACGCTGGGGCGTAAAGATATTTTCAACATGCAAGCTACAAAAACCAAGCGTCTTTATAACAATGTTCTACTTAATAAAAATCTTAAGTTCATTGACTAACAGACAACGCACAGTCTAAACCGCTGGGTCTAAAAACGTAGAATTTTTTCATAAGGGCCACTAATCAAGGATTTTTTAAAATCCGATGATTTAGATTTTAGGGGATTCTAAAGGGATTTTATGGGATGAAATTAAGAAAATATCATCGGTCACATGTTTTGTATCTAACTAAATGTATGCTTACCCGATCCTATTATTTGCAGGTGACTCTGAACGGTGCCGCCCACGGATTCCCAGTCTCGGAGAAGGACTCCTTCGCTTTCCGCGAGGCTAACGGCCGCATTGGACTCGGAACAGAATACGGACTTAAGGCGTTCTGTACTAGCAAACTTCAGGTATGTACTCATTGAAACAAATAACAACACAAAACGTTACTGTATACACTTAAAAAAATAAGTAGTTGTGTCTTGGGGAGTTCTCTCTGAGACTTGTCATATTACAAATAATTTCATATTAATTAATAATAATTATGTCAGTTGTAATTTTTTGGACATGCAGTAAATCCAGAATCAGCTGAATTCATGTCAATTTCGTTTATTCGGTTTTAAAATGGCAGCTATTCTTATAAAATAATGTCGTGAAGCCATCTTTAATTTAGTGATATTCAAGTTCTAAGTTTAGCACTTGTACACAGTTCTATAAATAATATTTTTCCTCAGGTGTGCTACATCGAAGTGAACGGCTTCTACCTCGGCAAGCTGCGCGGTCTTCTCGGAGACGGCAACAACGAACCCTACGATGACTTCCGTCTACCCAATGGAAAGGTACATCCTTATTTTTTGATATTCCTAAATATTATAGCAGCATTTTGTTTGCTTTGAAATAGTTTACGAAAATTTTGTCTGTGGAAGTAGTTACCGGTGAAATTACAGACTCATTATATATTTGATCGGCAATCCGGAAGGTTCTTGTGGTTCTCTCAAGGAACAAGAATGGTAGTAACTATGACTGCGGTAACTATGAATTTACCGGTGATGATCTGTCGACCTACTTGTTGCTAATCACATACCCGTTCTACGGCAGCAAGAACATTAAATACTTCCACTAATAACAACTTTCCTTTCAGATCTGCACATCAGAGAGCGAGTTCGGAAACGCATACCGTCTGGCTAAGAGCTGCCCCCAGGTCCAGGCTCCGGAACACTCCCACCACCAGATGCACCACATGGCCTTGCCTCCCGCGTGCGAGGAAGTTTTCGGAGGAGCCTCACCACTTAGACCACTGAGCCTGTTCCTCGACATTGCACCATTCAGGTAAAGCTCAGGGCACTACTGGCACAGTCGCATCAGTTTGTTCATTTTTGTACATTAGGGGCAAAGCCACTTCTTATAACCAGAAGAAACAAATAAATCTTGTTAGAACATTTATATTGATCAAAATTAATTAATCACTCTGGATACTAGTTGGTTTGGAAACTAGGGTTAATTCTTCTAAGGCCTAGAAGAATTAACTATAAAGAAGTATTTCGTAAAATAATTTAATCTTCCGCAGATTAAATATGAAGTCTGAGCAGAGGTCCTAGACCACGAGTTCTTGCTAAATAGTTTTAATTGCTAAAGAATTTTACTTGCGCCATGTGTGCGTATTCGGGAGTAACACACATCCACTAGTTAGATACTAGTCTCGTCTCCCGCCATCAGTATCACCAACAGCAAACATAACCCCATCTTCCAATTAACAGACAAGCCTGCATCCACGCATGCTCCGGCGACTCCAAGGAAGCCCTCCAACAGGCGTGCGACCTCGCGCGAGGCTACACAGCCCTCGCCGTCACCGGCTGGTTACCTGCTGTCCTGCCTGAAGTCTGCGTGCAGTGCACAGATGCTGATAAGCCCAGGAAAGTGGGAGAGAGCTACGAGCTGAAGGTTCCCAACAAGCAAGCTGATATTATCGTGGCTTTCGAGACTACTGCTGTAAGTGTTCAGTTTAAATCTCTGTTTAATTCAATTCAGTTTTATATTGCTTATCACATGTGTTTCACACGATCATAATAATAATAATTACCTACTGCTATTTAAAAGCTCACTCATATCTGATTAAAGCCAGATATTTTCAAACAATACTCGTATAAGTGTTCAAACTCAGTCAAATGAATAACATCCCTAAAGTCATTAAATAAATACTAGCTAACTGTTACCTGCGAAACATATTTTGTTTCCTCGGGGTTAATTTTTTTATAGAATTCAGTGTCTTTTTAAATTCAGTCTAAATGGCCTAACTCTTAAATACATACAAAAAAAAATACCGGAAAAGAAGCCGCCTAACTTTATTCTATAATTTCAGTGTAACGAGAAGAACTACAGGAACATCGTGGTTCCCCTGTTGGGACAAATCCTGGACGGCCTTAAGGGCAAGCACTGCACTGATGTGAAGGTCTACCTCGTCGGCATCACCCCCAAGTTCCCCTACCCTATCCTGTATGATACTGATGGTGAGTAGACGTTGTTTCATCATTTAGAAGAGAGCTAGTGGTTTACTGTTGTTGTTGAAAATGTTATGTTTTGATTAATTTTTGTTCAACAAGTGTTTCTGAAATTAGAACTAAAGTAATAACTTTGTATAAAAAATGTATAAAGCAAGTTGGTGAAAAATAAAAATAAATAAAATATTTTATTATAGAATAATATTTTATTTTATATTTAGTTTTTCACATACTTGCTATACATATTTTTTATAAAAAGTTATGACTTTAAGTAAAGTGAAAGGGGAGACGTTTGCCCAGTTGTGGGACACAATGTACGCTAACAAAAAAAGTAGATATATAATATTTATAAGATTCTACAAATTGTAGAAAAACTGCATAATATTGTTACCGTCAATAGTAAATTACTACATTTCTCAAGCGCGCGACAATCATTCTAATTTAAACCTTATAGCATTGATCATAAAACTTACGTGCTACGTGCACTAGTGATTTGCTAACATTCACTTCAGTAATATCCAAGTAGGTGTTCTAATAGGAACCTTAAAACCTCCTTTTGCATACTTCCTCTAACCAGCAATAACCTCCATCATGTCATTACAGTGAGACTGAAGACCGCGAAGCCTGTGTTTGACGACAACAGTCGCTACGAGATACTGGCCGACCCCGCCAAGAACAAGAACATTTACAACCCCTACATCAACGAGCTGCTCTCCATGGTCGACCGTATCAGAGTTGAATTCGGTAAGTTAACTGATCCTATACTATTAAACGAGCAATATTTGTATATATATATTGTAATCATGTTCTCGAAACCGGCTCTAACGACTTCGATGAAAGTTGCAATATAAGGGTTTATGGGGGCGGAAAATCGATCTAGTTAGGTCTCATATCTGAAAAAATACAATTCATTTAAAATAAATAATGTCACAGATTAAAATAGTATCATAGAATCGAATTTAAGTCAAATAAAAATAAATGTCTAAAACGGAATAAATGGTGAAAGTAATTCCATTTTGTCATCATTAAAAAATCATTAAGTGAATAGTAGCATTTCTCCACCAGCAGTTTTCTGAGCCGTTTAATAAATATATTTTCATTTTGTTCCATTTTTATGTCGTTTAGTATTTTATTATATATTTTAATTGATGTTACGTGGGTTACGTGGATGTACTTAATTATGGATGGCCACTTATAATCGGAAAATGGTTGATGATCAATGTTTTTTTTCTACGTTTGTTTATTTATCTTACCATGTTGTGACAACCGGCAACATTTTGTATGTAAGTAAACCCAAAAAAAAAAAGTTTAATTAAGCAAGTCGACTATCAACTTAAATGAAATGGTTATAACATGGCAAATTACGGCACCCTACGGCAATTTACCGTGTTCAGAGCGGGATGCAGCTGAATGCTAGTACTTTACATGGAGCTACTCACTGGTGTGTCAGACAGAATTGTCAACAAAATATTAAAATGCTGGACTTTATTTTATTTCTCGGTTCGAACTTTACAATCTAGTCTAGTCTAGTCTAGTACCTATATTGTGAAAAGACTACAAATGATTAGTTAACATGTGGGTATAATTTAAGGCGCTGACAATCACCTTATCCCTCTATCTTCCAGGTCTCACCAACGTGGTAGCTGGCTACCAGTCTCTCTTCGACCTGCCCCTCCGTGCTGGAGCTGTCAAGCACACCATCAGCGTTGTTGGAGAGGAATGCGTCAGTCAATTCTTCCTGGTAAGTCTCAATATTTACTGTAACAGTTCTGGACCCTTAAACCCTATTTTTAGGTCTAGCTTATACTTTGTGTTACAAATTACATTACAAATTTTTACAAGAAAATAATTTCGTTGTAAACATAAATTTATGCCAATAATGATCTATCAAAATATATACTTTTTAAATGCAGGTTATTTTCACTACAAAAAAGAATGAGTATTTCTGACTTCATTATCTATTTAATGACATGCGTCTTTTGTTTCCTCTGTATTTTCTTTCTTTGTAAGTATTTCTTTGTTACTCATTGCAAATTTTTCTTCTAGCTCGAGTTTGCCCGTTCCATTGCCTACAACTTTGCTTTCGACAACATGGCCTACACACACTCCCTCGTGACAGTCACACCTGAAGGATCCCTTAAAGTTGGCAACGGCAAGAACGCTGCCCAGATTGTCGGTCAGTATACTTTTATTTATACATATGTTAAAACTTTAAGCACAAGGCGGACTTAATGCCTGAGGCATTTTCTACCTTTGATTTTGAGTCCTTTTTTAATTTCGCTGATCCGTCCTTGGTCGGGTCGGATTACCGTATACCATCGAACTTTAAGAGAGAGGAAAGGGGAATTGCACCAGTGTTTGCACACACACTTCTTGTAACTAAAATGTGAATTATTTTTTCAGGCTACTCCAATAAGGCTGTGATCATGCTGGGAGACAAGAAGGTCGGCAAGGATGCTGAGAACCTCAGGAACACATTCACTAAAACACCTGACGCGTGCAGGGACTTTGTAGAGTCGGTGAGTTTACTACCCATCTCATTTTTTAACGATACTCCCTTTATAATTCTTTAACTGGTGTGATTTAGCGATTTTCATGAACACGAAGCTATAGCCACTAGAAACGCAAGTACGTTAGCTTCAATACCGAAACAGTATCGGCGGAGATATGGCGTTCTAGGAGAATGAACCGAAACGATTTCAGAATTGTATTTTTTTTTTTGCTAACGTTTCAATAATGTATAAATACATAAACGAAGCAACAGCTTAGGTAGCATGATCTCAAAAGGCCATATTATCAACTTTATTATATTTTAATTATCAAATTATTTTTAATCGATCGCTTTAAGGGCTATACATGTTAGCAAGTTTTGAAAGACTAGTAAGTCCAAATCAATGTTTACTTCAAATCTAACCTCCTTTCTCACACAGACTGACGGCATCGTGTTCTCTGCGACAAACTTCCACGCGCTGAACGCTGGCCAACAGAAGCAGTTCCTGCAGACCGCAGCCGCAGCCATCAACAATAGCGTTATGCACGCGACCATGGTGCAGGACTGCACTTGCGTGTACGCAGACCCCTTCAGGGTCCGCTCCGTGTGCATCACCAAGGATAGGAAGGAAGTGGTAAGGAAATTTTATTTAGTTTTTTAATTAGCCTTCACTGCCACACTGCTTGGAAATGGTCTCTCCCAAAATTGATACCATTTTTAAACTATGACTAATGAGAGACAATTTATTATCAACTGTCACGAGACTCTCGAGGGGAATATGTCAGTGCATGTAAGAAGATTACGGAAAATAATATTTCCTTAATTAAGTGCCTTGTTGGTTTACCGATTGCAAAGGTGACTGCTGATCATGTGATCCTGTGCTCGATACACGTGTCAGGCCAAGTATTATTGAGGTTTTCATCCATCCACGGCCAAAATAGTTTCGCAAAATTTTATTTTAATTGTTTGCCATTGTATCTCTAGATTTTTATTTTGTTAAGATTATTGGAATCTGATAAATGAGTTAATAACATTAGGCTCGCTTCGGCTCGGCCTGGTTCATTCGTGTAAAAACATGAAATCTATTCCCTAATTAATATTTTTGTTACTCGTCTTTTTCTAATATGGTTGTTCTCTGTTCTCAGGCTCGCAGACGGAAGTAAGCTCTGCGCTCGAAACTGTGATCGAATTGTGCCAAATACCAAATACTCTAGCGTTATGTAGTCGCGTGGGAGCGAGACGCACATATTATACAACGATAAGTACGTCTCTCTTGCACGCTTTCATCAAATAATCTCCCACGGAAATATAAAGCATTGTAGTGTCCAGTGCCGCTTCGGCATTCAATAATTTAACGTCATTTATTAGTAGACCAGCATTGGATGGTAGTTTTATAGTGTTGTATGTTTCTGTGGTAGAAATAAGTAATTATTCATTATAATTGTCATCAGCAGAATCTGTTGTATTTATGAATTGCGCGTACCATGAGGTATTGAGTGATCATGATCGACTCTATATTAGATTTAATAAAATATGTTATTTAATACTTGATTTTTATTTTATTTCTACTGTGTACTTACATGTGAAACACCTTAACTTTCTCTGTGAGAGCCCAGCAGATTGACATTTAAACTAATTGTACCTAATGATTTTCAAGAAATTAGTCCGAAACTAGTCGAGACTCAAATTCAAATGACATCGGCAATTATGAAACGTCAGAACCTAGGTGAACGGTTACATATGGTGGCTTCATATGGCGAAGAGCCTGTTAAAAATCCACGATACTTTTTTAGATCGATACTAGACGAGACTAGTCTGAGACTAGCTAAGATTAGTGGAGACTAGTTCGAAACTATGTGGTCGCGACTAGTCCGATACTAGTCGTGGTTAGTTCGATATTAGTCGAAGCTAGTCCATCACTAGTCATGACTAGTCCGAAACTAGTCCTGGTTGGTCCGATACGAGAGGCAAATTTCCCGCCCTCACGCCCCTAGCCGCCGCAGGAGACGCCCTGGGCGTCGGGAATCGCAGGCCGATTCCCAGCCACCGTAGGCGCGGGCTTGCGGACGGTGAGCAATGGGTAGCTCACCGTCCGATAGGGACCAGGCCCGTGTCGACGGCGCATTGTGCTCCACCCGCGCCTCAAGGAGATGTCAGCATAACTGACGGGGTCCGTAAGGACCGATGCCTGCCGGGGTCGCGGGAAAGTCTGATAGGGATATCGTAGCCCCTGGCAACGTACAGGCAACGGAAGGAACACGGGTGGGTTTTAGTCAGTAACAGTCTGACACGCCCTCCCGCTCCGCCCAGAGTGGGAGAAGTTATTTGATAATTTACCATATTGGCCAAACGATTTCCTTTCAACTTTTCTGTCAGTGTCTTGTTTGTTCGTCTGAATTACGAACAGGAATATTATTTGCAAGCGTATTAGTTAAACCCGTAAATGATATGTTACCTATTTTAATCCTAAATACAAACGAGACTGAGATACTCCTTGACACTATTGAACTAACTTTACATAAAAGTGACTATAATTTGTGTACTTTTGAATAGTATAGAAATTTTTACGCAGACCGTGTTAAAAAACTGTTTAGCTTATTTATTTAAATCATTTGAATGACGAAGAGTAAATCACGATTGAAAATATTTTCATCCATTATTGATTTACCAGATGGGTGAAGGTCGTTCCTCTGCGGAACATACTCACTTTCGTAATGTGCATTCATTCAGTTACAGTTGCACATTGTATACAGAAAATTTACAATACGTACGTGGCCACATCAAGATTTAGAAGAGATTGTCACACAGGTATGAGGAACAGAGGCGACACTCTACGGAGCTGAACATTTCTAAGGCTTCCCCGAATCGACCAATTGCAATTGATCGATTGCAATCAATTTTAAAATTAGAAGCAATTTCCGTATAATAAATAAATACACGCAGTAATCCAAAATTTTTATGAACTAAAACAAGCAAGTCATGTCAAAAAGTTGTAATCGCCTTTTTTGATACTCCCGATCTTCACCACGTTGCTCACAAGCGATTTATGGACGACAAACTCGACAGCACCTCGAGACTGCTGATCGCCCTTCCGGAAATAGAGCAAGTTCCCAGATTTGAGGATTATCGAGTCCTTCCCCTCTCTTCGGATTTCAAATAACCCTACTATTATATACTCCACCGTAACCTGCTCAATTCTTCCTCGAGTTCTGTGATCTTCTCGTTGGTCCGGAGTGTAGGTACGCGTGTTATATGTTGCCAGGTCCAGTTTTCAGTGATTGTGGTAGTAGCCAAAGTAGTTGTCGGAAGTTATCCCACGGGAATGGATACCAGGATAAAAAGTATCTAATGCCCTAACTCAGATCCACCAGGGTCTTTAAGTAAACCTGTGTGTGTTTGGAAACTTTCCAAATGCCTTTTTTACACCTAAAACAGTTACAACATCAAATTCAGTGTAATAATTGCTATTTACTTTCGCGTTTTCTATTAATATGGATGGCCCGTCGACTCCATTTAATTTAGGTTTTCTTTATTCTTGCATTTTTTTGTGCTACTACATAAATAAGCTCGCCTCATTTAAAGAGAAAGGAAAATCCAAAGATTTAAATCGTAGATGTGCCCTTACCGTACTACGTCGCGCAAAAAAGTGTCCACACTGAGAAGAGTGACCTCGCACAATAATAATGGCGTTTCCATGACCATCAAGTCAAGTGTCTGCGATATTGTGTGTCAGAGGCGTCAAAACTAAACAGAAACGCGACCATCTTTTAACGCGGCAGGGCGAATCTACGATTGAAATCTTTGGGAAAAACATCTGAATTTCCAATTATACTTTAATGGAATATTTACATTTTATTATGTTTCAATATAAAGTTAGGTACTAAAGCAAACTCACAATATAAAGTTCACCAGGCGATGACAAGAGAATATCACAGAACTAATTTAAGGGCTCTGCGTCTATGGTGCGTACAATATTTTGGTTTATAAAGACGAAATATTCAAAATGAAAGGTTTAAAATCCGAAACCTTAGCAGCACAAACTCACAACTACACAAGCCTTTTACAGCCTAGGATTTTCTCCTGTATTGTGGGAACTTTACACACAAACAAATCCTACATGCACAAACGACCTACAGACGTTGCTTCGGGCTGGACCCGAAGTAACTATCTGTAGGCCAAACACATATTTGTTTCATGCGAGAATCGAACCCGTGACTTATAGTGCAGCAGCCGAGCTAACAAAAATAATTATAGTCTGTTCTAAAATTATCTGATGGTAGTGTAAACAAACCCTGTTCTGGTTAAATTCTTACGCAATGACTCATTAAAGGAAATTAATAACACATTCATCTCTATTTAAAAGGTTTCAACTTCAAATCCTACCACTTTATCCTGATTTAATAAAAATAAAAAAAATCGAAAGACGAACATTGATCTTATTGTCATATGAAAAACATCTATAAGTGATTTAAAATTAGAATTTCTAGTTTAAGTACTTGTATAATCAAACCAAAGCACTCAAATTGTAAGCGGCAAGTAGTAGATAATTTAATGTCTTTGGTAAGTGGCACTTCAAATTGGCAACCACAAGTATGTACGTTTCATTTATTTACGTTTTCATCACTAGCTTTTGGAACCGATATAAGCTGACCGCTCCGTTTTTTCCGCACAGCAGCTCTGCTTAAAAATTCACCTAATCCATTAACTCGTAACAACTAAACGCTCAGTATTAAGTACAGGAGGGAGGTAAGCACCGTGATGACCTTACTGCTGAGCGAGCCGGTGTTGCCAGAGTTGGTACCGTTACCGGTTCCGTTGTGCACCTGGATCTGCAGCTGGGAGTCATTTACCTGGAAAAAGAACAGTCAATGAGTATCACAGTGTATTAGAGGGAGGCAGGAAGATGCTGCTGCTTAACCCCCTAAAGTCCATATAAAAAGTCATTATTATTATTCTTGATTACAAAAAAATACCTAAGGCGAAAATGGTCGCCCGCGAAATTCAAATTTTCTTACGTTTTTTAAACTTGCAGGTTAGTCTCAGGTTGAATGTTGACCAAAATATGATTCGCGACCGTAACAAATATATATTACCAGAATTATTGTCATTAGAATCATCAATACTACTCTCCTATACATAAACATAACCTCACGCCTCCTTCCATGGGGGTAGGCTTATTTTAATTTTTTTAATCTTTTTATTACGGACGCTTAAAACGTGCATTGTTCTCATATGTATAATTTTAAAACCAAAATATTTTGTAACAATATTTTGGTTTAAAAGAATGTACGTGGAGTTTTTTTCCAGTTCTTCTCCATAGGAACCTACTACGCTTTGGAATAGCTTCATCGTTCTGACTGACCGACCCCTTGGCAAAAAAATAAATGGATTGAGTTTCAGTTTGAGTAGGCAGAAACTACAGATCGTCACTACGATCCTAACGTCGTATAAGTCTTTACCCTGTCTGTGTTCTGTAAGTTCTATAACTACACTTGCAATAACTGAAAAATGGGTCAGTATTCAACAGTCAAATATCTTTTAGCTGAAGATTATAGACAGGTTGACATATTTTATTCACAAATGCCGTCAATCTGCAATTTTTATTCCTCAGATAATAAAAAAAATAAAAATCAGCCCTAAGTCTCATTTACACGATGATGTTTCCTGCCTGTGGCTTACTATAGTACTATAAAATTGAAGCAACAGATGACTTTTAAACCGACTAAACACTGTTTAGACGTTACAACTTTTGTGTTTGCTTCAAGTTATGGTATGCCATAGGCAATTTAATTACACCGTGTAAATCAGGTTTTAGTGAGTTAAATTTCTGCTTACCGTTTTTTTTTTATCAAATTGGTAAATTTGGCAACCCTGGCGTAGACCACCGGGAATTTGGGACTCGCGCAACTCTCGGTCCACGATGTAATGCCCACAACTATTCCCTTGTAGAGCAGCGGCCCCCCGGAGTCACCCCGGCACGAACCCTTGCCTGAAACACAAGGGACACTGCAGTTCAGCTGATGAAACAATGCGTTCCTGACAGGTCGTGATCGAAAGGATGATGTAACTGAAGTGGCGAAGAAGTTACGATAAAAATATTACTATCGTTTATTTGTCCTAAAAACGAGTAATATCATTAAAAAAGGTAATTTATTAAATATTCTCTGGGCCATACAAAAAAAGCTTTTCCTCATTAAAGCTATACGTGCCTATGGTACTTTAAGCTGTAACTATTTTTATCACGTAGTTTCCTTTATTGGCTTTTAAAAGCTATTTCATAAAGCGTGATGTTTGTTTTAACAAGTATATTTACTTCATAAATACACTGTAAAGTTAATGTTAAGTTAAGGTTTTATGCTCTTGTATCATGTTTATTATTTCATATACGTATATCTATTATACCTAATTGTGTATGTAAATGGTACACCACAGACTACCTGCAGTATTGTCTCTCCTTCTCCCTTTAATCCATCGAAAGTAGTGTGCACTTTAGACAATCTGAAACGTGGTTGATCTAATTTGTTCCTATTTCTAGTGTTAAAATTATGCCTGTCACTTATCTTACTAAAAATATGTAGATTTTTCCGAACATACATAATGTTTTCATATACTCGTATATACTGACCCTATATAGTTCCCTTAGATATTCGCATCTGTGGAGGTTATATATGGCTCTGACAGCCCTCTTTTGCAGAATAAAGATAGAATTAATATCTGCAGACCTTTAGACATTACCTTAAGACATGATGCTATGAAAGTAACTAAAATAGACCAGTCTCGCGGTATCCACGTCTGTTAGTTGGTGGATTTTCCAAACAGCGTAAGCGGCTGAACTTAGCCGCCCTGCAAGTGATGTTAAGTGAGGACTCCACTGTAGTTTTGAGTCAAGCGTGATCCCCAGGAAAACCGTTTTTTCGACGAATTCTAGTGTTTCCCTATTCAGTAGAACATGACATTCATTACTTCTAACATTTGGTAACGCGAATCTTATGCATTTAGTTTTCTTCTCATTTAATACGAAATTATTTACAGTAAACCAATTACGGACCTTAAGCATAGCGTTACTTACTTCGTCAAGCTCCTGTGCATGTCTATTTATCTTAAAAATCAGTGATGTGTCTTCAGCAAATAACACCATTTGTGGTCGGTTTTTCAGTAAATGAGGTAAATCATTTATGTATACTAAAAAGAGGAAGGGACCCAAAATCGAGCCCTGTGGTACACCCATTTTGACTTTTAAACCCAATTCATTTACACCGTTTATTTGAACTTGCTGCAATCTATCATTCAAATATGATTTTACTAAGCTAAGCGCAAGTTTATCCAGTCCGTAATGCTCCAGTTTCATTCAGTGCTCGTTTTGTTTCATGATTCACGCAATCAAATGCCTTGGATAGGTCGCAGAAGATGCCTATTGCATCTTGTGCCTCTTCCCATGCGTTAAAGATGTGTTTTAATAAGGTGACACCGGCGTCGGTTGTGCAACGTCCTTTGTTGAAACCATACTGTTGATCGTGTAGGATATTATTACGATTAAAATAATGGAGCATTAGATTTAACATTACTTTTTCAAACACCTTGCTGAAAACCGGTAAAACCGATACGGGTCTATAATTATTAGTATCTTTGCTGTCCCCGGACTTGAATAGTAGTCGCTAATGAGACCGCGGGAAGTGTCAAGTGTGTAATCAGTATTATGTCTTTTGTTCTTGTTCGTTTCATTGTTAATAATTTTCCAAACTGTCTTTATTTTATTGTCTGCTATTTAACCTTGTTACTAATGAAAGAAGCTTTAGCTGCTTTACAGATATTTTTAAAAGTTTTAGAGTAAGTAGCAACATACTTATTAAAAGTTTCCGTGTTAATATACGGTTTAAGGCCATACAGTTCAAATAATCTTTCCCTACTTTTCCTGATCCCTTTAGTTGCCCAGTCACTGAATAAAACGTAGGGCAAATAGTTAACTGTCTGTTGTCGCTTAAGCTTAAATTTATGTGATGTGTTATCTGCACATAACACTATTTCATGACTGTTCTTTATAAGGCAAGGTAGGTCATTAATGTATTCGAGAAATAAAAAAGGGCCAAGAATTGAGCCCTGCGGAACTCGAAAATAGAACCCCGGGAACGCTTGCCGTTAACGTCCACTCTTTGGATACCTATTACAGTTTTTTTTTTCAATGAGTTGTATTGTAATAAGTGGTTAGCTAGCGACCTCGAAAATGTGTCATATTATTCTTGTCTGAGCAACCAGCAGCAAGTTCGTCATGCTCCCTTAGATGCCACTGCTTGCGGTAGCGTCGGGGGTTGGGTTACCTTCTTCCCTCAAATATGGCGAGGGGGGTAATGGCTGATCTTTGCGTTATGCTCGTGAACGGGTGCTGCTTGTGGTGACTGGTCGTCTTGCTGACCATGGTTTTGTTGTTGTTATTAGTAATTATCTGTTTATTTATATTATTTACTTTTACTTCGATGGTCCTAGTTTATCATTGTGACTTTGAGTTACAGCTATATGTAAGCGGGCACGTCCTTTATGCCTGGAGGCTTTAATTCCGGTATTAAGTTCTGTTTACTTTTAATTTTCGCTTGAGTATAGATTTCGATGATGTTTTAGTTGGTATATTGGCGTGTGCTAGCTGACATATAGCAAATAATTTAATTTAATGTTTTATGTTGCATAATGTACATTATTTTGCATAACTGCTATTGTATAGAATCAAGTTTTTCTAACTGAACAGACAGCTGTGCTGCTGGGGAGTTTGTTGCGCCACTTCTTCTTCCCAGCTAAGCACTAGGAACTGGTGAAGGGCGGGCGTTTTTGGGGGACTGTCTTATGTAATTTTGACGTTCGAAAAGTGTTATAAATGTCATTTGAATTTGGTAGATTCTGTCAATAATAAGTGAAAATAACATTAAAATAAATTGACTTATACAGTCAAATAAAATAAACTAAACAAATATAATGAACTCATATAGTGTCATCTAGTCATTGATTTTAAAACACTTGTTTGTTGCTTAGTGGTAGGTACATTGGAGTAGCCTAATTATTAAAAAATAAAGGAACAGAACAGAAGGCACACCGAGGTGTTCGCGCCCACACTTGTGCAATAACGGATTATTGTATCGATTATGTCATAAAATAATAATCTCCTATTACTACTACTACTTCTTCTTCTTTATACTTGGCTAATCTCAGTTGTGATTGGCCGCAATTCGGTTGGAAGTAGGGTTACCATCTAACAGGCATTTGCCGCATTTGACAGACATTTTAAGGCAGGCGTGGGGCCAGCGCTAATCTGAGAAAGGAATTTTTTTAGTTTAGTTTTTTTTTGTTTTTTCCACAGTGGAGTAAAGAAAGGAACGCCTGACAATTAAAGTGTCATTAGTAACCCAAGAGGACTTTAAAATCGTTTCGTGTGATTTTTTTAATATTTATAGAATATAAATATAAAAGTGAAGATTTTTATATTTATACCATTCCTCCTCTAAAAAGCTTATTTTATTCACTGAAAACAGTGAATAAAAGGGTCTTCTAATCACTATTTTGTTGTTTGAATTTAGAACACACCAATATTTTGGAACTCCGTCTCAATGCTATACAACCTCCTTGTGAATAAATACTCGATACACAGGACAGAAATATCGCTTCACAAGTTGACCATTCTAATAATAATAGAATAGAATAGAATAACTTTATTTCGGACACAAATATCCATATAGTGTTAGTAACATACAAAAAATAACTTATTGCCTAGTGCTAGTAAAAATCAACCCCCGCACAAATTGCTGTACAATCGTAGAGCCGAAGCTCTCGGCTACAGTTTTCAGAATGCTGTTTCGACTGCCCCTCACTCTCCTCAGTAGTGACGCAGTTTTTTTGCGTATAATTGCATGGAAGCCGTCGGTGCGGGCTTGCGCAAACATTTCCGACGTGCTACAGTAACGAGGCAGCCTCAACAACATCCTGAAAGCATTATTATATTGGACGCGCAGGACATCCAGCGATCTCCTAGTACAATTGCCCCTTAGATTGCCCGTGTACAAACTTTGGCAATAAGCCTTAAAAAGTGTTATCTTTACTTGGTCTGTACACCGCGCAAATCTACGGGACAACATATTGCTCCAGACCGCTAGAGCCCTGCGCTCCCTCTCAATGTCTACATCTATAAGGTATTAATATATATAATAATAATACTCTTAATTTTAGTAATTGTTCTCATTTTAATTAATTTGACTTTCCTTTTTTCTTCATTAAATGTCTATTTCGCTTAAATTTTTCATTTTCTCGTAGTGTTGGTATAAAGTACAGACTCTTGAATAAAACGGATTTATATCGAGGGCCATGAATCACTCGCGTCGCTCAGGATTCTAACACTTGAATCACGACCGTAGGGAGTGATTCAGTCGTTAGAACCCTTCACATGCTCGTGATTCATCTATGGCCCTCGCTTTAAATCCGTCCTTTATTCACTAATTGCATATTATACTAATTTTTACATTTTAATATAAAAAGAACTTTTGAAAAAAAAAAATTTCTTCGGAATAATTTTACTCACTGTAGTAAGTTAGTTTTTTCTAAATTAGTTAAGTGGTCGTGAATTGTTCATTTTGAATAAATTGCAATCTTTCAAACTACCAATCTGTTGCGTATTATTTATTTTAAGACTTACAGTTTTTTTTACAACAGACAGGCATTTTTCTGAAAATTCAGGGATAAAGTACATCCTAGACAGGCATCCTCCCTTACATAAATGGCAACCCTAGTCGGGAGGATATATTTGATTACACATCCATCACAGGAAAGGCAGCCTAATGGTGTTCGTAGTTCAAACGTTACTCCTGGTAGGAGGCTAGTACTGACTTGCAGTTGACTGTACGATACTGAACAGAATTTAAAACTCGTCGTATAAACTTGACCCATTTTCCCACAGGCGGTTCTGATCACTTAGTAGCAGCAATCAAACCCCACGAGCTATTCGACTATAATATTATTATGCAGTATGTATACAACGATATGGCTGTGGTCCTGATGGCTACACCGGTTGATTTGACCACCAGTGTAGCACGGCCAGCCCTCCTTCCTTATCAGGACGCCGTGGTCCCTGACAACTCGTTCGTCACCGCTATTGGGTGGGGGTATACTGGTGTGAGTATATATGATTCCAAAATCTTAAAAAAAACTGGCCAATTGCGTATCGGTCCACGCACAATGAAGGGTTCCATAGGTATATACCCAGTTGGGATGAATTTATCCCAAGAACAAACTTAACATTGTAGTTGAAAAACATGTTCTATACGGAATGTATAGGAGAACATGTTTTTGCAACTATGCAAATTATCAAATATAAAAGTGTCAGCAACTTAGATGACTGCTACTATTCTATTTCCATCACTAAACACCTTTTGATAAAGGAATGCTTCTATTTTTGACTGTAGGAAACCTAAATTGTGCATCTAGTTCATGGAACTAAGCGTTTGACGCTTGTTTGAGTCCATATAACGATCTTTGCAATTTACATACCTTTGTCTCTAAGATGTCTTCTTTTTGCATGGCATACAGGACAGCAGTCGTAATAAAATATTCTACAGCTAGTGAGAATATCTATCGCAAGGTTGAGCTTCTTACAACCGGGGAATATGTTTCATTGTAGTCTACTCTACGTACTTAAGTAAATCCGATTTAGTTACTAGCCTGGCGTTTTATTTCGACACCTTAACGTCACTGTCTCTCTTAATTTTGAAGACCCATTTGCAATGCTTTTTAATACATGGTAAGTCACCCAGTGACCACGTGTGATTCTCATTCAGTGATTGTATTTCATCATCTTAGCTTTTTGCCATAAAATAGGATCAATTATTGCCAATGCTTCTCCAACTGTTATTGGATCGCCAACAATTTGCGCATTAGCGTTATATATTACAGGCTCACAGAGATCGTAACTTCTTTCTAGTTCCGATGTACTGCTCGTGGTAGCAACCGTTTCGTCAGGCGCCGCTGCCGCCTCTATTTCAATTCACTCCGCTTCAGGAAACTCTTCTTCATCTTGTATAAAATTGTTAGAAGCACCACCTTCCTCAAAGGTTCTATTCGTGACTCCTCTATGTCAATAGGAACGACTGTGTTCTTCGTCATGTACCATCTCCAGAAAAAACATTTTCAATAATTTAATATTTCTTGAGAATTTGATTTAACCTGTTTTTGGTTCATCAGTCGATAACCATTAGTAGGTTCACTGCAGCTGATGACAGTTCTTCAGTCTTCATAGCAAGCTTTTGTCGTTTCTGTTTAGGTTTCAATGCACGCTAACAATAGTGTAATTAGTAAGCGAACATTAAAAGGAATATTGAAAACTGTTTAATGAATTAATAGTTGCAACATGTGGCACTAATTAATAACTATATTCATTATATGTATTGATCTTGTTGTACACACGGCTACACATCAAGCTATACATTTCCAGTATATGCCGATCTCGCAATGTATAGGATTTCTGTATAATGCGAGGTTAGCTTAGGTATAATGCTTGTTGTGTAGCCGTTTGTACACCTGTTGAACTTCATGTTCGCGCGTTCAATTATTGTGGTAAATACCTTGTGAGTTGTGCTAGTGACTACGTCACAAGTACTGCGCGTGAGGGCGAACGATTGTATTTTGTATTTCTGAAACAGCATGCGCAGCGCACGCCGGCAGCGGCGGTCCGCGCTGCCATAGTGATAATATTCTTACTGTCCATTTAAACTATCTGTAACTACTTACATATTTAATTAGATAGTGTATATCAAATGTGTTCAAACTGTCACCAAGTTTGGCAGGTTTATAAAATGTGTACCTATAAAAATATGTGTTCCAAAATAAACGATTTATATAATATTATTATTTTATGAAAAACTCCAAACTTCTTTCGGCAAGGGCGTCACACCTGCATCAACTGTTCTGAACGAAGTGACGGTGCTGAAGATAAACCTGGAAACCTGTCAGGATCTCTATAAGTTGCATCAAAAAAAGACCGGCAAAATATATTCTCGCGTCACCAGTAGTATGATCTGCGCAGGGATCATCAAAAAACCAGGTCAGTACTTGAACCTATGACGTATGACCTTTTATTCGGTGGGGAAATCCTCATCGAGACCGCCTAGGGAGACCGTGGCGTTATGTCGGACTCCTAACGACTTTAAAAGAAACCATGATCTCTAAGTTTGTTGCCGAATTTCTTCACAGGGATCAGTCAGCTAGGAAATACCGGCACCATTTAGTTTTAAAATATTGTAAAAAATATGACCTGTAAAATTGTCTTATAAAAAATACTTACAGAAATAAATATCTTTTCATTTGATACCCCACGTGAGAGGTAGGTGGGGAAGTACCCGCAAAGATTTCTAAGAATTATCTGAACATTTAGCATCCTGTTCCACCGCCCGCCGACGAGGAAGTGACTAGCTATGAACGGTTTTCACGTCCAAGAAAGGTACAAACGATTGTAGGATTTGTACGTCCCGTGTTGATCGCTGACTGTGAGCGCCGGCGAATAGGTACTCGCTTGTTGCAGCGACGAGAGCTATCAAAAAGAGTATTCGCTCAGCGACGATATTGATGTTGTCCTTCACAATAAATACATTTACTTTTTCTCTGACATTTTATATCTGTATAGTACTAAGGTATAGTAAGAAAATGTCACCCCAAAGCGCGACAGAATGTTGCTACTAATGCCTCTTAAAGGAAGATCAGTTTAATTCCTAGTTTTCTAGCATCGAGTTCTTTGACTGCTTAGATCTACGTAGCCTCGAACCGATTGCATAGCTATGTATTTACTTCTATGTTTATACCTACTGAACTTGACCCACTTCATCACGGTTACTATTATTAGTGGACGGTAGTGTCAAACAATTTATTGTCGTATGTCCTAATTTATTACAGATATATTGCATTTGAGAGTATTTTTACTACTTATTTAAAACTAAAAGGTCTCGGTTCGTTGCACTTGTAGCAAACGACGGAACTACTGCCACTTTTAGCCTTTGTGTCATTGCTAGTAGGTTTTGTGTTAGAAGAAGTGATTTAGTTTAAAGTTACGTTAAGAAACGTGCCGCCTTAAGAGGGGGGAGGGTAAGTAAAGCCCCCACTCTCCCCCACCGGTGAAACCCGCCATCCCCATCGAACCTAACTTGTCTGAACCGCGGTGCTGCAAGTTTCAAGCTCACTAGGCTCACACTTGCATCCATAAAAAGTAGTTTATTTTTAAAGTAACCTAAAAAAAAATATAATTAAAAAAATCTGCTCTGCAAAACAAAATATGTTGTGTCAGGAGCACAAAGAACAGAAGAACAAAATATGGTGGGTCAGGAGACCCTCTAGATCTAGAACCCCTAAATAACCTCACATTCTTTCTAGGTAGGCGGCACGTTTCCAAACCCTACCGGTGTTTTTTATTTATTTTATTTAACCATATAAGTACTCACATTGAGGGTGGGAAATCATCAAATAACTTCTCCCGCTCTGGGCAGAGCGAGAGGGCGTGTCAGACTTTTACTGACTAAAACCCACCCGTGTTCCTTCCGTTGCCTGTGTGCCGGGGCCGCGATATCCCTTTCGGACAAACCCGCAACCCCAGCAGGCATTGGTCCTTACGGACCCCGTCAGTTGGTGCTGACATCTCTTTGAGGCGCGCGTGGAACACAACGCGCCGTTGACCCGGGCCTGGTCCTTATCGGACGGCGAGCTGCCCATGGCTCACCGTCCTCAAGCCTGTGCCTACGGTGGCCGGAAGTCAGCTCGTGACTCCCGACGCCCGGGGCGTCTCCTGCGGCGACTAGGGGCGCGAGGGCGTGCAGCTTGCATCTCCCTCGAGCGCTCCGCCTCCTCCTTCGCGAGCATAACTGCTTCGCAGAAGGAGGTGACGGCCTCCCATGCACTCTCGCTCCGGACCATGGCCTGCACCAGGGCCGGACGCTCAGACCACCGCCGCCGATCGCCTCCGTGAGGACACGGCGGTGCCCCGCCCAAGCCGGGCAGACCTCCACCGTATGCTCCACCGCGTCCTCCGGGCGATCCACACAATGGTGACACCCGGGCGTTTCCTTCCCGCTTTATCCTGAACAGGAACCTCCCGAAACAACCATGTCCGGTGAGGACCTGCGTCAGGCGGAAGGTGGGGACGCCGTGACGCCTCTCTATCCACTCCTCAAAGAGGGGACTTATTGCCGCAATTGTGGCGTGCCCAGCGCTGGGTTGCGACAATCGCACACTCCATGCCGCCATGAGATCCCGCCGGAGCTCTGTCCGCTGTGCCGTGATTTCTCGCGGCAGCGGAGTTACACCCCGGCGTTTTTCCTCCTCGCGCAACTCCCACATGTGCGCGAGGACCATTAGTGGAGTGACTGGAGCCTTAAAAACATGAAAACCTCGGATTTCTGTAACAGTAAATAAAATTTAAAAATTCAAAAATAATAATATACAAAGTTGATACGACAGAGGGGCTTTCCTTTAAACTGCCTTTACTAGGTACCATTTTCAAGCTCTGTACCAAAAATCAATTAAATAGGAGCAGTACTTTAGTTGCAAATGATTTTTTAAGTTTTTGCCCCGATTGAATACGATGTATCTTTCCTAACAGCTGATTATGTCTATACGTCATGCACCTTAAAACGATAAATCTGAGTATAACCTATGCGTTGTTGCCGCTGTGACGCAAGTCACAAGTACAACCAAATATTTTCGCTAAAAAGATGACAATGCAAACAAGGAAGCAATAAATACACACACACTTGCATTTTCATTACGAGAGTAACAATCATAGCAAAACATCCCGCGCGTAAAAGAAATAGAAATAGGTCAGTGTGTTGCTATTGCATCCTAGCGATCGAGGGGCAGGGGTTGCGATCGGTAAGTGGGGCTTCTAAAAACTGTTTTTTTCAGTGCACCGACGCTATTCTTTCGGAACGTACTTATGTTACGTAACACGGAAGCACCTGCGCCGCTTCCGTTTTGTCGAACTCGCGCGCTGACAATTGGGATTTTGTTTTGTTATTGTGATAGGACACTAAACAAGTTTAAGACAGTATTCCTTTTTTATTGTGACAGGACACGTAACTTGGGATTATTATTATTTAGTGTTAGTGTTTTTTTTGTGATCGACTGCTTATATTGTGATACGACACGTAATTAAACTTTGGTTTTGTGTGTGTAATTAAAGTGTTCAACAATGCCTCGTGTAACTTACACGGCGTTAGAATACACTGACATAATTTTTAATTAGAATAATAAATAACAATATTCTCCGTCGGTATAATTTGTACATTCATGTGAATGGAGGACACATCGAGAATTTAAAATTTTTGTGTTTTTGTTGTGATTGTTGTTGTGCGCGTACTTCAAAACCATACCTAACATAAAAGCCGCGAGCGAAGGCGTAAGCCGCCGCCGAGATAAAACACGCCACGCGGCGCACGCGCGACGTTGCCACTGTTACCTAGGTATCTTCTAAGGTCAGTTAAATTTATTTACAAAGGGTGGTTGCGTTTTACTCTGATTCATAAGCTATTTAGTTTGTTTGAAAAAAAAAAACTCATTTTTGGTGCTTTTTATTTTTATACCGTATCGAATTAATACTAAACACGTATAGTATACGTAGTGTAATTTAATGCCCCTCTTTCATATCAACTCTGTATAAAAAAGTTTACCAATAAAAAAATTGTGAACTTGATAAGAAAAGAAAAAAAAACGATTTTTGGAACATTATTCAAGTAATAATACATATTAGGCCGTAGAATATAATTGAGAATATTCTTGTTTATCAAAATTAAGTTAACCTATCTATTTTTATGAAATAGTAATCGAGAAAAGGAAGTTAATTAAGGAAACTTGCAACTAAAATTGCAATCTTTAACTCAATAACAAAAAGCTGTACCGACATAAACCTAGGACCAGGTGACAAAATTTTAATATCTTTAGGTGAAATTACTTTAACATGGGACTTGTAATAACTCAGTTAAAAGTGATACTAAAGAAATTTTATAAGAATAGTATAATAATATTAAATGTTTTAAAAAGTACCCATTTAGATGTCGAGAAATTGAATTATCGTATCAAAAATATTTGTAAAAATTAAAAAAATTGTCATTCATGAATTCCGTACACCACAACGTATCTGAACATTTAACAATAAACTACATATTAGATTGTGAATATTATAACCAAAAATACTTAAATCCAGCCGAGCTCAGGAAACACCTCGCGAGTAGCAAATCAAGTTCTTTGCCAAAAATGGAAACAAATGTACCCAAAAAAGGAACTATTCCCTTTTATTTCAGAAACAGCAGTATTAGTGGAACTGAACAAAACGTAAACTCTCATCTTCCTTCTGAAGAGCACAGAAAAGGTACTATACCATATTATTTTCCCACACTTACAAGGAACGACACATTTTTTCGTACCTAAAAACACAATACCTACATCACACACCTTTAGAATACTCCACCAAAACATTGCAAGTGTATTATCTAAACAGGAACTATTGGAGTTAACATTACAGGAAATGCGTGACTTACATAATGACCCCCATGTGATTTGCCTCTCCGAAACATTTATAAAAAAAGGTCATGAGTACTATCTCAAGTTATCGGATTTTGAAATGGCTACGAATTTTTGCAGAGAAAAACACAAAGGTGGCACTTGCATTCTAGTCAAAAGGGGTCTACACTACAAAGACTTACAGTTTATTTAAACATATGCATCGGTAAATACGTTCGAGGCATATGGCATAGAGTTAGAAAATAAGAAATTAGTGATTATTTGCTTATACCGAACACCTCAATCCGATCCTAATCAATTTTAACTAAGTTAGATAGCATCTTACATAATGTATACAAGAAATATAAACCTAGAACACGCATAGTTATAACAGGTGACTTTAATATTAATACCTTGAAAAGAAGCAAAATCACTCAAGATTTTCAAGACTTAGCAAACAATCACAATTTAAAAATTCATATTGAGATGGCTACTCGAAAATTTTCTTGTATAGATCATATCAGTCGCATACTGTAGGTACCAAGAGAATTCATGGGTGCGTAAACGGGCCATTTTAACGCCCAATAATGATGAAGCTGCAGCGATCAACCACAGTGATATAACCCTCCATCGGTTAACACTGTTGTGGAGCAAGATGATGCCACATATTACCCCGCAGAATTTCTGAATTCGCTAACGGCAAGTGGACTTCCGGCGTACATCATTCAGCTGAAGGTTGGTCCCGATTATGATTTTTCGGATCTTAACTCCACCGAAGCTGTGTAATGGAACCCGGCTCAAAGTCATGTCTTTGCAAAGAAACATCATCGGCGAAGATACTAACAGGTTGTAGCGTTGGCGAGACAGTGTTTATACCGCGTATACCTCTAATTCGCCATAGTTACGTCTTCCAGTTTGTGCAGTTCCCTGTTAGTATTGCTTTGCGATGATCATCAACAAGCCACAGGGTCAGACACTAAAGGCTGCGGGTGTTGACCTCAGGACAAGCTGTTTCTCCCACGGACAACTGTACGTCACTTGCTCCCGCCTCACCAGTCTGACTCTCTGTATTTTTTGGCTGTTGAATACAAAACTACAAACGTACATAGTATACAGGGAAGTTTCATAAAAATGTGGCTGTTATCGTAGTATATTGTGGTGTGTTACGACTTCCTAGTGAACGAAGTCACGGGTAGAAGCTAGTAAATAAAATAAAATTATTGCATCGGCGTGAAAGTTATCAATATCTGTCACAGTTTTAGTTCTGCGTTTATTCTTCGGTGTTCGTAAAATATTTTCTTACTTGCCAGACGGGCCGAACTTTATCGTTCGTTTGCTAATTAAAAGCGCCTGAGAGACGCGCTTTTGTATGTACCCGTTCGACAGGTTTTCAACGGTCCACCAGGTTTGGTACCAATTAGGTACTAAATATCCATGCATGTTTTATATTTAACTTCGCAATCATCTTGGTTACACAAAAATACACCCGCCAAGCTACCGTCAGAATGGCGGTTGTATGAAATTGTTGCAATAACTTGCGATCTCACGCGGTACAAATTATTTCACAAGTGGTACAATTTGGTTTACCATTTCTGAAAAATACACCCGCGAACCTGACATTCACAAATAAACGATAGTAGTATTTTTATCGCAAATTCGCGACTTCTAAGTTACATCGTCCTTTCAATCACGACCTGTCAGGAACGCATTCTCTCAGCAGCCAAACTGCAGAGTCCCTTATGTTTCAGACAAGGGCTCGTGCTCTGGTGACTCCGGGGGGCCGCTGCTCTACCAAGGAATAGTCGTGGGCGTTACATCGTGGGGCAAGGAGATCTGCGCGCGTCCCAAATTCCCGGGGGTCTACGCCAGGGTTGCTAATTTTACCAATTGGATCAACTCTACGGTAAGCAGGAGTTTAATTAACTAAAACGTGATTTACACGGTGCAATTAAATTGCCTGTGGCATACCACAACTTTTAGCAATCACAAAAGTTGTACCGTCTAAACAGTGTTTAGTCGGTTTACAAGTCATTTGTTGCTTCAATTTTATAGTACGCAAATAGTAAGCAACAAGCAAGCATCTTCGTGTAAATGAGACTCAAGGGCCGATTTTTCATTTTTCTTTCTTCTGAGGACTTCTGACTTTTATCTGAGGAATAAAAATGCAGATTGACAGGTTTGGGAATAAAATATGTCAAACTGTCTATAATCTTCAGCTAAAAGTTATTTGACTGTTGAAAACTGAGCCATTATTCAGTTACTGCAACGTGTAGTTACAGAACTTACGGAACACAGACAGAGTAAAGAATTATAGGACGTTAGGTTCGTAGTGGCGTTCTGTAGTTTCTGCCTACCCCCATGGAAGGAGGCGTGAGGTTATGTATATATATAGGAGTAGTATTGATGATTCTAATGACAATAATTCTGGAAATATATATTTGTTACGGCCGCGAATCATATTTTGGTCAACATACAACCTGAGACTAACCTGCAAGTTGAAAAAACGTAAGAAATTTTGAATTTTGCGGGTGACCCTGGCATTTTCGCCATAGGTATGTTTTTTGTAAAAAAGGCTTTTTGCAGCAGCAGCATCCCCCTGTCTCCCTCTTATTAACTGTGATCCTCATTGACTGTTCTTTTCCAGATAAATGAAATGAATAAATACTTGCAGCTGCAAATCCCTGGCAACACCGGCTCGCTCAGCAGCAAGGTCGGGGCTGTCACGGTGCTTACCTCCCTTCTGTACTTAATACTCAGCGTTTAGTTGTTACGAGTTAACAAATTAGGTTGATTTTCAAGCAAGGCTGTGCGAAGAAAATGGAGTCAAAATCAAAATCAAATCAAAAGTCATTTATTCAAACTAGGCTGAGAATCAGCACTTTTCGAACGTCAAAATTACATAAGACAGTCCCCCAAAACGCCCACCCTTCACCACTTCCTAGTGCGTTAGCTGGGAAGAAGAAGTGGCGCAACAAACTCCCCAGCTGCACAGCTGTCTGTTCAGTTAAAAGAACAAAAAAAAAAGATTATATATAATAGTATTCAAAATAATTTACATTAAGCAACACAAAACATAATTTAAATTATTAGCCATATATAAGCTAGCACACGCCAATATACCAAACAAAATCATCGAGAACTATACTCAGGCAGAAATAAAAAACAAAACGTAAACAGAACTTAATATCTTAATAAAAGCCACCAGGCATAAAGGGCGTGCCCGCTTACATATAGTTGTAACTGGAAGTTATAAATGATAAACTAGGACCATCAAACCACCAGAGTGGTCAGCTAATATCGGTTCCAAAAGTAAGTGATGAAAATGTAAACAAATGAAACTTCCTGTGTTTACCAACTTTAAGTGCCACTTACCAAAAATATTTAAATTATCTTTGATTTGATTATTTGAGGACTTAAACTAGAAATTCTAATTTTAAATCACCTTAAAGATGTTTTTCATATATTATGTCAATAAGGTCAATGTTATAATCTCGATTTTCGTCTTTCGAATTTAAAAATGTTATTTAATCAATGAATGTCGGAAAAAGTGGTAGGATTTGTAGTTGAAACCTTTTATGAGTCATTGCATAAGAATTTAACCAGAACAGGGTTTGTTTACACTACCATCAGATAATTTTGGAACAGACCATAAGCTTGTTAGCTCGGCTGCTGCAAGTCACGGGTTCAATTCCCGCATGAAACTATTTGTTTGGTCTACAGATAGTTACTTCGGGTCCAGCTCCAAGCAACATCTGTAGGCCGTTTGTGCATGTAGGATTTGTGTTAACGTTCCTACATTATCGGAGAAATTCCTAGGTGGCGGCTATTATAAGTCTTGTGTAGTTGTGAGTTTGTGATGCTAAGGTTTCGGATTTAAACCTTACATTTTGACTCATTTTTCTTTAAAAAACAAAATATTTTATGACCCTTAAATTAGTTCTGTGATATTCTCTTGTCACCGGGTGAAGTTTATATTGTGAGTTTGCTTTAGTAACTTTTTATTGAAACTTAATAAAATGTAAATATTCCATTAAAGTATAATTAGAAATTCTGATGTTTTTCTTTTTCTTCTCAGGTCATTTTTGATGACAAATGCAAATTTAAAAAACATCTAAAATTAAATGCTTTTATATATTAGTAGGTTCTGTGTACTAGCAGGAGTGTAACAATAAAAACAGTTGCGGAAAGGAGGCAAAACAAATTTTTCGATCGCAAAGCACTCTCTACTGCTTCGCATTATGAGTCGTGCAACATTGTATGACGCAAAACACAGTGAGGTGTCGAGTCATTTCACCAAAAATTAATTTATAAATTTTTACTTGACAAGTAGGTAAGGATTTGCAAAAACATGATTTATTATTTCATCATTATACAATAGCAAGTTTGCTAAATTTGATATCTTGATCATGATATTATGTAATAGTTTTTTCAGATATAAGGAAAAGAAGGATATCACTGCTTGCTCTGTTGATTCCTTATGTGAGGTAGCATGTACAGAAATTGAAGGCCATACTTTCATAAGTGTTTATAGACCACCAGCCTCAAACTTGTCATTAGTTTCAGTCTCCATTCCATCCTCAACTGTCAAGAGGTCTGTTTCTGACCCTAAAATTACGAACGGCATCTGTCAAGAGGTCTGTTTTTGACCTGCCACGACTGACGTCCGTATTTGTCGAAGATTGCTACAGATAATAAATTAAAGTCATGCTTAAAGTTGTACAAAATTATAGTGTATTAAACAAGGATGCAATATAATCTCACATGTCAAACATCTGACAATAGTTTGTAACCGTAATGTTTATTTCTTTCCGTTCAGTGCCGATTCCGCTGACAAAGATGGCGGACGCGAATATTTTTATTTAGATATTGTTGATTTTGTAAATGTTTGTGTTGTGTTATTACATTTGTGTTGTGTTATTTCATTAGTAAATATAATCTTACAGTAGAATGTACATTTCGATTCGAATAAAGTGCAACGAGAAATCTCGTGTGATCCAAAGTTTTGTTCGGGTTGTGTTGCCGTGATGTGAAAAGTGATAAAAATATAAAATAAACAACATTAAAACTCTGTTGGCGTTAGCGCGTTAGTTGCGTGGCCTAAACAATAGATAAGCTACGATAATGCTTCTTTGTTGGAGTCTCCTCGGTTCAAAACAGGTATTTATAAACGATCCTTTGTTCACGTTATCGGGTCGACCGGATGACGTCATAACTTTGTTTTTTAAATTATTGCCGGTGGTTTGAAAAAAATGTATAGGGAGGTATGGTTTTTTTTATTGATTTAGGTGAAATAGTATGCAATAATGTTAAGGAAAAAAAAACATAATTTAATAAAAAAAATATATTTTTAAATACGTTAAAAAGTAAAAAACCCCGTACCGACGCATTTACATTAAAATTGTCAATATATTAGAGGCACAACTGTACTTATTCATTTTATTGTGTTAGCTTATTTCATAGCGATTCCAACAACATAAGTTCTTTATACAGCTGCCATACAAAACTTTAGAGATATCGTCATTTTAATCTCAAGGGTGACAGATTACGGGATCTTATAATGTTCGCTTGACATATGCCCAGGAATGGGCATAACAGTGGAGAGGTGGAAGAAATACTAACCAAACTTTTTAGATTTAATAATTTGTTTTTGTTTGTGGTGACCTAAATATTGATTTATTCGTAAATTCACCTGAAAAATGTAAGCTTATCTCGTTGTTTCAATCTTTCAATTTAATATGTGTAAAGCAACTAGAATAACAGCAACCTCAGCTACATGCATAGATAATGTATTTACTAATTGTAAAATATAAGACTCGTCCCTAATAAAATTTGTGGCGTCTAATCTGATCATATTGGTCAACTTATATGCTTTGAATCAGATAAAAGTTACATAAAACTGCGTGCCAAAAAAAAAACGTGCTTACCGCATTTTCTAACATGCGCAGAGTCGTCAGCTCTTGCGACCACCAGTACACCAGGCGCGAGGCGCATCCGTGCTGGGCCCGGGGCATTGCCATGTCACATATTTCGGACATGGCCTCCCGGAACCACTCCGCCTCGTTGATGTCAGCAAGCCTGTACAGTGATGACACAAAGGCCTGCACGATCGAGGCTCCTGGTCCAGCTACTTCAGCGGTCATCGCGGACCACTCGGGGCCTGTCGGAGCGGTGCGCTCGAGGTCTGGGCGGAGACGTCAAACCGGATGTACCGGTGGTCGGAATAGGTGTCCACACCCTCCACGACCTTCCGCTGGACCGAGGCTGGCTGACTCGCCGCTAACGAGGGGCGCGCAGGACGATGGCCTCTAGTGCGGAGCACCTGCTGCGTAGGGCATCCACCTCCTGCCGCACCAGGGTCAGGTCCCAGTCCTCAGCAGACACGGGCCGTCGCTGCCCATGTTGCTCCACCTGCGGCACCTCACGGGGGCCGGCTCCTCGGAGCCCGGCCAGGTCCGCTCGGAGCTTCTCGTTCTTTTTTCGGAGAAGCTCCATGGCGGCTGTCAAACGGGCGACCTTCGCCCGCATCTCGGACATTCCGTCCGACGCGACGCAGGCCCGAGGTGAAAGGCTTCCGCTGCTGCCAAAATAGAGGCCGTGGCCGCGGGTATGGCTTTGTCTTTAGAGGACTGCATCCTTTTCAAGGCCACACCCTTGATCGCGGCTGCTATGACCTCCGCAAACTTGGCCACTCACTTCGAATTGGAACCGCCAGCGGCGTCCGGCTCACCACCTGAAGGTTCTGTAAGGGCCGCCCCAGTGCTGGTCCCTACAGGGTGGTGCTCCTCCGTGGCGAGCCGGGCCAGCCGGCTCAGATCACCGGCCTCCTTGATGGCGAGCCCTCTAACTTGGTGGCGAACCTTTTCCCGGGCCCCACCCCGCCGACTGGAGTGGATTTTCCGGCGGAGACCCGCTCGTCGGCGGACCACCCCTGGCCATCTTCCGAATTGGGGCGCTTCCGGAGGAATTTTTGGTTTCTCCCGGCAGCCCCCACCACTTCGAGCTCCGAGCTCTGACCCGAGCCTTTTGCGCTAGATGCAGCGTCGACTCCAACCCCGCATCACTCCCCTCCTTTCGGTTTTGTTTTATTAGTTTTTCCATGTTTGTTCCCACGAGTATACCTATATCATTTTATTTCTTAACAATTGTGGTTCGCACTAGTGCAGTTTTGTTTTTTCATTAACTGAATGAATGAAGTGAGGTCTTATGTTGGTAAAACCATTTAATCTCTATTTTTTATATACTTAGTAAGTTAGTATATGTAAATAAAAAAATGTAAGCTTTGAGTTTATACAGTTTAATTATAAGTAACGTTTCAAACTAGTTGTTCGAAACTAGTCTGAGACTATCCAAGATTAGTCGAAACTATGTGGTCCGATACAAGTCGAAACTAGTCCGATACTAGTTGTGACTAGTCCGATACTAGTCGTGACTAGTCCGATACTAGTCGAAGCTCGTCCGTCACTAGTCGTAACTAGTCCAACACTAGTCGTGACTAGCCAAACACTAGTCGTGACTAGTCCGATACTAGTCGAAGCTCGTCCGTCACTAGTCGTAACTAGTCCAACACTAGTCGTGACTAGCCAAACACTAGTCGTGACTAGTCCGATACTAGTCGAAGCTCGTCCGTCACTAGTCGTAACTAGTCCAACACTAGTCGTGACTAGCCAAACACTAGTCGTGACTAGTCCGATACTAGTCTAAACTAGTCCGAAACTACATAGTCGAGACTAGTCCAAAACTAATCCATCACCAGTTTGACTAGTCGAGCCTAGTCCGAAAATAGGCCGTCACGTCAAAACTAGTCCATCACTAGTCGAGACTAGTCCGTCACTAGTCGAAACTAGTGGAGACAAGTCCGTCACTAATCGAAACTAGTCCATCATTAGTCGAGATTAGTCCGAAACTAGTCCGTCGCTAGTCGTGACTAGTCTGGACCTAGTCCGAGACGTCTACGTGGATATATGAGATGTCTACGTTGAGTCTACGTGAAAAATAAACAAAAAACTATAAATCAGCTCTTTATTACAAAAAACATTTCAATTACAAAAATAAATTCAAGACAATACATTTAACTTTGGCAAAAAATCGATATGGAATGTAATTACTTCAATACAAGGTGTTAGGTCAAAAGAGGCGACATACTTTCAAGGGGTCTTAGTACTCATGAAAATTAAAACTTTTGCTATGGAAATAACCCCGACATCGCGAAAAAAACCAGCTGGTTATTACATTTGTGTTCATAAAACTCGTCAAAATGTAAGGATCAGCTGATTTTTGTTTATATTTCCTAGCAAAAGTTATAAATTTTCATGAATACTGCACTCAGTATTCATGAAAATTTATAACTTTAGCTACTGACATACTTTAAGGGAGTTCCCATAAAGTATGTCCCTTGTTTAACCTAACACCCTGTATAATTTGACACAACAACGACAGCAGTGTGACAAAGATAAGTTTCAAGGGAACTAATAAAATGCATCATCATCACTTCTATAACAGATATAAATAGCACTATACAAGTTCAAATAAAATTAGCTAGCGAAACGCCGCAGACGTGATGGGTATCGATAGTAACATGATAAAACAAAACAAAAAAAATTGGGTGTACAACGACCTCTGGTAGAGTAGTTACTTGTTAGTTGTTTTTTTTTGTTCTTTCACGTTTTGTTCGTTAGCTAATTTAGTTTGAGCCTGTTTAATATGCTTGGAATGTAACGTGTAAGTTATTCTGTAGTAGTTGAGATGTTAGTAGACGTTCTTGCGCACCCACTTCATCCTCGGACCACGCTGTGACATGATCTTGACAGAAGCGCTGGCAGCGCCTTTCACTACGTCTTGGATCTGTAAGAAAACGTAATTTTATTACTAGAAAAATGCCAGATTTTAATATAGTTTATTGACTGATAGCAACACTGTACTTGGGCACCATAATAAGGGAAGCTATTTTTGCATAAAATGATCGAGATTTATTCCTGGTTTTAAAATAAACTTTTCACAAATCAAGAGATATGGTTTCGTCCGAGTCCATAGTTAGACCATTTTACTCAGACAATCATAGTTTCGGTAACAGAAAACTATACAGCGTGTATCCCAAAGATGTGGTCAAGTTTAAGAGTGTGTTACAGACCATCAAAATGGAACAAATATCAGTCGTCTCATGCATTTGGGTTGAGTAGGTTGGAGATTGTGGGTAGTTTTGTATTGGACAGTTGATAATTTTTCCGAGATTACGATGTTGGTCCCATTGAGAAAGTTGTTCAGTTTCATTGTCTGTCCAACACCCGACCACACCTTTCTAAAAGTTCCTACACACATTGCCGCCGGCTTGGCCGCCACCAGCTTTTGCGCTTCCATTTCCTTTGCGATCCTTTGTGCGGCAAGGCTGGGTGCGTCGCGGTTTGCCCAGCGGCAAGGCTGGCAATGCCTTATACTTGATGTATATTAATCTAGATTCGACTTTCCCATTTCAAAAATAAATGTTATATTTTTGAATATCGCGAAGCAGGACGTTTTATCCGTCTACATTTTAAAATAATCATATAATATGTACTTACACTCAACATCAAACTCTGAGCGTTGCCCACAAGCATGTCCAAAGCCTCTTTGTCTTCCTGTGTACCTGGAGCAACAAAATAACGATAAGGAACTCAACTAGAAAAAAGAAAATCAAGTGAGACGGTGCATTGCTGCTCGGAAAGCAAAAAAAAATACGGGTATTATGACTGAAAATCAGTTTATGGCAGAATTTTCATATTTCTGTATTCCTTCACTTCACTAGTCGAGTTAAGTAAGCTGTTAAACAGGCGTCAAAATATTTAATATTTTAGTAAAATGAACTGTATTACCGTGGCGTCCGAGTGAGAATCCTTTGACTGTCGTCAACATCTTGAGCTGACCGCTAATGGTCGGGATCCTCTCGCAGGTTTGTAGCAGGTTCTAGAAAAATACATTAACATATAATTATCAGTTTCTAAAGATGTACTCGAAGGAACTATCTAAACAGAGAAGGAGCGCCACGCTCGCTCAGTTAGGGTTGGCAATTTAAGAGCTTTTATTCTGAAAGTTGAAAACTGTATGAAAATAAGAAATGTTTATTAAAATGAATATCGTAACTCCGAATATTTAGTTTTACATGTAAAAAAAGTATTTGGAAACTTTCCAAATGCCTTTTTTATACCTAAAACGGGTACAACATCAAATTCAATGTTATAATTGCAATTCATTATTAATATTCTAGTTCGCTAGTTAGCCACATTTCTTATTTCCATACAGTAATATTGCCAAATTAATCAAAAAAGGTAACATTTTGACAGCTATTTGCGACGTTGTCAACTTTTAGGATAAACGCTCTTAAGACATCTACAATATGTAACAGAATTAGTGCACATTACTAAAGAAGTTTGTTCAGAATCGTTTACTGAGTCGATTTCTGTCATTTATAATAAAGGTATATTTTTATCCCAAAAATAATTAAACCTACGTAAAATACAGTCACACTTCCGCTGCACAGTCAAAATACAACAAAATGGACGAAGTACCTACTACGCTAGACCCCTATCGCGACTGTGTGCGTGCGTAGATTTGTTGTGTTGTTGTTGATGTATGATTTTGTATTTTTTTTTATAATGTCTTCCTATGGTAAAGTAGCTCTTATTTATCTTTCATTGTAACAAAAAATAAAGTAGTTAATTTTAAACACTTTCAATTAATCTTAATTTCTATTAATTTTTATCTATGACTAAGCTGTGTCCTTCTTTAAGTGATAAATTCACCATACTAATAGATATAACAGTTATTTTATGTAATATGTAATTAGTGAATAAATCGTTACAGTACCTATACAAAAATAAAATAAAATAAAATAATGTGACCACAATTTTCACTCACAATCGGTATGAATAATTTAATCAATAAACAATGTTGTAATACATGATAGTAAAAATTCAGTGTATTTATTATGATTATAACATAATATTCTAATTGAGGTGTTTGATGGTGTGCTTTAATACCGGGACATGTTAAGTCCAGAAGGCTAATTTCCGTAATTAAAAACTTTTCAAATCGACAGTCCATTCAAAAGTAATTTAACCTCTGATTTTATATCTCAGTGGTTTTTTATTCTCGTTAAGATAAGGTTGATGTTGGGTTCCTGCCACTGACAAGTCTGACAACATCACAGTGATCTCTATTTTCGTTACGATAAGGTTGCTATTTGGTTGCTGCAGAGGTAAAATAACTGTGAGAGGGCTGAAGTCGGAATCTCATCTCAGCGACAATCAATGTCCAAAACTTGTCAAAAATGTATTAGAGGCAGCATGTCGGCATTAGAGGTAATGTGCTGGACCTCATACAATCGTATTTAGAAGGTAGAAAACAGTGTACTACTAGATTAGCCAAGTCAACATCAAGTCAAAAACTGAAACAATATACTCCTCAAGTACGAGAACAATTTCGTATGGTGTTCCAAAGGGGACTGTGTTAGGTCCATTATTTTTTATCTGCTATATAAATGATTTCCCCAATGTAACTAGTCATGATGATGAGATGTGCTTATTTGCAGACGATAGCACTATTGTTTTCGACAAGGGTAATTTGAAAGAAATTGAATCAGATATAAACACCGACCTGATGTCAATCATAGAATGGTTAAATGACAACAACCTTAAAATCAATTTAACTAAAACTAAAATAATGCACTTTAAACTTCGACAAAGAGAACCAACACAGTACCAAATCGGATACAAAGGAGACACAGTACTAGAAACGTACACTACAAAGTTTTTAGGATTGCACATTGACAATGATATGACATGGAAAGCTCAAATTGATCATGTTTGTTTGAGACTTTACCGGTTTTCTTATGCCCTTTATATGTTGGGTAAATTTGCAAGCAAAACGGCCCTCCTAACGGCATACCACGGGTATGTAGCCTCCACATTATGACATTTTTCCTATAATAATATGACAATTGTATAATTTGACCTTGTGTAATTTTGACATTGTTCTTATTAATCTAATTTTGTATGCCTATCGGCGGGACATGGATTGTACTTTTATTTGGAAAACACCTGTAATCACCTATGTAAAGACAACAATAGGGAAATGTATCTTACAGATTAAGACTGAGATTAGAATGCAAACGTTCTTAAAAATACAGGAATTACCCCTCAGGACCCTACCAAAACTGTATGCAGGGCTCGTCAAGATGACCAGTTTCCACACACTTCTCACAATTTATTGTCATTTTGATTCCAAAGCCCATTTACACTGTGCAAGTTTTTGGAACGTTCAAGAGCAATAATCGCACGTTCAGTTATTGCCATTCAAGAAACACGTGCAACAAGCGTGCTCGTTACACTCGCCCTATTTCCAAAAAAATGCAAGAATTGAACGCAAGTTTTGCCATTCAATAACTGAATGCGGCTCGTGTGTAATAATACCAAGGCAATTATTGCAAGGCGATTATTGCATTCAAGTTTACCCTCGTCTTAACACAAGGTTGTACGTGCTTGTACCATTTTATAACGCGTTGATGTAAGTATTGCCCGTATTTGCGCTGCCAAATATTTCATTAAATTTTATTGAACATTGTAGTAGGTCTAAAACTCATAGATATCGGTTGGGAGTTATAAATGCAGATCGTCAACTAAATAGATACTCACCGTCTTGATCCTGTGGTCTGTACACTCGTGCGCTAGTTTCTTGGCAAGTCGCGTGACTTCGTGCGACTCTGACACTATCGACTTGGAAGTCGCTAGGACTTCGCGCTGCTTGTCTGTGATACAAAAAAAAGGTTTATACTAAAACAACTCATTTGTTAATTTTTTTATAAAATTCGAGGTTTTTGTAAGACATCAAATAGAGCCCTCAAAAACGTAGTTTTCACTGAACGCTTTAGATAAACTTAAAATATTAAAAAAGAATATTTGCATTTGTTTGGTGTTTAAACAATTATTTGAGAGGCGTGGGAAGCTATGGGGGATTTGCCCATCAGTGATAAATGATTTTATTTCTGTAAATAGGTTTGTACAAACACTTTTACACGACAACCATATTTTAAAAACTAGATGAGGTCAGCGTTTCCTATCTGACTACTCTGAGAAGAAAGGCCGAAACAAACTCGCAGGTCATCGTGGGACCGTTAAGCTGCCTGTCCATTGAAGCGGAGCGAGGCAGCGGAGAAGAGCGTAGCAGCGGAGTGGAGCGGAGTTGCGGACAGTTTCTGTCCATTGATGCGGAGCGAGATAGCGGAGCAGAGTTACGGACTGTGCGGAGCGAGGTAGCGGAGCGGAGTTACGGACTGTGCGGAGCGAGGTAGCGGAGCGGAGTTACGGACTGTGCGGAGCAAGGTAGCGGAGCGGTGTTACGGACTGTGCGGAGCGAGGTAGCGGAGCGGAGTTACGGACTGTGCGGAGCGAGGTAGCGGAGCGGAGTTACGGACTGTGCGGAGCGAGGTTGCGGAGCGGAGTTACGGACTGTGCGGAGCGAGGTAGCGGAGCGGAGTTACGGACTGTGCGGAGCGAGGTTGCGGAGCGGAGTTACGGACTGTGCGGAGCGAGGTAGCGGAGTGGTGTTGCGGACTGTGCGGAGCTTGACCGAGTTCACGCGACGAGTAATAATTCCCCGCTCCAGTTCCCCGCTCCGTTTCCCCGCTCCACTTCCCTTCTCCACTTCTCCGCTCCGCTTCCCCATTCCGCTTCCCGGTTTTTTATGAACTTTTAAACTAGTTCCTCTCTTCTACACTTTAGTAGACAGGCAGCCTAAAGGTAGGATAATTTAACATTGGAATACAATTGATAGAATATCAAATATATTTCCTTTCTTTGTTACCATTATTCATGAAGTTGGACAGCTTCGCCATGAGCACAGCCATGCGCTTGGCGACGGCCACGATCTCGTTGTCCCGAGAGGACCAGTCGCGGATGGCCACGTGCAGGTTCAGCGCCTCGTTCTGTAGGGACACGCCGATGTCACAATATTAGTAGTACATTCAATCATAAGATTGGAATAAGTTTTGTCATAATATCACGGCTGTTTCCCCGAAGAGTGAGGCAGAGGTGTACCTACAGTACACCCAGTCATTTCGCCAGTTATGTTAACTCCCATGTAATAGGGGCGAGAATTTTGTATTACAAAATTTCGCTGCAAAAATGTAATTGATGTATACAGTATTACTCCCTCACTCCCATCTTACTGACCCCAATTCCTAAAAGCTTATTGAAATTAACCTGCGTTGATTTAATCAGCATTTCAGAAACTAAGCGTTAGTCTCAGATCAGTGCAAATACTGTCAAATAAAAATATTCCGTGTGGTGCCGGACGTAAAGAATAATACCATCCCATTTCTTCCCGTGGGTGTCATAAAAGGCGACTAAGGGACTCGCTAGAGAATGGGCAGCAGCGTTCTTTATGCATTTTAACACCATACTGCGATCGCCAACCCGCCTGCCAGGCGTGGCGATTATGGCAAGCCCCCCCATTTGGGGGAGGCCTATGTCCAGTCGTGACGACTTTCGACTGAAATGATGACTGTCAAATATCATACTCTTACTATTGGTTTAACTATTGATTTTCTAACATTCAAGAGATATATGATACTTACGTAGATGGGTTGGTTCGGTCCCGGTTGGTTCTTGAAGATAGTCTCGCCGCAGAGGAGCGATTCTACTTCCTCGGTCGCTTGCAAGATCTGTTGATGAAAAGCATTGACACGTTAAATCAATTTTTAAAAATTGTCATTTTGTGCAACAATATTTCATAAGGTATCCTTCCAGTCGGGCATCCTGCTGGCGCGAGTGTCGGCAGAAGGCGTAGCGGCGGTGAGCTACTGTTGAGCTTCTGTCAGAGTGTTACCTTGGCAGTGGTATCCTTCCAGTCAGACATCCTGCTGGCGCGAGTGTCGGCAGAAGGCGTAGCGGCGGTGAGCTACTGTTGAGCTTCTGTCAGAGTGTTACCTTGGCAGTGGTATCCTTCCAGTCAGACATCCTGCTGGCGCGAGTGTCGGCAGAAGGCGTAGCGGCGGTGAGCTACTGTTGAGCTTCTGTCAGAGTGTTACCTTGGCAGTGGTATCCTTCCAGTCAGACATCCTGCTGGCGCGAGTGTCGGCAGAAGGCGTAGCGGCGGTGAGCTACTGTTGAGCTTCTGTCAGAGTGTTACCTTGGCAGTGGTATCCTTCCAGTCGGGCATCCTGCTGGCGCGAGTGTCGGCAGAAGGCGTAGCGGCGGTGAGCTACTGTTGAGCTTCTGTCAGAGTGTTACCTTGGCAGTGGTATCCTTCCAGTCAGACATCCTGCTGGCGCGAGTGTCGGCAGAAGGCGTAGCGGCGGTGAGCTACTGTTGAGCTTCTGTCAGAGTGTTACCTTGGCAGTGGTATCCTTCCAGTCAGACATCCTGCTGGCGCGAGTGTCGGCAGAAGGCGTAGCGGCGGTGAGCTACTGTTGAGCTTCTGTCAGAGTGTTACCTTGGCAGTGGTATCCTTCCAGTCGGGCATCCTGCTGGCGCGAGTGTCGGCAGAAGGCGTAGCGGCGGTGAGCTACTGTTGAGCTTCTGTCAGAGTGTTACCTTGGCAGTGGTATCCTTCCAGTCGGGCATCCTGCTGGCGCGAGTGTCGGCAGAAGGCGTAGCGGCGGTGAGCTACTGTTGAGCTTCTGTCAGAGTGTTACCTTGGCAGTGGTATCCTTCCAGTCAGACATCCTGCTGGCGCGAGTGTCGGCAGAAGGCGTAGCGGCGGTGAGCTACTGTTGAGCTTCTGTCAGAGTGTTACCTTGGCAGTGGTATCCTTCCAGTCGGGCATCCTGCTGGCGCGAGTGTCGGCAGAAGGCGTAGCGGCGGTGAGCTACTGTTGAGCTTCTGTCAGAGTGTTACCTTGGCAGTGGTATCCTTCCAGTCAGACATCCTGCTGGCGCGAGTGTCGGCAGAAGGCGTAGCGGCGGTGAGCTACTGTTGAGCTTCTGTCAGAGTGTTACCTTGGCAGTGGTATCCTTCCAGTCAGACATCCTGCTGGCGCGAGTGTCGGCAGAAGGCGTAGCGGCGGTGAGCTACTGTTGAGCTTCTGTCAGAGTGTTACCTTGGCAGTGGTATCCTTCCAGTCGGGCATCCTGCTGGCGCGAGTGTCGGCAGAAGGCGTAGCGGCGGTGAGCTGTTGTTGAGCTTCTGTTAGAGCCTTCTGCAGCTCAGGGTCGCTGCGGGCTGTCCTTGAAGACATGCCCACGTGGATCACGCGGTTCGCTAGCCTAGATACAGATTAGTCGATGAAACTTTGTGTCCGTTACTAATCGGAAAATAACATAAAACGAAATTTAGTACGTTTGCGCACTATATTTGATCCGAAATCAGTGTTCCATCCGAATTGAAAGTGTTTGTGACACTCGGAAAGATGAAATTTCTGATCTTGTGCGCAACCCTGCAAGCAAATAAATACGGGGACTTCGGACCGTCTTTTTATGGATGCAGTGCGCAAACGCTCTTACATTTGCAGTTTTCAGATCCAAAACCCTTTCTAAAAATAACTTTATCTCGAGGTATCCGTATTAGAAAGATGTATATTATAGTATATCTCACTTGGTGATGGCGGCAGACGTGTGCGCACACTTCAGGGGGTCGTTGTGTTTCGTGGACTCCTCGCGCATGCGCTCCATGGTCTCGCCTGCGAAATATTATCGTTATTAATCCTAAACTGTGACTTTCTCATCTCATCATTACGAAAAAACAAAAATACGTCAAATATCTGAAATCGCAAAAACCATCAGCTGATTCACACGTTTATGTTCATATAACTCGACAAAATGTATGGATCTCGATAACATCTAAAAAGAAATCTAACGATTACTGCATTTTTCGTTACAGCTCCAGTGGTGCTGAACAATGTTTTTTAATTACTTTACCTGCAGTCTGCACGAAGTCCATAGGATCCACAGACTGGTCGCACAAGTCTCGAATCTTTGACAGCGACTCTGCATATCTTGTTAGCAGGCTCTTGTAGTTCTCTATCACAGCCTAAAAATTAACACAACGTTGAGAATTATGACGTCAAAGGTCGTAAAATCAAAATAATGATTAAATAAATTATAATCAGAGCCTTCATTTGGCAAGTTCTCCGTCTTACCTTGTCATTCGGAGATGCAACTCTTTGCTGTGCCGCCTTCACCAACATTGGAGCCAGCAACTCCGCCTGAAAAGATAACAATGTTTTAATTTTATAACCTACTTAATATATTTTCAGTTTTGTCCCAAGATACAGAATAACTGTATAGTTTGGGGTCACTAGTCACTGCCAAATAATATTTTGTAACCTAGCTGTCGATGTTAACCTGTGAACCTGTTTACTTCATTACCGGGACAATAAAATATTTTCTATTTATAATTAAGATTAAAATATAAAATCTTTATTGCACAAAAATTATTACAAAGGGTTTACTTGGCCCCAAACTAGGCAAGCCTGTATCTTAGGCACCAATATGGAGGGTTTACCATTTAAACAATTATCTTAAAAACGTGTTCGGTTAACAAAAGTAAAAAAGGTAGAAATATTGTGTTTTGCATAATTAAGCAATATCGAGGTCATCAACCAGTCGGCTTTTTATCCAGCTCAACAACGTTCAGGTCCGGGTCCAGTTGTTGTGTCTGGTGAGCAACTGCCCTTCGATTGAAGTCGGGACGTTGTATATACAGGGTTATTGGTTATATATCGGCAATGCATTAAGGGGATGTAGGAGAGGTCATTTACAATGAAATGACCCCTTTGACTCCTATGCAAATGTCAAAATTTTCGAGTCATTTGACATTTCATACATTTTAAAATATAAAATGTCAAATTACTCGCAAAAGGTTGACATTTGCATAGGTCAAAAGAGGTATTTTTTTTTGGAAATGACCTCTCCTACCCTGTATACCTACTCGTCGCACGGTAAAATTTGCTTGCGCGATGCAGGATTTTGCGTGACGTCAGTGTGATGCGTAGTTCATATGTGGCGTTGTAGATGCCGCCACAGACGTATACCTTTCCAAGTAGTACAAGGTGTGGTGCTTACGTGTTCACTGCAACTATTGAGCTGTGTGCTGACAGTAGTACCCGCGTCTTTATCCGTGTCTGCGATAAGCCTGGCTGTCTTAGTGACGCGGCTTAGTTGGGCCAGTAGCTCGGCTATCTTCTTTTCCAAGAGGAACTTGCGTTTTGAGTCGTCTGGCAAAGTATTAAAAATACGTTAAGATTTATATTAAAATGTGAATAGCATAATATTGATTGATGTTCGGTCTTTCTGTTTCAGAAATGGACGGATTGTTGAGCTCCCTGTTGAGCTACACGATGACTGATGCATGCATGTCATTTGCCGGGCCAGGTCAACTCAAAGCTGCAATGGCTCTTTCTTCAAAAGGCCCTTTCAGACATGGCCTTGCATTATTAGAGTCACATAAAATGTTAGTAATATAATGTATGTACTTTAAATGAGACCATGAACTCTGAGTTTGTTTCGGAATTTATCCTCAGGGATCAGTCAGCTAGGCAATGCCAGCGCCATCTAGGTGTAAAATATTGACCAAATTGACTTGTAAAAGTGTCTTAGGAGATTTACATACTACTAGCATATTCTCAACTTTGATGGGGTCGGTTTTCAGTCTAACCGGATGCAGCTGAATACAGGTATTTTCTATGGAGTAACCACCTATCTGATCTCTATAACCCAGTTACTGGGTAACACGATACCCCTTGGTAAGACTGGTTGTTTGACGCGGCAACCTTCGACTCGTGCGGCTGTTATCAATTAGCCACGAGCCCCTCTATCTACTTACAGAACTAAACATTTAATGTCAACAAAAGAACCTACCTTGTTCATAATCCGCCACTAAGTCCAGGTCCGCGAGTGGTGCCTCAGCGTCCATGAAGTCCTGCACGACCCTGGTGACTACTCCTCGTTCGATGCCCTTCTTCAACTCACGAACACGCTCCATCAGCACGCTAGGAACGTAAGGGAGTTTTAAGATCATGTTTAAGAATAGATTCAACGACAATTATTTTAAATTCATAAGAACATGATAACTTTCACTTTTTTTAAACAGCTTGTAAAGTTTTGGGTATCGATATTATTTGATCGAAAAACGAACCAAAAACTTATTTTAAACTCATATTTTCAAAAAACTACAACTAGTCACGTGGTTGTCTAAGGTCCCGGGTCGTGTGAACTGCGGTGGTTTATTGTAGATCAACTAAGTATTTTTTATGAATTTCAGGAATTGAAACTACTTACATGAAGTTGCATCTACAATCGTAAAAGTGTTTAGTGACCGTAAGGCCCCGTTCACACTTACCATAACCACACCACCACACTGCGACAAAATGTGGGCAAGCAGCGGTTACGTGTGAACAGTGTCGCTGAAGTTTCTTGCAGTTGCATTGTGGTTGCGTTGTCGCTAGTAGTTGTGATGTGGTTACTTTGTGGCTTATGGTTGTGGGCAGACAAGTCGTTGTGTTTGCGATACGGCCAGCCGCTAGTGCGTGGTCTCGCTGGTGGTTGCGTTGTGGGTGCGACCTGGCCTTGATGTGGTCGGTATCACCCATACGGTTGATTATGACGGCCAAATGTGGTCCGTGTGGATATTTTTTTTACTAGCGCCCGTCCACGTGTTGTCGTTGTGGTGTGGTCAAGGTACGTGTGATATTCAAAACTGCTTCTCTACATACCTGTACTGTTCATGATCATATTTGTTGCTACACTCGGTGAGCAACTGTTCGGTTTCCTTCACCAAGTTCCTCATGTCCTCCTTTTCACTGCCCTTCAGGTCTTCCGTAACCTAAACGAAAAGTTCCACATAAGTACCGAACACTTTCAAAATTTAGCAGTTTATGGATAAGAACGCTGAGGGAAGAATGATTCTATGCGGAAGAAAATATTTGGCGATACGTTATTCAGATTCCATACTGGGAGCTCTTGATATTAACTAAGGTATATTTAAGTTCTTCTTTCCAATTGATGTTATTTCCACAGAAATAAACATCAACTTTATGCTAGGGTTAATAAAGTTGATTTTAGACTGACTAGTACTGTTGAAAAAGTTATAAAAATATGAAGTTGTAGCGTAAACTGAACTTTATAAGAAGGCATTACAGTTGTTTTTCCTAAAACTCGTGTTTACATTGCGAACGCAGATTATCAATATGGATCCTGATCCTGGATGCGAGAAGCAGAGAACCGGTAAAAGTGGCAGTTCTTGGAAGAAACCTATATCCAGCAGTGTCTTTCGGCTGAAATGATGATGATGATGATAATGGATCCTGCCAGGCACAGCAAATTAAAAGAGTAAGAAAGCTGAGTTTTTACATTTTATTCTTCCTTTCTTTTTTACCCGACTGCAGCAAAGCCCAAAAGGAGGATAATGTATTTTTATAGGATTCGGTATTTCGGAGTAGGTGTTAAAACTTTTTCAGCAGACCTTCCTTCCTCCTCGCCTCTCTAATCGCACGCCATTCAACTCGATTCTCGGCAACTGCTACCAGCCACCCTAGTTGTATCGTCGCCCCACCTGCCTGAGGCGTGCTACCTTACGTTTGCCGATTTGCGGTCTCCGTTCAAGAACACGCCCTCAACACGTATCTCCTCAACGGCCATCGGTTCTACGGCTGATATGGCCGGCCCATTGCCACTTCAGCTTGGTTATGCAGTGAGCTATGGATATTCTGGGATCGTATACTGAACTGTGCTTATTTAAATTTAGACTTAAGTCATTATTTTTAAGAAAAAGTTATTATAGTATTAACGAGTTTATGGAAGATAAGAAGCTAAAATAAAGCACAAATGTTATTTGTCTATGTATAGAATGATTTTATTAATGTTACTATAATATATTTTATTTAATATAAATTAAATTAAATACGTTTGGAAAGAGATTATACATTAGTAGTAATAATAATGAATGTTGTTGTGTTTGTTGGTATTTAGAAGTATGCAATATAATGTTAACTTCCAAATATGTATCTAACCTAGATGTAAGTTAAATGTAATAATACTTGCTGCGCCCTAACAGACCCTGTTAGGGCGCAGCAAGTATTATCACAACTCATAAGTTTTAGCCTAGCCTGTAACTGAGTGTATATTATGCAATAATAATAATTAAATAAAAGTATCCGGCAGAGAACCAAAGTGGTTGACATAGCTAACAGAATAACCGAGATCTTCTGAATATTTGTAAAATTACTGGTGCTGACTGAAGTTTTAGTTAATCTTACCTTGTTAGCAACTTCAATAAGGTTGCGTACAGCTTGCTGTCCGTTTGTCTTCACCTCAGCCTTGGATACGGGCTTTAGAAGCCATTTGGACGCAGAGTCGAACCTGACACAAATAATAAATAAATGTTTTTGATTTTAATTTACTTTAATTAATAATATAAAATGTGGATGTAGACACGTCTACACATCAAGCTATACATTTTCAGTTTATGCTGATCTCGCATTGTATAGGATTTCCGTACAATGCGAGGTTGCTGCCAGGGTTGCGGGTTTGTCCGAAAGGGCGGGAAAGGCACACGGGAAGGAACACGGGTGGGTTTTAGTCTGTAAAAGTCTGACACACCCTTCCGCTTCGCCCAGAGCGGGAGAAGTTATTTGATAATTTCCCACACAAAAAGAAGAAAAATAAGGTCAGCTTATACTGGAAATTATAGCTTGATGTGTAGCCGAGTGTACTATAGATACATCTCTGCCTAACACTACGGGGAAACAGGTGTGATATTACGTATGTAATGTGTTGTAATCATCGCAATACAAAATAGGCAAGTTCTTCCATGATTTTAACAGGGGGCTTAAAACGGCCACTTCAGCAATTCTGCTAAAAGCGATTCATTTCCTGAATTCCCAGCAGTTCATTAGCAATTTCTCTAATTTTCGTGAAATGGTGACACATTAGCTGAATAATATCTCAATTCAATTCATAACTGAACCATATTTGGTGTAAATATTGGAGGACATGAATCACTTTTAGCAGAATTGCTAAAGTGGCCGTTTTAGGCCCCAGGACATTAGATGTTATCATCGCGCGTATTTCTGAAGAGAGATGATGTTTCCCGAAGCGCATACTTTTACTTGGAGATCTGTAAGTACCATATATTTAAAGCATTCATTGATACTTACTGCTTCTGCACATAGCTCTTCTTTTCTTCCTGTAAAAAGGTTTATGAATTAGATCGTACCACAATAAAAAAAATAAAAAAAAACTCATAAAATATTAATTTCTGAACCAGCCATTGATTCCACTAGACTGTTCACAAATGTTTAATTAAGTAATACATAATTAGATTACCTCTGAATCGTCCGTGGAACCTTCTATAAGTTTGACGCGCTGGCCACTGGTCCTGCAAATACAATATTATTGTAACTTTACACCAACGTAAAAAATCAAGTTGACGTTTACCACTCAACTGTTACGTAGACGGAATAGCTATAAAAACTATTATTACATCAAAAATTATCAGTTTTTAAGTAAACAGCTGATCACTGTATCAATTTGATCACAATCGTGTCGCGCGTAGTAATTGGAAATTATGATTTTATAAAATCTTTTTTTTACGTCTGTGAGTTGCGTCAACTAATTTAAAAAGCCGTGGATTACTTACTTGACATTCTTGAGCAAGTTCTCGAAGGCATCGAATACGTCCTTCCGTTTGTTGAACATCACCCACTTCATCACTTCCGGCTCATCCGGGGCTGACTTCACCTGCTTTATTAACTCCTCTGTGTTTGTGAGAAGAGCTCTGTAAATACAAATAGATTATTTTATCATTATTGTTTTGGCCGAATATCGAAATGCAACAACTGGAAATTGTAAAGCATACTATTAGAAACACTATTCAATATACTACATATTGATACCTTTATGTGTAACGAAATCAGAATGTCTTTATGGGAAAATTAGTTTTAAATGTTTAAACTTAAGTAACTCAAAATATGTCCACTGTGGGTTGGAACATTGTGGCACAAGGAGGAGTTTCTTGCCCGTTCTTCTCCATAGGAACCTACTACGCTTTGGAATGGGCAACTAGCTTCATATTTCTGACTGACCGATTCCTTGACAATTCAAAAGTGCCTGTAAATGGTTTAATTGAAATAAATGCTTTGAGTTTGAGTTTGACAACACGGTCCAATTTGTAACAATGATCCAAATGTACATGAATCATATTGGCAAAACCGATTAATATTCAATACTACAAACATTTTGTTCCAAATGGCATGAATCCTTACTGCACTTTATTTTCCAAAAGTCCCATAGATCTGGATTGGTATACATTATTATTATATCTTTTCCTAGGGAACAGATAACAACGTGAGTCTTGGCTACATGATAATAAGGCTCATTTTAGGTTGGTTGGTATAGATAACTCAATAATGACAAATTTGTGGGTTGGAACATTTTGGCACAACAGGGACCAGCTGTTCCTTTTAAAATATGTAGGTGAATACTCTTTCTAGCTATGCGAAGTAACTCGTAGTGATTTTTATCCTTTTTGCCACATCTTTGCGGAAAAATAACTTGTAAGGAAAGCTAGAACCTAATAAACTGGTCAGATTTAAATAATAATCAGCATAAAATGTTTCCAATGCTAGGATACACAAGCTTTCTCTCTCTGAGAGGTAGTGGACTAAAATCCACCACGAGGGCCCAGTGCGGGTTGATAGATGTCAGATGTCTTCGAGGTTCTAGGACATGCCTCACGATGTTTTCCTTCACCGTTGAGAGTAGTGGTGATGAAATAATTTACACAAAGTAAAGCGCCTGTCTGGGTTCGAATCTACGACCTACAACTTGTAAGTCGCGGCCGTTACCACTACCAATATACGAAAATGCGTTAAGTACTAAAATGACAGTCCGTTTGCCCAACACCCCACCACAAAATTTTAGTAATAATTGGTTTCTTGAGTACTCACAGAGAACTTTTCATGACCTCGTCGACATGCTTCTGGGTCTCGGCAGAGACTTCGCCTGCAGTTGGTACGAGGTTAGGATGCTCTATCAAGTTGGAGGCATCGTTGATATCGTCCATCAAATCCATCACCTTGGATATTATTCCCTCCTAAGAAATAAAAGGTAAAAAAAACAATTTAATTTTAAAGGAGTTCATCATAGCCTCCCACTGATAAGGCCTCTCACAAGGAAAATCGGTTGGTTGCCGTTTGTTTTATATATTTTTAGCTCGTGCTCAATCAGGTTAAGCTACGCTTGCCTGGGTTGGTCTGTGGATGGGTGACCATCTTTACATACCAAGACTCCTCCGTGCCTCGGAAAGCATGTTAAGCTGTTGATCCCGTCTGTCATTCGTGGATCTTTGACAGTCGTTACGGGTCGTCAGAAGCACGAAAGTCTGACAACCAGTCTTACCAAGAGGTATCGTATTACCCAGTTACTGGGTTGTGGAGGTCAGCTAGGCAGTCGCTCTATGTAAAATACTGGTATCCAGCTACATCCGGTTAGACTGGAAGCCGACCCCAATATAGTTGGGAAAAGGCTAGGCAGATTGATTTTTTGTTTTATATATTATTTTAGTTTTGTACGAGGAAAGTTCTGTCGCGGTCACAGACACTGAACCTACTGACACGGAGTTATTATGTAGTATATACAGTTCGTCTATAGTCTCGTCTGCGTCTAGCTAAGATATAAATATGTTTGCTTATTTACTTTAGTTTTTTCCCCTGTAGTTTTTAATATTGATTTTCCCAACTTACCTTATCATTAGAGTTTCCTGCCACACCCTTGAACAGAGCTCCACTCGAGCTATTGATCTCATTCCTGCATTGTTTCAGCATGTTCTTGAGCTCTCCATCTTTGGTCTTCTCGATGCCGTCGTCTATGCCGTGCAAGAGATCTTGCACCTGGACCTTCAGGACTGCTGTCTCTTCTTGCACCTGAAATACAGTCAAATCATTGTATGTATCAACAATCTATCATTCTCCTTGGATAATTTACTTAGTGTGCAGAAGTTATCTGGTTTTTCAAATATTATTCGATGGCAAATTCGATCAAACTTTTATAACTATTACAAGTCTTATCTATTGCAATTCTTGAGGAAGGTTACAGGGTATTTAACATCACGCTACCCATAAGAGCCGAGCAAAAAGAATGCTAAGCGAAATCGAAGTAACAGCACGGGCGGGCGGTGTGATGTGACGTGGTGGGTCGGGTGCCGAAATTTTACGTGGAAAAAGTCGCGGCCGGAAGCTAGTTTATAATATATCAGATTATGATATTTCTAGACAAAAATAAGCTCAAGTAATCAGACTACACAGTTACCTGTTCTTCATGATTGGCCATGATGATGGACACGCAAGTCTCCTCGACCGCTCCGATAGCTTTGTGCAGTTTGGCCACATCCACTATACCTTCCTTGCCTATGGATGCATCTTTCTCTGATACTGATATCTGTGGAATAAATATAACATAGAATAGAATACTCTTATGCATTGGTTTTGATGCTTAAAATTTTGATTGCATGGCGTGTTTTATTGCTAGCTCTGTAAGTTGCAAGAACGATAGAGATAAGGTGCTTAGTTTCATAGATAATCGCAATAAAGTTGTACCATAATCTACCCTCTATAGTACAGCAAGTGTCAGTTGACTATGAGTTGTCACCTGTCGTAGTATGGCGGTTGTCATTTGAAAGGTTATGTCATCATCATCATTATCTCAGCCAAAGACGTCCACTGCTGAACATAGGCCTCCCCCAAGCACCGCCACTTCAACCGATTCTGTGCTTCCCGCGTCCAGCGGATTCCTGCGGCCTTCACAAGGTCATCGGCCCGTTTGTGGTAGGCCTTCCAACGCTTCGTCTTCCGGTAAGCGGTCACCACTCCAGAACCTTTCGGCCCCAATCTTTCGGCTTTATTATGTGCGCCATACGAATTACACATATAAATGAAGACATTTTACATAGGGTGACACAATGGGCGGTCTTATCGTTACAAGCGATCAACACCATAATCAAGACTTATTTTTTGTTACTAGGTGGCTAATAAGCAGGCCGCCGACTCGATAGTAAGTGGTCACTACCATTTTTCTGCAATACCAGAGTTATCGCAAGTACTTTACCATCGCAGATATAAAACTAAACACCTACTCCTGCATGCAGTGTTTTGATTAAATTTTTTCGCGACTAAAATTACTATCTCGAACTAATAGAACTAATTCTATCGAGAAAGTTTTCCAGTTAGATGGTCTGTACCAGACTCTTACTTATGACCACACCTTTCCGATACATGATGTATATTAATGTTCATTAACTCAACAGCCAATCAACATTGTGTTTTGTAGTGCCTCGTCAGGGTTCATGTCACGACATTATCTATTGTAAAATACGTGATGTGCATGAGATCAAATAAACAGAAAATAAATAAATATCTCATGTGACTTTAATTACACCAGCATACATACCCTTCCAAACAGAAACCAGTAACGCTGCTTGGCGGCAGAAATAGGTCTTGAGTACTCTCGAGGTACCTATGTACTAGTTTCCCGGGGCTATACTGCTTTCGCATACGGTTTAAATTGGTTGGATAATACTCGTTTTTAATAAAACTAATATTGCTGCAAAAAATACTAAGGAATCATCGAGGTAAACAACTGACCAGATAAGCAGCTTGAGCGGCACACTCAGTACTGTTGCTGACTGCGGAGGCCACGTAGTTCAAACTCTTGAGGAACTCTTCGCGGGACATAGCCTGGTCACTGTTTAGTTTTTCTGTAATAATTATAATATAGAATTTAATTAAACACATCTAGTTGACGAAAGCCAAAGCATGAATCCAGCTTATGAAGGGGCACGAAGCAATATTTTTCTTAGTCGATCTTACACCTTGTTTGGTAGTATACATTGCTAAAATTTACTGAGCAGCGAGTGTGATCAGGGAAGACGTACCTAAGGGTGGGAGTGAAATGATAAAATTTTAAACAGGGTTCATTATTGAACTAGAAACAAATGAATAGGCGTGATAAGATTGCAAACTGTATTTTTGAAAGTTTGTTGAAAAGCACAACATATTATCACGTCTGTTTTCTCCGAAGGGTTAGGTAGATGTGTACCTACAGTGCACCCACATTTCGCCAGTTATGTACCTATAAGTAATGTTTAGATTATGTTTTAAAAAAAAAAATATTTGGGGTTAATCAATGTTCTTTATTTTGAGTACTTTTATTTTGAGTACTTACGCAACACATCTCTCTGCGACTGCAGAGTATCCACACAGTGCACATAAGGCAAGGCTCCACACGGCTGCGGCGATGCTTGTAACAAGCTACGTTGTAGTTGTAAGGATCGGTGCACTTCACCGCACTCTTGGTTAACGCGTCCTGCTGGGTTTACACTGCGTACCTGTGGCACAAGAGAAAAACATCTTGATAATCGTCGAAACATGCATCAAACAAAACGGTGGTCAACCTCGTAGTAAGTAGTCACCGACGATCGAAATCAAGCGACGCAGGGCCATAAGTAGGTCTGCTATGGACAGACTGAATAAAGTCGCAAGAAGGAAGAATCGCAACATCACCAAAGCGACCAAAACCCGGCTTATTCGGGCATTAGTATTTCCCATGTTCCTGTACTCTGTTGAGACGTGGACACTTCATCTAGTCACTTCATCGTGGACTCTTAATCGAGAAGAAGAAAATAGACGCTCTGGAAATGTGGTGCTGGAGGAAAATGCTTGAGGTGTCATGAACCGAATTCCGCACCAACAAATCTATACTCCAAGAACTCGGCATTAAGCACCGTCTTTCGGCCACAGTAGAGGCTCAAATACTCCAACACTTTAGGCATATGTCGCGACGGGGAACGATTCCATAGAACTTCTTATAGTGCAGGGTCAAGGTCGTAGGAACAATAGCACGTGGCAGATCACCCATGCAATGGACCGACCAGATTAAATCCGCAGTGGGTGGCCCATTACACGAATGCACACATGTTACAGCCGACAGAGAAAAATGGCGTCGCATCGTGAGGCAAATCACGGCTGTCCGAAATCTCACTGCAACATGATGACCACGACCGCTTTGTCAACAGTGCACCGACAAAGAAGAAAAAAGGGGATTCTAAATTATCCTATGGAGCAGGACCAGCATGTTTCCAAGCATTCTTATCTTGGATATAACCCTCTAATTTGTAATATGCTTGTTTACAGAGTGTACTCTCTAGCATTATCCAAGCCTATGAGGGTTTGAAAATATGACGAAACGCATCAAGAAAAGGTTTAAAAAAAAGCCCTTTGGCTCGTCTAGACGGGGGCACTACGGTGCTCCCCAGAAAACTTTTGACTGCAAGGTACTGCTTATTTATTGAATAATTACGTGTACGTAAAATACGAACCAATTTATTAATAGAGTCGTTGAGGTGACGGCACGCATCCAAAAGCTTTCTTCTCGCGTCATGGTGGTTAGGATCCTGAAACAACGCAAGTCTTTAGTTTATGTTTGCTTAAATTTCAAATGCCTGGAAGAGTTTGGGTGAAGCCTTTGCCCAACAGTGGAACAGAAGAGCCTAAAAAAAAATTCAACAAAATTATCAATAACTAAAAGAATAATTGAAATGATAGCATTAAAAATAGTTTTTCAACTACATATTCTATTCACCTGACAGACGAGTTCTGAAGTTTTCAGCAAGCTGTAGGTAGCGAGACACATCTCATGTGAAGCTTCCTCGATCTTGTTGCATTGGACGGGTTTCTGAAAACGACCAAACACAATACATAAATATATTCACGATTCCGAAGAATGGGGGAAGTGGAGAAGCATGGGATACATAAGAAGGTGGTGCTATAGAGCAAACAAATCCTTTTCAGGTTAAATTCTTACGCAATCACTCACTAAAGGGGATTAGTAGTAAATATTAAGGTGATTTTAATCTAGGATTTCGGGTTTAATTATTGAAATAGTCGAATCAAAGCACTCAATTTGTAAGTGGTACCACAAATTGGCATACGTACCGGTACGTTTTCTGATCTCTATTTGTTTATATTTTCGGTTTGTGAAATAAAAATATGATTATTGTTCCCGCAACATGCGACGGAAGACGACTTCTTCCTCTGAATAAGAACGTAGTTAATACTAAAAGCGTTTTATAGTAATAAATCCAAAAATAAAAGGAATTTCATGAAACGCCTGTAAACAATAGATATTTAGATTTCGGCTTTTCTATATTGCTCGTCAGTGTACAAAAAAAATATGCAAATAATTATCTTTGTATAGTCATTAGTTAGAGTACAAATTGAAAATGCGTGGAAATCAGAGGTAACTTCGTGATGTTTTTTCTACGGAGAAAATGTTGTCATTTTATGTTTCCGTTCTGTACCTTTCTATCCTGCAGCGCGCGCGCCACGCCGGCGAGCTGCGCGGCCGTGTCGGCGGCGGCGTGCAGGCTGCGCGCGAGCGACTCCGGCCGCTTCACGCTCAGCACCACGGTGCCGCTCATTGACGACAGCTTCGTGGATAGCTGGTGCAGCTTGTCTTCTAGTTGCCTGTCATTGAGAGTAAGATGAGACGTGTAATTTAAAAAAATATATACATCTGTACTTCTACACTTATACACCGTGACATTTGAATCACAGTTTTGCTAGAACAAACGTTGTTCAGACCATGGTCTACTACCATTCTATAGCATCAAATATGTTATTAAAACAAACTAAACTAGGCGTTCTCAAATTAGTCGTATGTTGCTCAAACGTGTTCAAACATTAACCGTAACATCAAACTACTCATCGCGGTACAGATATGGCATTCAAAAGAGTTATGAGTCCACGTGGACTACAAGGATGTCCGGCCAATGCGGGCCGAAATTCAAATAAATTAAGCCACCGCGCAAAGTATCGTTCCGCCCATTTCTTTTGTTGACTGCCGCGGGCCACCCGCACCACCCGCACCGCCGCCCGGGCGGTAGTCAGTCTACCGAAATCTTTCGAGCGGGCGACGCGTATGAGTTGAAATGAGTTCAACTTTCGAATGTGGAAAATTGGAGTAAATGTTGTTTTGTGCACACGAAGCTTACCCGGTTTTGTGGTATAAATTATGTTTTTGTCTAATAAATAATATCCCAATAAATAAATAAATAATACCTAATAATCTCACGTTAGATACAATACAATAGGTACCCGTATCATCGTTACGTACCGTCACATCGCGCGTTTTATATGAAAATGAGTTCTAAATAATCGAATGTAGTGGAGTGGTTGGATATGGTGCGTTTTTACGCAATTTCTGGTGACAATCTGGCGGAAGCTAGGCGCATGTACTCTTGGAGGCAAATGTTGTCTTGGTGCACATGGAGCTAACCCGGAATCCGCCCCTAAGACGACCCACTGACCCAGTTTTTTGGTAAGTTTTGTTTTTGTCTTGTTCCTGTAATATCGCAATAAATAAATAATACCTAGGTAATAATGTCACATTAAATACAATAGGTACCCGTACCGAGTACCCACAGGAAATAATTAAAACCATGTCTTATAGTACCTACCGTAAGTTCGCACCTAGAACGAAATGATAAAATTAGAGGTCAGCCACCTCACCGCGCTATCGGTACGATGCGTCGCTGGTCGCGTCGTGCAATCGTGCATAGCTAGAAAATAGGTCCCTACCAAAGTTACCCCCATCCCTACCATAGCCAAAGCCATACCTTTTTCTTTTTACTGTTTTGAAGTAGTCACTTATCAGTGATAAAATACCTACCGAAGTTCACTTTTAACTTTGGTATTTTCTAGTAAGACGTACAAAAATAAATGATTACAAAATTTCGTTTATGGGATTTCCCAGTATATAGACAATGCAGTCTTCCATGCGTGCTCGCGCGCCGTGCCGTGTCTACTTTTGAAACGCGAGCGCCGCTGTGTCTGTGTTGCAGAGAGAAACGATAATCCCGACTTTTTTAACTTTGTATTTTTTGTGTTTTTTCAAAAACGAATGTTTTTATTTTATTTTATTGGATGCTGTAGATTGGTAGTAGACCATTGTCTAAATAACGTTTATTCTAGCAAAACTGTGATTCAAATGTCACGGTGTATATTGTATTATAAAGAGGTAACATTTGTTTGTTTGCATGTTTTTTTGTAAGTTTGTTTGTAGGAGGTAATCTCCGGAAGTACCAGACGGATTTAATTTTTTTTTTTTGCTTTGCATAGCATATTGAGGAAGGTTATAATAGACTACGTAACATCACGCTACGACTCTGAGGAGCCGTGCAAAACTACGTCACGCGAACGAAGCCACGGGCAGACGCTAGTCTAAAATAACAGAAGCCTAAGTTACTCCTTATAACATCAGCAATCTGCCAATGTAAGTTCCGTCAAAATCGGTCCAGCTGTTTCGGACATTAGCCGGAACAAACAAACAGACAGACAGACAACAATTGTTGTTTTTGTTTTATGTACCGTCTATAGTTAGTAAAAATCTATTATTTTGACATCATTACAAACAGACGATTCATTTTTATTTATTTGTATGTATGACCATCTTTACATACCGAGACTCCTCCGTGCCTCGAAAAGCACGTTAAGCCGGTGGTCCCGGCTGTCATTCGTGGATCTTTGACAGTCGTTACGAGTCGTCAGAAGCCCGAAAGTCTGACACCAGTCTTACCAAGGGGTATCGTATTACCCAGTTACTAGGTTGTGGAGGTCAGATAAGCAGTCGCTCCATGTAAAATACTGGTATTCAGCTGCATCCGGTTAGACTGGAAGCCGACCCCAACATAGTTGGAAAAAGGTTAGGCAGATTGATTGATTGTATTTACATAACTCGGGATTATTGGTATTCCGTAATTTCTGCCTACCCCATGATACATATGAATGAATGAATGAAATGCACCGATCCCAGCGTGGTTTTTAACCAGACTCGATAAATCGAATGAACCCCAAGATTTGCAGAGACTACAGAGGCCGATGCATATCAAGGAGTAGACCGGGTGGTGCGGCAATGGAAAGGAAGACGTGCCCTTAGGATATGGAAGGATTTGCGAACCATACCGGATATGCATCCTTGAGTAGGCAATGGATTAGTGGAGAGACGTGTGATATTTATCTATGGATTGGCATCTTTTAATTACGTCGCCGCCAGATTGCTTTATGTCCAGCTTCACCGGTGCATATTTTGGCAGGGTTAACTACTTTCTCGACTGTTTTCTGTTTAAACGTTGCTGTTTCCATTATCTTCGTCTGGCTACTATTTGTTTCTTGTAAATCTCGCTAGCAGCCTTCTTAATGTTATCTTAGTCTTCAGCCGTCTTCAACTTCACAAATATTTAAATATGTAAACTTAAGCACTTCTTCACAAAAATAACTTTACCACCCAATTAAACACAAAACTACACTTGACTTCGAAGTTGTAGCGTTCAAAATCCAATGTCAGAGTCAAGAACAATAAAATCTAAAAGGAATATGCTTTGTTGGTCAACGACTACCTGCGACCCTCGACTCACTGCAAATGTCTAACAAAAGAATGTGCACTCGCAAAAAACAAAACATTTCGGAACACTGCACTACACAAATAATCACACACGTATTATAATTTAAAGTTGGTCGAACAAATTGTAAATATAGCAATTTATAATGAGATCCACTCATGACTTTAGGCAGACCTCTTCAGCAGATCCCTGAAGAATATGGAAAGATCTCACCAGATAAGCTTGCAACTGGGTCCTGCAGCAGTTATTCCCTCGTACTTAAGCACTACACTGCACGCTTGCCTGAGATCAGGAACGCTTAGTCCACGCACTTTTGTACTGTTTTAATGTATTTTTGGCGACATAAAAGTTACAACCACAGCAAAACGACAACGACACAATGACAACACGACTGGCGCAGTGGCTGAGTGATCGACTGCTGCACAACGTGTCGCGGGTTCGATCCCCGCACGGAAAAAATATTTGTATGATCTGCAAGTAGTTGTTCCGGGTCTACGTGATAGTTAATGTGAGTTTCTATGTTTGTAAACGCACCCACGATACAAGAAAAAATTCTTAGTGTGGGGAAAAGTTTTATAAAAAATAAAAAATAAAGAGCTTGTAACTCAAACTTTGAACGTCTGGTGTGCACATTTCACTGAACGTATAATAAAAAACTTTGGCACAGAACAATTGGGAGCGTCCGTGCTTTTCAATATCCGATCACCGAATCCCTCTCCCTACCCCTATGCTACATAATAATGTTATTCTTCTGTCATTGTATATTTATGTCTACTTACTTAGGAGTGCCCTCGACCGGTTGCCTCTTACACAGTAATAACTTGTCAATATCCTCTGCGTTCAACACTGGAGTGTTTATCTTCCGCGCAGAAATCATGTGGTCCGATTCGTTCAGTTCCTGAAAATTGACCGCTTTTTAAATAGAAGAAAGAAGCGCATGAGGAAGTTATTTTCCCTAGCAATCCAATTTTGCGTTTAAAAAAACTGCATTTGAAACACAGTATAAAAAATCCCGGAAATATTTGTAGATTATTACAACGTTACGGGTTTTTTAAAGATAAAAGATAAAAGATAATTTATTTGTCAAACATGTGTTTACATACAAATCGAGCATGCAAGATCTTAAATATAGGTAAAAAGTCCGTACATGTTTTGCCTGACGAGGCGTACAATTTTTGTATATTTTTTTTTTAAGTAATTATTTTTTTTTTAGATTGGTTCACTAACATTCATTATTAAATTTTATAAGAATAATAATCCTACACAAATAATAGTAAAAAGTTCAAGTATGTTAAAGGCATCTGTCAAAAAGTAATTTATATTATAATAGCACTTGTCTGTTAATATATTTCGAATCTTCTTTTTAAATTGATTTGCTGTCATAGCTCCAAAGGACTGTGTTATTTTGTTGTATATTTTCGGGGCCATACAGAAAAAGCTTTTCTCCATGAGCGCAGTTTTTAACGAGTGCAAGCAAAGTTGGCTATTTTCGTTGGGGTTGTCAGAAGCTTTAATGTCTGACAACCAGTTTTGCCAACATATTATCGTATTCAATTATTTATTTACATATAATTTATTGTGCGCCTGCAAAAGACATAAATTGCCCATTAACTAGGTTGTGCAGGTCAGATACGCAGTCGCTTCAAGTAAAATATCAGGTGCATCCGGTTAGACTGGAAACCGACCTCAACCTAATTGGGAAAAGGTTAGGCAGATTGACATGCTTTGAAAAAAAAACAATTAAGGACTTCTTCACGAGTAAAGACCTCCTCACTTTTCCTCCAAAACTCTCTATCTGATGCCTTGAAAATCTAGTCATTTCGAGTCGATCCACAAGAACAATTTAAATATAACTGTTTTTAAAATGAAATGAAAATGATTATTCTGTAAATAAGAAATGGGAATCACTTTTACACGTCACATTGAAAAGGAGCGAGCCTTACAGTAGTCGCTTATGATGTGTAACATTTGACATCTTAGCTGACAGTACCTACCAAACTCTCGGAAAATGGGTTGGTATCATCTGACGAACAACCCTAGAACCGCGCGCGCTTATTGGTCAAATCAAATAGCGCACGCTTCCCCGGCTTCCTGTTACACACTTCCGTCCCTTTTCAGGAAATCACTCCCACGGATTGCAGGAAAGCAAAAAAGCTGAGATGGAGTAAATATTTCCATATCTGATTACCCCTGAGAAGAAACGGCGAAACAAAACTCAGGGGTCTATCTATTTTTAAATTGTTTTTTGTTGTAATTATACTGACCTTCAGTAAAGTGTGCGCTTGTGTATCGATGCTGAACGTGTCAAGGTCGCGTGGGTTCTGCAAACTGCACAAGTTTGTGAGCTCCTGCGTCGTTCGCACCATGTTCTGTAGGGTTCCCAGGTACCTAAAACGAGGATTGTAAATATAAATTATAATATAACAACATGAAACTTCGGGAGCTCAAAATGCGCGGGAGGGATTCAGCAAAATCTCACCAAATCTCATTTGAAGGGAGTCAATTAAAATCTCGCGACAACTTTGTAATTAATAGAATAAACATTATTATACAGATAACTAAACAAAATCAAAGTCGCCCGACTTGAAAATATTATATATATTTTATTACTTATTAAAAGCTTTTTTGTGTAAATTTTACGTGAGAGAGAGGGTTTGTACCACCACATCTCACCAAAAATTATCTCGCGTAATTAATGGACGTTCCATAACTGGGTTGTGGAGATGTTTAGGTTATTATTTATCTATGGGCCTGAAATGGATTATTGTTATTATTTTATTTTGTACTGACGTTTTTTTCAGTCCAGTGTCCTCCACAGCATCAGTCCCCTCCACACAGCCAGCCGTCAGCAGGGCCCGACGCTGCTGCCGGGGCGTGGCGGCGGCGGCGACGGCGCAGTACGTGACGGCCTTGCTCAGCGGCTCGGGGTCGCCCAGCACGGCGCGCGTGCGCGCGTGCAGCAGCGACGCGTGCGCGCGCTGGCTCGCGCCGGGGGCGGGCAGTGGGTGCGAGTATGTCTGGGGAGGACATGGTGGTGATATACAAGGGCTTATTAATTAGCCAGCGAAACTCCGCAGACGGTATCGATATCTAAACGTAATAAAACAAAAAAAAATTGTTAAGATATTTTTTGGGGGAATAATATGTTTTTTTATTTTTATTGAATACTACAATTACTTCAAATGGTAAATCTAAACTATAAACCGGCCAAGTACGTGTCGGATTACGCACAATGAAAGATTCCGTAGTTGGGATGAATTTAGCCCAGGAACAAACTTAACATTGTAGTCGAAAAACATGTTTTCCCATACATTCTAACTGCAAATGTAAGTTTGTACGCACAATATTGAGAGATTTACTCGCAATAAGCCCTTTCATTTAATATGTCACACGGTACAGTTCGCAATATTTTTTTTCCTTTTTGCCCCCTATAATGACCCCCATATTCTAAATTCATTTATTAACGCTACACGTCCATATTTGGGTCACAGAAATACATACCTACTTATATGTGTACCAAATTTCAACTTAATCGGTCCATTAGATTCGCAGCATATTGGCTGTGGCAGACAGACACACGAGTGATCCTATAAGATAGTGTTTCTCAAAGTGGGCGATAACGCCCCCTTGTGGGCGCTGGGGGCCTAGAGGGGGGCGTTAAGGGGCCCAGAAAAAATTGGGAGGTGTTGAAGTGGTTTAGGGGGGCGATGGCTGATTTGTAATTTCATCTAATTAATATTTTAAAATTCACTGAAATTAAATCTACACAACATCGATTATTTAGCTCATATTTCTGCCCTGTTTGATTGTAAAAAACTAAAAATATTTAACATAGTTTTCGTAGGATAGCCCATGAGTAATCAAGTTTTAATAACCCGATTTGTGCAATCCTGTATCAATCGGCTGGTTCATCGATACTTGTTCTTACTTGCTCAGTACGATTGAACGTCGAATGAGATAAACAAGTTTGCGTTCTAATTGCTCTCACTGGTAAAAAAAAGTAAACTCCAGACCAGACTAATATAGTAGCAATAGAGTAGTAAAGTAAAAAAAATGGGGGGCGCTGAAAAATAATTGATTTTCAAAGTAGGCGGTAGATGAAATAAGTTTGAGAACCTCTGCTATAAGGGTTCCGTTTTTTTCCTTTTGAGGTACGGAACCCTAATTAGCAGTAAAAGATGATTTGATTTGAGTTACGCGATTGGCAGTCGAACACGTATAGCCTGTCCACTCTGAAATGTTGCGCCCACTACCGCATTTTACGTACACGGCGCTGAGGCGTGTACGTAAAATGCAGTAGTACGACACATGCATCTATGAAAATGCACACAGGTAGTGCTGAGCTATTCGATTGCAAATATTTTATCGAATAGCAGATTAAAATTTAATAAAAAAAAGTGTCAATCGATTTTGCATAGCAACCAAATTATATTAAAATTTATCTATTACAACCGCAGGTATAACTTTGTTTATCTGAGTTTTTTCAAGAAATACATACTTATTTTTGCACTCGTAAAATCAATACTGTGCATGCATATGTACTTCTACCGACTTCGGAACCCTTCAGTGTGACACGCAGTAGGCCGGTTATTTTTTTTGTTTTTTTCTGTTATTTGAATTTGCGTAGTTGAAAAATCGAGGTAATAAAATATAAAAAAACACTAAATGTTTTCACAGTACCTTCTTCTCTTTCTGGCTCTTCCTAGCAGCTTCCTTAGCGAGCGGCAGCATGACGTTCTTCTCGAAGTGCTCGAGGTTCTGCAGCGCCTCGTCGAAGGCCGCGCTCTTCGTTGCCATTATGTGGCTGTGAACCGCGAACCTGTGGGAAAAATATGTTATCATATACTATGTAAGGGTTCTTTAATTTCTCATACAAAAGTGCAATATCTACACGGTCAAAGTGAACAGCAGTTTTTTTTTAATTACCGACCAATAAGGGGTCTTCAATAAATCACGTGAGGCTCGAAAGGAGGGAGGGATTCGGAAAAAATCACAAAATATCACAAGGGGGATAGTGAAATATCACGTGTACCCTTTTTTTCGTTTAACGCGCATTTCTTAACCAAAAAGCGGCGCCCCACTTTCTTTATATTTAAAGATAAAATATTCTGTAATTCTTTAAGATAATAGGGATAATGCCTGGATAAAAAAAATTAAATTCTAATTCTATTTTAATGACTACATTTTTATCTGTATTTTTTATGGTGTACATAATAAAGAATATTCTATTCTAATTAGTCCGTCAGTCAGATAATAAAAAAATATTAGACACGTATTTTTTGCTTTATCATATTAATAAAAAATTACGTAGATAAAACGCATTTTAGGTTGGGGAGTGGGAGTCGCTACGTCACTAGTATGTATAAAATCTACATACTCGTGACTCAATGTATCGCCGTAATCTTTAGATTACGTAAAAAAAGAAAAAATACGTGTCCAATATTTTTTAATAATCTCAAGAGGGACAAAAAAAAATTTTTAGTTATCATCCCTATTTGCACCAAAAAATATAATAAAATAAAATACGCGTGACTTTGGGTAGGGGGGGAGGGTTAGTCTAAACCTCACTACGTATCACCATTGGTGGTAAAAAGTTCCTAAAAAAACATCACGTGATTAATGGCCGCCCCCCCTTTTTTTTTTTTTTTTGGGTGGGAAATCATCAAATGACTCCTCCCGCTCTGAGCAGAGCGAGAGGGAGTGTCAGACTTTTACTGACTAAAACCCACCCATGTTCCTTCCGTTGCCTATGTGCTGGGGCCGCGATATCCCTTTCAGACAAACCCGCAACCCCAGCAGAATGGCCGCCCCCTAACTTCTACTCTGGTGGTTCTAGAATCATGTGCAGAATTCATGGCCACGGTTTGATCGTCGACGTCTTTGACACACTGTTTAGTTAGCTTAAACTATTTTAAATTCAAGTTCAGTCGATCTATAAAAACTTTAATAAAAATTTACAAAAAAATACACGAAACTCTGTTATTTGATTCAGGCGTGACCTTGCGGAAATCAAATATAAAATACAATAAACGTAGATACTCGTACATTTAGTAACCCATTCCGCTTAACTATTCCTAAAGAGTCATCAAAATCCCTGCAAGAAATCGACACGTGTTTTACCTCTCAACGAAGCATCCTCAGGATGACGATTGACTTATCGCGAACACACATATAAAGTCTATTGTATTTGACGAAACTCAGTATTAATCGGTAAGTTCCACTATAGTAATAAGGCCATATGCGAGTGTGTTTCCAGCGAGGCGATTGTTTAACGCGTGCGCTGCGTGTGCGTAGCGACCACGCCACGTGTGCGCAATGTGTTCGCCACATTTGAGTAACGAGAACGAGACAAGCGGATGTTATATAGACGATTGATAGATTGATGATAGACACGTCAAGCGTTGAGAGCAGTGCACTGCTCTCGACGCTTGACGTGTTCACACGTGTCGGATAAAGCATATTACATATTAATTACCTAGTAAGTGATTATCTTACCTCAACAAGTGGCAGCTCTCATTCAAAGGCAAAGCTTTCGCTCGCAGCGCTTGCTTCGCCTTCTGGTCGTGGACGCCTTGTATCGCGCTGTTTATCTCCTTCACCATAACATCGCATTCCTGGAAACATGATCATTTGAAGTTGTTTCCAATCTCAATCATAGTTTTTAAGATAATAGAAATATGTTTTCAAGAAATAAGGACTCAATCTTTTAACTGAATCCTGATAGCCTAGTGGTTTGACCGTCGGACTGCCAAGCCGTAGGTCTCGAGTTCGAACCCAAGGCACGCACCTTCTGACTTTTCGGATTCATGTGCGTATTGAACAATTATCACTGGTTTAAAAAACGGTGAAGGAAAACATCGTGAGGAAACCGGCATGCCTCAGAGATATTTCTCGACGGCATGTGAAGCCAAGTCAGAGGCCCATGGGCGGCATAAAAACTCTGACAACAGGTTAGTCACTAACCACACGAAAAATAAAAGAAAGTACGGTAGTTGCGCCAACCGTCAGTAAAGTTTACCATTATTTCTATCTCTAATGGTTGGCATAGATGTCATAGTGATTTTTCTTTATAGTATCTTGATTTTTCTCGACGTATGGTCGCCCTAAGAAATCCTTAACTACAATGGCGGCGTCAAAAATTACACGTTAACAACGTAGTGATGAAGACAGCTTCAGTTGAGAAGTGACAAAGTTCCAAAAATGATCTACGTATTCGTAAGGTAATTGTTATGTCAGGAAAATAAATTGATATAGTCCTTGCGCGACTGCTAGTTTCCGTTCTCGGTATGTGAGCGGTGGGACGGGGGAGGGCGCCATTGATAATATTGGCAGACTGGGTTAGCTTGACCTTTGTCTACCTCCCCTGTCTCATCACTCACATACCGAGGGCGGTGACTAGCAGTCGCGCAAGGACTATAAGCAAATGGACAACTTAAATAGTCCGTATATTCAAATCAGCATCCCATTCTTTGACAGTTGTATGAAATGGCTATATCACGGCTAATTGCAATAGGATGTCCATTTGCTTAACAATAAATTTTCCTGTGGGTACAAAAGAGTTTGTAGTAAGGCGGTTACCTGTCCAAACACGTCGATGTCCATGATATCATCGACGCTGTTCATCACGGTCACTCCGTCGCCGAAGTTATCCGGCGGGTTCAACAACCTCGACGCGTCCTCGCTAATCTTACTGGACATCATTTTGATGTTCTGTTAAAAGAACAAATTCATCATCATCATTATCTGCCATCAACTATCTATCAACTATGCTGGGGTCGGTAAATTAAGTAAAAAAGACCATCTCAAACACTAATCTGCATGGTGCTTATATGAGCTGACCAAAATTAAGTCAACTTTAAAAGAGACTGTGACCTTTGAGTTTGTTTCGGTATTTCTTCTCAGAGTAGTCGTATAGAGGTATGAGGAACAGGGTGTAAAGTTCACTCATCCTCCATAGAAAAGGGAGCATCCTCCGACCAGGCGGGTGTTGTGTCTGGTGGGCTACTGCCCGACGATTGATGTCAGAAAGTTATACAGGGTGTCAGGGATATCGACGCGAAAACTGATACCACGCATTCAGTACATGATTCTGACTCCTACTGCGTTGAAATTTTACGTCGGTAATTTTTTTTAGAAAGAAAGAAAGAAGAAGTATTTATTGAGACTCGCACAGGAAATCACAATAAACTAAAAACACATTAAACATAAATAAAAAACAAAGTAACATTAAAATTTAAAGAAGGAAGTCCTGTACGAGGCCAAAAGGCTCCTATCTCAGCATGATGCCGCGACATTTAAAAAGAAATAAAAATGTCGCAGCGCTGGTATTCTGATAGGGCCCGATCGCCTGTGTTTTAAATCTGTTGATCCATACATTTTGACCGCGTTTGTTTGAAACAGCAGATTTAAAAAAAATAACCAACGAAAAATTTCAATGGTGGGTTCAGAATCATGTACTGAATCCATGGTGTCAGTTTTCGCGTCGATGTCCCTGCCAGCCTGTATATATGCTGATCGCGCGGTAAATCCTGCTTGCGTGATGCTGGATTTGTGTGACGTCAGGTCTTTGATGCGTAGATCGCATGTGGCGTTGTAGATGCCGCCACAGTCGGATAGGAAACACCGAACTCATCTTTATAACTACGTAAGAAGCTAAAACTGTAACTCACATCAGTAGTTCTCTTGCCAGCGGGTCCTTCGTTCTTCTTAGCAGCCGACTGAAGTTCACCACCTTCCTTCACCAGATCTTGAAGGAAGTCCTAAAGTAATAAAAGGAGATAGATGTATAAACGCGTGATTCTGAACTTAAAGAAACAAAAACACCAATAATTATTTTAAAACAAGCTTTCGCCATTTGGATGACGGACAATATATAAAACTAAACAACCAACAACACCTATCTTCAGTTGACTTATAGATTGATATCCTGGAAATCAATGGAGGACCTCGGCTAAGTAATAACAGCGGCACGGTTCGATCTATCAGGTTAAGCTGCCACTTGCCGGGGTTGGTCTGTGGATGGATGACCTTAACATACCGAGACTCCTCCGTGCCTCGGAAAGCACGTTAAACCGTTGGCCCCAGCTGTCATTCGTGGATCTTTGACAGTCGTTACGGGAGTCAGAAGTCCGAAAGTCTAACAACCAGCTTTACTAAGGGGTATCGTATTACCCAGTTACTGGGTTGTGGAGGTCAGATAGGCATTCGCTCCATGTAAAATACGGTATTCAGCTGCATCCGGTTAGACTGGAAGCCGACCCCAACATAGTTGGGAAAAGGCTAGGCAGATTGATTGATCCTGGAAATCATTGGACCTAAAAACTTAGATAACATACCCTGAAGTCCACAATGTTGTTCTGTTCCTGGCCGGCTCTTGAAGGTCTGGTCTGCAGCAGTGTCATCTGCAGGTCCTGGATAGCTATGTCTAATTCTTCTCGCTTGTTCTTGTCCTGTAGTATGTAAAGACATTTTATTACCACAGCCTAGCCACAGTTTCACGACAAAACCAAGATGGCGGATTGGAAACACCTAAACGTAGCGATTAATCCGAACCGCGGTCACGTGGTCGTTTGCGTTTATTGCATACTAACGTATTCCTCTGTTATCTTCCTAGTTAATAATACTAGTCCAAATATTTTTTTTACGATATTATGTATTTCGAAATCAAAATCTTTTTTTTTTCACATAAACCTACATGGAGACTTATGAAACGTCAGAAGCTAGGTGCACGGTTCTAATTGGTCGTTTCCTATGGAGAAGAACCGGGAAGAAACTCCACGGTTACTCTTTTAAAAATAATTGGCTTTTACAATATTTTCAAATTACAGTGTTAATAGGTATGGGAGGACAGTGTAGGCCTTTGAGCAAGTACCAGGTACTTAACAAAATTGAAAACGGTAAATTTCTAGCACCACCAGGTCCCTTTGTTTTGTTTTCAATGACCACTTGACCGCGTTTCCTCTTATGGCAATTATTCTTCCTCCTAATATGATTAACTGTTAATATGGTAATCCATTTCCTAAAATAGATGTATAATAGAATAAGGCATGTTGCGTCTACCCCCAAATACATTGGGGGATAATGATGACGTAGTCGATTATCTCCAACAGCTAGATTGCAAAAGTCTTGCAATATATTTATAGGTATTCCATCAGGTACTGGGAGGGTCCAACAGAGAGCCACTCTGCATGTATGTGTGCATGGATGTGGAAAGTGTGGTAGAAGTACAATATAGCCCTCAGTTTTACCCAGAGATAATAGTACTAGCTAGTCATCATTCATGAGAATTCGTGATGGCCCAGTGGTTAAGGCCTCGCCACTTATGTACCAGGTTGTGGGTTCAAATCCAGGCAAGTGCCAATGTGAGTTTTTCAATTTTATCTTGGACATTACTGACATCGGTGAAGGAAAATTACGTGAGGAAACCTGCACTTATAGTTAATATAAGTCTGAAATCGCCAACCCGTCTTGAGCAAGCGTGGTGATCAATGCTCGTGCCTTCTCTGTATGCGAAGAGGCCTTTGCCCTGCAGTGGGACAGTAACAGGCTGGTATTTTTTTTATTTTTTTATTGAATAAACCGGCCAAGTGCGGGTCGCACACGAAGGATTCCGTACCACCGTACAATATTTAGCAAAAAACATCGAAAAACACGTTTTTTGTATGTAAAAGTAAAACTTTAAAAGAAGTTGAAAATTAAATTAATTATTATTTGTTGTTACAGCGAAAATAGAAATACACAATCTGTGAAAATTTCAGCTGTCTACCTATACAGTTCATGAGATACATCCCGCTGACAGACAGACGGACAGCGGAGGCTTAGTAATAGGGTTCCGTTTGGCACTCTTCAGGTACGGAACCCTAAAAGGGTATTCACCCAGACCTTGCTGCCTGGAACTTCTGAAAGCTCTATGTATAGAACAAGCTATAGTTCTTGGTACTTACATGAGGAGCTCGCTGGTGCCTAGCGTTGGCCAGGTCGAGCGCACGAATGGCCTCCTCCAGCCTGCTACTGTAATTCATGTACTCCTTCCTTTGTTCCGCAGTTATTTCACCGTACTCCGCCATGCTCTGCAATGATGCATATTATTTGTTTTTGCTTTTGAATAGGCGACAAAAAACAATACACAATGCATGCTAAATCATTAGGAATCTTTCAATTATCTGAAGATTCATCGACTTTCTTATTAACAATACAACAATTAGGGATCATGACAAACATTTTTTTTTTGGTCCGTCATTGGTAAAAAAAAAATTGGACTCGTATTTTTTATTCTGTTCCGTAATCTAAAGATAACGGCGATACATTGAGTTAAAATGTGCCGTGACGTCCCGAGTATGTAGATTTTATACTTACTTGTGACGTAGCGACCCCCACTCTCCAACTTAAAATGCGTTTTATCTAAGTATTTTTTTATTAATATGATAAAGCAAAAAAAACGTGTCCAATGGTTTTTTATTATCTGACTGACAGACTAATTAGAATTTCTTTTTTTTACCCAGGCATCATCCCTATTATAATTTTATTCTTACATGCGTCTTACTGCAAGTTTTTAAAATAAATAAATATATAATAAATGATTTTATTTCTGTAGGTAGGTTTGTACAAACACTTTTACACGTAAACACATATTTTAAAAACTAGGTGATGTCGGCGTTTCCTATCTGAGTACTCTGAGAAGAAAGGTCGAAACAAACTCAGAGGTCACAGTCTCTTTTATAGTCCAGACATAATCTTGGTTAGATCATGTGAAGACCATGTAGATTGGTGCATGAAAATGGTCTTTTGAGGAAAGAATCACACAGATTGAGTGGACCTGTCCAAAATCAAATCAAAATCAAAATCAAAAGTCATTTATTCAAACTAGGCTGAGAATCAGCACTTTTCGAACGTCAAAATTACATAAGACAGTCCCCCAAAACGCCCACCCTTCACCACTTCCTAGTGCGTTAGCTGGGAAGAAGAAGTGGCGCAACAAACTCCCCAGCTGCACAGCTGTCTGTTCAGTTAAAAGAACAAAAAGAAGATTCTATATAATAGTATTCAAAATAATTTACATTAAGCAACACAAAACATAATTTAAATTATTAGCCATATATAAGCTAGCACACGCCAATATACCAAACAAAATCATCGAGAACTATACTCAGGCAGAAATAAAAAACAAAACGTAAACAGAACTTAATATCTTAATAAAAGCCACCAGGCATAAAGGGCGTGCCCGCTTACATATAGTTGTAACTGGAAGTTATAAATGATAAACTAGGACCATCGACGTAAAATAAATAAACAAACAGTTAATTACTAATAGTAATAAATAATATGATCAATTGTCGAGGTCACTAGCTAACCACATATTGCAATACAACTCATAAAAAAACAGTGTGATGAGTAGATTTTGTCAAAAATAAATTAAAATAACTTGACTTAAAATGTCAACAATAATTAAATTTAAATAATTTGACTTTTATAGTCAAATAAATTAAACAATTACTTATATAAACTCATATAACTTGTCAGTGGGTAAGCTGGAGAAAGAACATAAACATTGTCTTGAGTTAACTACAGCGACCAACTATTCTTATCATTTAAGTAGTCGTTGATAGAATAGTATGCCTTTGAACAAAGCTTGGATTTTACTTTCGTTTTAAACGCATTAAAAGGCAAATCTACCAAAGAAGAGGGTAGCTTGTTATAAAAAGTTATACCAAGCCCAACAAATGAGTTATGAACTTTATGAAGCCGGTGAAAGGGAGCTCGTAGTTTGTCCTTATTTCTAGTGTTAACATTGTGAAAATCACTGTTTTTAGTGTATAAGTGTATATTTTGCCTAATATATAAGATATTGGCGAAGATGAATTGAGATGCCACCGTGAGGATACTAATATCTTTGAAAAAATCTCTTAGAGAAACTCTGGCACCTAGCTGGTAAATAGCTCGAACAGCTCGTTTTTGAAGGACAAATATATTTTGAATATCAGCAGCTTTGCCCCACAGCAGAAGACCGTAGGACATAACGCTATGAAAATAACTAAAATAGACTAAACGAGCTGTATCGACGTCAGTGTATTGTCTTACTTTCCTGACGGCGTAGGCGGCGGAACTGAGCCTTCCCGCTAGGCTCGATATATGTGGGCCCCACTGAAGTTTGGCGTCTACTGTTATGCCCAGAAAAACTGCCGAATTTACGGATTCAAGCACCTCTTTATCTAAGACGATGTTGGGACCTAGATTTCTAACATTAGTTAGGGCGAACTTTACACATTTCGTTTTCTTAGCATTGAGAACTAGGTTATTTGTCGTAAACCAATCTGTAACCATTGAGAGTGCACTGTTTACATCGTCAAAATCTTGTCTATTCCTGTCTACTTTAAAAATAAGAGAGGTATCATCTGCAAACAGTACAACTTCACAGATACCCTTTAAATAGAATGGTAAGTCATTGATATACACTAAGAACAAGAATGGACCCAGTATTGAGCCTTGAGGTACACCTAACTGAACTGGTAGCCCGGAAGATTTCCAGTCAGGTCTCGCATTTGATACATATACATATTACAACGCGAAACGCGCATACACCTTGACCGCCACAGTAGGTATTGCACTTTTCTATGAAACATTATTTTTTATAACCGACGAAAAATTTCAACGTTCAGAATCATGTACTGAATCCATGGTAACAGTTTTCGCGTCGATGTCCCTGCCACCCTGTATACTAAAACCTTTCAAACCCAAAACCAATCTCAGCTCGAAAAATCAAATCTACGTCATCACACAGATCCTTCACACCCTTATTAATAAACGCGGTATAAAGTTATGCCAAACTTACCTAAACCTCGAGAAACAAAAGATATATCTGAAGTTAATACTAGTCACCTTACTCCGCGTTTAGTAATGGGTGTCAGAGACTAGAACTACTTACCATACGGAATCAAAGCTGCGGCTGCGCAGAAGCGACACCGCCTGCGCCGTATAAATGCCGTCTTGTTTCAGAAAGCACAAATATATTTGTTATTAGTTACAAAATACATAAAAAAATTAAAAGCATATTAGTCACATGAGGAAATCAAATAAAAACCGACCTTAGCCGTCTCAATGATCTGCACAGTCATCTTCCTCAACGGAGAATCCAAGTTCACAACCTGTTCCACCGCCTTCGTCTTTCCAAGTTTCCCTGCCTTGACATCCTTCCTCAACCTTTCCACCAGGTCTTCAAGATGACCAGCTTCCTGGGTCAGTTTGTGGACGGAGGGCTGCTGGGAGGAAGCCAGAGGGGCCCAGGTCTTGGAGAACTTGGTGAGGGATGAGGATAAGTTGTCTGCTGAAGATACGAGGGTATCCTGGCAGGTAGCGTGGTGGATGGTTGGGGCGATCAGCTGTGGAGAGATTAATATATTTTGGTAGTTTTTTTTTAAATGTATCCTATGTAAAGAAGAAACACCCATATCTTGAAGTCCTGCCAGCCTTCAAGATAGGGGTATCGCATTTAGACGTCGCGTACATTCGTAAAAATACTCTCAAAAGATAGACCTCGGTCAAGTTAAGATAAAATATAATCATAGCATATTTTTATAACATTGGGTGTCGCCAGAAAAACGTTGTCTAAATAGCAAAGCTGTCTTCGTTTATACTGACACTATGACAGTTAACCAAAGAGTAAAATATACAATAAACAGAGCGACATTAAAAGATGAGGGAAATAAATACTTCCAATAATTACTACTGAAGGCAAAAGTGGCACTAGTAGTCGACTTTTTATATTAAGCCTTCCTCACATTTGTGGTCGTGTCCTATCGTGCTCCATGCACTTTTTTGCAAAGCAGCCGTAACTATATCATGTTTCTTGATCATTGTGTGTCTTCTGTCATTATTGTGATCTTATGCGTATACAATGTAAATCAAGACAAATCAAAGAAAACAAACGGATTTTGAATGAAGAAAGCCAAAATACGTCCAACATGAACTATGCAAGATGCCGAGTCTGTTGCCTTGGCAAATCAATGCGCCATCGACACGTGTACCGAGAGATGTAGGGCGTAGTCAAGCGAAGTCGGGCGACGGCGCACGACATAACTGACAACATCGAAAAATGCTGGCATATGGTGGATTACCACCGGCATTTTCGAGTCGTTTGTTCAATAGCATGCGTATGTAGCATACCTTGGCAGTATACACCAGCTTCCCGGCCGCATCAACACAGCTAGCGCCTGCAGTACAGATGTGTTCCACACAAGTGTCGGGCGGCGCGGCGCCACTGGCGCTACTGGCCACGTGACTCGCCTCCAGCGCTAGCCTGGACGCCGTGTCGCCGATGGCCTTCGCTCGGGATATCACCTGGGTAGAAGAACAGAGGTCGCTTAAAGTAGTGTCAAAATTAACTGTTTCACCCTGAAAAAAAGGTTACAAAAAAGAATCCCAGTAATCGAAAAGTAAAAAGTTACCTGCTCTATTTTCAAGTACGAGTATAATATATTTAAATCTATGGGCCAAAAAGTTCTACTAACGATTAACTAATGGCTTGCTAAAAGTAAAGTTACATTTTCCCTAAACTCCACTACTCAACCCTTGACACCCGTTACTCTAAAAGCTCACACCTGCCAACCCAATTCGGCCTCTTGCAACTGTCCTACAATTTTGTCTACTGACACGGTGAAATACCTCGGAATTATCTTAGATAAACACCTTAACTTTAAAGCACATATCACCCACCTTACTGCTCGTGTTCGTAAACTCATATATCTTTTTAAAACACTCAGACACATTGCCAATACTTATGTAATACGTACCGTGTATCTCGCCATGTGTCAGTCAGTCATCTCGTACTGTATTAATAGTTGGGGTGGAGCTGCGAAAACTACACTCAAACCTCTGGAAGTAGCTCAAAGAGCCATTCTTAAGGTTGCTACTTTCCGGCCAATGCTCTACCCAACTTTTGATCTATATAAAAAATGCAAAGTCCTCACGGTCCGCCAAACTTTTATTCTCAACATTTTATTACATCAACACACAAAAACTCCTTTTACACAAACACAATCCTCACTTAGGCGCAAGAACGAAATTTGCAAAGTACCCTTCACACGCTTTGCTTTTATTAAACGTTTCTTTTACTACCTTGGGCCATTTTTTATATAACAGAATAAACAAAACCAACCCTGTACATCAATCCTCTTACGAAATGTGTAAAAGACAGATAACATGCTTTCTAGCCTGTTTAAACTACGACGACACTGAACTTCTGCTTACCTCAAAATCGTAGTGACTTCTCTAACACTTCGTTTCTAAACTCAACCTCTTTCCCTTCCGTTTACACACATACACATACACCACGCCTACATCACAAAACACACTCACACCACATCTACATCACAGAATACACATACTAACACTTTAGTAAGTAAATTTAAGTAAACATACGTTTGCACCTTGTAGTTCTAAGCAGTCTATTATAAATTATTTGTGCTCCTTCTGTGGGAACCTGGGCTGGCGATCCTTAATACAGGTTACCATGTAACCTAGCTAGGACGCCAGATTCAATTCTATTTATTGTTACTCTTTTCTTATTATCCGAAAATTGTAAATTTATATTTATCGTAACAGACAGTACCACACTTTTTTGAAATAAATAAATTTTATTATTATTATTAAAAAAAATCAGTTTAATTCAAAGCAAGTTATAATAGTAACACTGATTTTACTTTAAGGTCATTCCTGAGTCTTGATGGACATACCTCTTTCTCCAAAGCCGGATCAACCTTACAGCTGACCACTCTAAGCAGTTTTACAGACTGGTCACCAAACGATATGGCTGCATCGTTCAGTTTCTGTGGAACAACAACACATGTTATCAAAGTACCCGTTTCCGACGCCTGGTCCACTCTGTCTTATAGGTTGATATTAAAATACAATAGACGACGTGTTGCCACGTCAAGCGCCGAACGCAGTGTGAACACGTCGTGTCCTGGTTCGCAACAAGTCAATCGTCATCCTGAGGATGCCTCGTTGAGAGGTGAAACACGTGTCGATTTCTTACAGGGTTCTATATAACTCTTTAAGGAGGATGCGCTAAGGTAGCCCGCGAAATTAAAATTTTCTTAAGTTTTTTGCAATTTGCAAGTCAGTGTCAGGTTGTATGTTAATTAAAATATGATTCGCGACCGTAACAAACATGGCTTTAGATAATTATAATCATTGCAATCAGGAATACAACTCCATAAGTAAGCACAAACGTCAAATGTCATGATGTCATGAAATAGTCATTCAATTGAATTATATGAACTTAGAGAGTTGTATTGATCATTTTTATGATTACAATTGTATAAATATACATTTGATACAGCCGCGAATCATATTTAAATCAACTTACAACATGATACTAACCTGAAAATTGTAAAAAACGTAACAAAATTTGAATATCGCGGGCTACCTTGACGCTTCCGCCTTAAGAATAGTTAAGTGGTTTAGGTTACTAAATATACGTGGTCTATTGTATTTTATAATGGATTTCCGCAAATTCACGCCTGAGTCAATTAACTAGATTGGTATAATTATTATGGCACCAACCTTCACTTCTTCCTTACTCTTGGCTGCGTCACAGATGCTCTTGGTGGCTCGGCAGAGACCTGTCATGTCGTCTACGAACGGCTTGCGAGTATGCTCGGGCAAAGCACTGTAGATCGCACTGCCATCTATACAAAACGCACATAATGTACTTATTCAGCACAGGTACACAAACCAGTCAGTCAACCAGTACTGACAGGGGCGATCACGTTACCCAGTTACTGGGTTGTGGAGGTCAGATAGGCAGTTCCTCCATGTAAAATACAGGTATTCAGCTGCATCTGGTTAGACTTGAAGCCGACAACATAGTTGGGAAAATGTAAGTGTTGATGAGTTTGTTTCAAGTAAAGAAAAAAGTAAAAACAGCAGCATAATAATAAATAAATCTTTTTTTTTTTGCTATATTTCAGTTTGATGTACCAGGGCGATAGGTTCGCACATGTAGGCCTGTGACGGTATCTACATCGTCACATACGAACTACGCATCACACTGACGTCACGCGAAATCCTGCACCGCGCAAGCAGTGTTTACCGCGCGATCAGCATAAATTTTACTTACATTTTATCAATCGTCGGGCAGTAGCCCACCAGACACGACACCTGTCTGGTCGGAAGATCCTCTCTGTTCTATGGAGGATGAGTGCACTTTACACCCTGTTCCTCACACCTCTATAGGACTAACTAAGAAGATGGATGATCGATTACTGAAACAGATACTCTAGTATATTGTAGTGGGTATATTACCATTAACGACGCTCTTGACAGATTCTGTGAGAGAAATGGTAGGTTCCATTGCAGCCTTGTAGTCCAGCTTGTCTGCATCTAAAACAATTAAACGAGCATTGTATTCCATTTATTACCTACCTACGGATTGGACCCCAAATATGTATGAGGATAAAACCATTTACAATCATAAACTTTTAACCATCGAGTCCCTAAATACGATAACATGATTCGACGTTTTCCTAGGGACACGCAACATAGAGCAGTATTTAATCCTAAATCCGATAAATGACTCGACGTTCTCCTAGAGACACGCAACATAGAGCAGTATTTAGTCCTAAATCCGATGAATGAGTCGACGTTCTCCTAGGGACATGCAACATAGAGCAGTATTTACTCCAAAAAGAGCATCTAGATCGTTAGTCATAGTCTGCAAGACCATCAAAGCGGCATAAGTCACGTGGATATATTACGACTTTCCTATAATGTCTCAGTATAGTACAGATGGGAGATGGGTCACTTCACAACATCATTTAAATAAAAAGCGACTCTTGCTACGACACAATAAAGTGCAATTCAGGTCGCACAGCGCTAATTACCTACCTAGTTATATTCACTTAAAAGTTGCCTCTCTTTCTATCGCGTAACTCTTATATCTTCGGACTACGTTACGCTCACTGAATTCGACAAGTCGAGCCCGCCGCGTACCTACTTGTAGCGTCATACCTAAAATGCGGAGTGACCATCTGTATTCATCTGTGATAATGTGCGTAATTGAAAGAAAAGAAAGAAATATACTTTATTTGGGACACGCACAGGAAGTATAAACAGTAAATAATAAAAAATTATAAAAATAAAAAAACATAAAAGGAGCATTTAAAAATTAACAGAATAATGACGACCTGTGCGAGGCCAAAAAGGCTCCTATCTCAGCAATATTTCTCGGCGATATTTAAACAAAAAATATCGCAGCGCTGGTATTCTGATAGGACCCACTAATTGCGTATTCGTGTTTATGTTTGACAGTGAGAACTGCGTTTCATCAACCGCCATCTATTGAAAAAAAATCTATCTATGGTAAATCAGCTGTGTGTTTGACACTATTGACAGCTACACCTACGACGTGTGATGTTTATGTTTTTGTTTTTTTTGTTTTTGATGGTGAGATGTTTACAGGATATTTCAGCTGGTCGTGATCCTATGGAACTGTATTTTTGGTATTACTTTTTCCGTACGCAAAATACGCGCTTGGACGCGGAGTTACGTATACCAGCCCGTTAAACAATACAACTATTTTGATTCACAAAATAATAATGAGGTCGTAAATAATACTTACAATTGGCAGCAACCAGCGCGGCCACGTGTACCCCGGCCCTGGCGAGGCCGACTTCCATGTGCTGCTCCGTGCGCGCCACGTCCGCGGCGGGGAGAGGTTTACCGGCTGTGCTCGTCTTTGTGTTGTGTAACTACAATTTTAAAATCAATTTTATAGACAGAAGAAGCTAAACAGTTTACGTATATTCAGCAGCCATTTTTTTCATAACAGATCATTCTAAAACTTCCATGGAAAAGAACAGGCAAGAAACTAGAGCATGGCTTTCTTGTCGGAAAAACCCTGAAAAATAATATATATGTGGAAGCAATGTAAAAACACTATGTTAAAAGATTCAAAAATAAAACTAGGTACCATCAAATAAGTAAACTCGCCACACGTAACTGCCCGTGAAGCCATTTTACTGCTTGATTATTTTAAATATATTATGTACTGTATACTCATTTTTATTTATTTAACTGCTCAGTAATCATGTTATTAAACATGTATTTTATAATTTATATTTTACCAAAACGACAATAAACAACCGCTTTAAATCATTGCCCAATCAAAATACTATCTACCAAATAAAAAAAAAAACAGAACTGATTATTTTATATAAATATTTGCCAGATAATTTAGCTTGCACTTAAATTTAGATTGCTATAGGAGTAGGGGAAGACCAAAGAAACGATGGATGGACTGTGTGGAAGATGATATCAAGCAAATACATTAGGATAATAGGGATGATGCCTGGGTAAAAATAATGAAATTCTAATTACTCCACCAGTCAGATAATAAAAAAACATTAGAAACGTATTTTTTGCTTTGAAATATTCATAAAAAAATACTTAAATAGAACGCATTTTAAGTTGGGGAGTGGGGGTCACTACGTCACTAGTAAGTATAAAATCTACATACTCGTGACGTCATGGCACATTTTACCTCAATGTATCGCCGTAATCTTTAGATTACGTAAAAAAAGATTTTTTTTTACGTAATCTAAAGATTATTATTTTTATAATCTCAAAGACGGACAAAAAAAATGTTTAGTCATCATCCCTATTTAACCTGTAAGTTACTACATATTCTATAAATATTTCTAGGCTTGCTCCCTACCACTTTGAGCCCATCTTCTGCAGTCTTCAGCCCCTTCTCTGCACTGTCGATCATCTCGCAGAACTGCTTGTACGCTCTCTTCTCCTCTTCAGCAGCTGCCAGCGCCTTCTTAGCGTCGACACCCACTATTTTCAATTTGTCTGTGAAAAGAAGACTCAAAGAATGCACTATACTGAGTGTTTTTTTTTACAGTGTGCATGCTGTGGGCATGTGGAAATCGGTATCTATAGGAGACACGAGGAGACTTTTTAGAAAGAAAGAAGAGAAAGAAAATAACTTTATTTGTCACAGAAACACGTGCATAAAAAAAAGATAATCTATACATATAAAATGCTTTGTCCTGAATGACTGACTGACGGATCAACGCACAGCCTAAACTGCTGATTGTAGGGATCTGAAACTTGGAGGGTGTGTTCTTTGTATGACATAGGCATCCGATAAGAAAGGATTTTCCGAAATTCTACCCCTACGGGGGTGAAAAGGGGGGGCAAAGTTTGTATGGGACAACGTGATTCCTTGGTCCAATCTACTTCAAATTTTGCATAAACATTCTTTAACAAAATTGATGGAAGACATGTTTCGTATTGAAATTCATCCTCTAACGGGGTTAAATAGGGGTAGAAAGTTATTTTGGGAGTGATTTGCTTCGAAGTTGATATCAATACTCCTTAGTGCTTTTGATTTAAATTACATTTTATTTTGACACATGTTTGAAAACTCAATTCGATTTTATTCAAAAAAGGTTGAACTCACATATAAGCTTGGTGCAATGCAAATACTCTTTAAAATTGGAATGTCTCGAAAGTCACCGTGCTATATTAGTACCGCATTTGAAGGTTTCTAAGATTTACAGAGGTTTGTATTTATTCCTAGGATTCCCCTAGCACCATCAAATTACCCCTTTGAATTCAAGAGAGAGCAGTTTCCCATCAAAGTCTGCTTCACAATGACCATAAACAAAGCTCAAGGTCAAACTCTTAAGATAGCGGGAGTAGACTTGAAAAAGGAAAAGCCGCTTCTCCCACGGCCTGTTGTATGTGGCATGCTCCAGATTAAGCGCACAGAGTAGCCTGGTGATTCTAGCACCCGAAGGAATAACAAAAAATATTGTTTACAAAGAAATACGGTAGGTGTAGTAGTTCGATTTCGTTGTAAAAAGATAATACCCTCGTGTAACTTTCACCATCAAAGACCGAGCTTCATGTTCATGAAATATAACAAAATTTTATTATTATTATTTTCATGTTTATTTAACCTTTAAATCCCTAAACTATAGGTAAGAAAGATTGTTATATTTTATATGTATTCAAACATTTTAACAAAATAATTTTTATGTTATAACAAAATTAATAACGTAAAAAACAATAAAAAATCCTATTAGAACCATTTTCGACTTTTACGCGGACGAAGTCGCGGGCAAAAGCTAGTATAATATAAAAAACTCGAGTAGAACAATAAAATAAAACAATAGATTTAAATACAATAACGAGCACAAAACAGAAATAGTCGGCAGCTGCTGGCACGTCATGACTGTGACACTTCGGCTTCCACTCAGCATGATGCTGTGCTATGGGGACCCAAAGCACAGCGCTGATTTTTTGTGGTCACCCGAAGAAGACGTACGGAAACCAAGTCAGATTAGGAACCGTTAGGTCTTTTTGGAAACAATAAAACACAATAGATTTAAATACAATAACGAGCACAAAACAGAAATAGTCGGCAGCTGCACGTCATGACTGTGACACTTCGGCTTCCACTCAGCATGATGCTGTGCTATGGGGACCCAAAGCACATCGCTGATTTTCAGTGGTCACCCGAAGAAGACGTACGGAAACCAAGTCAGGTCAGGAACCGTTAGATCTTTTAGGAAACATTTTTGCAGGAGTTCTGTAGTTTCGGCCTACCACCATGAGCGTGAGCTAATTATTTTGCGGTTGGTCAAGTGTGGGTTGTCCATAAAAATGAGTAAAATTGACCCAATTTCTTTTTAAATCGCCTCATTTTATTTTAAAGATTATTTTATTATAGCGGAAGAAAACAAATTGGAAATCTGAAGTGGGTCCATAGACCGCATGCTTGTTTTCTATAAAATGACAATTAGTCTCTTACCCCGGCTCTCCTCCCCGCGGAGTGTATCAAGGAAGTCTTGCGTAGAGTCTGCATGTCCGGAGGATCGTACTGCTTGAGCAACAGTATGCTTTGTATCCCGCGCCGGGGTGGGTGGAGGAGCCTTACGTACTGCTACTGCCGGCTTCGAACCTAACACAGCAACATAGGTCTTTATCCGGTTGAATGTTGGTCTCCGTAATAGGGATGACGACAATATTTTTTTTAGTCCGTCTTGGAGTTTATTAAAAAATATTGGACACGTATTTTTTCTTTTTTTACGTAATCTAGAGATTATGGCGATACATTGAGTTATATGCCATGACGTCCCGAGTATGTAGATTTTATACTTACTTGTGACGTAACGACCCCCACTCCCCAACTTAAAACACGTTTTATTTAAGTATCTTGTTATTAATATAATGAATAAAAAAATACGTGTCTAATATTTTTTTATTATCTGACTGACGGACTAATTAGAATTTCTTTTTTTTTACCCAGGCATCATCCCTATTACAGAGACAATTATAAAGACATTGTGTCTCGCGTGGATCCACGTTCAGCCACATAACACGAAGGGTTAAGGGGGACTTGGCTAGGGTAGCCCGAAATTAAATTTTCTTACATTTTTGCAATTTGCAGGTCAGTTTGAGTGCTGTATGTTGATCAAAACGACCGTAACAAACATGTATTTACAGAATTATAATCAGTGGAATCATCAATACAACTATAAGTAACAATTAACCTCAAATGTCATGACTTCATGAAATTGTAATTTAATAGGGCAATTAGAAGGTTGAGTTTAGATACTTTACATGTGACGTCTCGAAGCTTATGACACGTAACCCTTGTCAGACGATGACATTTTTTGGATCCCCTCCCTCCCCCTTAACGTGTGACTTAATTTATGGATGGCCCTATGGCGGCATCTACACCGCCACATGCGAACTACGCATCAAAGACCTGACGTCACATAACATCCTGACGTCACACAAATCCTGCAATTAGAGTTTACCGCGCGGCGGACATATATACAAGCTCCCGACTTTAACCTCTGGGCAGTTGCCCGCCAGACACGACAACCGTCTGGTTGGAGGATTCCCCCATTTCTATGGGGGATGAGTGAACTTTACACCCTGTTCCTCATACCCCTAAAGCCCCTTTGATATTACAACAAGTAGTCTTACCTTGCGACCCCTCAGGACTCACGATATACACCAGCTTGCCTGATGCGTTGGCAAGCTTAGCCGAAGCTTCGTTCAATTTCTAGAACAAATACGTAATACACCGTATTTTAATATAAAACATCGAGCATTAAACAGAGGCTTTGAGGGGCTCACGGCTAAGTAAAAGCCGTTCGGATCTAGCAATCAAAGTCAAACAACTTTTGTCGAAGTCGGACCGTGGATGGGTGAACATCTAATATCTATATCATACCAAGACCCTTTCGTCTCTGTGGTGAAGGGAGGGCGTTTTGGGGGACTGTCTCATGTAATTTTGATGTTCGAAAAGTGCTGATTCTCAGCCTAGTTTGAATAAATGACTTTTGAATGTTGAATTTGAATTTAGATTTTCGCAGAAATCCCGGCTGTCATTTATAGATCTTTATTTTTTACAGTTGTTGAAAGTCTGACAACCAGTCTTGCCGAGGGGTATCGTGTTACCCAGTAATTGGGTTGTGGAGGTTAGAAAGGCAACTGCCTAATTACGGCTGAATACTTATTTCACATGAACCAATTGCTCCATGTGAAATATGTATTCAGCCGTATCCGGTTAGACTAGAAGCCGACCCCAACATAGTTGGGAAAAGACTAGGCAGATGATAATCGAGCTTTAAAGAGAGACAGTGATACACGCAGGTTTACACCTTCAGGCTATTTTTTTATTTCGAATTTCATTCCATCAAAGTTAAAGTTCTAATTATGATAATTGACGTTAAACTCGAGCTCTCTTTGTCAATTTTCTATTAATAAAAACTTATCCGAAGTGGGAATAAAGTACAAAATACAATAACTGACTCGAAGGTTTAACCTTGGACCAAAGTAAAACAAGCAAAGTCTAAATTAATATGTATATATTTAAGTATTGGGGGGCCTGGTGACCTGTAACACATGTATTTTATGCCTTTTTCGGGTACCAGTCTCTCACAAATGTTAACCCATTTTTTTAGATTAAGTACTTTCTGTCCAAATCAACATTTGTGAAGAGAAAAAAAAAAAAAAAAAAAAAAAAATAGTTTTGTAATGAGACGAACGGTTCTAAAATCTATAATCTACGATAAATATGTAGATATACACTGGATTCTTCGTAAACAAAACGAACTAACAAACTATTTAAATAGCACAAAAAAATAACAATGTAGTAGGCATCCTAAAAATAATATGGCGTCGAATTTTTCCGCATCGGAATCGACTGGTAATGTACCCAGCGGCCAAGTTCCAGAAGTCTTGTAAAAAATAACGTTACCTTCGGTTGCCCCGCACTGTCACAGATGGCGCGACTGGCGTCACACAGCTCGCGCAGATGTTTCAACATGGCGGCCTGTCCCGCCGGGTCCTTAGTGCCGCATAGACTGTGAGAGTCTGGAAGATACATATCGGTTTAGATAGAATATTCTATATAAAACAGGAAATAAACGAGAGAAAGATAAATCGATTATTTTGAACAAATAAGACACTTAATATAAAATTAACATAGATTACACAAACTAATCCAAAGTAGCCAAAAGCCTAGTTATCGAAAAATAAAAGTAATATAAACAAAAAGAGAAATTAAAAAGATAAAAACTTATTCCAAAAAAAAAACACTATAAAGTGAAAAATAACTTTAATTTTGGGCATTAAGTAGATCTTTGGTTTGGTTTTGAATTTTCGTTTTTTGACTTCCGAAATGAAGTGGAAAAAGTACGTATTATTGAAGCTAACTCAAAAACTAGGTAAGTTTAATGGATGATACAAGAACATGTTATAGGCTGCGTTGCGCGTAATGTTGCAGCGGTGGACTGCTAGGCCAACGAGACAGTATAACATAACATAAATTAATTAATATAAACCAACCTTGTACTACTTGCGGTATCAGCTCAGTGATGGTTGTCATAGCCCGCTCCGCCGCCGGGTAGTCAGGATTCTTGGGACTATCTACAAGGCATATTATATTAAATACATATGTGGAAATAAATTAATTCACAAATATTATTTTATTATTTGTTCGAAATGTATCTGATGAAAATGTAAGCAAACACTGTTCAGGTTAAATACTTCCGCAATCAATCACTAAAAGGAATTAGTAAAACATTCATCTGTATTTACAAGGTTTCAACTTTAAATTTCATATTTTCCAACAATGATTGTTTTAATAACATGATTAAACTATTGTATTTGAAAAATCATCGAAGAAAGTGAGGTTATAAAGTTAACCTCAGTTGTCAAATTAAAAACTTCTTTAAGGTGATTTAAAATTAGAATCTCGTTCTACTTAAAATACTTATTTAAATCAAAGCTCTCAATTGTAACATTACAAACTGGCAACCAGAGGTATGTATTCTGATCGATTTATTTACATTTTTATAAGATAATTTTGAAACAGACCATACAGAATGTATTAGAACGGTGTGGTCATATTTAAGGTTGTGTACAGCCCATCAAACTGAACAACTTTCTCCATGGGTGGTCCCATGGTCACCGTAATCTCGAAAAAAATATCAACTGTCGCGAGCTGCGTCTGTTGCGTGTGTGCGTGTTCGCGAGCACATTCGCAAGAAGCTGGCAGTGTCATCACAACGGTAATGTTTCCCATTGATCGTCTTAGTTGTTTTAGTATATTTATGTGTATTTATTTGTACTTAGGTATATTTATATATAATTAGGTGTTTAAACAATATTTATAGTTTTTAAATAAATATTTATTCCTCAATTCTAGCTATTGCACCTACCACTGTTTGTTTCTGCATCACCCAAAGGTTGACTGGTAGAAAATGCCTATGGCATTAAGTCCGCCTCTGTACATTTGTGCTTGAAGTATTAAATAAATAAACTGTCTCATATAAAACTTCAATACCAACTCGACCCAAATGTAATGGGACAACTGATTATTTTAGAACAGAAATAAAAATGTGTTTATTGGCGTTGGTGTTTTTGCGATAAAATGTTGATCTCATGAAAAATTTGGTCAGTTTGATGACCACACCCTTAAATATGATCACACCCTTCTGATACATGCTGTATAAGACCAGAGCAAGGCCAAGAAAACGATTTATGAATAAAATTGTCTTTAAGATGAAATTTATGTCTAGAATGTAGATGAATATTGAAATGGCGCTGGATACTAAGATGTATAGAAGAAAAAAAAATGGTATATAAGCAGGAGGATTAAGTAAAGAAATACATAATATATCATTTTCATTATGGATGTGCACTTATTTACTATCCTCACTTACAAATATCTCTATTACAATGAGTTACCACCATACGTTAGAAAACCCAATTCTGGGTTAAGAGCGTTTATTCTGAAAGTGGGCAACGTCGCAAATAGATGTCAAATATTTCGTTGTTTTGATTAATTTGGCAATATTACTGTATGGAAATAAGAAATGTGGCTAACTAGCGAACTAGAATATTGAATAAGAAATGCAATAATTAATATCGTAACACCGATTATTTAGTTTTAGATGTAAAAAAGGATTTGGAAACATTTCAAATGCCTTTGTTACACCTAAAACGGGTACAACACCAAATTCAATATTATAATTGCAATTCATTATTAATATTCTAGTTCCCTAGCCACATTTCTTATTTCCATACAGTAATATTGGCAAATTATTCAAAACAGGTAAATTTTTGACAACTATTTGCGACGTTGCCAACTTTCAGAATAAACGCTCTTAAGATTGATTGGTCCTTTGAACTTAATGTTGATATATTGTTTTGATGATAAATTATATTTATGTTTTTAAAACTAGATGAGTTCGGTGTTCTGCCTATTCTGAGAAGAAACACCGAAACAAACACAGAGGCCAGTCTCTTTTAAAATTCAGACATTGGTCAGGCCATATGAGGACCATGGCGATTAATGGCTGAGATGGTCTTTTGAAACATACATTTTGGCAATTTATATGTAACATAAAGACTGAAAGAAAAATGGGCTTATGAAATTTACCTTGAGTGGCAGCAGTGAGTGCAGCGACTGCCGCGTTGAGCTGCGCCAGCGCACGCGATAGTTTGTGTTGCAGCGTCGCTCTGTCAGCTTGATTCGGCTTCTGACTTACCACCGGCTGATAAAGAAGATGAAAATAAGAAAAGATAAACAAAAAATGATTTTTGTCACAGAAACACGGTCCATATAAAAAATATAATTTAGCTCGAATGCCTACTTAGTACAACAAAACAAAATACATAATTAAAAGCAGGGATAGAAAGTATTCGGCAGCACTCAGCATGATGCTGTGCTATGGGGACCCAAAGCACAGCGCTGATTTTCAGTGGTCTTTCGAAAATGACGTACGGAACCCGAGTTAGGTATTTGTGACTTAATACCGGCTGCCAAATAAAATGGGACGTCCAGTTTGGCCCGTGAAACGAGCTCCAAAGCAAATTTTGGAACTCTCCAAAGGCTTCCCGAAACACCCCCATGTATGTTCAGCAATTATTTATAGTTAAGGAGCTAGACGGCTTTTAATTTTTTTAGGGAAATTCTCACTTCACTTCTGATTTTTTTTTTCTTTCTGTGTCTCAAATATGATCTACGATCGGTAAAAAGTACTATCTGTCTAAACAACAAAGTGACTAAAAGTTAGCACAAAGGGAACATTTTTGCTCGACAAGATACGTTCTAGATGATCAGTATTAAAAAAAAAGCAAAAAAGAAGGATGGCAATGACTCCGAAGTAGTTTTAAAAACTTCCACGGACCCTCAGCTTTCCAAAGCAATATAAATAATAGCTACTTTTCTGGACATTATTTGGGGAAATTGGAGTTCGAAAACGACAGGTAACGCGGAAAAAATTAATACTTGGAAAAGAACGACGAAAGAACGAAACGAAACGAAAGAAACGATTCCGAAAACGAAAACGAAACGAAACGACGACGACGACGACGGCGTTTCGATTACGAAAGTAATCATTAATAGAGTAATCCATTTTTCATGTACTTCCTTGCATCTAATTAAGCTGAAATTTGGTATTCAGATAATCTAGTAATTAACTGTCAGATACATTTTGACCGCGTAGGTATTGCACGTTAGTATGAAACAGCAGAAAAAGATTTTTTAGAATCATGTACTGAATCCATAGTAACAAGTTGCGTATCCCTGCCACCCTGTATAGTATTTATTAGCTAGCGTTACCTTCTTCATCTGCTGTTCAGCGGTATCCAGATGTTTCTTAGCTCCAGATACGCTGCTGACGAACTTGATGCGTTGCTTCTCTTGCTGTGGCGATAAAACCACATCTGTACCTAAAGGAAAATATTTACATGTCAATCGAATGTTATGAACTGTTAGGGATGTGAAGATGTTACTTACTAATAGGGAATATGAACGTAATTCAAAATTTATTTATTATTTAAATATACATTATTAAGGAGTCAAGAAACAAATTAGTAATCTTTAAAAAAAAAAAATTGCATATATACAATCAATTATTTTACTTTATTTTTTCTGGTGGAACGGAACGCAAACTCGAAACGCGTCGTCTTCGAAAGTGCCAGAAGTGGCCTCAAAATGCAAGTGCAATCTTTTCTTAGCAAACAGCTTGAATTCTCATTAAGGTAAGTTTATAAGTGCAATTTCTGCATGAATAAAGCAGAAAAACAATTTAACTTATATGATTTGGGGCTAAAAACCCTTAAAAAACAGATGTAAACAAAGCAGTAACGTGCCAAATGACGTCACATTCTGACCGCGGCACAAACGGACGTTTGAACAGTAGAAGAAAAATGTCAGAGTTTCATAATTTTTTTCAGCAACAAGCAGTAGTTGAATTTAAGTTTTATTAAAACACATATTTTTTTAATCACCCTGTATACGCTCTCTCGCTGTATAGGTTATAAAATATTTTATATGCAGATATATTTTATCACACAGTGATATACAAACATACAAAATTATCTACTTTCAAATTTATTTACTGACAGACAACGCACAGCCTAATCCGCTAGGCCTAGAACATTAAAACATTGAAACTGATTACCTCTAGTCTGAACGATAAAAAACCAATAGCATCGATATTTCTCGATATGTCAAAAGCATTTGACTTCGTAAATCATAAACTGCTTCTTTTGAAACTAAATCGTTATGGGATTAGAGGAAACGCACTACAATGGATAGAAACTTATTTAAATAATCGCCAACAATGCGTAGAAATATCTAGGCACACATTATCAGAGAAGAAAATATATAGATCCCCTTATCGTCTAAACTCATGTGGTGTTCCCCAGGGCAGTATTTTAGGTCCCTTTTTGTTCTTATTGTACATCAATGATTTGCCCAACGTAACCCCACACTCTTGCATTCTGTACGCTGACGATACTACTCTTAGCATTAAACTCACCGATGGTAATATCATCAATTACGTAAAAGAAATTAGCGACACATTAAACAAAATAATTGAATGGCTTAAAGACAACAATTTACATGTAAATATAAGTAAAACGAAACTAATACAATTCCAAGCTTATAATAGCACACGTCACCAATTGGAAATAAAATATGCAGATAATGCTGTAGAAGAGGTTGAAAGTGCGTATAGAAAAACTATGCGCTAAGGTACAAAGATTTGTTTTTGCTTTAAATAGAATAACTCGCGTGGCTGGTATCAGCGCAGCACTTAATGCGTATCATGGTTACGTAGCATCAATTCTTCGATACGGCATAATTATATGGGGAAATTCTGTTGATACTATTAAAGCGTTCCGAGCCCAAAAAAAAATTATTCGTTCAATGACTAAAGCACAACCATTACAAAGCTGTGTCCTAATCTTTAAAAAGCTCAAAATATTACCACTCCCATCTTTATATATATTTGAACTGTGTATCTTTGTACGTAAAAACATAGCTTTATTTCAGGTATATAATGATGTTTTTGTAAGAAAAAGCAGAAATACTTATAAAATTTGTGCACCTCAACAAAGAATTCAACTATTTTCTAATAATGTTTACTGCATGGCAATTAAAATATATAATAAATTACCCAATGCATTTAAGATTCTTAACTTTATGACATTTAAAAAGAAATTATTTAACTTCCTATTACAAAAGTGTTACTACTCAACGACTGAGTTTTTAAATGAAAGATTTGATTCTAAATTTAAATTAGATGACTACTGACATTTGTGCGAATTGAATAGAATTTTATTATTTATTTGACATTGTATATCTTTTTTATTATTTTTATTATTGTATTTCATTCTTGACATTATGATTACTAATAACTCCTGAGCGTGCATGTAACGGTAATTATTTTTTCCCTTTTTCTTGACATTTGTTTATTTGTTAATGTTTAATTTTGACATTGTCTTCTAATCCATATCATTTAAATTATTTTCAATATTTGTACGCTGGAAACAGCAGAATATTATGGATATCATATTATAATTTGTAACACCTTGTAAAACAATATTCTGACAAATAAATTATTATTATTATTATATATTAAATTTTCCTTAAAAGTTCGTTATAAAGGGGTGATTCTTGAGATAGGGCGGTGAGAGCAGGTACCTTAACCGCTGTAGGTACAAGAAAATATAACGGCCTTTGGAAACTGTCCTTAACTTTTCAGAAATTTTGATTTGCATTTACATATTTTTATAAAGTTGTACAGTTAGCAAGAAAACGGGCAATTTTCACAAAAACTTTTTTGATGCCGTGTGAGTGGATCCTGTTTCTTATAAGGACCAAAAATCTCTCGATATAAAAGACAGAACAAGCAAAAATCATTTCCCATACATTTCGTAGAAAATATGAGTTTAATTTACTTGTTTATGATGGATGGCACTTACTGCCCTGTTTCAAAAATCCTTCCTGTATGAGGGAAGGGAAAATTCATCCCCTAAAGGGGCTAAGTACGGATAACAGTTTATATGGAAGTTCGTAATTTTTGTTGATGAAAATCTCATCGGGCACACGGCTTGTCGCTAATAACTCACCACGTTGAGGTGTCTTGCAGGCCTGTATAAGCTTGTCGAGCCTGTCAGCAAGCTGTGCCTGCTCACTCAACACTTGCTGCTTCATCTCAGGACGCTGCGCAAGGTGCGGCGCACACGATGACGTCAGATCTGATGCTGTACTGCGCAGCTTCTCAGCTGCTGAGATGAGCAGCGTCTGGCAGTGAGGGTCACCGATGGTTGGAGCTGTTGTCTGTAGAAGAAATAGGTGGAAATTTTGCTTAAAAATAAGTTGGGTAGCGCAGCCTGGCTGATATGCTCGAAGTTGTAACCTATTTTAGATAAAAAGTCTTGAATATTGGCCGAGAATCCTGTTGGTTTTAGTCATATCTCTTGTCAGCAATGAAAAATATCAATCAACTTTTTTCGCACCACCCCTGTTAAAAGTTTGCTCTTTCAGAACCAGAATAATATTACAAAACCAGATTTGTCTTAAGACCCAGGTTTAAACCAACGAGACATTTTATATGTTTTACTGCTAGAAAAACTTGAGCACTACGGTGTCAGGGGTAAAGTATTGGCACTTCTAACGTCATATTTAAAAAACAGGAAGATGTTCGTGGAGATCAAAGCAGTGGAGTCACAGACAAATTCTTCAGGTAAAACTTGTCCAAGTGAAGAAACAATTATCTGTCTTCATCTTCTCACAAAATCTTTAACATTCACGACACATCCTACACACTATCCATCTTCCGGCAAACAAGTCGCACTCCGGTGTTGATGTCAGAAGACCATCGAGCAAATGATCGAGCATCGTAAGCGCCATCACTCGGGGCGATTTAGCTCGCGACACTGTGCGTGCTGTCGGTACGGCCAGTAGCCGGGAGCAGCTGTGTGACTGACCTGTGCAACAGTGAGCAGCGCCTGCGCGGCGTCGGCAGCGCGGGCCCCTCGCCGGTCCAGCTCGGCGGCCGCGCGGCTGTCGGGCAGGCCAGTAGCCGGGAGCAGCTGTGTGACTGACCTGTGCAACAGTGAGCAGCGCCTGCGCGGCGTCGGCAGCGCGGGCCCCTCGCCGGTCCAGCTCGGCGGCCGCGCGGCTGTCGGGCAGGCCAGTAGCCGGGAGCAGCTGTGTGACTGACCTGTGCAACAGTGAGCAGCGCCTGCGCGGCGTCGGCAGCGCGGGCCCCTCGCCGGTCCAGCTCGGCGGCCGCGCGGCTGTCGGGCAGGCCAGTAGCCGGGAGCAGCTGTGTGACTGACCTGTGCAACAGTGAGCAGCGCCTGCGCGGCGTCGGCAGCGCGGGCCCCTCGCCGGTCCAGCTCGGCGGCCGCGCGGCTGTCGGGCAGGCCAGTAGCCGGGAGCAGCTGTGTGACTGACCTGTGCAACAGTGAGCAGCGCCTGCGCGGCGTCGGCAGCGCGGGCCCCTCGCCGGTCCAGCTCGGCGGCCGCGCGGCTGTCGGGCAGGCCAGTAGCCGGGAGCAGCTGTGTGACTGACCTGTGCAACAGTGAGCAGCGCCTGCGCGGCGTCGGCAGCGCGGGCCCCTCGCCGGTCCAGCTCGGCGGCCGCGCGGCTGTCGGGCAGGCCAGTAGCCGGGAGCAGCTGTGTGACTGACCTGTGCAACAGTGAACAGCGCCTGCGCGGCGTCGGCAGCGCGGGCCCCTCGCCGGTCCAGCTCGGCGGCCGCGCGGCTGTCGGGCAGGCCAGTAGCCGGGAGCAGCTGTGTGACTGACCTGTGCAACAGTGAGCAGCGCCTGCGCGGCGTCGGCAGCGCGGGCCCCTCGCCGGTCCAGCTCGGCGGCCGCGCGGCTGTCGGGCAGGCCAGTAGCCGGGAGCAGCTGTGTGACTGACCTGTGCAACAGTGAGCAGCGCCTGCGCGGCGTCGGCAGCGCGGGCCCCTCGCCGGTCCAGCTCGGCGGCCGCGCGGCTGTCGGCCAGGCCAGTAGCCGGGAGCAGCTGTGTGACTGACCTGTGCAACAGTGAGCAGCGCCTGCGCGGCGTCGGCAGCGCGGGCCCCTCGCCGGTCCAGCTCGGCGGCCGCGCGGCTGTCGGGCAGGCCAGTAGCCGGGAGCAGCTGTGTGACTGACCTGTGCAACAGTGAGCAGCGCCTGCGCGGCGTCGGCAGCGCGGGCCCCTCGCCGGTCCAGCTCGGCGGCCGCGCGGCTGTCGGGCAGGCCAGTAGCCGGGAGCAGCTGTGTGACTGACCTGTGCAACAGTGAGCAGCGCCTGCGCGGCGTCGGCAGCGCGGGCCCCTCGCCGGTCCAGCTCGGCGGCCGCGCGGCTGTCGGGCAGGCCAGTAGCCGGGAGCAGCTGTGTGACTGACCTGTGCAACAGTGAGCAGCGCCTGCGCGGCGTCGGCAGCGCGGGCCCCTCGCCGGTCCAGCTCGGCGGCCGCGCGGCTGTCGGGCAGGCCAGTAGCCGGGAGCAGCTGTGTGACTGACCTGTGCAACAGTGAGCAGCGCCTGCGCGGCGTCGGCAGCGCGGGCCCCTCGCCGGTCCAGCTCGGCGGCCGCGCGGCTGTCGGGCAGGCCAGTAGCCGGGAGCAGCTGTGTGACTGACCTGTGCAACAGTGAGCAGCGCCTGCGCGGCGTCGGCAGCGCGGGCCCCTCGCCGGTCCAGCTCGGCGGCCGCGCGGCTGTCGGGCAGGCCAGTAGCCGGGAGCAGCTGTGTGACTGACCTGTGCAACAGTGAGCAGCGCCTGCGCGGCGTCGGCAGCGCGGGCCCCTCGCCGGTCCAGCTCGGCGGCCGCGCGGCTGTCGGGCAGGCCAGTAGCCGGGAGCAGCTGTGTGACTGACCTGTGCAACAGTGAGCAGCGCCTGCGCGGCGTCGGCAGCGCGGGCCCCTCGCCGGTCCAGCTCGGCGGCCGCGCGGCTGTCGGGCAGGCCAGTAGCCGGGAGCAGCTGTGTGACTGACCTGTGCAACAGTGAGCAGCGCCTGCGCGGCGTCGGCAGCGCGGGCCCCTCGCCGGTCCAGCTCGGCGGCCGCGCGGCTGTCGGGCAGGCCAGTAGCCGGGAGCAGCTGTGTGACTGACCTGTGCAACAGTGAGCAGCGCCTGCGCGGCGTCGGCAGCGCGGGCCCCTCGCCGGTCCAGCTCGGCGGCCGCGCGGCTGTCGGGCAGGCCAGTAGCCGGGAGCAGCTGTGTGACTGACCTGTGCAACAGTGAGCAGCGCCTGCGCGGCGTCGGCAGCGCGGGCCCCTCGCCGGTCCAGCTCGGCGGCCGCGCGGCTGTCGGGCAGGCCAGTAGCCGGGAGCAGCTGTGTGACTGACCTGTGCAACAGTGAGCAGCGCCTGCGCGGCGTCGGCAGCGCGGGCCCCTCGCCGGTCCAGCTCGGCGGCCGCGCGGCTGTCGGGCAGGCCAGTAGCCGGGAGCAGCTGTGTGACTGACCTGTGCAACAGTGAGCAGCGCCTGCGCGGCGTCGGCAGCGCGGGCCCCTCGCCGGTCCAGCTCGGCGGCCGCGCGGCTGTCGGGCAGGCCAGTAGCCGGGAGCAGCTGTGTGACTGACCTGTGCAACAGTGAGCAGCGCCTGCGCGGCGTCGGCAGCGCGGGCCCCTCGCCGGTCCAGCTCGGCGGCCGCGCGGCTGTCGGGCAGGCCAGTAGCCGGGAGCAGCTGTGTGACTGACCTGTGCAACAGTGAGCAGCGCCTGCGCGGCGTCGGCAGCGCGGGCCCCTCGCCGGTCCAGCTCGGCGGCCGCGCGGCTGTCGGGCAGGCCAGTAGCCGGGAGCAGCTGTGTGACTGACCTGTGCAACAGTGAGCAGCGCCTGCGCGGCGTCGGCAGCGCGGGCCCCTCGCCGGTCCAGCTCGGCGGCCGCGCGGCTGTCGGGCAGGCCAGTAGCCGGGAGCAGCTGTGTGACTGACCTGTGCAACAGTGAGCAGCGCCTGCGCGGCGTCGGCAGCGCGGGCCCCTCGCCGGTCCAGCTCGGCGGCCGCGCGGCTGTCGGGCAGGCCAGTAGCCGGGAGCAGCTGTGTGACTGACCTGTGCAACAGTGAGCAGCGCCTGCGCGGCGTCGGCAGCGCGGGCCCCTCGCCGGTCCAGCTCGGCGGCCGCGCGGCTGTCGGGCAGGCCAGTAGCCGGGAGCAGCTGTGTGACTGACCTGTGCAACAGTGAGCAGCGCCTGCGCGGCGTCGGCAGCGCGGGCCCCTCGCCGGTCCAGCTCGGCGGCCGCGCGGCTGTCGGGCAGGCCAGTAGCCGGGAGCAGCTGTGTGACTGACCTGTGCAACAGTGAGCAGCGCCTGCGCGGCGTCGGCAGCGCGGGCCCCTCGCCGGTCCAGCTCGGCGGCCGCGCGGCTGTCGGGCAGGCCAGTAGCCGGGAGCAGCTGTGTGACTGACCTGTGCAACAGTGAGCAGCGCCTGCGCGGCGTCGGCAGCGCGGGCCCCTCGCCGGTCCAGCTCGGCGGCCGCGCGGCTGTCGGGCAGGCCAGTAGCCGGGAGCAGCTGTGTGACTGACCTGTGCAACAGTGAGCAGCGCCTGCGCGGCGTCGGCAGCGCGGGCCCCTCGCCGGTCCAGCTCGGCGGCCGCGCGGCTGTCGGGCAGGCCAGTAGCCGGGAGCAGCTGTGTGACTGACCTGTGCAACAGTGAGCAGCGCCTGCGCGGCGTCGGCAGCGCGGGCCCCTCGCCGGTCCAGCTCGGCGGCCGCGCGGCTGTCGGGCAGGCCAGTAGCCGGGAGCAGCTGTGTGACTGACCTGTGCAACAGTGAGCAGCGCCTGCGCGGCGTCGGCAGCGCGGGCCCCTCGCCGGTCCAGCTCGGCGGCCGCGCGGCTGTCGGGCAGCAGCTGCGCCAGCCGCTGCACCTGAGACAGCAGCTCGGACGCCTTGCCGCAAGATGCCGCTGATAGATCCATCACCTAGACATAATGTTCTTGATTAATTTCACGTTACGAACGATTTTTTTTACGAAATTAAATCGTCTGAGGACCGGAAGAAAGTAATTGAGATCACAGAATATAGTGAATAGTTAAAAGAAAGGTCCACTCGGTTTATCCATAATAAACCGAGTGGATATAGTTCTGAAACTAATGATATATCTAAGTATCTGACACTACAGCAAAGTTAACAAAGGCTCTTCAAAAATTTTAGGTTTCTCTGTACATAAAATGAACGCAGTTTAAATTTAAATAAACCTCAAAAATCTAAATCTTAAGCCATTTATTCAAATTAGGCTGAGAATCAGCACTTTTTGAACGTCAAAATTACATAAGACAGTCCCCTGGCACACCCGCTCTTCACCAGTTCCTAGTGCTGTCGTGGGGACAACAAGTGGCACAACAAACTGTCCAGCAGCAGCACAGCTGTCTGTTCAGTTTATTATGCAGGTCGTGGGAATTGCTGGATGCAGACAATACAAGTCTGTTATGGCAATGTTTGGGGAGGCCTAACTCCAGCACAAACTTCTCAAAGCTATTCTGTAGTGATGAGAATATACAAAACCCAATTCATCTAAGGTGAACTAACCTGTTTCTCTTCCGCACTATGAGTCTTAGGTCCAGCTAGGACCATCATCTTGCCAGATGCAGCTGCGAACTTGGCTGCAGCTTCACTCAGACCCTGTAACGTAGTTACTTGTCTTTACTTAAACCTCGAGGATAAGACCTTGTCTTCCAGACCGGGGCAATTCAGATATTTTTGAGTTTGTAGTGTTCTTTTTGGAAGATGATTGTTTAAAAAAAAATGTAAAGAGAAAAGGAAGAAAGACAATACATTTATTTAGCACAGACTAAAACATACACAATATAAATACACAGCAGATAAAAAATAAAAAAAAAAAAAGTGTAATTTGCGTCGTAAGCAGAAATTAGATGGGGAGTGCGCAAAAAATGCCCAGTTCAACAACAAAAGAAGTTCAGTAAAACGTTTATTATTATTTTTTTAGTTTTTGGTTGTGGCTACCCCACATCAATTCGTATAGGTACTACTACTTGTTAATACAGGATGTATTATAACATCATCAACCTATACAAAGTCGATTCAATATCTATTATTGAAGCTAACTCAAAAACTACTCAAGTAAAGTTAATAATAAGTGAATTTATATAGGGCCACCGCGCCGGCTTCCTCTACCAAATGAAAAAAGTATCACGTACAAAGTGAAACATCATTATTTGTTTGCATTTATTATGTCCCTGGTGAATTCAGAAATTGAACCCTAAAATTAAAGAGTCAAGTTCATTCAAGATCTCGTTATTAATTCCACTTCTATCACTCACCTGCGGCTGTCCGGCATTCTCACAGATCTCGCGACTAGCTTCACACAACGCCTTCAAGTCTTGCGACACGGCGACTGCGCCGGGACCGGCTTTGATAGCAGAGAGTGCACGAGAATCTGTAAGGAGAATATTCGTTATACTCTAATGAAAAAAAGAAGGATAATTTGTAAATTTTTCAGAGAGAGTAAAACTACGGGTTATTCCACTAATCTCCCCCCATTGATGGGGATTTGTGGACAAGAAAATTCACAAATCCCCATTGATGGGGAGTGTCAATGGGGATTAGTGGAATAACCCAAACGTACATCCAAAAATATTTACTTATAAGACTTAAGCTGGGCATGCAAAATAGCATCAGCCTTTTTTAAAACCGTCTTCATCAACACTTGGGTAAAATAATATCCCACAGGGTCGATAGTAAAACAAACCAACAAAGTAAAAGGCCCAAAAATTCCCCACGTCTGACAGTAAAAAGAAGTATCTCAAAAAATCACAAAGAAGTTGTAAAAAGAATAACATATTTCCGGTTTTAATACTTACTGGCTACATACGAAAATCTGCTGTTACAAAGAAAAGTGCAATACCTACGCGGTCAAAATGTATGGAGCAGCAAATATTTTTTTTTTATAACCAACGAAAATTTACAATGCAGAGGGGTTTAGAATGTACTGAATCCATGGTATCAGTTTTCGCGTCGATGTCCCTGTCACCCTGTATAATCAAAGTACTAGTATGTATATTTTTTTATTAATATTTAGCGATCTTTTTAGATACTTCTCTTTACTGTCAGACGTGGGGTAGTTTTATATAGGAGATGAGTTCTCATTAATTTTTTTTGTTCATTATAATAAAACCTTTACTTACCATGTATAACTTCTCGCAATAGTTTAGGAATAGTTCCCACAGCTCGGTGTGCTGTTGCGTAGTCAGGATTCTCGCGATCTGATGGAGACAAACGAGTTAACATGTTAAAGGACAATTACCGAATGACATGTCTTAAGCGGGCACAAAGAAGTATTCAATGGAAACTGTGGTTGGCAACAATCGCACAACATTGTTTCCCACAACACAAAAATAACAGGAGTAAAAATACCCTAACGAAGCTGAGAGTCACTTGTTCTTCCCGTTGTTATGTTTTTTATTTTTATTGGGCCATATTAGGAACCTTCTGGTTACGCAGATACTGTAAGTCAAAGGTAGAACTTATTTTGGTTTATTTTTTACGATAGCAAGTTTTGAATGTTATAATGAACTTAATTTTTCTTTGTTCCTCTCAAACAGAGCATCTGCCATGTAATCTCTTCACCACCCTTGGTTGGCTGGTAGAAAATGCCTAAGGCATTAAGTCCGCCTTTGTAACTTTTTGAGTGTGGAAAGTTTAAATAAATAAATACTCCCACGATACCTTTACCATCACATGCACCATATGCACAATGTTTGCATGCGCACCAAAAATAAAAGTCGTTTCCCAGCAATTATTTTTGCACAAAGTTACTTAAATTTGATGGGCACACGTAGATGATGGCTTCGTGAAGGGTCTTGTTACACCCTGTATGTTGCTGCAACAAGGTGGTGCAACGTTGTTTCCCAATGAATACGCGGCTTGTCGGGGGTTGATGTGCACAGAGAGTCACAGATGACATAGTGGCACTTACCTGCAGTGGCGGCGGCCAGGGCGGCCACTGCGGCGTTGTGCTGCGCCAGGCGGTCTGACAGGTTGCGCTGTAATGCTGCCGGGTCTTGCTTCTCCTGAGTCGGTACAGGCTGCCGACAAAAATTCTTGGATGATATTTATCTCTGTGAGGTAGATATTTTAGTTAGCTATCCACAAGGTGGTACTGTCTCTTAGAATACAGGCTATCCTAGTCTAAGAGACAGAGTTATATACTTATTGTACATATCTTGCAACTTGTAATGAATTATAATGCACATTATAAATGTGTTTCTGTATTTTTTTGGTAATTAATCTTTATATTATTTATATTATAAGGTCAACGTTAAAATAAGGTATTTGACTGTAAAAAAAAAATGAATAATGGGAATACTTATTTGAAAGATGTTACAAAAAAAATTTTTTTTTTGGTGGAACAGGGGCTTGTGACTAAGTAATAACAGCGCGGGTCGATCGATCAGGTTAAGCTACGCTTGCCGCTGTTGGTCCGTAGATGGGTGACCATCTTTACATACCGAGACCCCTCCGTGCCTCGGAAAGCCGTTGGTCCCAGCTGTCATTTGTAGATCTGACAGTTGTTACGGGTCGTCAGAAGCGCGAAATTCTGACAACCAGTCTTACCACGAGGTATCGTGTTACCCAGTAACTGGGTTGTGGAGGTCAGATAGGCAGTCGCTCCATATAAAATACTGATATTCAGCTGCATCCGGTTAGACTGGAAGCCGACCCCAACATAGTTGGGAAATAGCTAGGCAGAAAAATGGAGAAGTTACACGCTTTTGAAGTTTCTTCTATCCATGTCACGCAAAACAGTAATTGTACATAATGACGCGAAGTTACTGTGGCGTTTTTGTGTTGTGACGTAAGATGTTAGTAGTGATGTCTCGTCTAGCATAGACTTAAAAAAACTTTTTACAAATAAAAACAACCGACTTCTGAAAAAAAACACTACAAAGTGAAAAATAACTTTAATTTCGGAAGTCGGTGTCTTTGGTTTTGAATTTTCGTTTTTTGCCACCGACTTCCGAAATTAAAGTTATTTTTCACTTTGTAGTGTTTTTTTTTCAGAAGTCGGTTGTTTTTTTTGTAAGAAGTTTTTATTTTTCACTTTTTAGTTGTGGTACCTACCCCATACAAATTCGAATACCAGTACCTGCTATGTAAATAACAGTCACAGGAAGTTATCATCATCCACATATACTAAGTGGGAAAAATACGTATTATTGAATGTTACTCAAAAACTATCCAAGCAAAGTTAATAAAATTTATATGGGACCAATCCGGGAGCATACCCTTTCATACAAAAAAAGAATTTTCAAAATCGGTCCATAATTGACGGAGAAATCGACGGACATACATAAAAAATAAAAATAAACTTACATACGCGTCGAACATATAACCTCCTCCTTTTTGGAAGTCGGTTAAAAACGGTCATACAACATCGCCGTTTTTTGAGACATTATAACTTTTTTTTTCTGTGGTTTCTCTTTTTTGCAGATTAGTCTGAGTGACGAGCGAAAGGTTGTTGACGTGTTATGAATCTTCATTTCATGTTAATAGCGTTTTTATTGCTGCAATTAAATCACTATGTTGATAAAGGAGAATAAATTTGTATAAATTGGTAATTACCAGACTCAGTTGGTGTTCAGCAGTATCAAGATCGTTCTTAGCTCCAGATAAGCCGCTGATGAATTGGAGGCGATGCTTCTCTTGCTGTGCTGATGGCGCATCTTCCAAATGACCTGTATTTATAAGTATTTAATACGTGAATGAGTACTGCAAAATACAGTTTGTGGCAAAAATAATAATTATGTTTTTCAATAATCGGATGACCATTTAGTTGCTACTGTTGTTAATGCTGCTTGTAAGGAAACAGAATCATGAGATCGCCCTTGATAATACAAGCAGCGTGAACAATAAAATCACTTTGTATAATACAGTCAGCTTGTATAATATAAAATCACTTTGTATAATGCAGTCACCCTGTACAATACAATCACACTGTATAACACTCTTCCTTTATAATACAATCACTATATAGGAACTACGATGATTTTGAAAACTAAATTACAATCAACTTACCATGTTGAGCTGTCTTGCAGGCCTGTACGAGCTTGTCAAGACTGTCAGCAAGCTGTGCCTGCTCACGCAACACTTGCTGCTTCATCTCAGGACGCTGCGCAAGGTGCGGCGCACACGATGACGTCAGCTCTGAAGCTGTACTGCGCAGCTTCTCAGCTGCTGAGATGAGTTGCTTCTGGCAGTGAGGGTGTCCGATGGTAGGAGCTGTTGTCTGGGGACGAAGTGGATGGGAAATAAACATGTGATTTGAGTCAAGATGAAGAATTGGTACTAAAAGCGCTCAAATCAGAAGAAAAGGCTTCGAGGCTGGAAATATAGCCAATAAGGCTAGATAAAAGTCCGGCGCGGTAATTACGTAACCCACTAACAGTAGCAATGGCTCTCATTTTGACAGTTCAGGAAAATTCATTGCGTTATACGGTGTTCAGACAAATTTCTTTACCTTATGAAGCGATAGATTAGTAATATTATAAATAATATGAAACTGTGTTACACAATTAGAGTGCGGGGTAGGGAATTTACCGTATGCAAGACAAAATACAGGGTGGCATACATCAACGCGAAAACCTTTACCATGGATGAAATCTACGCGGTCAAAAAATTTAACGCACCCTGCATTAAAATGTTTGGTCCCTGCATTAAACCTAGACGGTGTCTAGTTTCTTCTTTTTAGTTACTAACATTATTTGTAAGCAAAATTCTTGTTACTAACAACCTTGGCTTGCCTATGGACTTTTTTGTCTGAAATAAATGATTTTTATTTTTATTTTTTATTTTACTAAAATTGTTGGTCGGTTATAAAAATAAAAAATCTGCTGTTTCATACATTTTGACCGCGTAGCATTCACTTTCCTATGAAACAACAGTTTTTTTTAAATAACCAGCGTAAAATTTCAACGCCTGAATCCATGGTGAAAGTTTTCGCGTCGATGTCCCTGCCACTCTGTATTTTAAAAATGTTACGCGTCTGTGATGTTGCCAAGATTTGCGGAATAATGGCCGTATTTTCCCCCACTATTTGTCCCCAGCATTATCAGGAATGAGTAGGTTCATTTTGCGCAGTGATGGCCTAGTGGTGTGGCCGTCAGACTGCCAAGTCATAGGTCTCGAGTTCGCACCCAAGGCACGCACCTCTGACTTTTCGGATTCATGTGCGTATTGTATAATTATCACTTGCTTCAAAAACGGTGAAGAAAAACATCGTGAGGAAACTAAAATGAAATGCCTGAGATATATTTCTTGACGGCATGTGAAGCCATGTAAGAGGCCCATGTGCGGCTATAAAACTCTGACACCAGGTTAGTCCCTAACCACACGAAAAGAAGAATTAGGTTCATTCATGACAGACAAGACAAAATTCTAAAGTTCAATATCATCTTGCAATATGCTTGCAATTGCGTTGTTCGTGGGAAGCTTCGTGAGAGGGCATTGAGTGTTTGAAAACTGACCAATCGGTGACAAGACATAGGAACTCCATTAGCAGCTGAATCAACGTAACACTTAGCGCCAACTACGCGGAACTAATTTGACAGTTTTATTTCCTATTCCTTACCTGTGTTACAGAAAGCAACGCCTGCGCAGCATCGGCAGCGCGGGCACCTCGGCTGTCGAGCTCGGCGGCCGCGCCAGCATCCGGTATCAGCTCCGTCAGACGCTGTACTTGCGACAACAGCTCGCCCGCCTTGGCGCATGATGCAGCTGATAATGCTAGTACCTGGTGGTAAGAAAGTTATTTATTAATAAAAACTAACAGCGTCGGATTCACTCGCATCAAGATCCCTTCAGGAACCGTGCGTTTTCCATTTTAAAAAGTAACTAATGTCATTATCCGGCCCATGTATGTACTTTCTCTACGTAAAAAATCACAACGACTCAATGCTCCGTTTCTGCACACTTCCACGTTTATAATGGCAGCAACCTACAATGACGAATTCAGACATATTTACATGCTCTTTGAAAAGTTTTCTAACCTTTGGTATGAGACGATTAAGCTCTTAGACTAACGATCAATAGACGACTTTTCTGAGTTTATCTTGGACATTACTGACATCGGTGAAGGAAAACATCGTGAGGAAACCTGGACTTATAGTTAATATAAGTCTGAAATCACCAACCCGTCTTGAGCAAGCGTGGTGATCAATGCTCGTGCCTTCTCTGTATGAGAAGAGGCCTTTGCCCTGCAGTGGGACAGTAACAGGCTGGTATTCTTATAATAGACGACTTATATTTAGTAACCTAATTCACTTAACTATTCTTAAAGAGTCATAAAGAACCCTCTAAATTGCCTCGTCAAGCGCCGAACACAGTGCGCTGCGCGCTGTGCACTGCGTTCGGTGCTTGACGTGGCAACACGTTGTTTCCGGGTTCCCAACAAGCTAATCGTCATCCTGAGGTTGCCTCGTTGAGAGGAGAAACACATGTCCATTTCTTAGAGGGTTCTTTATGACTCTTTAAGAACAGTTAAGCGGATTAGGTTACTAAATATACATCGTCTATTGTATTTTATAATGAATTTCAGCAAAGTCACTCCTGAGTCATTTAATTGGTTTATATTTATTATTTTTTTATAGTGGAGTGTCATACATGTCCTCCTAGTTTGTTTATTAATGGTTATCAGCGAACAGCGCTGTGCACTACAAAAAAACACTAAAATCTGTTTGTAATGTAGCTGTTTGATGTTGTTATTTAATCAACTAAAATATAATTATTTAAGTAGATTTTTTAGGTCATTCTTCATCTTCATTGTAAGACAGTAAAATCATCAGTCTTATCCCATTTCCTCACCTGTTTCTCGTGAGCATCGTGAGCTTTAGGACTGACGATGTACACCAGCTTGCCGGACGCCGCCGAGAACTTGGCAGCGGCATCGCTCAGACCCTGCCACACAAAACATAATGCTTGCAAAACCTGCTATAATATTTCACATCTAGAAAAGACAATGATATCATATTCTTTGATCAAAGAAACTTTATTGTAACTGTAAAACCAAAACCACTCTTATAAAATAAAATAAAAACCGACTTCCAAAAAAACACAAAATATCTAATATCGGTTGCTTTCCACAAAAAATCTTGCTATTTATTTCTTTTACATAGCTAGTAGTGATATCGAAGTTTACTCAAAAACACTCTTAGCCGAGATTTAATAATAATAATAATTAATAATAATGGGACCACCCCTAAGGCGATAGATAGCCTTTCCAATAAAAAAGGTCAACGTGATAAATTAATTGAATTAATTTATTCTGTTCGGGAAACTTACGACTAACTTATTTACGGTGTTCTTAAAAAACATGAAATTTAAAGCCATTTACACGTTCCCGCTGATAAACATTTAAATAAAAGCGATATAAGGTCGGCACAAATTATTGCTGAATAAAAATTAAATAAATATTAAGAATCACCTCTCTTTTATGAAGTCGGTTAAAAATTAGTTCTGTTGGTCGCTAGCTCGGTAGTGATCTAAAAACTGACTACACTCACCTGCGCCTGCCCCGCACTGTCACATATCTCGCGACTCGCTTCACACAGTTCTCGTAAGTCTTGCAACATGGCGGCCTGCTCCTTGCCCGTCTTCGTGCCGCAGAGAGTGTGAGACTCTGCAAATACAATACACAAACACAGTATATTAAAATAATGGGATTTTTCCCCAAAACGTGCAGGAAATACTGTCGTATAAAATGAGAAATTATAGCCTCATACTAGATTCATTATTATTAATTGTGTCCGTATGGATTGAGGAGCCATGCCTCAAGTTTCAACGCGGGTACTACCAATATTTAGTAGTATATTAGCCGATTTTGAAGGCCCGATCCTGGAATTTGTAGTAAAACCCTTAAAAAGTTACAGGACGTTTAAGGTAAGTAATTTTTGGACTCATCATCGGTGTCGTAAGGGATAGGAGCGTAACAAGCACCGCGCGTTTGCCGGGCGACTCCGAAACGTTCTTTTGGTTTTTGGAGTTATAGGTGAAATTAATAATTTCTGAAAACAGGTTTTCAGTAACTCCGGTAACTAAACAAAAGATTTGCTATGAGACAGATGGGTTTTGGATTTTTGACGTTTTCCACCACTTGTCCACATGTGACACGCAAAGTGTCTAAACATTACACTCAGAATCACACTAAATTGTTAAGGAATGTTTATTTTATTAATCATTTTTGAAATACTGAATGTGCAGGATGTTGGATTACGCCAATATTTAGTAGAAATTTCTACTAAATATTGGTGCTAATGTTATCCGATCCGATTTGATCAACTACTTTAGTAACTACGTACATATACTTTCTATAGACCGTCAAGATTGAGGAGCCACATAACTTGTGTTGCATTAGCGAAATTATATAGTTTTTCCATTTTATTTTTATACTAAAATTACAACAGAATTACTACAAAATTATACTAAAAACATGTTGTAATTGGTTGATTATTTTCTGAGAAACAGCGCGGTGGATTTATCTCAAATTCAGCCGTACAAAACCCATTTTTTTTTGTAGAGATTACGCATATTTACCGAATTTTCAAAAATATCCGTCAGCTAGGTTTCGAGTTCTAAGGAGACTCCTCGATTCAGACATCTGAATCAGCCACCTTAAACGTCCTGTAACTTTTTAAGGGTTTTACTACAAATTCCAGGATCGGGCCTTCAAAAGCTGCTAATTTACTACTTAATAGTAGTACCCATGTTTAAATATGAGACATGGCTCCTCAATCCATACGGACACTATTAATTTTATGTACAAATTCTATATGCTTGCGGAGCTTGCAGTAGTGATTGTTGCACTGTTGCATATACATTTTTGCATGTTACCTTTAGCATAAAACCAGTGTAAGCAATTGTTGGTGAGTCAAAATATAAAAAGAAAAAAAAGGTATTTAGGGGAATTTCCATCTAAGTAAGAAATATACTTGTGTTAGGAAGTTCCGCTCTTCCACTAGTTACAACTTACATTATAAGCCATTGAATAGACCACAGAACATGTGGAATAGACATTCCATTTCAGTAGGTATTAGGAAAAGAGTGATATAAAACAAAAATAAAAACAAAGTAATCATAATTATAGACGCGCGGGGGTGCGTATGAGTGCGTGCGCATGAGTGCGTGCGCAAACAAATATATAAATAAATATTTATTGGATGGGAAAGAGAATCGCAAACGAACATTACACACGACGACTTATCTTTTTCGTAGGGCTTATATATTGCAACGATGGTTATTGTATTTTTTTGACGCGTTAAATGGAAACAAAGTTCGGTAACGGAAAATGGAATATTGCAAAGCTGCTGACAATGCAACATGACAATGTTCCGTATTCTTTGCAAATGAAAACCCTTACAAAAAATGTTAATGACGTCCTGCTCGGGGTGATTTTTCCGCTAAGTATATGAAAATGTCTCACCTTTCACAAGTTGCGGCATCAGTTCAGTGATAGTTCTGACCGCGCGGTCTGCTTCCGCGTAGTCGGGGCGCTCGCGATCTGTTACAACATAAAAGGGTTCAAAAGAAACTCGAAATTATACGGAGACAAATCCATACTCAGGGCTGCTGAAAATTTGTAAGTGGTTGGTTGGTTGTTAGCCTAGAGGTCGCAAGCGGTCCTGAAGAGCATCCTGGGTTCAATTCTCCAGTCGGGCAAAGTGTTATTGGGTTTTTCTACCAGGATTTTTGTTTTGATGGCTATAGTGTCGCCCCCCATGGCATGGAACTTAAAATAACTGGCGAAATGTGGGTGTACTATATGTACATCTCTGCCTTACTCTTGGGGGGTATAGTTTGACCTCACCGCTGTACACGAGGCGGGAGGGGGTACGCCGTGAGCGTTGACGAATGAGCGGTCTGCACTGCCCCCCGCGCACGTGCCTCAGGCGCGGTACAGCGGTTGAGGTTAAACTATACCAGGTGTGTGTTATGTACCCAGTAACTCAGGCCTACTCAAGGATCACCCAGGGTTAGTGTTCGCACTACCGCCACACTAAGCCGACGAAGCAGTAAATGACATTTCCATTGAAATACACAAAATAGATTTTTCTGAAATCCACAGCATTTCGAGTGTTTCCTCACCTGCAGTGGCCGCGGCGAGTGCAGCGACTGCCGCGTTGAGTCGCGCCAGTCGGTCTGACAGGTTGCGCTCTATTGCTGCGCCGTCTTCTTGCTTCATCATTTGACAGATCATGGGCTGCCAAGACAAAAACTACGTTAGTTCAGGTGAAAAGCTTTAAAAATATTAAATTTTCTAAGTGTCAGAAAAAAAAGTGCAGATACACAACACACTAAACAGCAGCAAACACTACTCGTATTTGTCGCGCGGTTATGATGATATGACGTTGTACATCTTCATGACAGTGTTTTAAGATTCGAGTAAAACTGTTTAGAATCTGTTACGAGCTACAAGCTGTTCCGTCAAGGAGAAAAAGTCGTAGTGGAATATATTAATTATTAAATGTGTTCCATTCAAATAGCCTCTTGATTTTAACATTTTGTATACCTACATGAGCAAGTTACAAACACCACGCGTTCAACTTACTATATTCAGAGTTTGCAATAAGTTTATAATAAAAAATAAAAATAACTTGTACTATTAACCTCTTTGAGCTGTTTTTCGGCCGCATCTAGTCGGTCCTTAGCTCCGGACACGCTGCTGATGAACTTCAAACGCTGCTTCTCTTGTTGCTGAGCTGATGGCACATCAACCCAGTTGCCTGTGTGATGTAACTCTGTATGAGAATCTTCGTAAGCGTATTTCATCATATACCTAGTGCCAAGTCGTATAAAACTATACGTTTAAAAACAAGCCGTAGACCGTTTGGTGAGTGGATCGACTAAGCACACAATAACGCTGTATAAGTTAAGTAGGTATGTAAAAACACGCTGTATAGTATGTACATCAGCTTGTATGAGATTAGGATGGCTCTGAAGCGTCTTAAGAATAACAAGGCGCCGGGTGATGAGAGAATTACGGCCGAAGTCCTGAAGGCCGGTGGAAAACCCGTTCTTAAGGCCCTCTAAAAGCTGTTCGATTCCGTCACACTCGAGGGTAAAACGCCACAGGCATGGAACAGAGGTGTGGTGGTACTCTTCTTTAAAAAGGGCGACAATGCTCTGCTTAAGAACTATAGGCCCATCACACTTCTGAGCCATGTCCACAAGCTGTTTTCAAGAGTCATCACGAACCGTCTCGCGCGCAGGTTTGACGACTTCCAGCCTCCCGAAAAAGCCGAATTCCGTAAAGGCTTTAGCACCGTAGACCACATACATACGCTGCGGTAAGTTATACAGAAGACCAAAGAGCATACCTGTACCTGTCCCTCTGCTAAGCGAAGCTAAGCCTCTACAAAGCCTTCGATTCGATCGAGACATGGGCTGTGCTGCATTGTCTTCAACGATACCAGATCGACTATCGGTACATCGAGGTGCTAAAGTGTCTGTACGAAAACGCCACTTTGTCAGTCCGACTCCAGGACCAGACCTAGAAACTTATCCTTTTGCGGCGAGGTGTGAGATAGGGAGACGTTATCTCTCCAAAACTGTTCACCACTGCACTGAAGGATGTCTTCAAGGTTCTGGACTGGAAAGGGCTAGGCATCAACATCAATGGCGAGTATATCACTAACCTTCGGTTTGCCGACGACATAGTTATTATGGCTGAGACCATGGAGGACCTCAGTACAATGCTCGATGACCTCTGTAGAGCCTCCGAAAGAATGGGTCTTAAAATGAACATGGATAAGACAAAGGTAATGTCAAATGCCCATGTAACACACACTCTCATGAAGATCGGATACGCTACGCTCGAAGTTGTGGACGAGTATGTTTACCTAGGACAAACTGTCCAGCTAGGTAGGTACAACTTCGAGAAAGAGGTCAATCGTCGAATCCGCATCGGCTGGGCAGCGTTCGAGGAGCTTCGCAATCTCTTTTCGTCCCAAATACCGCAGTGTCTTAAGACGAAAGTCTCTCAAGTACGCCGCGTAAACCGTAAAAGATACATAAAATGTATACAACACAGGATTGTTCCTCTTAAAAAGTTAAACAAAAAAGTCCGCGATGGCATATTTATGTCTATCTTCGAAGTATGACCACAGTAACCATAATTATCTTTCAGAATTTGATTAAAAAAAACATGATTTCCGAGTCTATTTTGACCGGTATTATATTAATCATTATTCAAGAAAATATGTTATTTAAATTTGGAATTTAATTTAGATTAAAATATGCTATAACATCATATCATTTAAATTAATAGTTTAAAAGATATCACAGATTCAAAATTACGCGTAACAAAATAATTATGGTTGACGGCAACGCAAGCGCTGCGGTAGGAGTCAATGACCTTTTCCTCGGCTATTAGGTATGTAATCTCAGTAGTAGGTTCCCGTGGGATATTTTGCGACCTCCACGGTTAAAAGCTAGTATTATATATTAAATTAAAAGAAATAAAACCTAGCCTATATTTGTTCTTACTCTCTCCCTAGGTGAAAACAAACAAACATATATCAGTGTACAGTGGAAATATTAATATTTTTTAATGTCTAAATCATTTTAGTTTTCGGCCGAAAAGAAGACCGAAGCAATTTTTTTTAACGTCTTTTATCGTACTTACCACCTTGTGGAGACTTGCAGGCTTCCACGAGCTTGTCGAGACTGTCAGCAAGCTGTGCCTGCTCACTCAACACTTGCTGCTTCATCTCAGGACGCTGCGCAAGGTGCGGCGCACACGATGACGTCAGATCTGATGCTGTACTGCGCAGCTTCTCAGCTGCTGAGATGAGCTGCTTCTGGCAGTGAGGGTCTCCGATGGTTGGAGCTGTTGTCTGTGGAAGAAATACGTGGAAAATTAGCTTAAATGGCTTCGAGTCAGGGATAATAACGCTAAGTACAAATCAGAGCAAAAATGTGGCATAACTTCTTCCCGTAACATAGAAACATCGTGAGGTGAATCAAAACGTCCTAGAACAAGGAGCTCAAAGACTTGTGATATCTGCTAACACCCATTGTGTCCGCGCTTGGGATGTATCGGCGTAATCCCCACAGAGAGGACGCCTGTGTACAATTGCAACATAAGATATTCTGGAAGTACAGTATCTAATTTGAAAAACAACGTGCCTGCGGTATTTCTGCTATCGACGCAATCACGAAAGCAAAATTCCGTCATGTTTTCCTACTCCGGTTGGTCTCTGTAGCTTCGTAATCTCACACATGAAAGACGAAAAAATTTACAAAAGTCATCTCAGAATATCCTTCTCACCTGTGCCACAGTAAGCAACGCCTGCGCAGCATCGGCAGCGCGGGCACCTCGGCTGTCGAGCTCGGCGGCCGCGCCAGCATCCGGTATCAGCTCCGTCAGACGCTGTACTTGCGACAACAGCTCGCCCGCCTTGGCGCATGATGCAGCTGATAATGCTAACACCTGAGAAGAGTAATTCTTGATGAGGTGGTACTGTGTCACAGTTTTAAACCAATAAAAACACTATCCTCCTTCTAGGTCAATCGGGTAAAAATATCAGTCTCATCTCATTTCCTCACCTGCTTCTCGCGCACTTCGTCAGCTTTAGGACTGACGATGTACACCAGCTTGCCGGACGCCGCCGAGAACTTGGCAGCGGCATCGCTCAGGCCCTGCCACACAAAACATAATTCAACAATGCTTGCAAAACTAAAAAAAAAGTCGACTGTTAAAGTGAAATTTCAACACACTGTGCCTTTTTCTGCGACGGATTTAGGTGCGCAATGGAGTGTATTGAACACATGTGCTTTTTACTTTGCATTAAAAGTGTGATTATTTCTTAAACCTCAGCAGTTCAGAAAGCCCCCATGCCTTTTTATGCCATTTTTTTTTTGTGTATTTATACTATTATTTGTTTTTGTCAAAAAATATAAATTATGAATGTACTATTTCTTTTTCTTTATTCAGCTGTTGGGTGGATTCGAGCCAGGCACAAAAAAGCGAGCCCATCTGACAACTGTCACAAATACATGTTACAAAATAATATGTTAATGACATTTATAAATTTATAAATTTGTGCCTTAGCAAATATGTTGAAAATCATTGTTTCATGCTCGTGCGCATTTGTAAAATTTTGCATACTTGCATCAAAATTTAATATTTTTCGGTCGCTAGCTCGCCAGTAAGTTTTCAACTGATCGCAACTCACCTGCGGTTGTCCCGCACTTTCGCAAATCTGTCGACTCGCTTCACACAGTTCTCGTAAGTCTTGCAACATGGCGGCCTGCTCCTTGCCCGTCTTCGTGCCGCAGAGAGTGTGAGACTCTGCAAGTACAATACACAAACTCAATATGAACAAATAATGGATATTGTGCCAGAAAACGTGCAGACTACTCGCGTATTTAGATTCATTGGATTGGAAACGGACATTAAACACGTTACACATTAATAACTTTTCTGTAGGGTTTTTCGATTGCAAAGATTCTTATTTTATATTTTAGATGCGTTAATTGGACACAATATTTATCTTAAATACGGAACATGGAGAATTGCAAAGGTGCGAGCAACGTGACAATGGTCTGTATTCTTTGCTCGGAGTATTTTTTCCGCTAACATGGACATTACTGACCTTTCACAAGTTGCGGCATCAGTTCAGTGATAGTTCTGACCGCGCGGTCTGCTTCCGCGTAGTCGGGGCGCTCGCGATCTGTTACAACATAAAAGGGTTAAATAGAAACGCAGAATTATTGTACGGAGACAAATCCACACTCGGGGCTGCTGAGAATTTGTAATTGGTTGGTTGGTTAGTTGGTTGTTAGTGTAATGGTCGCAAGCATCATGGGTCCAATTTTCAGGTCGGGCAAAGTGTTATTGGGTTTTCTACCAAGTTTTTTTTTTTTAAGACAATTATCTCGCCCCACATGACGTGGAACTTAAAAATAACTATAATAATAATAACTATATATAACTTTAATAATAACTGGCGAAATTTGAGTGTATAATAGTTACACCTCTGCCTAACTTTTGAGGGGTTTAGTTTGACCTCACCGCTGTACACGAGGCGGGAGGGGGTACGCCGTGAGCGTTGACGAATGAGAGGTCTGCACTGCCCCCCGCGCACGTGCCTCAGGCGCGGTACAGCGGTTGAGGTTAAACTATACCAGGTGTGTGTTATGTACCCAGTAACTGACCGACTCAAGGATCACCCAGGGTTAGTATTCGCACTACCGCCACACCAAACCGACGAGGTTTAGGAGGTAGTGTAGGAGTAAAAAAGATTGAAAGACACAATAGTTATTTATGCTACAAGTGCAGAAATCATCTTACGCACGTGTATTATGCAACGTTTTACTATGCATTGTGCGAGGAAATTAAAAAAAAACAAGCGAGCCTTAGTAGAGCGAGTATATAAATGATATAAACAACATTCATGACTTTGACTTTTTATCTTTGACTTTTAACTTTGACTTTGAATTTTAAACTTTGACATATTACGAGTATTTTGGACTTTCACTTTCACTGAATTTGACTTTTTGACTTTGAATTAAAAAATTGAATTTAATTAGAATTGAAATTTAAAAAAGAACAGAAAAGTAAAAAGCACTAGTGAAAAAATGTTACACTTTCCGCACAAATTGGCTGCTTGGAAAACGCTGTTTTCGAGGAAATGCATTGTAAAATAGATTATTCTGAAATTCACAGCAATTCGAGAATTTCCTTACCTGCAGTGGCCGCGGCGAGTGCAGCGACTGCCGCGTTGAGTCGCGCCAGTCGGTCTGACAGGTTGCGCTCTATTGCTGCGCCGTCTTCTTGCTTCATCATTTGACAGATCATCGGCTGACAAGACAAAACCAACGTTAGTTCGAGGTAAAAAACTTTACAAACAGTCCAAAAGTCTGACAACGTGTCTTACCAAGGGGACCTACCTACCTACGTTACCTAGTAACTAGGTTGTGGAGGTCAGATAGGCAGTCGCTCCATGTAAAATACTGGTATTCAGCTGCATCCGGATAGACTGGAAGCCGATACTTGGGAAAAACGCAAGGACATGATGATGATTATGATGTGAGGAATCTAAGTATAGACAGTTTGACAAGTATAACCTTCACAGGGTCCCTGAATGAGAAAGTTACAAACACCACATATTAAACTTAATATGATCAGAGTTTGAGAGCTAGTTTCTATCATGAAATTCACCGACCACACCGTGGTTTAACCAGACACGATAAATCGAATGAACCCCAAGATTTCCACTAGCCCCTGGAGCCTCATGTTGCATGGGGCTACAGCGGCCATTGCATATCAGAGTGTAGACCGGGGGGCGCGGTGATGGTAAGGAAGACGTGCCCTTAGGATATGGAAGGATTTGCGAGCCGTACCCGATATACATCCTAGAGGAAGCAACAGAGTTTAAGAGCAAATTTCATTTTTTTTTAAATACTGGTTCTGCTAACCTCTTTGAGCTGTTTTTCGGCCGCATCCAGTCGGTCCTTAGCTCCGGACACGCTGCTGATGAACTTGAGATGCTGCTTCTCTTGTTGCTGAGCTGATGGCACATCAACCCAGTTGCCTGTGTGATGTAACTCTGTATGAAAATCTGAGCGTATTTGTCTATGAAAGTCTGAGTCGTATAAAACTATACGTTTAAAAACAAGCCGTAGACCATTTGGTGAGTGGATCGACTAAGCATACAATAACGTACATACTTAACTTATACAGTAAGTTAAGTTATACATGAATCATTAGAATAATTTTGTATAATACCTACCACGCTTTGTATGAAAGATCACACTGAATTAAATTATGACAAAAATTTGTAACATATTGGATGAGGTTGATTTGTTTTTTTTTATCGCAATTAATTGTTTACTAGTATTTTTTAAATTGAAATTTCACTTCTATCACGTGTACAGTACTGCAAGCGCATTTTTTTACGTCTTTAATAGTACTTACCACCTTGTTCAGACTTGCAAGCTTCCACGAGCTTGTCGAGACTGTCAGCAAGCTGTGCCTGCTCACTCAACACTTGCTGCTTCATCTCAGGACGCTGCGCAAGGTGCGGCGCACACGATGACGTCAGATCTGATGCTGTACTGCGCAGCTTCTCAGCTGCTGAGATGAGCTGCTTCTGGCAGTGAGGGTCTCCGATGGTTGGAGCTGTTGTCTGTGGAAGAAATACGTGGAAAATTAGCTTAAATGGCTTCGAGTCAGAGATAATAACGCTAAGGACAAATCAGAGCAAAAATGTGGCATAACTTCTTCCCGTAACATAGAAACATCGTGAGGTGAATCAAAACGTCCTAGAACAAGGAGCTCAAAGACTTGTGATATCTGCTAACACCCATTGTGTCCGCGCTTGGGATGTATCGGCGTAATCCCCACAGAGAGGACGCCTGTGTACAATTGCAACATAAGATATTCTGGAAGTACAGTATCTAATTTGAAAAACAACGTGCCTGCGGTATTTCTGCTATCGACGAAATCACGAAAGCAAAATTCCGCCATGTTTTCCTACTCCGGTTGGTCTCTGTAGCTTCGTAATCTCACACATGAAAGACAAAAAAATAGACAAAAGTCAGCTCCCAATATCCTTCTCACCTGTGCCACAGTAAGCAACGCCTGCGCAGCATCGGCAGCGCGGGCACCTCGGCTGTCGAGCTCGGCGGCCGCGCCAGCATCCGGTATCAGCTCCGTCAGACGCTGTACTTGCGACAACAGCTCGCCCGCCTTGGCGCATGATGCAGCTGATAATGCTAACACCTGAGAAGAGTAATTCTTGATGAGGTGGTACTGTGTCACAGTTTTAAACCAATAAAAACACTATCCTCTTTCTAGGTCAATCGGGTAAAAATATCAGTCTCATCTCATTTCCTCACCTGCTTCTCGCGCACTTCGTCAGCTTTAGGACTGACGATGTACACCAGCTTGCCGGACGCCGCCGAGAACTTGGCAGCGGCATCGCTCAGACCCTGCCACACAAAACATAATTCTACAATGCTTGCAAAACTAAAAAAAAAAAACAACTGTTAAAGTCAGTTTTCAACACACTGTGCCTTTTGTTGCGACGGATTTAGGTGCGCAATGGAGTGTATTGAACACATGTGCTTTTTATTTTGCATTAAAAGTGTGATTATTTCTTAAACCTCAGCAGTTCAGAAAGCCCCCATGCCTTTTTATGCCATTTTATAAATTTGTGCCTTAGCAAATATGTTGAAAATCATTGTTTCATGCTCGTGCGCATTTGTAAAATTTTGCACACTTGCATCAAAATTTAATATTTTTCGGTCGCTAGCTCGCCAGTAAGTTTTCAACTGATCGCAACTCACCTGCGGTTGTCCCGCACTTTCGCAAATCTGTCGACTCGCTTCACACAGTTCTCGTAAGTCTTGCAACATGGCGGCCTGCTCCTTGCCCGTCTTCGTGCCGCAGAGAGTGTGAGACTCTGCAAGTACAATACACAAACTCAATATGAACAAATAATGGATATTGTGCCAGAAAACGTGCAGACTACTCGCGTATAAAATCCTTAAATTCATTGGATTGGAAACGGACATTAAACACGTTACACATTAATAACTTTTCTGTAGGGTTTTTCGATTGCAAAGATTCTTATTTTATATTTTAGATGCGTTAATTGGACACAATATTTATCTTAAATACGGAACATGGAGAATTGCAAAGGTGCGAGCAACGTGACAATGGTCTGTATTCTTTGCTCGGAGTAATTTTTCCGCTAACATGGACAATACTGACCTTTCACAAGTTGCGGCATCAGTTCAGTGATAGTTCTGACCGCGCGGTCTGCTTCCGCGTAGTCGGGGCGCTCGCGATCTGTGACAACATAAAAGCGTTAAATAGAAATGCAGAATTATTGTACGGAGACAAATCGACACTCGGGGCTGCTGAGAATTCCTAATTGGTTGGTTGGTTAGTTGGTTGTTAGTGTAGTGGTCGCAAGCGTCATGGGTCCAATTTTCAGGTCGGGCAAAGTGTTATTGGGCTTTCTACCAAGATTTTTTAAGGCAATTTTCTTGCCCCCCCATGGCATGGAACTTAAAATAAACTGGTGAAATGTGGGTGTACTTAGGTACACCGCTGTGCATGAGGCGGGAGGGGGTACGCCGTGAGCGTTGACGAATGAGCGGCCTGCACTGCCCCCCGCGCACGTACCTCAGGCGCGGTACAGCGGTCGAGGTTAAACTATAACAGGTGTGTTGTTATGCACCCAGTAACTCTGACCGACTCTAGGATCACCCATGGTTAGTATTCGCACTACCATCAGACTAAACCTCGTCGGTGTATTGTGGCGGTAGTGTAGCAGTAAATAAGATTGAAAGACACAATAGTTATTTATGCTACAAGTGCGGAAATCATCTTACGAAAGTGTATTATGCAACGTTTTACTATGCATTGTCAAAATCAAAAATCAAATCAAATATTCTTTATTTGTAAACATAGGTTACAACAGTGTGCGAGATGTTACAATTGTTATATTATAGTTTCTCCATGTTTTGCCATTTGGCGTACAAATATACATTTATGGGAGGCTTTCGCCAATTAAGTAAATTAATATAAAATAAAATAATTCAGTAGTATCAATGTCAATTTTTTTAAAGTAATTTAATTAAAATATAGTAATGTCAGGTAATTAATGAAAATATTTAACGAAATGTAATAACGTCCTTTAATATAATGTCAATAAGTTAGTTAAGAAAAAATAAAATTGACATTGTCCACAGAATTACTACTTAATAATAAAGTCATCATGTAAGTCATGCTAAGAGTAGGTATAGAAATATTATTATGTCAAAAAACTGTCATCAAAATAGTCACTGAGACAGTAGTAACATTTCTGTATTAATATGTTACGTAATTTACACTTGAAATTTACGAATAAAAAAAAAATTAATTATAAAAATTGAATCAAAATTTGTCATCCAGATACTCCTTGACTGAATAATATACTTTGTCATTTAGGAGCTTAAAAAGATTACTTTTGAATTCATTATAATTCTTACCATTTCTAATATGACAAGGTAATTTATTATACAATTTTGGTGCCATTGCATAGACACTTTTATAAGCAAAAGCAGTTCTGGTGGTTATTGTTTTTAACATCTGAGCGACGTTGACTTTCTACATGATTAAACAAATGTACATTGGTTTTTACAAACATCAAAACCTCATAGATATACAGTGACGGTACTGTCAGAATATTTAAGTCCTTAAAGTGTGGCTTACATGTGTCTGTTGTTCTTAATTTGCAGATGGCACGGATGCATCTTTTTTGTGCCAAAAGTACGGAGGATATATTTGTAGCATTACCCCAAAATATGAGTCTATACCTTAATGTGGAGGCTACATACCCGTGGTATGCCGTTAGGAGGGCCGTTTTGCTTGCAACTTTACCCAACATATTAAGGGCATAAGAAAACCGGTAAAGTCTCAAACAAACATGATCAACTTGAGCCTTCCATGTCATATCATTGTCAATGTGCAATCCTAAAAACTCTGTAGTGTACGTTTCTAGTACTGTGTCTCCTTTGTATCCGATTTGGTACTGTGTCGGTTCTCTTTGTCGAAGTTTAAAGTCCATTATTTTAGTTCTAGTTAAATTGATTTTAAGGTTGTTGTCATTTAACCATTCTATGATTGACATCAGGTCGGTGTTTATATCTGATTCAATTTCTTTCAAATTACCCTTGTCGAAAACAATAGTGCTATCGTCTGCAAATAAACACATCTGATGACAAGTTACATTGGGGAAATCATTTATATAGCAGATAAAAAATAATGGACCTAACACAGTCCCCTGTGGAACACCATACGAAATTGTTCTCGTACTTGAGGAGTATATTGTTTCAGTTTTTGACTTGATGTTGACTTGGCTAATCTGAGTGCACTGTTTTCTACCTTCTAAATACGATTGTATGAGGTATCCAGCACATTACCTCTAATGCCGTAGCTATAGAGCTTTTTTAATAGTAATTTATGGTCAACATAATCAAAAGCGCGCGTCATGTCCATGTACATTGCTACAACCGGCTTTCTGTTGTCCATGTTGTGGTGTATCTTTTTAAGGAAATTGTACACTGCCATATTAATAGTTTTATTTTGCCTGAATCCCATTTGTTCCTCACAAAAAATGTTGTTTCAAGTTCGAACGTTCTCAAGAATTTTTGAAAATATAGGAATTAACGCTACAGGTCTATAATTGCACATTTTTGTTTTATCATCTTTTTTGTGTAGTGGCTTGATAATCGATATTTTTAGAGCTTCTGGAAAAACTCCATTGTGTATACAAGCATTTATTATATCACATAACACTGGCGCGACAATAGGTCCTACTGATTTGATCACACTGGTCTTGATGTCATCATACCCTGTACTGTTTTTGTTTTTGAGGTTCTTTATTATAGTTATCATTTCATTTGGGACTACTGGTTCCATGAACATAGATTTGTGGGTTTTTAAAACATTCGTGTTATTATAAGTTTGACCCTTTACATTAGATTGAACTAGGTCTATGAAATAATCATTAAAATTTTGCGCAATAATTTGAGGGTTTGTAATAACATTTGTTGTTTACCTCAATAGTTCTAATGTGTGTTTTCGGCACGTTACTTTTCAAGTTGTTTATTATTTTCCAGGTAGCTTTAGACTTATTGTTACTGGTTTCTATGTAGTAGCTGTTTTGTGCTTTTTGTGTCTGTTTGATAACGCGGCTGTACCTGGCGCTAAATGTTGATAAAGCGGATTTTGTGTCTTTGTTTGGGTTTAACCTATATTGCCATAGCAAAGACCGTCTCTTTTTGCTGCAGACTCTAATGCCCGGCGTGATCCACTTTGGTCTATAAGTTGTCGGTATCTTGCATCTTATTATTGGGAAACATAGGTCGTAGAAAAGTTTGAATAATTCAAAAAACGCATTAAACTTTTCGTTAGGGTTATTTGCTTCAAAAATTTCTGAAAAGCTCAAGCTGCCCATGCATTGCCTAAACCGATACATGTTTTCTTTGCTGTAATCGCGTTTTTTAACATAATAATATTTCAATGCACACGTTTGTTGTACCGGAAACTGCATCAATTGCGCTAAAAGATCAGATACCCCCAATTCTAGTATCTCACTATTACAACCCCGTATATTGTGAAAAATATTATCTAGGCAAGTACCACTACTGGGCCTAGTGGGTTTCTTTATTTCGATTTTAAGATTAAACTCTTTTAAGAGACATTTAAATATAGAGGAATGCTTAGTTTTTGTAATATATCAATATTAAAGTCACCGCAAATTATAATTTTATGTCCATTTCTATAGCAGAGTTGTCCTAATATATACGTTAAATTGTCAAAGAATATTTCCATTTTGTTTGGTCCTGGCACTCGATATATACATACTATTGTAATTTTATGATCCGTTAGCTCAACTGCACAGCATTCAAAAATATTGCAGACATTTGCCACTTTCACAAAATCTATCTCTGTATATCTAATATGGTTGTGTATTAATATACAAGACCCACCGTTCCGTTTTTGCCTAGTAAAGGAGGTAGCTAAAGTGTAATTTGGAATGTTCAAAAGATCAACATCGCTCGTCGCCATATTGTGTTCTGTAAAACATAAGATATGTACATATTTGCCACTGTTTGAAAGAGTGTCTATAAATTCCGTTATTATTTCACTCTTAGCAAGCAGTCCATTTATATTTTGATGTAATATACGTAGGTTATTGTACACGAAAAAGATTGTTGTCCGTAGAAGTTTGGCGAATTTGACATTTTTTTATTACGGGGAAATAGTATGGCATAGTCCCTGTTTTTTGCGGTAAGGGGTTAAGTACTGTTTTATTCTTAGTATTAGTCAACATTTCTACAGTCTGAGACTTAAAGTAGTAGGGCATTGTACCCTTTTTAGGTATACTGTTGCAATTCAAATTTAGGGTATTGTTTTTTTGGCTTAGGTTTTTCATACTCTTCTTTATTTCGGAAAACTTCAAAAATTTGCTATCATAGTCATTACAGTCAATTACATAGTTAATAATTTTACAAATATCCTTAAGTTTAAGATTGTTGCAATTTATATAGGAGCAATTTTTGTAATTTTTACATATTTTCATTATGGAATTATTTAACTTGTTTACATCTAGATAATTGTTGTTAGTTGTATTTAGTACAATAATGTTGTTGCCGCTAAAATACTCTATAATTTTTTGAATTTGTGCAAACACTGATTTTTGGTTGTAGTCGTTTTCACCAAGAGATATTACAAGCTTGTCATTGGTTGCTAGATTTATACTTCTATAGTTTTTTACTATCTCACTGCTCAACGCATTTGGCTTCGTTTCGCTTGTAATCGCATACTTCTCATATTGTGTTGTTTTTCTTGAGTACATGAGAGCTGAGGCAAGGCCTACACATTGTTGAGCTCCGAGGATAACAAATTTTCTGTAATCTGCAGGTTTTTCTTTCTTTTTGATTTCATAGGACGGTATTATCTGCAATTTCTGGGTATGTGTAGTACTTGTTTTCTTTGGCGTTGTCAGTTTCACTTGTAGTATTTCAATTTGTTTTGTTAGGCTTGTTATCTCCTTGCTTGCTTCATATAATTGTTTTTGCAAGTCGTTTATTTTTCTATGTAAATTTGCAAATGTATAGTTGTGGTCGCTTTTAGTATTAGGTGTTGAGGTTGGTGATGAAGGGGTAAAGGATACGCTGCTGTTTTGGGGCAACACAAAACGCCTTGAAGTCTTTTGCATACTGTTTGGTTTATTAGGAGTCGTCGTGGAATGACATAGTGATTTTAGAGCGGAGATTTGAGTAGTAAGATTTTAATTTTGAGTTCGCAAATCATTATTTTCCATTATAACGTTTTCTAATTCGCCCTGTGTAGTAGAGAGTTCTTGAGTTACTGTTGATATTCTGTCTTGCATTTCGGAGTATGATGTATTATCAATTAAAGTACCGTCTATACTCTTGGACAATTTTTGGTTTGGAGGTAGTTGTGACGTATCTGTCGGACTTAGGTACGAAACGTCCATGTCTATTTCGCTAACATTGAAATTTAGTCTTCGTCGCTGTTGTATGTTAACGTTGTTATAGTCCTCCATGTTTGAAATTGATAGAGAAAATTTTATAAATACAAAAAGAGCTGTCTCCACGGAATTCGAACCGGCGCACTAATGTTTCTGGATCAGAGGTATCCAACACTCGGCTAAGTTCACGTTACCAATTGTCATGAAATCGCGAGGTACTCCCAACGTCCTGTGCTTTTGTTTTCATTCGATAGATGTCATTAGTTGTGTTATTGTGGCGTTGTAGTTACCATATGTTCTAAGAGATGGTGCTGTATTCACTATTTTCAACAGAATGATTTGCCATTATTGATCTATAATAATATCAGAAAATCTATCACTTAACTGTTTTTAAAACCGTGACGTTTGTTTTATAGTTTAAGGTGTTGTAGTTTTACCACGCACTTTGTTTTTCCTTTATTTTAGAGCACAATGTCCAATATCACATAAATTAATTGTTGCCGTTATTTTTTGTTTTTTGGAATATTTTAAATTTTACGCACTAATCACTTTGTACTTCACCTTGTTCATATCTAGTTCAGTTTTATACACAATATTCAGCACAATTACGGCACTTTTAGTCACTTTTACTATTTTTAATACTCAAAATTAACGCGGATACGATGTAAACAGTGGCACAGTGGCGCCGCCATTTTTCCAACTCTCCCATTGTGCGAGGAAATAAAAAAAACAACCGAACCTTACAGTAGTCGTGTAACATCTGACATATTGGCTGACGTATATAAATGATATAAACAACATTCATGACTTCGACTTTTTGTCTTTGACTTTTAACTTTGACTTTAACTTTTTGACTTTGACTTTGACTTTAACTTTTTGACTTTGACTTTTGACTTTGACTTTTTGACTTTGAAATTTTTACTTTGACGTTGAATTTTTGACTTTGACATTTAGACTATGATATTGGACTTTGACTTTCACTGAATTTGACACTTTGACTTTGACTGACTTTGAGATTTTGACTTTGACTGAATTTAACTTTGACTGACTTTGACTTTGACCATCGTCATCGTCATTGCGGGCTAACGAAGGAGTTAAAAAAAAAAAAAATACAAAAAAGTAAAAAGCACTAGTGAAAAAATGTTACACTTTCCGCACAAATAGGCTGCTTGGAAAACGCTGTTTTCGAGGAAATGCATTGTAAAATAGATTATTCTGAAATTCACAGCAATTCGAGAATTTCCTTACCTGCAGTGGCAGCGGCGAGTGCAGCGACTGCCGCGTTGAGTCGCGCCAGTCGGTCTGACAGGTTGCGCTCTATTGCTGCGCCGTCTTCTTGCTTCATCATTTGACAGATCATCGGCTGCCAAGACAAAACCAACGAGTAAAAAACACAAAAAATTAGTGCAGATACACAGCACACTAAACAGCAGAAAATGCAATGTATTCGTCGCGCGGTTATGATCAAAGCATATTCGGATGAATTAATCGAAACTTGATTCTTTATGTCTTGATCAAATATTCTCCGATTATTTAGTTTAGTATTATGATGTGAGGAATCTAAATATATGCAGTTTGACAGGTATTACCTTCACAGGGTCCCTACATGTGTTAGTAAAAAACACCACGCATTCAATTTAATATAGATATGTTCTGAGTTTGAGAGCCAGTTTCTATTACTAGTATATAGTGGTTTAACCAGACTCGATAAATCGAATGGACCCCAAGATTTGCACTAGCCCCTGGAGCCTCATGTTGCATGGGGTTACAGAGGCCATTGCATATCAGAGTGTAGACCGGGGGGCGCGGTAATGGTAGGGAAGACGTACCCTTAGGATATGGAAGGATTTGCGAGCCGCACCGGATATACATCCTAGAGGAAGCAACAGAGTTTAAGAGCAAGTTTCTGTAAAAAAAAAAAAACTGGTTTTGCTAACCTCTTTGAGCTGTTTTTCGGCCGCATGCAGTCGGTCCTTAGCTCCGGACACGCTGCTGATGAACTTCAGACGCTGCTTCTCTTGTTGCTGAGCTGATGGCACATCAACCCAGTTGCCTGTGTGATGTAACTCGGTATGAAAATCTGAGCGTATTTGATCATATAATATCGCCACGTCGTATAAAACTGTACGTTTAAAAACAAGTCGTAGACCATTTGGTGAGTGGATCGACTAACCATACAATAAAGTACATACTTAACTTATACATTAACTATAACAGTTATACTAATACACTTATACTGTGTGTTAAGTTACACATGAGTCATTAGAATAACTTTGTATAATACCACGCTTTGTATGAAAGATCATAATGAATTACTTTATTGCAAAAATATGCAACATATTAGAGAAGGTTCATTTGATTTTAAAATATCACAATTAATTGTTTACGAGTATTTTTTTAATTGAAATTTCGTGGGCAATTTTTTTACGTCTTTAATAGTACTTACCACCTTGTTCAGACTTGCAGGCTTCCACGAGCTTGTCGAGACTGTCAGCAAGCTGTGCCTGCTCACGCAACACTTGCTGCTTCATCTCAGGACGCTGCGCAAGGTGCGGCGCACACGATGACGTCAGCTCCGATGCTGTACTGCGCAGCTTCTCAGCTGCTGAGATGAGCTGCTTCTGGCAGTGAGGGTCTCCGATAGTTGGAGCTGTTGTCTGTGGAAGGAATAGGTGGAAAATTTGCTTAAATGGCTTCGAGTCAGAGATAATAACGCTAAGGACATATAGCAATGAGGTGAATCAAAACGTCCTAGAACAAATACATGTAATATCTACTAACAACCATTGTGTCCGCTTGGGATGTAACGACCCAATCCCCACAGAGAGGAGGCCTGTGTACAATTGCAGGATAAAGTGTTATGAAATTACCGTATTTATTTAGTAAAACACACGCCTGCGACGTGTGGCGGCATCTACATCGCCACATGCGAACTACGCATCACACTGACATCACGCGAAAGTGTGCATCACACAAGCAGCGTTTACCGCGCGACGAGTATACAATGTCGTCCATGGGCATGTGCCGCCCGTATTTTTCTGAATATTCATCATTGTCCCGCTATGATTTTATGGACTTACACTTGTGTTTTTTTAATAAGTACTGTTTTTTTTTATTTAAAATATGTCTTCACCTCCATTTTTATTCATAGTCGACAAATTTTATCAAAAAATGTGTGTAAATCCGATAACATAACTCATAAGCTATTAGAAATAATAAACAGAATCTAAATCGAGCCAATAACATCGGAATTAGGGCAAACGCTACAAAAATAATAATTGAATAACATGAAAAATATTAAAGATAGACGGGTCCCTTTTAAAGTTAATTTTCGATAATTATTCATGAATATTCAGAAAAATACGAGTGGCACATGCTCATGGGCGACATTGGATATAGGTACAACGTCCCGGCATCAATCATCGGGCAGTCGCCCAGACATAACACCAGTCTAGTCGGAGGATCCTCCCTTTTCGATAGAGGATAAGTAAACTTTACACCCTGCTCCTCACGCCTCTATACTAGTGACCCCGAGTATGAACGTCAGCGCAGCCTTCATGCAACTACTTCAGCGTGACGTCATCATTATCGTCATCACTCCCGTAAGCTTTTGTGAGGCGAGTCACACCCACGGCTTCAACGGGTATCTTGACCACCAGCATGCAGCGAACGCGCATTCCGCCCTCAGCCTCATCAGCAACCTTGATACACTGCCGACCGGTCCACAAGCAGAGCCCTTCAACCCTCTCCTGGTCGACGCCAGCAGTCAGCCACCACCCAGCGCTGTACCACATCCGACGCACTGGATCATGACGCAGCGCCACCCCGACTCACTGGGGAATCACCGCAGACAGTTCCGACTCACCGTGAACTATGCGGCACCCGGTTCCGACTCACTGGAACCTCAACTGGTTCTGGCAAGAATCGTAAGATACAAGACTCAGCCAACTATCGACCTGCAGTGTCCGGAGGGGAGAGGGATGTGGCGGCATCTACATCGCCATATGCGAAATACGCAGCACACTGACGTCACGTGAAATCCTACATCGCGCAAGCAGGGTTTACCGCGCGATCAGCATATACATAAATATAACTTCCCGACATCAATCGTTCGGCAGTTGCCCACCAAACACGACACCCGTCTGGTCGGTAGATCCTCCCTTTCAATAGAGGATGAGTGAACTTTACACCGTGTTCCTCATACCTCATTTCTGCAATCGACGTAATCACGAAAGTAAAATTCCGCCATGTTTTCCTACTCCGGTTGGTCTCTGTAGCTTCGTAATCTCACACATGAAAGACGAAAAAATTTACAAAAGTCATCTCAGAATATCCTTCTCACCTGTGCCACAGTAAGCAACGCCTGCGCAGCATCGGCAGCGCGGGCACCTCGGCTGTCGAGCTCGGCGGCCGCGCCAGCATCCGGTATCAGCTCCGTCAGACGCTGTACTTGCGACAACAGCTCGCCCGCCTTGGCGCATGATGCAGCTGATAATGCTAACACCTGAGAAGAGTAATTCTTGATGAGGTGGTACTGTGTCACAGTTTTAAACCAATAAAAACACTATCCTCCTTCTAGGTCAATCGGGTAAAAATATCAGTCTCATCTCATTTCCTCACCTGCTTCTCGCGCACTTCGTCAGCTTTAGGACTGACGATGTACACCAGCTTGCCGGACGCCGCCGAGAACTTGGCAGCGGCATCGCTCAGGCCCTGCCACACAAAACATAATGAAATTATATTTATTTCTGTAAAAACTGTATGGGTAAAAGTGTCGTGGAAGATCGTCACAGCCACTATTAAAATGATTACTTTTGTTCAGTATTTTAAAATTAGATGGCGATGGTTGATAGATCCCTGGAGGAAATGCCGAAGCAAACTCTTTGAAAGTTCAAACATTATATTATTAAGATATTAAGTGAGTCTATCGACGCAATATTGCTTGCAAAACTAAACATAAATCAACTGCTTTGTTATTTTATATCTAAAAAACAGTGATATTATTATTCTTCGATGAACGGTGACTATTGGAAGTGTAAATTCCACATCTTCGTAGGTGAAGAGGTCTTTGTCTTTACCTGTCAGTAACAGGCTGGTCTTATTATTTTACATAAAAAGTAGTGAGAACCACCTCTTTTATTTACCTCGGTTATTTTATTTTTATTTTTTATCGCTTCTCGCTAATATAATCCACACTCACCTGCGGTTGTCCCGCACTTTCGCAAATCTGTCGACTCGCTTCACACAGTTCTCGTAAGTCTTGCAACATGGCGGCCTGCTCCTTGCCCGTCTTCGTGCCGCAGAGAGTGTGAGACTCTGCAAGATTATTATGGCTTAGGAAGGTGCATACAAATATGTCCCTATATTGATTATTACAAAAAAATATTGCGTTAAAAACTGAATTACGTTTTAATCAAGTAAAACTAAATATTCAGTGTTACATGATTAATTATTGCAATTCCATAATCATTATTTCAGTGCACGATAGAGCGATATTACATAATTAAATTTAGTAGTATCGACAAATTAGTCAAAACAGAGAAATATTGAACAACGTTTCACGAGACGTAGATATGTATTATTGTTTAAATTAAAAAAAGAACAAGTAATCGTAAAATAAATAAGAAGAAGGACTGACCTTTCACAAGTTGCGGCATCAGTTCAGTGATAGTTCTGACCGCGCGGTCTGCTTCCGCGTAGTCGGGGCGCTCGCGATCTGTGACAACATAAAAACGTTAAAAAGAAACTCGGAATTATACGGGCATAAATCTATACTCAGGGCTGCTGTTGTAATAAATCTAGACTCAGATATCATCCAGGGTTCCAGGGGCAAGCAGAAAAAGGTGCTACACATTATTCGGGTCGGCAAGATTCGGCACAGTCGGGTGGCAAAAGCAAATAATATATATTTAAGTGTTCGGGACAAGCCGGTCGACCTAACTCCTGAGTCAATTAACTATTTTGAGTTGACACGTCGAAAACATGATTCAGCTATTATAGATGCCGAACGGAGTTTGACCATCGGTTCGAGCCGAATATGTATAGCTTAGTTGTTCAACACATACTGTCGAATCAAATGTGCCCCCCTGAAATTCACAGCATAATTTGAGCGTTGCCTCACCTGCAGTGGCCGCGGCGAGTGCAGCGACTGCCGCGTTGAGTCGCGCCAGTCGGTCTGACAGGTTGCGCTCTATTGCTGCGCCGTCTTCTTGCTTCATCATTTGACAGATCATCGGCTGACAAGACAAAAAAAAGTTAAGTTATTTCGACGTCAAAACAGCCATATACTTTTCCAAGTTTCAGAAGAATTTGTGATGCACATACATAAACAGTAGTAAATGCAATGTATATGTCGCGCGGTCATAATCAAAGCTAGTTCAGGTGAAATAATCGAAACTAGATTCGTCATATCGCCGGAGTTCTGATCAAATAAATAGTCTAGTCTAGTAATGATGCGAGAAATCTAAGTAAAGACAGTTTGACTAGGTATAACCTTCACAGATGCCTGCTACCTAAATACTTGTTATGATGCCAACTGATTTTTGACGATCCATACGTGTGATTAAAAAAAATCGAGTAAATGTGTAACAGCACGATTGACTTCGTATTTTAGAAGCAAATCTTTAAGACTAACAGTTTTTATTGATGGATAAAATACAGCATATCGAGTGATAATTTAAAAAAATCGAGCAGATCTGTAGGCATGTTAACAAATACTACGCTTGTTCTCAAACTTATTCAAGAGCAACTTAAAAAAAAAAAAGTTTCGAATGTAAGTTTAAAAAAAAATACTACCGCCCTTGCTTCACACGATTTTTACGGTATAGCAAAACATGGAGATTTATTTATTATGTGTAAGTTTAATGTTAATTTATTGTACCATATAACAGTCCGGAATAAATTCTCTCAAATGTAAAAACACCGGATCAGAATCCGTTGCTTAGTTTAGAAGATCAACGCAGTCACACAGACAGACACGAAAACCAACTTTATTATTTATATTATGTATAAGTCGCAGTAAGATGGATATAGCCGTGATATACTTATATCCCTAGGGATATACCGTATTAAAGTTATATGAAAATTCAAAATTCAAAAGTCATTTATTCAAACTAGGCTGAGAATCAGCATTTTTCGAATGTCAAAATTACATAAGACAGTCCCCCAAAACGCCCACTCTTCACCACTTCCTAGTAGCTTAGCTGAGAAGAAGAAGTGGCGCAACAAACTCCCCGAAAGCGGTTCATTACTGTCTTATTAGGAATATAACAATGATAGGAGCACGATCTAGTAATTAACTATTATAGGGCACTCTGACCCGATAGGTTAGGTTAGAACTGTGACCAACCACGCGCGAGCCGAGCGAGCAAAGCCGAAAGAGCGATATGTCGAAATTGGTCGCATTAACAAAATTAGGGCACTCTGACAGTTATGAACCGCTTTCATATAACTATATTACGGTATACAGGGTGGCAGGGACGTCGACGCGAAAACTGTTACCATGGATTCAGTACATGATTCTGAAACCCCCCTGCGTTAACAGTTTTCGCGTCGATGTCCCTGCCACCCTGAATAGCTATATCCCTAGTGAGATAACTATATCACGGCTAAAACCATCTTAATGCGACATATAGATAAATAACTTATACTGCCAACCTCTTTGAGCTGTTTTTCGGCCGCATGCAGTCGATCCTTAGCTCCGGACACGCTGCTGATGAACTTCAGACGCTGCTTCTCTTGTTGCTGAGCTGATGGCACATCAACTAAGTTACCTGTGTGATATAACTCTGTATGAGAATCGTGGCTTATTTAAACATATATGGCCACGTTGCATAAAACTATACGTTTAAAACAAGCCCAACCATTTGGTGAGAAGTTGGTAAGTATATCGATTTTGCATAAAATAACGCTGTATATGATAAGTATGTAACAATATTCTGAAGAACACGCTGTATATAATCATTATGTAGGTATGAAAACACGCTGTATTCAATCATTCTGTAAAAGTACAGTGTACAGAAACATTTTGTTTAATTATCACGCTTTAATACATAATTTTGACTAAGAACTCGCAGTAACATTTTGAGCAGTATTATAATTAAGACACTTTTACAAGTCAATTTAATTTTGAATTTATTTTACATGAGCATTTTGTGCCTAAGTTTAACTTTAAATTTATTGAAAGCTCTATGAATTCCGCCAATAATTATCTTTATAGTGACACTCACCACTCAGTCCCGGCTGGCACGCATGCACCAGCTTGTCGAGACTGTCAGCAAGCTGTCGCTGTGAGCTCAGCACTTGCTGCTTCATCTCAGGACGCTGCTGTACGTGTGGACCGCAGGACGCCGTCAGATCTGATGCTGCGCCGCGAAGGTTCTCAGCGGCTGAGATGACTGCGGCTGAGCAGGTGGGTTCTGATATAGTTGGACTTGTTGCCTGTATGTGGGATAAAGTAGAAGAATTAAAAGTATTTTAAAGAAAGAAAAATAAGTTTATTTGCCACAGAAACACGTGCATAAAAATATATATAAAACTCGAGTAGATAACAAAATAATAACAATACAATAACGAGCACAAGACAGAAATAGTCGGCAGCTGCTGGCACGTCATGACTGTGACAAGAAGGCTACCACTCAGCATGATGCTGTGCTATGGGGACCCACAGCACAGCGCTGATTTTCAGTGGTCACCCGAAAAAAACGTACGGAAACCAAGTCAGGTTTAAAGAATTGTACATAAATATAAAATAAAATAAATAGTACTTATAATATAATACTTATAATATAATGCTATTATACAACCAACAGTATGAATAAAATGATTAAATAACATATAACTAATTATCCGCAGGCATCACCGTGCGTGCATAAAACATGTTCCCACCTAAAACACCATTATCTATCAATACAATGTTTTGTCTCGCTCCCACCATCACCACCATTACCAACACACACACACACACATCACCATTACTAATGTAGAATGTAAAAAAATACAATAGACGACGTATATTTAGTAAACTATCCGCTTAACTGTTCTTAAAGAGTCATAAAGAACCCTGTATGAAATCGACACGTGTTTCACCTCACAATGAGACATCATCAGGAGGACGATGGACTTGTTGAGAACCTGTAAACGACGTGTTGCCACGTCAAGCGTCGAGAGAAGTGTAAAGAGATACAAAAAAATTATTGAAGAGTGTGATTTAAGTGCGAGTGTGAGAGTGTGTGACGGTTGACGTGGCAACACGCCGTGTCCGGGTTTGCAACAAGTCAATCGTCATTCTGAGGATGCCTCATTGAGAGGTGAAACATGTGTCGATTTCTTATAGGGTTCTTTATGACTCTATAAGAACAGTTAAACGGATTGGGTTACTAATTTTACGTCGTCTATTGTATTTTATAATGAATTTCCGCAAAGTCACGCCTGAGTCAATTAACTAATGTAGAATATCTTTAAATACACGTAACTGCTGCATAAATGTTTTGATGAATAAGAATTTTTGGACCAACTATGAAATATGGAGAAATGATCGGCAGTTTCATACAACCATACAACAATGCGATACCTAGACTCTTCATTATCGGGATTTCAGAGTTGGTCCCATAGTAACAGTTGTTCATTTTCATGACTACTTTCAGCCCCTTAAAGATAGCCAATAATTTAATTACTACCCTGTAAAAAGATATGCTATACCTAACTCTAACCTAACCCTATAAAAATACAGTGAGCTATTTTTTTTTAAGGTACTCAGGTAAATCTTATACTATTAAATGAGCAATATTTGTCTAAACATTTGTAATCACGTTCTCGAAAACGGTTTTAACAATTTCGATGAAAGTTGCAATACAGAGGTTTATGGGGGCGAAAAATCGATCTAGCTAGGTCTCTGGGAAAATTAGTTTTCTCTATTTTCATCCGACCAGAGCTTGGTCACCCAGGTACTGAATATAAATAGAGAATTGCAATTATAACACTGAATTTGATTTTGTAATCGTTTTAGGTGTAAAAAAGGCATATGGAAAGTTTCCAAAGTTTTTTTCCTTTTGTGAAAATGAAAAATGAAAAAAGTGTTTATTAGTTTTAACAAGTTTCCTTACATAACTAGGTAGTGATTGGAGCCTCCTTTTAAGCTAATAAAGCCTGTATTAGGAGACTCCGCTCTTCCATACATTGTTGGTATTAACTATAAACTTGTATATTTAAAGCAATAATAAAAAAAAATATATAATAAAGGAATCTAATCTACGAAAACTATGGATAATTTATAAGTTAGGCTAATAAGTGCTTTCAGAATTCAAATTGTTTGTAATAGTGTAGCTGTGTGTAATAGTGTGATTGTGTGTAATTGTGATTGGGTTGTTGTATTCAGTGTTGTGTTTTAATGTGTGGTATGTGTGTTATGTCATTATGTGTATGGGTGGGAGTACCTATATCATGAGCGAATGAGATTGAGCCTTAGGATACTATTAGCGTATTATATTTATAATTATATTTATAACAATAATGCCTCTGTTTCTTCATAATTAAGCGGTTTTATCCATTGAGCTAAGATTTTTTTACATTCATTTAGTTTTTTATTGTATACATAAGTTTCCCCATTACATTTGTTATAAAGCTGAGCAGACCGTTTTTTAAATTGGTTGCTAGCAAATTTAGTTTTGGTTTGAGGAACATCTGCTACTAAGTCTTTCCTTCTTTTTAAATTTAAGTTAGGGTCATAAGGAAGGGATTTGTGTTTTTTAATTATAGTTCTAATAATGTATAGTTTTCTCACCGATAATAAGTTGTTTTGTATCTAAAACTAAATATTCTGTGTTATGATATTAATTATTGCATTTCATAATCAATATTTTAGTTCACTAGTTAGCCATATTTCTTATTTCCATACAGTAATATCGCCAAGCTAATCAAAACAGCGAAATATTTGAGCGAGCTATTTGCAACGTTGCCCACTTTCTGTAAAAACGCTCATAAGATGGGAATCGAACTGATCAACAAAAAAAATCCCTAAATGTACACGAATAGATTACAAAAATAAAATCAATGGTATTACAAAACAGATAATATCTTACGTGTGTAACCGCGTTCAAAGTATCCGCAGCATGGTGCACCCGGGCCCCGGCGCCCGTGAGCTGCGCGGCCACGCCGGGCCCCAGGCGCTCGGCCGCGGCCACGCCGGGCCCCAGGCGCTCGGCCGCGGCCTGCACGTGCGACAGGTGGCGCGCTGCCTGCATGCACGCCGCCTCGGATAACTCCTTCACCTGTAAATGTCCTGCGTTAATGACACTTTCTTACGTGACTATACAGGGCGGCAGGGACATCGACGCGAAAACTGGTACCATGGATTTGTTAAGGAATGAATACTACCAATTGTTACTCTATGGTTGTGTTGCCTAGCAATACATTTCTTATTGATGATTGTCATTCGTTTTTTATTCTATATTTACAACGATATACTTTTATCGTTTATCTCATATTAACTGTTTATTTCTATATATCCACCACCTAACTTTAACATGGTAGCAGAGCGTGGTTAGGATAGAAGTTGTGCAGATATTTAAAGTTGCGAGAAAGTGTACCTAGAAATACCATCGAAAATGGATAAGGCTATAGCTGAAGCCTCAAAGGTACAAATAGTGCACTTAAATGGAAACAACTACAAGCACTGGAGATATAGGATCGAAACAGTGTGCAGAGCCATTCCTGGAGCTGAACAAATTTTGGAAGGGAAAATTATCAAGCCCGGAGAATTAGCAAAGACTGCTGATGCTGCTGTCAAAGAAAAATATGAAAACGATTTACAACAATTTGTAAAGATTGATTGTATAGTATTGACTCTGATGACAGACGAGTTACTGGAGCAAGTCATGCGTTACAAAAGCGCAAAAGAGGTATGGGACGAACTAGAACGCCTTTACAGTGGAAGTAGCGATGACAAAAGTTATGATCTATGTTTGAAATTCTTTGATTATAAAAAAGATCCTGAACATGACATAAGGAAGCACATATCTGCGTTGAAGAATATTTGGCACGAGCTGAATAATAGCCAAATCGAAGCAAATCTGCCTGAGATATTACTGATTTGTAAGATACTTGGAACTTTACCACGAGATTATTTTGCTTTCAAGTCAAGTTGGCTTTTAATAACAAAAAAGGATCGGACAGTAGAGAATTTGACATCGCAACTGAGCGCTTTTGAAAAAGCATTGACTACAAAAGAGAATACCGAGGAAGTATTAGCTGTGAAGACACAGAAGAAGACGAAGAATACAGTTTTTAAATGTAATTATTGTGGAGAAGCTGGGCATGTTCTGCGAAAATGCCAAAAATGGATAAAAGATGGTAGACCACCAAAGCCGTCAAACACTAGACAAAATCCAAATGTGAATTTCAACATGAATATGTTAGCTATAGAGGATGGATTGCCAACGGATAAAGTTAACTGGTACGTCGATAACGGAGCGACAAGCCATGTTACTAACAGAGGTGACTTCTTCGAGAGCTTCGAGCACTTCAAAGGAACACATACGGTGACTACGGCAAACGGAGAAACCATTGCAGCCATTGGTATAGGCAACTAGAGCTGAAGCCAACGTTAATGGAAAAGTTGAGCAAATACTTTTGAAAGACGTTTGGTATTTCCCAAAGATTAAAATAAACTTATTCTCAGTGCTATCTGTGCATGATAACTTGATCACAAGTACGTTCGAGTCTAGACCTAAGCAATGTGTAGTAAAAGTAAATGGAAAAGCAAAAGTAATTGGAACTAGAACAATTAAAGGGGGACTATTCAAGCTAGAGTTGAAATGTGTCGCGCCCAAAAATCAGGAAGTCAATCAACTACTGGCAAACCCTTTACAAGTATACCATGAAAGGCTGGTACATCAGAACAAAAGGCATGCTCGTCAGGTGATCGAAAAAGAGCTAGGATTAAAAATGGAGAACAACCAATCCGACATTTGTGAAGGCTGTGTTTATGGAAAGTCGCACAGTCATCCATTTGGAACAAGGGTTAGAGCCACTAAATCTGGAGAACTAATCCATACAGATTTATGCGGACCATTTCCATATTCGATTTCGAAGTTTCGATATTACATTCTGTTCAAGGACGACTTCACACGATATCGTCACATTTACTTCCTTAGACAAAAGTCTGAAGCAGCTTCAAAGCTAAAGATATTCTTAAATGAAGCTAATGCAGCAAGACATGTCATTAAAGAATTGTTAAGTGACAACGGAGGAGAATTTGTCAGCGCAGAATTCAAAAATATCATAACTGAAAACGGAATTAAACAAAGAGTCACAATGCCCCACACCCCAGAGCAAGCAGGCTGCGTAGAGCGTGAAAATTAAACAAAGAGTCACAATGCCCCACACCCCAGAGCAAGCAGGCTGCGTAGAGCGTGAAAATCAGACGGTAGTAGAAGCCGCACGCGCAATCATGCATGCACATGATAAAATTCCTGATGACTTGTGGGCAGAGATAATAAATGCGACAGTCTACGTGTTAAATCGCACAGGGCCAACGAACGTGCCAAGCAAGTCTCCACATGAGCTTTGGTACGGACAGAAGCCAGCGATCAAACATCTAAGAATCCTTGGTTGCACCTGTTATGCCCATGTTCCTAAAGCTAATCGCAAGAAGCTGCACAAGAAAGCTAAAAAGGGGATACTTATTGGTTATGAAGGAGATGAAGGCTTTAAGATTTGGGACAAAGAAGCATTAAAATTGATTAGATCCAGAGATGTGACTTTCGAAGAGATATCGTTAATGGAAAAATCAAAAGATAGTATCTAAACCGAAAGAGCCGACTCCTGTTCTTCAGAGGAACTTCAATCATAATTTCCCAAGTCTCGAGAGTGAACATGAAATTAATGTTAATAGAGAGATTGGAGCAAGACATGCAGAGGATGAAATCGAAATCATTTCAAGACCTTCTTCATCAAGGGCACATATCGAAACCAATAGAGAAATGGTAGATGATATGAATGAATCAGATTTCGAGTAATTGCCTTCTGAAGAAGAAAGCGAAAACCTAGCTGAAGAAAACAATTCTCATGAAAACCGCATGGTTCTCAGAGATAGAGCAAACCTAAAACTTCCTGTAAGGTTTAATGATAATGTTATGGCTGTGGAAGCCAACAATTTATACAAGCCGCAAACCTATAAGCAGGCAACATCATGTAAAGACAAAGAAAAGTGGACAAAGGCTATCGAGAGTGAAATAAACTCGTTACGAGATAACGAAACACGGGATCTAGTCGAACTACCAAAAGGTCGAAAAGCCATCCCATGCAAGTGGATTTTCAAAATAAAGACCAATCCGGATGGCTCTATTGATAAATACAAGGCTCGGCTAGTGATAAAGGGATATTCGCAAAAGAAAAATATAGATTACCAAGAAACTTTTAGTCCAGTTGCTAGGAGCAGCACGATAAGAGCCGTCTTGAGCGTAGCTACAAAGGAGAATCTAAAACTATCATAATTCGATGTGTCTACAGCCTTCCTTTATGGCAAGTTAGACGAGGAGATTTACATGAAACCGCCTGAAGGTTATGCTGACGAGAGGTATGTCTTTAAATTAAAGAAGAGCTTGTATGGACTAAAGCAAGCCCCGCTCTGCTGGAATAGATGCATCACAGATTACATCGTAAATACAGGATTCAAACAGAGTAATGCTGACCCCTGTTTGTTTGTAAGAAGACAAGGAAAGGAGAAAATTATTCTGGCTCTGTATGTTGACGACGGTCTATTGGCATATACCAGCGAAAAAATGGTTAACTGTTTCTTGAATGAATTGAAAGCACATTTCAAGATAACAGTAAAACCTGCAAACTACTTTCGAGGAATGGAGATAAAGAGGTACTCTGATGGTTCCATTTTGCTGCATCAGAAAGCATACGTCACTCGCTTGTTGGAGTGATTTGGCATGCACGAATGCAAGTCAGTGACAACACCAATTTTAAAGGCAAACAATGCTCAGGTTGAGGAAGTAACGACCAAGACATTCCCCTACCGTGAAGCTGTTGGTGCCTTGTCCTATTTGATGACAAGCACAAGGCCTGATATTGCTTATGCAGTAAGCGTTGCGTCGCGAAATTTGGAGAAACCAACCAAAGAGAACATCCTGAACGTAAAAAGAATTATGCGATACCTAAAAGGAACTATGGACGAAGGTATACGTTACAGGACAGATAATGATGTTCATAGTTTGGAATGCTATAGCGATGCAGATCATGGTGGTGATATGGAAACTGCGTGATCTACATCAGGCATTCTCTGTATATATGCTGGAGGTGCTGTGTCCTGGTACAGCAAACGGCAGAGCACCATTGCAATATCCTCGACAGAGGCAGAAATAGTAGCAGCGAGTGAAACCGCCAGAGAGATTATATGGTTACAGAAGATATTAAAAGATCTTACTGGTACTAACTGCCCTGCGACCTTAGGTGTTGACAATGAAAGTGCAATAAAGCTGGCGAAAAATCCTACAGAATTTCACCAGAAGACAAAACACGTCAGGATAAGATCTTTCTTCGTCAGAGAATGCATACAAGATGGAAGCATGACAATCTGCCATGTGCCCGCAACCAGACAGATAGCTGACATGCCTACAAAACCGTTATATGGGCCCAGACTTGAAATGCTAAAGAAGATGGCTGGCATTATCATCAACAGGGGTGGATGTTAAGGAATGAATACTACCAATTGTTACTCTATGGTTGTGTTGCCTAGCAATACATTTCTTATTGATGATTGTCATTCGTTTTTTATTCTATCTTTACAACAATATACTTTTTACTTTTATCGTTTATCTCATATTAACTGTTTATTTCTATATATCCTCCACCTAACTTTAACAGGATTCAGTACATAATTCTGAACTGTCAGTTCGTCAGTTAAGTATTAAAAAAATAATCAGCTGTTTCATAGAAATGTGCAATACCTACATGGTCAAAATGTATGGAAACAGCTGGTTATTATTTAAATAACCGACGAAAAATTGCGTCGATGTCCCTGCAACCCTATAAAGAGACTAGCGGTTTACATGACGATAGCTTAGCTTTTAACACGTTCAGTGCCAGGAGCCCTTCTGGAGGGTAAATGTAGATTTTTCTTAGCGAATACAGCATTATAAACCGTGAAAATAAAATCTGATGTATATTTTAACAAGAATCGTGCTTTTCGAGAATCCCCCGTGCCTCGTAAAGCACGTTAAGCCGTTGGTCCCGGCTGTCTATCGTGGATCTTTGACAGTCGCTACGAGTCGTCAGAAGCCTGACACCAGTCTTACCAAGGGGTATCGTATTACCCAGTTACTAGGTTGTGGAGGTCAGATAGGCAGTAGCTCCATGTAAAATACTGGTATTCAGCTGCATCCGGTTAGACTGGAAGCCGACCCCAACATAGTTGGGAAAAGGTTTGGCAGATTGATTGTATATTTTAACAAGATTTATTAGTCTATGCGTTGGTTTCAAAATCCAAGCATTATTTTTTTGTTCACGTTTCCAATTTTTCACTAAAAATTTAAAAGGTTGGAAACTACGTATAGCGACAAGACCCCCTGAAAACACAATTTTACTTCATTTTACAATGTTTTATAACACGATTTTAAACCTAATGCAGTTGACCGGCCGCGATGGTTAACTTTAGCGCAAACGTCATGCAGGCAACCCTCCCGGAGGGTTCACTTCCAATATATATGGCGGTATGGCGTATGAATTGAGTCGTTAGTGTTAACATGCTTCAGCTGCAAGAAACGTCGCTTCGAGTTTGCGGCGTAACACTCTCTAATAAAATCGGAATAAAGTTACATCCAGTATTCCAAATTAACCATACATTTTTCGAGGATTATTTATACGGGTTTTAGATGTTGTTATCACCTGTTTCTCCTTAGTCTTATCAGCAGCTGGACTGACGAGCAACACCAACTTGCTGGCAGCCTTGTTGAACTCTGTAGTGTTGACTTTAGGACTCTGCAACAAAGCAACAAAATATAAGTGTTTACAAACTTTAAGCGAGTCTTTCCTTTTATAAAGGTTGTTTGATACCTTGTATTCAAAAAGCCAGGAACAAAAAATCATTTGTCTTGTGTCACTATACACACATATAACGTGAATAAATTATGATTTATGACTTGTGATTTATGGTTTTTAAGGCAGATGCGCTGAGGTAGCCAGTGAAATTCTAATTTTCGTACGTTTTTTTTGCTAATTCTAATTTGCAAGTCAGTGTGAGGTCTTTATATATTTAAATAAATATTTATTCCTCAATTCTCGCTATTGCACCTACCACTGTTTGTTTCTGCATCACCCAAAGGTTGACTGGTAGAAAATGCCTATGGCATTAAGTCCGCCCTACTTGAAGTATTGGTAGTAGTTTTGGGACAGTAATATACATGTATAGAATTATAGTCATTTAATACAACGACACAACTCTCCAAGTTAGAATTGGCCTCAAAATGTGATGATTTCATGAAATAGTCATTCAATAGGGCAATTTGAACTTAGAGAGTTGTGTTTTTGATTTTGTTATGATTTTTTAAATTATTATTTTGTAAATACATATTTGTTACGGTCGTGAATCATATTTTGATTAAATACAACCTGATATTGGCCTGCAGAAAACGCCGTTTGCAAAAAACGTAAGAAAATTTCAGTTTAACGGCGCTTTCGCCCCGGTCTCGCTCGACTGGCTCCTATCGGTACCACGTCGCCACCCGTCCTTCAAGCCCGACTGTGGCCGACTTACGCGGCTTAGATCTTCATTTGTATTGTTAAATATGAGCGAGTATCCTCTGTGGCCATAGAGTAACCAGAAACCGATAGGTAAACGGAATTTTAAAAAAATTATTGAGGTGACGTGGAGCGCGTGTCAATGTCACGCCGCGGGTTTTGACAGTCATGTCTTAGCTTTCGGGGGGATATGACGACTTACGGTTTCAGTGTTTTCACATATACTGCGGCTGGTTTGACACAGTGCTTTCAAATCGTCCAACATGGCGGCCTGCCCAGCTGCGTCCTTTGTGCTGGACAACTTGCGTGAATCTGCAAGTTTAATAACAACATAACATAAACACCACACCTGTATTTCCCGGGTACACTACATAAATACGAAAACCTTTATTCCGTCTGTCACAAATACGAATTTCAAAATTCCGAATTTAACAACTCCGACATAACATTACTCCTATTTTTATACTTCCTAAATTTCAATATTCCTAACGTTTATAATTACTATTCTCAAAATACCGAGTTTCAATAGATCGAATAACAAAAAGTCCGTCATAATGATAATTCGAAATATCAAAAAGCAAGCAAGCATGCAACATGCACGCAGGCATGCAACATGCACGCAGGCATGCAACATGCACGCAGGCATGCAACATGCACGCAGGCATGCAACATGCACGCAGGCATGCAACATGCACGCAGGCATGCAACATGCACGCAGGCATGCAACATGCACGCAGGCATGCAACATGCACGCAGGCATGCAACATGCACGCAGGCATGCAACATGCACGCAGGCATGCAACATGCAGCAAGCATTGTTTCTGTCACGGCTCCGGCGCTGCAGGTTTGGGCGGCCCCACGCGAGCTTATCGTCGCAGATGGTTTTAACGCTCACCACCGCAGCTTCGGCTTGCTGACTGGCTTCGCCGGGAGCCGGCTCATTGGCTCATAACATTTTTAGAGTAAAACTGTAAAGAGCTTTTTACCCATACAGATGTAACTGTAACAGTTAAAATCCAGGATCCATCACACCTTAAAATCCAGGATGTTACAATAACTAACCTTGCACAATAAGCGGCATCAGTTCGGATATTTCTTTGACGGCTTTTTCTGCCGCCGCGTAGTCTGGGTTCTCAGGGTCTGGGGACACATAATCAGTATTATTATAATGATGAGAAACTTGATTCTTTAAATATTAACTTTAAAAAGAAAATATGACGTCAGTGTGAAGCGTATTTCGTATGTGGCGTTGTAGATGCAGCCATAATAGTAATAGGTAAGTACTGCCCATTCCGGCAACTAGACTGACCAGCCTTAGCAGCGGCGAGTGCAGCGACTGCGGCGTTGAGTCGCGCCAGTCGGTCTGACAGTTTGTGTTCCAACGCGGCTGCTTCTTCAGGCTTCATTGCTTGTTTCGTCATCGGCTGGAGATAGAGAATAGTATTTTTCAAATAATGTAATTTTCTAGAGTAGCTAACGAATGTGTCCGATAAATAGCGCCCGATCTCACCCCTTTAGACAAACGCCACAGCGTCTTTCCATTCTATACAAGGCCAGAACGCAGCCATAGGAAACTGCTCGCGTATAGATTGGAAATCACTTTTTTACTAAGGTCCAATCTATACAAGAGTAGTACGCAAATACTCGCATATACTTCGTAGTGACCTAATTAACTACGTACTTTATTCCAAAATATAAAGTGCCAGTACGCATACGGACTAATCGTGTATAGATTGCGACAAATTGTGAACTGATGCTAATGCACCTTGCGCTAAATAGCCTGCCTTGCTGGGAGAAACTTAGAAGTAGCGCTCGCCGGCCGCTACCGCGGCACCGCTCACTGCGTTCGCTCGGCTCGCGCGCGGTTGGTCACAGTTCTAACCTAACCTAACCCATTTCATATTCCGTTATCTGTTAGCTGTTCCATTTCACTCAGTTCAATTTATTTTTATTTTTTTATCTATGTTTTTAAAACTCATGTCAAGCGTAAGTGATGTAGTATAGTTTGGAACCGGGACGTGCGCGTCCACGTTACGAACTATACACGAGCAGTACCAAAATTCGTGTATACATTGTAATCACAGATTTAAAAATAGCACTACAATGTATACGCGAGCAGTTTCCTATGGCTGCGTTCTGGCCTTGTATAGATTGGAAATACGCAACGACACATCTCTCAAGAAATACAACGTAATTTGGGCACGACGCTGTTGAACCTACTACGCTTTGCAATGGGCATGTAGCTTCATATATCTTCTCTCAACGACCCCTTGACAATTCAAAAGTGCCTGTTTTATTTGAAATAAATGCTGTTTGAGTTGAATGTTGCTGGTAATTTAAAAAATGAATACTATTTCGCTTTTCAAACATCACTCAAAAGAGTCCCTCAAAAGTCAAGGGTCCTAAGTGCTATTACAGCGTAGATGAGTTTTTAAACGATATTTTGCTTGTATAGAATTCTGATTGTGCGTATTCATTTGTTTTTTCTATGTCTTACTCAAATTGAATTTAAATTTTGATATTGTAATTTTGCATGAAAGTTAAATTTTGGCATTGTAATATTAATTTAATTTAAATATTGACATGGTATATTTTGTTTTATTTTTTAATTTTGTATTGTTTGTCTAGTGCAAACAATTTTGTACGCCATAAATGGCAAAACAGCCACCACATGTTAATTATAAGACCTTCATACTGTACTGATGTTTTACAAAAAAAATATTACCTTATCTTAAAATAAAAAAGAGTGACGCTCCAAAAAAAAAAAATAGTACGAACTTTGTAAATGCTCGATTCAAGTACTCGTAGAACGAATGCTCGTAGGTGCCCATACGCACAAATACTCGCGGTGGAGACGCCCCTTAAAGCTAAGTGCACATAACAGCCGCAACGAGTCGCAGCGCAAGACATTTTCATACGATAAAGTGCGGTGCGGCTCGCTTGTAGTGTGCTTGTCGGTTCATAGAAAATGTACGAGAGTGATGAAAGAGGATTTTTGCAATGCATCGCACCAATCTGCACTAGCCTTTAGTAACAACTGTATAACATTACCTGTTTGAGCTGTTGTTCGGAGTCGTAGAGACGGTTCTTAGCACCCGTCAAGCTGTTTATAAACTTGAGACGTCGCTTTTCTTTCTCAGCGGGTGATATGGTGCTTTGAGTACCTGTTTGAACAAAATTATGTTTATGATTTTATGTCTTAAAGTTTATTACTGTGTAGAACAGCCTGTATATTTTACTTTACACAGACTGATTATAATTTGAACGAGTTGATTATAATATTTATGAAGGGCTCGTGGCTAAATAATAATGGCTGGACGGGTCGCACGAAGCTTAAGCTATGCTTGCCGAGTTAGATCCATGGATGGGTGACAACATATCAAGACGCCTCCGTACCGAGGAAAGCACTATATTTTTTTAGTCCCAACTGTCATTCGTAGGTCTTTGACAGCCGATACGGGTAGTCTGAAAGTCTGACAACCAATGTTACCAAGGGGTAACTGGGTTGTGGAGGTCAGATAGGCAGTCGTTCCATGTAAAATACTGGTATTCAACTGCATGGTTAGACTGGAAGCCGACCCCAATATAGTTGGGAAAAAAGCTAGGCATATTGATTTTTGATCATAATATTTTTTTCACAATTCCTTCTCGATAATATTCAATTATATGTCAAATAAACTTTACGTAAAGTACCTAAGTCATTCTCTTGATGAATAATCTTCTAGGAATTACAGAATGACAAAAATTTATACAGAGTGGTTATAATTATAATTTATACAGGTTGATCACAATTTATACAACTTAAAAAATATTTATGTCAGCGATCGTACTTACCACCTTGTGCAGATTTGCAGGCTTCCACGAGCTTGTCGAGCCTGTCAGCAAGCTGTGCCTGCTCACTCAACACTTGCTGCTTCATCTCAGGACGCTGCGCAAGGTGCGGCGCACACGATGACGTCAGCTCTGATGCTGTACTGCGCAGCTTCTCAGCTGCTGCGATGAGCTGCTTCTGGCAGTCAGGGTGTCCGATGGTTGGAGCTGTTGCCTGTAAAGGAGTTGGGATGTTAAGAACTTGAAATTGATAAGATTTCGCCCTTATGAAGGTCCCGATTCAGTATAAATATTCTTAGTATCACGATAGTCAAATGGCGTTAACATACTGACATTTTACCGTCGTGGTTTTGCTGCGAAATTCGATTTTCGGAGTCAGCATGTTGTAGCAAATCAAATCAAATCAAAAGTCATTTATTCAAACTAGGCTGAGAATCAGCGATTTTCGAACGTCAAAATTACATAAGACAGTCCCCCAAAACGCACTTTGTAAGCTACCCCGTAACGTAGCACGGAACGAGCTACGCCGTAACGTAGCACGGAAAGAGCTACTCTGTAACGTAGCATGGGACGAGCTACGCCGTAACGTAGCATGGGACGAGCTACGCCGTAACGTAGCACGGGACGAGCTACGCCGCAACGTAGCACGTGACGAGTTACTCCGTAACGTAGCACGGGACAAGCTACGCCGTAACGTAGCACTGGACGAGCTACGCCGTAACGTAGCACAGGACGAGCTACGCCGTAACGTAGCACGGGACGAGCTACGCCGTAACGTAGCACGGGACGAGCTACGCCGTAACGTAGCACGGGACGAGCTACGCCGTAACGTAGCACCGGAAGAGCTACGCCGTAACGTAGCACGGGACGAGCTACGCCGTAACGTAGCACGGGACGAGCTACGCCGTAACGTAGCACCGGAAGAGCTACGCCGTAACGTAGCACGAGACGAGCTACTCCGTATCGTATCGTAGCACAGGACGAGCTACGCCGTAACGTAGCACCGGACGAGCTACGCCGTAACGTAGCACGGGACGAGCTACTCCGTAACGTAGCACAGGACGAGCTACGCCGTAACGTAGCACGGGACGAGCTACGCCGTAACGTAGCACGGGACGAGCTACGCCGTAACGTAGCACGGGACGAGCTACGCCGTAACGTAGCACCGGAAGAGCTACGCCGTAACGTAGCACGGGACGAGCTACGCCGTAACGTAGCACGGGACGAGCTACGCCGTAACGTAGCACCGGAAGAGCTACGCCGTAACGTAGCACGAGACGAGCTACTCCGTATCGTATCGTAGCACAGGACGAGCTACGCCGTAACGTAGCACCGGACGAGCTACGCCGTAACGTAGCACGGGACGAGCTACTCCGTAACGTAGCACAGGACGAGCTACGCCGTAACGTAGCACGGGACGAGCTACCCCGTAACGTAGCACGGGACGAGCTACGTCGTAACGTAGCACGGGACGAGCTACGCCGTAACGTAGCACGGGACGAGCTACGTCGTAACGTAGCACAGGACGAGCTACGCCGTAACGTAGCACGGGACGAGCTACCCCGTAACGTAGCACGGGACGAGCTACGCCGTAACGTAGCACGGAAAGCTACTCCGTAACGTAGCACGGAAAGAGCTACTCCGTAACGTAGCACGGAAAGAGCTACTCCGTAACGTAGCCCATGACGAGCTACGCCGTACCGTAGCACGGGACAAGCTACGCCGTGTAACGTACCACGGGACTGGCTACGCCGTAACGTAGCACGGGACGAGCTACCCCGTAACGTAGCACGGGACGAGCTACGCCGTAACGTAGCACGGAAAGCTACTCCGTAACGTAGCACGGAAAGAGCTACTCCGTAACGTAGCACGGAAAGAGCTACTCCGTAACGTAGCACATGACGAGCTACGCCGTACCGTAGCACGGGACAAGCTACGCCGTGTAACGTACCACGGGACTGGCTACGCCGTAACGTAGCACGGGACGAGCTACCCCATAACGTAGCACGGGACGAGCTACGCCGTAACGTAGCACGGAAAGCTACTCCGTAACGTAGCACGGAAAGAGCTACTCCGTAACGTAGCACGGAAAGAGCTACTCCGTAACGTAGCACATGACGAGCTACGCCGTACCGTAGCACGGGACAAGCTACGCCGTGTAACGTACCACGGGACTGGCTACGCCGTAACGTAGCACGGCACGAGCTACGCCGTAACGTAGCACGGGACAAGCTACGCCGTGTAACGTAGCACGGGACTGGCTACGCCGTAACGTAGCACGGGACGAGCTACGCCGTAGATGCTTACTATGCTACGTGCCTGTCTACGGCGTAGACACACGGGTAGCGTATGAAGACGCTTCGCGAGTTTTGCAGTTTTTACGAGTACCTGTTTTACCTTGCGAGTAGAGCGATTAAAATGATACTCGTATTAAAAAGTGTAATTATTAATATTTATTTTTTTATCTTTTTTTTCATTTCCTTTTCTGTAACTATACATGTAAACAGTCTGTTGTCATAAAAATTACATAACTAACCTGCGCGACAGTAAGCAACGCCTGCGCGGCGTCGGCAGCGCGTGCGCCGCGGCTGTCGAGCTCGGCGGCCGCGCCAGCATCCGGTATCAGCTCCGTTAGTCGCTGCACTTGACTCAACAACTCCGAAGCCTTGCCACAGGCATCTGCTGATAGGCCCATCACCTGCAAACAAATGATTATACAGGGTGGATTTTTGAGCAGGGGCAGTAAGGGTAAGTACATTAACCGTTGTCAGGAAAAAAAAAATTTAAGCAACTTGAGGTGTCAATTACGCTTAGCCGTGATAAAACGATGGCATACAACTGAAAAAGAATAACAGATGTGATTTGAATATACAGACTATTAAACTTGGGAGTGTCATACTGAATTTCGACAGTTAATTATTTCGACACAGTCCCAATTTCGAAAAACAATACTTGGACTACTCATTGCTTCGACAGAACATTTATTCGACTAGCATTAGTCCGACAGAACATACTTCGACAAAACACTACTTCGACATATCCCTTCTTCGATATGCACGCGTTCGGCGGATCTCTATTTCGACGGAACATACCTTAGACATAATACTGCTCTGAAATGTGACAATACTTATTGAATTTCGCTTTATGGTTTTAGGTACAAAATAAAAACATTAATAATAATCAATTATGTTTTTAATTATAACCAGTAACAAATCTTTGTACAGTTTAATCATTTCTTCAGATAATTTAAATCGTAACGTAATATTAATAAGTCTTCTTGATTATTTATTTGTTACTGGTTATAATTAAAAACATAATTGATTATTATTAATGTTTTTATTTTGTACCTAAAACCATAAAGCGAAATTCAATTAGTATTGTCACATTTCAGAGCAGTATTGTCTTTTTTTTTTTTTTTTGTGGGAAATCATCAAATGACTCCTCCCGCTCTGGGCGGAGCGAGAGGGAGTGTCAGACTTTTATTGACTAAAACCCACCCGTGTTCCTTCCGTTGCCTGTGTGCCGGGGCCGCGATATCCCTTTCGGACAAACTCGCATCCCTGGCAGGCATTGGCCCTTACGGACCCCGTCAGTTGGTGCTGACAGCAGTATTATGTCTAAGGTATGTTCCGTCGAAATAGAGATCCGGAGAACGCGTGTGATAGATTATTCTTTAATTGGACACAAAGGAAAACATCCCTATAATAATTATAACCTTGTTTACATGTGAAACACAACTTAGCAATAGTTTCTTGTCAAAATATTATACATACTATTACGAAATACGTTTATAACATAAGTTTAAACTGTGTTCTTTCATTGTTGTTCTGTATAATATCATATTTAACTGTTTAATGTGACTTGTTTACTAATTATGCCATTGTAAGACCAAATAAGTATTAGAACTAATTAATTTAAACATATTAAAATGCAAGTATTAACAAGTCTGTATCAAAATCGTACGATGTGACGTCACTTGTTGACTATCGTTTATAAAAAGCCGCCGCTCCGCCGTTCTCGGCCCATTCGTTCCGGAGCAGTCGCACCGAACGGACTTAAGTTAAGTAATTTGATATTATACCGTAATTATTGCTTATTATGATTATGTGTTGATAGAATACTGTCATATTGTTTCCATGGAGTTTCTTGTCCTTCTTCTCCGTGAAGACCTAGTTTTGCGAACGGACAACTAGCTTTCTGATTAAATAATGACAAGTCTAGTTAAATAAATGTCTAGCCTTGTCTTTCTGTGCTTTACTTCATACGATCCTTTCCCTACAAAACTTATTCAACAGAACTTACATACAGTGATCATTCCGACTTTTAAAACTTGCTAAATTAGGTAATACTTATACATACACTTATAGTGCTTACTGCCTCTTCTAACATCATATTTTCTAATATATTCTTATTATGTGATTTATGTGTATACTTCAACTAATGTAATGTACAATGCAAATATATAATATTTCTTATATGCCTATAAAGTAAATAGCTAATTCAAATATCTGAATATTAAATAAATAAATCCCTTGCCCCTTAGTATGTCTATTATTTTTAACTCTTCTAAATACATTATTTTCTCACACGTGCATATCGAAGAAGGGATATGTCGAAGTAGTGTTTTTCGAAGTTGGTTGTTGTCGAAGTATGTTCTGTCGGACTAATGCTAGTCGAATGAGTAGTCCAAGTATTGTTTTTCGAAATTGGGACTGTGTCGAAATAATTAAGTGTCGAAATTCAGTATGACACTCTAAACTTGGTAGTCTTTTTGCATAACTAAAATTTCCCTGACTTTACCTCCAGCAAAACGTTCTTAGGAGACTGTCCTTCCAACTGGCAACACGTCAAAGGATCCTCGTACAGCTATTAAATCAAGTTCCTCACCTCATTTTCCTTATCATCGTCAGCTCCGGGAGAGACATAGAACACCAGGTTCTTGGACGCTGCATTGAATCTGGCAGCAGCATCGTTCAGACCCTGCAACAAATACATTTGTAACTCTCCAAACCCTAAGACAGCGTCAGTAGTTTTAGGTAATCCTATTAGAAGTAATTGCTTTAGATGTTATTCGCATTAAAGTAGTGCACTATAAGTGGAAACATTTATAGGAAGTGGGAGCTTTTCTGAGCTAGTACTTAAGAACTTATAATTCCGTTATAAGTTCAGGTAAACCAGATAAGGTATGCGCTTCGATAATCTTCGTGTTTCCGAATTAGCACGAACGTCACGCCCATAGAGTAAGCCCCCCACAGAAGTTTGTATAAAGTTTTCTCTATGTCGGGTTACCCATTCCGGGCGAAGATCGTAATCTGCCACTTAATAGTTTTCAAAGTTTTTTGGAATTGCATAGAGTTCTTGATTATACAGGGTGTTCGGCAGAAGGTTGAACATACGAATATCGCGGATCCGTGGGGCCATCTACTACGTTTTTAGGCCCATTCAAACAACTAGAACAATCGCCAATTTTAACTGCCTGGGACTTTTTTCACCGAAAAGATTGCGAAGGAAATTTGCGAAAAGTGAAATAAATTAATATACGAACCAAATTTTTTTTTCATAAGTATTTGATTCTACTATTATTCTAGAAAAAAAAAATTGCCCGATTTGTTATTTTAAATGAAATTATTGACGTTTGAAATTTGAGCAACCCCGAATTTCCTTTAAATTTAAAAAAATCCTTGTGGCCTGGGTCTTGTTATTGGACCTAAACACGTAGTAGCCGCCCCACGGATCCGCTATTTTCGTATGTTCAACCTTCTGCCGAACATCCTGTATATAATTTTGAAATCATGGTAATTCAAAATGGAGAAGTGATTCCATGGTTGTAAGTAGTAAGTAAATATTAGATCTCATCATCGCGCGTTCGAGTCCGAAGATAGACGATTTATTCCGAAGCGCATATTATTCTTGGGACATCTGTTTGTAAAATTATGCATATAAACACAAACTTACTTATTATACTTATGTTATTCTTTTCACATTATGTAAACAAACTGCAGTAAGTTCTTTTTTTTTATAATGAAGATTATAAACGCCTTTTTGGGGAGCACGTGGCTAAGTAATATCTGCCGTACAGGTCGATCTATCAGGTTAAGTTACGCTTGCCGGGGTTGGTCCAGGGATGGGTGACCGTCTTTACTTTTTTGTTGGTCCCGGCTGTCATTCGTGGATCTTTGACAGTCGTTACGAGTCGTCAGAAGCCCGAAAGTCTGACAACCAGTCTTACCAAGGGGTATCGTGTTATACAGTTACTGGGTTGTGGAGGTCAGATAGGCAGTCGCTCCATGTAAAATACTGGTATTCAGCTACAACCTGTTAGAATGAAAGCCGACCCCAATATAGTCGGGAAAAAGCTAGGCAGATTGATTGATTTTGATTAATATAATACCGGTCAAAATAGACTTGGAAATAACAATTAAATTTTTATCAAATTCTGAAAGATAATAAATTCTAAGGTTGTCTCGAAGAGATCCCGGAAAGCGATAAGGCCGCCCATTGTATATTTTGTAGGGTTTTTTTTTTTTTGTTTTGTATTTATTTATATATAGAGTGTCCGTGGAGTTTCTTGCCCGTTCTTCTCCATAGGAACCTACTACGCGTTGGAATGGGCAACTAGCTTCATATTTCTGACTGACCGACCCTTTGACAATTCAAAAGCGCCTGTAATTGGTTTATTTGAAATAAATGCTTTGAGTTTGAGTTTTGAGTTTTTTTATATTTGTGGTGTACAAGTATATATAACTAAGTAAATATTTACTGTGGGTCATCCTTAGAAGATAGACATAAATATGCCATCGCGGACTTTTTTGTTCGACTTTTCAAGATGAACAATCATAAAGAAATTTTAGTTAATGACAGCTCACCTGCGGTTGTCCGGCACTGTCACACAGCTCCTTGCTGGCGTCACACAGCGCTCGTATGTCTTGTAACATGGCGTCTTGTCCTGCGTCGGTCTTAGTACCGCATAGCTTACGAGAATCTGTAACATTACAACAGCTTTTAATAAAGGATCTCTCAAGTATAGATATTGTATTACACGAACGCGCGTCACTCATTCCAATTTTATACCTTATTACAATGACATAAGTGTCACATGACGCGCGCTCGTGAGTTTGATTATCTAAATAACAGCAAGCAATTCGAAAGCGGTATTAATAAAATTTTAATTTTTCGACTAACTTTAACTTTAACTCGCAGTATTCACGGCAATAAAACGTGCGAGGAATTATTATTATATTAATACGTGAAGCAAAAGATTTGTACCCCTTTTTACGGTTGGAGGAGTATGAAATTTGGCACAGTTAAAGTTTATATGGAAAAGGAGTGCAGAAAGCTAATATTTTTATATAATATACATTAGAAATAAACTAAATGAATAAAAACAAACATTACACACACTACCATGCGTTTGACACAAGATGGCTACCTTAGAATCATGACATTTAAATGAATTATGGTCGAATTTCGACCTCTGGGCGACCACTAGTTAATAATTGTTTACCAATTTACCTCTGACCACGTGCGGCATCAATGAAGTGATGGTATTGACGGCTTGCTCGGCAGCCGCATAGTCGGGATTCTCGCGATCTAAAAATAAATAATAATGTTTAAATGACGTACCTAGTTAATTTATGGTATAACATATAACATCACGGCTTTGTTCCCCGAAGTGTTGGTGTACCTATTACACCAACACTTCGCCAGTTATGTTTAAGTACAGTACGACACAACTTAGATGTAGCATACATTTTAAAATTTTCATTAATTCATTTCAATTTTACGAATGTATTTGGTTATATGACTTTACAAGATATTGCGTTTGCGTAAAGATCATTTTCACCTAAAGCAGTAATAAAGATTGGTGATTTTAAAGGCGCACTCAGTTCGGATGATGATCGGTTTCACGAATTTTGCCGATGCTACATCTAAGTTGTGTCGTACTGTACCGTGTAATAGGGGGCGGGCCTATTGCCATCAACCGGGCACAAATCCAGACTGCTGTCACCGAAAAATTACAGATAGAAAAACCCAACAAGAATTTGTCGGGAATCGAACCCAGGACCTCATGCTCAGCCGTAACGCTTGCGAAACACTATGAAGTCATTATGGAGTCATCTAATTCCTACCAAGATACAGCAACAAAACTAGAAAGACAATACAGAATGGCACTGAAAGCTGCAGGTGCTTTCCCACGTCGCACTGAAACAAAAGCGCTCTGGGAAATGCTTGGACAAGACCCCTGACAGCTCAGGGCACACGAGCTCCACAACGATATGATCGAAAAACTCACCTCACTGACGATACCGGTCCCGCATATGGACAATCCATCCCTTTTCTCAAACAGAATATCGTCGCCTTAGAGTGAAAAGCTCGGGAATGCAACTTTGACTTTTTATTGTATTACATTTTTTGAAAAAAAACCTCGCTACGCACGCCCTATTCTTGTGGCGGCATCTATATCGCCACATGCCACCTACTCATCGTACTGACGTCACGCAAAATCCTGCATCGCGTAAGCAGATTTTACCGCGCGATCAGCAAATATATAATAAATTTATTTATTTATTTTATTATTTATGTACACACAGTAAAATACATAGCGATATGACAAATTCCCAGTTGCTCACCAGTTTTTCGCATATACGAGGTTTTTACTAAGACGACGATATGTAAACAAATCGGAGAGGAGAAAACCGCTCCACAAGAGAACGCCCCCCCCCGTGAGCATAGGCTTTGACTCGTAAAGTCACTCCTAGATTATAAGTAATTTCAAGCCTAGACCTGATGGGAACCTAAATCCAAAATGTCTCGCACTTGTATATAAAATACACCTACTGTTCTTGTAAAATTATATTTTTTATGTGACATGTAACTTAAAGATCCAATGACATACAATAGACGACGTATATTTAGTAACCTAATCCGCTTAACTGTTCTTAAAGAGTCATAAAGAACCCTCTAAGAAATCGACACGTGTTTCACCTCTCAACGACGCATCCTCAGGATGACGATTGACTTGTTGCGATCGTCATCCTGAGGATGCCCCGATGGTTACTAAATATACGTCGTCTATTGTATTTTATAATGGATTTCCGTAAAGTCTCGCCTGAGTCGAATTAACTATCTAGATCAAATGACATAAACATCTATTCTATGCACGATTAACATACAGGATGGCAGGGACATCGACGCGAAAACTGATACCATGGATTCAGTACATGAATCTGAAACCCCCGGCGTTGAAGTTTTTCTTCGGTTATTAAAGAAAAAATCAGCTGTTCCATCCATTTTGACCGCGTAGGTATTGCACTTTTTTATGAAACAGCAGATTTTAACAAAAATAACCAATGAAAAATTTCAACGCATGTTATAATTTTTCGCGTCGATGTCCCTGCCATCCTGTATAAAAAAAGTATGTGTTGTCCATTTTAACGGGCAGTGCTCACTAACCTGCCGTGGCAGCGGCGAGGCCCGCGACGGCCGCGTTGAGCTGTGCCAGGCGGTCCGCCAGTTGTTTTTCCAACACTGCCGCGTCTTCTTCCCTCATCATTTGGCAAACCATCGGCTGTGAGATAAGAAGCGATAATTATTTCATATTTTCATCTCTTAATAAGTGAAAATACTCAGCCTTATTATGCGATCAACTCTGAAATAGCCAAAAATAAAGCATCTCTAAGTAAAGTATCTCTCATGCAGTTGGATTTCAACATTCGGCCCTGGGGGCCTACTCCCTAAGCGAAATCCGTAGTTCCGGCCGTCGTTACGGGCGCTTCGCTCTCCTTCTCACTTATGGTATCTCTTTATGTGAGACGGAGAACGAAGCGCTTCCTCCTCCTGGTTGTACTTGGATTTGTGAAAAAATTCACAACAGTAGTATACGCCGTGACATTTTAGTCGTCTTACAAAGGGCCACTCAATATACCCGACATAAAATACCTCTAGGACAATTAAAAAATTGTTACAAAATAAAATAAAAAAATGAATGTTTTGCAGTCATTGGATACATGAAGCAGGCTGCTTTTGTAAGACGACTAAAATGTCACGGTGTATATAACGAAATCAAAAGAAAGAATACATTCCGTATTATTATAGAATATATTCCGGGAGAACACGTTTTTCAACTACAATGTTAAGTTTGTTCTTGGGATAAATACATCCCAATTACGGAACCCTTCATTGTGCGTGGTCCAACACGCACTTGGCAGGTTTCTTTTTGAAAGTGTCAATGAATGCAGCTGTATACTGTCAATGTATATATATTAAATGTACTGACCTTAGTGAGTTGTTGTGCAGCAGCGTCCAACCGTCGTTTGGCTCCACACATACTTTGTACAAACTTCAGACGCTTCTTCTCTTGTTGAGCTGGTGAATCAGTGACCGAGTCTGTTCAAGTAATATTAATGTTAAATTATTATTTTAAATTTTACATTTGAAATTAATACAAAATTAGGTGGATATTGAAGAAACTGAAATACTATTTCCGTCCTTAAATGTTTACCCGACTGCGGGAAGGATTATGAATTTGATTAGTTAGGTATCTGTGGGATTTAGATTTAACTACGGCAATAATTTCAGACTAACTAACAAAAAGAGTAATCGTGGGGTTTCTTGCCGCCTCTTCTCCATAGGTAACGACCAATTGGAACCGTGCACCTAGCTTTTGACGTTTCATAAGTGCCCTTGTAGGTTTATGTGAAATACTTTGAATTAAATTGAATTGAGACAGAAATATATTCTCTTTTTTTTTTCTCGTTGTCGTGTTTTTGTTTTTGACTTTAATATTAAACAATTAACTTTAACACTAAGCCAGAAATTGCGTATTTTATTTAATTGACCAAAATCACAATGATAACAATCTTTACTTACCACCCTGTCCCATCTCACAGACATCCGCCAGCTTGCCCAGGCTGTCACTAAGCTGCCTGTGCGCATCCTTCACGGCTGCACACGACTGCTGCAGCTGCGGCGCCTGCTGCGACTGGCAGGAGGAGGTCAGCTTGTCTGCTGAGCCCTGCAGCTTGGACACTGCTGCGCTGAGGGCGTCTCGGCAGCGGTCCTCGCCTATGCTTGCGGCTGTCACCTGTATAAATCACATAACTTTTCATTACGCATGTATTATGCAAGGGGTAGAGAGATTATTTATTATTAAATTTTATTTATTTATTCTCCCACTGGAACGCCATAAATAACGAGATAAATGATTTATTCTGTTGTGACGGCATCCACAACGCCACAAGCAAACTACGCATCAAAAACCTGAAGGCCAATTCTCAAAGGGCAATCTGTCGAACTTGTCAAAAATGTTGGTAAATTGATTGTATTTTTGAAAGATTGCGAACGAGATGCGAATGCGAACGATCTTAAAAATTACGGGAATTGCCCCTCTGACGTCACACAAATCCTGGATCGCGCAAGCAGCGTTTACCGCGCGACCGGTATAATATATACAAAGCCTCGACATCAATCGTCGGGCAGTAGCCCGCCAGACACAACACCCGCCTGGTCGGAGGATGCTCCCTTTTCTATGGAGGATGAGTGAACTTTACACCCTGTTCCTCATGCCTCGATAAATAGGATATCGGAATCACTATTACACGTCATATAAAAAATAAGCTAGATGGAGTCGACATTTCTTATCTGAGTACCCCTGAGAACAAATGTCGAAACAAACTCAGGGGTCAGTCTTTTTTAAAGACCAGATATAATCTTGGTTAGATCATGTGAGAACTATGTACGAGTAGATTAGTGTCGGAAATGGTATTTTGAGATAAGAACTACACACAGGTGTAAACTCAACCTACATTGGGCTTGTTAAGTTTAAGTCCCATGTCCCACTTTAATCATAACGAGACGATCACTGTCAGTCGGAGTGTTGTATGTAGTACTCGAGAAATCGTTCGTTCGATTTATTCGAGCATTTAGTCATAAGGTAACAGTCATTTAGGCAATTGATTGTTACCGTAAATAATTATTGACTACTAGCTGTGACCAGCGGTTTCACCCACATAAGTTTCGATCCCGTAAGAATATCGGGATAAAAAATGAAAAAAATGTGACAAATTTCATCCAAATCCGATCAGCCGTTTTAGCTGAAAAGCGTAACAAACAAACACTCACTTTCATTTTTATAATATTGGTTATGTTAGGTTGGTTGATTATTAAAATCTGCATGATTTGAGGACATTATGAATATTGAGTTTCGACAAGTTTCACATTTAGTTTGGGGTGGATAATGGACCACGTGGGTCTGCAATATTATCATCATCTACCTGGCCTTTTCCCAATTATGTTGGGGGTCATGTTTTTTTTTTTTTATACTACAAAGACAAGGCTGCCGACCTGTGCTACAGCCCGCAAGGCCTGTGCGTCGTCGTGAGTCAGGTTGGCGCGTTTGCCGAGCTCGGCAGCCGCAGCCGGCTCCACGTGCTCCTTCACCCGCTGTGCTTGTGACACCAGCTCTGCGGCTTGCTGCTGTGCCGTGGAGGATAGGTCCATGATCTATAAGCATATAGGGGAGTTAAGATTGATGCGGATCCTTCAACATGTCTCGCTGACGATGGCGCGTGTGTTGGATCGTTTACTCCCTTCAAAATGGTTGAGCTGAATGGCGCTGATCCACGCGTCATGTTCGTGAACGGACGCCGTCAGTTGGGACTGGTCATCCCTTAGCTGCTATGGCTTATATTAATCTTTGAATTGGACTTTGTTGTTATCGTTTTATTACGGACGCTTTTAACGTTCACGTCTTTCTACATTGTTCTCACTTTTTTTATTTAAATGAGTGTCCGTGGAGTTTCTTGCCCGTTCTTCTCCATAGGTTCCTACTACGCTTTGAAATGGGCAACTAGCTTCATATTGCTGACTGACCGACTCCTTGACAATTCAAAAGTGCCTGTAAATGATTTGATTGAAATAAATGCTTCGAGTTTGACTTTTGACATGACCACTATGGTTTAGGTTTAGCAGAAATAATCATGAAGTTTCGTGCAATAATTGCACTCTTGTTCACTACATTCACCTACATACCTATTTTTTTTTTTTTCTTTTTATCATTTTATTCATTTTGTTTGTATTTTTCTTATCTGCTCTCAATACTTGGAGCCACTATTAAATGTTTTGTAGTACGTAAGTGCAATTATAATTATACTTTTAAGGGTGTGAGCCTGGAGATCTGTGACACAGGTCTTGAACCCAGTACAGACTCCAGCTCTCACAAAGGATAGATTGTTGCAATAACTTGTTACTATGAACTACCGTACCTTTTTGAGCGAAAAAAAAAATAAAAAAAATTGAATAAAGCCGTGTATCCGGAAACACGTGTTTCCGGATGATTTTGCCCTTGCCCTAGTAAGGGCAAAATCATCCGCAAACACGTGTCTCCAGAGACACTCAAATTCGGAACCTCTGTTCAACGTTTAATTTCGATACTTTAGTTGTCGCAGACATGTAGACATTTATCCCCTTTTTAATTAAATTTGGTTTAAAAAAAAAAAAAGTTTTCACATGAACCTACAAGGGCACTTATGAAACGTTAGAAGCTAGGTGCACGGTTCCAATTGGTCGTTTCCTATGGAGAAGAGCCGGCAAGAAACTCCGGGTCCGTGGCTTAGGCCCCGAGTGGTCGAGGCACCTGTGGCCGACGCCCCCGATTTGATTTATTTAATATCTTTATTTTTTGGTGCTTTTTCACTTAATACTTAGTACTGTAAATGAGAAAAGTATTTCACCATAATATAATAATAAAATATTTTTCCTTGCTAAACAAAAGTTATCTATCAAATAGCAGCGAGAATAGATCGCCAGTTAACCTATATTTATTATGTACAAACATCCAAAAAATCTAAAAGATTTCAAATAAAATGATAGTCAATGTTGTTAATATACATGTATAATAAATTACCTTATGGAAATTTTATCTTTCAACTTCAACCAACTCTTCAACTAACTGAGCCAAACTTTTTATAGTTACCAATAACTGGTTATTGGTAACTATAAAAAGTCCGTCGTTTTGTCCACTGACTGTTATAATTAGGTAAAATTATTCTCATTAATTTGTTTAAGGTTTCACAGTTGATAATGTTTAATTATTATTGTTAACATTTTACTATGTAAAAAGTTAGTTGCTCTGCAGTAATTTTTAAGACTGTATTTTTAAAATCACTATCTAATTTTATTACATTTGAGACTGATTATTATAAATAATTAAGTTAAATGATTCTCTTGATTATAGGTGATGAAAACTGTGATTTATATACATTTTTTTTACTAAATTTCTTAATGAGATAAATAAATAATGAAAAATAACTAAGACTTTCATTTTTTCAAAACATACATCATATATATAAGCATTTCTATGTTATAAATATGATTATGATTTAATACTCGTATTATACATATACTTACAATCAAACATTTATTATTTTTGTAAAACATTTTTGTGACTGACAGTACATTTGATCAAAAATTGCTTTGAATTAAATTCATCGAATCGGGGGCGTCGGCCACAGGTGCCCCGACTACTGGGGGCCTAAGCCACGGACCCGAAACTCCACGGGTACTCATTTAGAAATAATTGGCTTTTACAATGTTTTCAAATTACAGTCTTGATACGTATAGTAAGTCGGTGGTAAAATCATGCAAAATTCCACAAAATAAAATGGAAAGAACATAGTTCACTCACATGTTTCTGCTTCCCCTTATCAGCGCTAGGACTGACGAGGAACACCAGTTTACCGGACGCTTCGGCGAAGTTGGCAAGTGGTTCACCCTGGGCCTGAAACCAACGCTTATATTTTAATATAACATCACACATAAGGTATTGAAGAAATGTATATAATAGTGTATACACACTTCACCAGTTATGATTAAGTACTTCGGGGCAAGTCTGTTACCATCAACACAAAGACAACACGTCCCGGAATTAACGCACACAACCAACAAACCAAATTAAAATATTATGTTATGATCATAATTCATACACTGAATTTTTGCTATTATGTATAAAACATTGTTTACTTATTAAATTATAAATCTACGCACGCAAACAGTCGCACTCGTAGTATAAGAATCTAATAGCTAGCGAAGTAATACTTCGTCCATTTTGTTTTTTTTGGACTGTACAGCGGAAGTGTGAGTGTAATTTACGTCGTATAATTTAAAAAATTGGGATAAAAGTTACCTATATAAAAAATTACAGAAATCGGTTCAGTAAACGATTCTGAACAAACTATTTTCATAATGTGCATTAATTCAGTTACATATTCTCCGGGCTCCTGAAATTAATTAACCACTAGATCAACACTTTAGGTAAGGATTACACGCCTTTTAAGAAGCACATACGGTATGAATATTATCCCAAACCGCTTCATAAAACAATTAGTTTTCTGATAAACAAAATCTCCGTACACCATATCGAAAACAAGTAAAGAAAAAAAAAACATTTACTAACATGTTGATACCCGTCTCCCTCGCACATATCTCTGGTGGCGTCACACAGAGCACAAAGGTTCTTCTGCATCGCGTTGCGAGTTGCCTCGTCCTTGTCGCAGCTTACTATCTCAGTATCTGAAATATTAAGACATATGTATTATTAAATACAACGTAAAAAAAAAAAGGAATGTGTTTGCTGATTTTAATACCAGCCTGTTACTATCCCACTGCAGGGCAAAGGCCTCTTCTCACACAGAGAAGGCACGAGCATTGATCACCACGCTTGCTCAAGACGGGTTGGTGATTACAGACTTATATTAACTATAAGTCCAGGTTTCCTCACGGTGTTTTTCCTTCACCCATGTCAGTAATGTCCAAGATAAAATGAATTGAAAAAGTCACATTGGTATTTGCCCGGATTTGAACCCACTGGGCCATCACGACACTTGTTGCTCACGACGTTTGCTGATTAAGAGAGTTTATTCAAAAAGTTGGCAACGTCGCAAATAGCTGTCAAATATTTCGCTGTTTTTATTAATTCGGCAATATTACTGTATGGAAATAAGAAATATGGCTAAACACCAATCATCATTGTATAATTATCACTTGCTTTAAAAACGGTGAAGGAAAACATCGTGAGGAAACCGGCATGCCTGAGAGATATTTCTCGGCGGCATGTGAAGCCAAGTCAGAGGCCCATGGGCGGCTTTAAAACTCTGACACCAGGTTAGTCACTAACCACACGAAAAGAAGAATAACAAGAATCCATTGAATCATTTGACAGCCTGTTATCTAATTAAGGTGTTGCCGTTCAGAAAACGGGTGCAAAGTTATAATACAGATAACTTAACCGACCTTTAGCAATTTGTGGCATCAGCTCGGTGATGGTAGAGATCGCCAACTCAGCAGTCTCGAAGTCAGGGTTCTCGCGATCTAGAAATGAAAATATAATGTAATCCTATTGGTACAACATAGACACAACTTTCTTATTCCCAAAGTATGTAGAATGTTCAACAAAAAATAATAATAAGAGGAATCTAAACCCTTAGCGTAAAAAAATACGCTTAATTCAACGCTAACATAAAAAAAATAGTGTTTGTTTTAGGCAAAAATGGATGAGGTGGACAACTGCAATTTTTGTGCGATGCCTTTGTAGTAACAAAAACAAAAATTGCGCGTGCAGCACCGTACACTTGATAGAAGTGAACCTTCTTAAAAATAAAGGTGTTAGTGTGAGGGACAGAGAGACTTTCTTCTCTCTCATGTAACGAAATGTGCCTAAACGTGAAGAGTTCTTGAAATTTCCCTAAGAAGTCGAAGAAGTTTCACTTAAATTTCACTAAATCTAAGAAGTTTCACTTAAATTTCACTAAGAAGTGTAAGAAGTTTCACTTAAATTTCACTAAGAAGTCTAAGAAGTATCACTTAAAAAAATCAGGAGGGAGCTGAGGGTAAATAAAGGATCTATTAAAATTATGATGATTTGCAAGCTGTTATAGTAGGCCAGTTGCATGGGTTGCAGCTGCGATTTTTCTGTTTACGTTCATCCATATCAAGGTAAGCTCACCTGCAGTAGCAGCGGCGAGTGCAGCGACGGCAGCGTTGAGCTGCGCTATCCTCTGCTCTAAGCGGCGTTGAGCGGCTGCCTTCTCCTCCTCGCTCGGGGCAGCCGCACCGGTTGTCGGCTAGAGGACAAACATGATCGATTTATAGTGATTAGGTATACAAAATATTTCATTTCACATAAACGTAAATGGGCGCTTATAAAACGACTTACTCTAGTACACGTCATGTCTGATTGTAGTACAATGGGAAGTAACTAATGTTTAAGATACAGGCCCAACTTAGTTTAGACCATGGTATAATAAAACAAGGTATGGCACTCCGAAACACAGTGGTCACGTGGGAGACACAAGACTACGTCATCACCGCTATCCATGGTTCTCAAACTTTTTAGTTTGGGGAAATTTTATAAAACATTGACATAATTATTAAATTACTTCTAGCTTAAATAAAAACAGTAATAACCTTACCGCGATTTAGCATTAGCGATTTAGAATGCAACCAACCACCACCAATTACAATAATACATTAGTAATTTTACATACTTACCATTTTTTGTGATTGTTTTAGGCCCACAATAGCGCAGCCATTCATTGACTACAGATTCTTTTAGAGGAAATGAAAAAAACCTTATTGTACCGCCTTTTACACTTTTATTCTTACAGTTCCGAATTGAACAATGAACCATTTTAAAAGCTTTTATTGATTGATTGATATTGTGGTCAAAGAAAAAAATGTAACAAACCAACTTGTTAGACGTCCACAACTAAATGTTTGAGAATCACTGTGTACAATGGGACTGAGCGAGACCAACATACGGGTTCGACAAGAATAGCGATACATGACAAAATGTCAGAATGCCAATTAGACAGCCCGTTTCTGTGTTACCAGTAGTGTGTAATAATAACTCCCCAACCTCCTTTATTACTTATGCGAATCTGATACAATAATGAGGCTTTAATTAAAAATTACGTTGGTATATGTTTGTTTCGTTTGATAAGACAAACGAAACGACAATTTCAATGCTTTGTATATATTTTTTTAACAGAATGGTGATTGAATATCTTTCCTTAAATTCGAGTTTTGTTGCAATAAAGTGGCAACTGAATAGTGACGTAGGCATGTGTCGCTCCCGGAATGCCATACCTTGTTTTATTATACCATGGTTTAGACATTAGGGTTCAGTTTGAATTATAAACACACAGTAATTGTTGTGTTGTGTTTACGTAAGGTAGGACGCCGTCAGGCTAGGTGGAGCGATGATCTTCGCATGGTGGCAGGCGGCTGGATGAGAGTTGCCGAGAATCGAGCTGAATGGCGTGCGATTGGAGAGGCCTATGTCTAGCAGTGGACTGCTGTACGCTGATGGTGTGATGAGTAATTGTTGATATGTGATTTTGATTTGAAAAGTGAAAAATATTATACATTTATTATATTTATATATAATACTCGTATGTATATCTTTGTATTTAAATAAATATTTATTCCTCAATTCTCGCTATTGCACCTACCACTGTTTATCTCTGCATCACCCAAAGGTTGACTGGTAGAAAATGCCTATGGCATTAATTCCGCCTCTGTACATTTGTGTGCTTGAAGTATTAAATAAATAAATAAAAATGTGTATTTTTTTCTTTTTTCAATCAAGTTTTATTATTGATTATTATAATCATATGCAGTTGCATATAATGTTCAAATTCAAAAGTCATTTATTCAAACTAGGCTGAGAATCAGCACTTTTCGAACGTCAAAATGACATAAGACAGTCCCCCGGCACGCCCACCCTTAGCACCCTTAGCTGGGGAGAAGAAGTGGCGCAACAAACTGTCCAGCAGTATTAATACGTTACCATCTGGTCTGAAGGTCAAGTATGCAATTGTGCACAGTCGATACCCATACACTCTCAGCTATAAAATGTATTCTCAAAGAATAGTAAAATTTAATCTGTTGTTAATTGATTTGATTCCCTATTGTTACGTCATATTTGAAATTAGATTCATATCTAATGATTAGATTTGATTTGGTTTCTGAAAAGGCCAATCAAATCTCTGCAAAAAAACAATATCTGTCTGACATATAATTTAACCCACCAAACATACGAGTATCTGTAACTGTATCAATATACTTCGAAATCAGTATCCTATACCTACTTCTTATCTGCCTATTAAACATACACACATATAGGTATTTTATATGTACATATTATCAAAGAGTCGATAATTTCTCAAAGAGAGTCCATCGGCGCCGTGGCTTAGTTGGTTAAAGCGCCTGTCTAGTAAACAGGAGATCGTGAGTTCGAATCTCGCCGGGGCCTTGTGGTTGAATTAGTTTTTTCTTTCACCGAAATTTTGATTTCAAATAGTTCATAATATTTTATAGAATAAGGAAAATACTTTATTAGAAATGCACTAAAATGCACTTGATTTAAACTAATAACCATTATAATGAGGTACCTTTGAGTACCTACCTACCCTATTCGTTTTTATATGACATAGGTTTCATCACTGTTGATGGGTTTGTAGCGTTAGTGCAAAATGTTCTCAGTCCTTTTAATATTTTAACAAAAGTTATATAGCTAATTTATTCAGATGTTATTTTGTAAAAACAAAGCACTGAAGCATTCGTAAAAATAAGCCATCTGTCTAAAGTAAGGGAAAATTATTTATAAGCAAATTGACTACCAGCTTAAATTATCCGAATATTCAATCACAACTGTCATTATTTTACAGTTTAGCTTAACAATTTATTTCCTTGTCTGCACATCGGTTCTGTGCCAAGATTTCGTAAGTTCGATTTCGTTTATTATTATATTTACCCAAGGCCTCTGACTCTGACCTCTGAGTTTTTGGATTCATGTGCGTATTGTATAATTATGATGATTGAGATGTTTTCCTTCACCGTTTTTTAAGCAAGTGAGCTTCAAAAACGGTGAAGGAAAACATCGTGAGGAACCATGCCAAACCAAACCAACCAAACATGCCTGAGGGATATTTCTCGACGGCATGTGAAGCCAAGTCAGAGGCCCATGGGCGGCTTTAAAACCCTGACACCAGGTTAGTCACTAACCACACGAAAGAGAAAGATTATATTCACATAGATTTTCAACGTACCTTATTCCACTCGTCAAACTTGACTCCTAGCAGCTTACTCTTGGCTCCAGACAAAGTCGTTATGAACTTGAGTCGCTTCTTCTCCTGTGGCGGTAACCCGTTGTCCACATCTTCACGATCTGTGTATCACAATAAGATATAGACGGTGTAAGGGACATTGATTCGCACTATTACCATGAATTCTATATTTGGTTCAAGACCCAGCGGTGAAAAAAATCAGGTGTTTGTCACTTTTATATGAAACAGCTTATTTATTTTTAAAATATTTCTAAAATTAGAGGTCCGTGGCGTGTCGGGAGCAGGGTCCAAGCTACCGGTGGTTAGGGCTGCAGAGACAGGAACCTCCTCACAATGCGAGCCGTATCGAGGAGTACTGCCTTCTGGATCAGGCCCTTGATCCAACCGCCTAACGAGAGCCTCGAGAGATGTTGGCCGAGGCTTTCAGCCATGAGGCCATTTACGACAATCAGCACAATGATAGCTGAGCTCACATTCCACATGTGGACTACCTCGTGTGCTAAGTCGAGATTATTATTATTATTAAACCGAGCACAAAAAACTAGATAAACTGCGCGCTGCCTGACCCGACGATTCAAATTCAAAATTAAAATTCAAAATTCATATTCAAAATTCAAATTCAAAATTCAAATTCAAAATTCAAATTCAAAATTCAAAATTCAAATTCTCATTCAAAATATTTTATTTCACATAAACCTACAAGGACACTTATGAAACGTCAGAAGCTAGGTGCACGGTTCCAATTGGTCGTTTCCTATGGAGAAGAGCCGGCAAGAAACTCCACGGGTCCTCTTTTAAAAGTAAATGGTTTTACAGTGTTAAAAGGTATGAGAGGACAGTGTAGGCTTAGATTGTTTTGAGAACCCCACGCTTAGCAGTCGACCAGTAGATCAAATGAGACATTCGAGTAACTTACACTCAAATAATCCATACTAATAATGATTTAACCCCTTAATGGTTGAACGGATTTTGATGGATTTTGGCAACCGAATAGACCATGACCTGAGCTAGAACATAGGATAATTTTTACTCAGGTATTAGCTTCCCGAGGGTTAATTTCAGACCACTAAGCTGGCGAAGCCACGGGCTAACTATGTAGTGTTACCTACTATAAATTACGATTTTAGATCATTAGATAATGTACTAGCTGAGGAGCTCGTGGTTAAGTAATAACAGCTGCACGATTCGATCAATCAGGTTAAGCTACGCTTGCCGGGGTTGGTCTGTGGATGGGTGACCATCTTAACATACCGAGACTCCTCCATGTCTCGGAAAGCACGTTAAGCCGTTGGTCCCGGCTGTCATTCGTGGATCTTTGACAGTCGTTACGGGTCGTCAGAAGCCCGAAAGTCTGACAACCAGTCTTACCAAGGGGTATCGTATTGTGGAGGTCAGATAGGCAGTCGCTCCATGTAAAATACGGTATACAGCTGCATCCGGTTAGACTGGAAGCCGACCCCAACATAGTTGGGAAAAGGCTAGGCAGATTGATTGAGATAATGTATAAGCAGTGTGAGTTGCACATTTCAAGAAAGTAGTCTTCGCGGTCAAGAATCTCACCTTCCAAGTTCCCATAAGCGTCCTTCAGCCTCTCCAACGCCTTCATGACGTCACTGGCCCGCGTGTGCAGCAGCTCGGCCATGTGCTGGCGGGTCGGGTCCTCCAGCAGGGGCCGCCACGTGGCCTCCAGGCCGCGCACGCTGCAGGCCAGGCTGGAGGCCGCGGCCGTGAGCGCGCTCTGGCAGTGCGGCTCGTGGATCGCTGGGGCTGTTAGCTGGGGAGACAGGTGAAGTTTAGACTTTGGATTTTGAGTAATGTTTGATATATTAACACGTTCAGTGCTGAGGGAGCCTTCCTGGGGGTTCACCTATTCGCATATGGGATGCCAGGAGCCCTCGTGGAGGGTTCATTTTCAATGTAGGTTCTTCTTAGAGATTCTTCATTATAAACCGTGAAAATATAATCTGATGTATATTATAACAAGATTTATTAGTACGAGTATATGCGTTAGTTTTAAAATCCAAGTATTAAAATTTTTTGTACACGATTATAAACATTCACAAAAAAAATTAAAAGGTTGCAAACTACATAAAGCGACAAGGCCCCCTGAAAATATTATTTTACTTCGTTTTACAGTGTTTTATAACACTGTTTTAAACCTAATGCCGTTGACCATCCGCGATGGTTAACTTTAGCGCAAACGTATTGCCGGCAACCCTCCCGGAGGGTTCACTTCCAATATGTATGGCAGCATGGCATATGAGTTCTATGAAAAGTGGGTGGAATCTAAAGTGTTAAAGCTGTGAATTCTGTAAGGTGGAAACCTCGCAAATGGCTGTGAAATATTTCGCTGTTTTGATGAATGTTTATTTATTTATTAATTTTGAATGTAAAATAATTTATATATGTAAAAATCTATATTTTTTGTTAAAATCTGTTTTACAAAAAAATTCAAGTGAATTTGAATAATCACTAGTAAATGAAATATCGCTGTGTTGCACTAAAATATTTTTTATTTATTTTATTTAAAGAAAACTTAGAAATAAATTACAAAATACTTTAACAGGCTAAATATAAAAAGAAAAATAAATTGATTACGAATTGCAATAATAACACTGGATTAGGTATAAAAAAGCATTTGTTGAAGGTTTCCTAGTGAAGTTTTTATACCTAAAATAAAAAATTCACGTGTCCCGATATGTATTAATTGATACAATTCATAATCAATATTTAAGTGCAAAACAGAGCGATATTTCATAATATACTTTGTTAATTCATCAAAACAGGGAAATATTTGGCAGCTGTTTATGCCAACTTCCAGAATGTCGAAATTAGAGTCAATTTTGGAACGAAGTTCCTTAACGTGAAATTGCGGTAGGCGTTGACTGGTAGAAATCGTCACGTAAGGAAAAAGCGTTATGCTCCCTTCATCCGACTTTCTCTCTCTCTGTCTCTTTCTATTACATATGAGTGTATGTGTGCGTGCGAGTATCGCGTTAGGAACTTTGTTCCTGATGGGAGTTCCACCCCGCACAGGTGCTTTTTTTTTCGTTTAACTACTGGCGCAGAGATAAAAGCTCACTTCAAGCTTCAAGTCGTGTTTTTTGCATACGCAGGATCGGGCATTATGGCGAATTTTGGCCAACAGTTTACGTCTATCAGGTGGCCTAAAACGGCCACTTTAGCAATTCGGCTAAAAGCGATTCATTTCCTCCAATAAGGCAAATTTACACCAAATATGATTCAGTTATGAATGGTGACATATATTAGTTGAATAATATCTTAATTCAATTCATATCTAAATCATATTTGGTGTAAATATTGCCTTATTGGAGGAAATGAATCGCTTTTAGCAGAATTGCTAAAGTGGCCGTTTTAGGCCCCCACCTGACATATTGATGATGATGAAAAGACGGAGGTGTTCTTGGTTCCTAGTTACCTGTGCACTGTGCAGTAGGTCCCTGGCAGCGCCTGCAGTGTGTACTCCTGCGTCGTCCACTTTTGATGCTGCAGGTAACGAGGACGCTTGGCAGGTCAGCTCGTTGGTAGTCACTAGCAGACGGGACACCTTGGCTCCAACGTCCTTAGCTAGCTGGACGATCTGCGTAAAAAAATAGATTTTTGTTAGGCAATTATATTAAGGCGGCCGCGGGCTGTGGAATACCCGTTTAGGTAACTTCAAAATTAAAACTCAGTCACTCAAACTATCATCGGTTCTATTTTATGTTCCTTCTCAAAATCACCAACCTTTTAGCAGACACTTCTAATAGGGAAGTTGAATTAAAAAAAAATTGTCCGTCAGGTAGATTATTAAAACACATTGGACACGTATTTTCTCTTTTTTTACGTAATCAAAAGATTACGGCCAATACATTGAGTTGGCAATGCGTTAATATATGGCATGACATCTCTCCCCGATAGATTTTATACTGACTTGTGACGTAGCGCGCCCCCACTCCCCCCAACTTTAAACCATTTTTTATTAATATGATAAAGCAAAAAATACGTGTCTAATATTTTTTTATTATCTGACTGACGGACTAAATATATTTTTTTTCCCTGTCAACATCCCCATTCACACACCCGACAGGACCATTTTTATTTACTTCTAAATTGAAATCATCTCTCAATATGCATATACGAATCGCTAGCCTTATGACCGTGTCCAAGTGCCCAATGCAAGGGTCAATTTAGCTTAGGAAAAGTATATTTTGTTAATTGTTTTTATGGTTAACCTCATTTTGGGACTTTATTTCATATAAGCTAAAGCTTATAGATCCTTATGATTGACCCTATCGATTGATGCCATAAAATTACAGGATGATATTTTTTCGGATTTTAACTAGTTCGATTCCCGAGTATAGTAAGCGAATTTTTGAAAATCTTTGATTGCCGATCTGTTTCTTTACAAAAATAAACGAATGTTTCCTTTGAGTAAAATTTGCTTTCTCTAGTATTTAAAGTACTTTTCCCTCCAGGTAAGGTTAATTCCAGCCTGTATATATATAACGCAACTAACTATTTACACTAGGTACTAGATTATGTGAGTGTCCGGATGACAGCGATACGGACGAGTACTTCGACGCCTAACTGTCCTTTTGTTTTTGTATTAATTTATATAGTTACCTAATTAGTCATTTAATTTTGGTGAATAGACATAAGTATTTGAATCTAAACACAAACATACGAAAAGCTATAACATACCTACGTAAGTACTTATACAGGTATAAGGAGCAGGGTTTATAGATCAACCATCCTCTGTAGACAAGGGAGGATCCTACGAGCGGACAGGTGTTGTATCTGGTGGGCTACTGCCCGACAATTCGTCGTCTATTCGTCTCTGCACCCCCGAAGGGGACGCGAGGAATCGGTTTTGGGGCTTTTTGGGCCATTGCCCGAGGGATTGTTCTCTCGGCCCTCGAAATCGGGAAATTGGGTTCCTCTCCTCCTAAGAGGGGGAGTGCTTTGCTGCACACCTACTTGCCGAGGGGTTTACCTCCCCTCAGCGCTTTAGAGTATGTTTCTGGGGTGTATCTGCGGGGACGCCCGTGCGACCTGGCCCCTACCAGGTGAGATCCCTAGTTGCCTAGAGAAGGCCCAACGAAGGCCGGTCTAGGAATGAGGGCTGATGTCGGGATGTTGTATATACAGGGTGGGCAGGGACATCGAAGTGAAAACTGATACCATGGATTCAGTACATGCTTCTGAACTCCCCTGCGTTGAAATTTTTCGTCGGTTATTTAAAAAAAAGACGTGTGGCACTCGGAGACTGCCGCGGTAAAGCTATTGCATAGCATTTTTTATCAACTTATGCAATTTGTGTCTCAGTGATGCGCGCGCATCTTAAAATTTCACTCCATGGGGTGTTAGGTTTTTTCGTTACGGAATTTCTGGATTCGGTCTCCACGCTCAAGGCCCGCGATAGAAGCTATGCAATAGCTTTAAAAAATCTGCTGTTCCATACATTTTGACCGCGTAGGTATATAGCACTTTTAAAACCAGCGACAAATTTCAACGCAGGAGAGTTCAAAATCATGTACTGAATCCATGGTAACAGTTTTTGCGTCGATGTCCCTGCTATCCTGTATACTCGTCGCGCTGTAAACCTACTTGCGCGATGCAGGATTTTGCATAACGTCAGTGTGATGGGTAGTTCGCATGTGGCGTTGTAGGTCCTGCCACATACCTATAATCATATACAATTCTTCATTTATTTACATAACATACCTCATTTTCTTTGTCTGCATTATTGCCTCGCGAGAACTTGTACAGCAATTGGCCAGCAATGTCCGCGTACTCGTTAGATGCTTCTTGCATTTTCTGAAACATGTCCGTTTAATTAATAGGTAGGTACAGTCAGCCCCAAAAATATATAATTTGAACGTAAAGCAGCGCTATAATAGCGCTATAATATAAACTGCTGGGGTTGCGGGTCTGTCCGAAAGGGATATCGCAGCCCCAGCACATAGGCAACGGAAGGAACACGGGTGGGTTTTAGTCAGTAAAAGTCTGACACTCCCTCTCGCTCTGCCCAGAGCGGGAGGAGTCATTTGATGATTTCCCACCCAAAAAAAAAATAAAAAAGCAGCGCTATAATTTGCAAATAACGTAAGAATGTTTTAATTTTGCAGGTTAGTTTGACGGATTCCCTTTAATAGCACGGCTTATAGATTTTAGTCATGTGCCTCGGCATCATTATCTGTCTTCAGATATAATGCAGCAACCAAACCAAGATTAAAATTCACTGAATAAGAGTTTGTTCGGACTGCCAAGTCATAGGTCTCGAGTTCGAACCCAAGGCACGCACCTCTGACTTTTCGGATTCATGTGCGTATTGTATAAATATCACTTCTTCAAAAACGGTAAAGGAAAACATCGTGAGGAAACCGGCATGTCTGAGAGATATTTCTCGACGGCATGTGAAGCCAAGTCAGAGGCCCATGGGCGGCTTTAGAACTCTGACACCAGGTTAGTCACCAACCACACGAAAAGAAGAAGAGATTGTTTTTGGTACTGACCTCATGATTCTGGCTGCCAGTCATGCCGCAGACTTTCTTAGTGGCGTCGAACAGAGTTTTCATCTCGCCCTTCAGCTCCTTGCGAGCTGCTGGGTCCTTAGTGCTGGCCAGTATCTGGGCATCTGCAATATTTAGGAAAGTCAATCATAATTCAGGGAATTTTTGTTGTTTACCAAATTGGCTAGATACCAACAACTAAAATTGTCCGTTTATTCAATTCACAACTGTCATTCTTTGACAGTTGTATAGAATTGTTATAACACGGTTTAGTGTGTCAATTTGATAAACAATTAATTTCCCTGAGTGTACAGTTTTGTATGAGGAACAGGGTAAAGTTCACTCATCCTCTATAGGAAAGGGAGGATCCTCCGACCAGACGGGTGTTCTGTCTGGCGGGCAACTGCCCAACGATTGATGTCGGATAGTCATATATGTATATGTCGTTCGCGCGGTAAACTTTAATTGCGCGATGCAGGATTTGTGTGACGTCAGGTCTTTGATGCGTAGTTCGCATGTGGCGATGAAGATGCCGCCACAGTGACAATAGAACAATGTTGCCTTCTATCGAAGAAAAGTCTTGATATTTTCGGATCACCGAATATGTTTGTTTTGGGGACATAGTAAAGATGACTTATTTAGCCGTAATGATGATGGTACCTCTAGCTAGCTTAGGCATCAGCTCGTTGATGGCATTCATCGAATTGATTGCGGCAGAGTAGTCAATGTTATCTGGATCTGTAACAAGAAACATTACAAGGCAATACTTTTACGCAAAACCTAACCTTTTAGTGAAGCAGAGAGATTTGTTTTTCTATTAAAATCTTGAAATACGGAACCCTAAATTTCCTCCAACCTCCCACAATCTGATGATCAAACCTAGGCCATTTGAAGCCATTATTATTATCATGCAACCAACCTTTTACCTGCTTTAAATACATAGATTTTTATACCAGAAACTGTTAAATAGGTAAGGTTTCTATCTTTACTAGCTGCGCCCCGCGGTTTCACTTGCATCGTTTTCATCACATCGTCTCGATCCCGTGGGAACATCGGGATAAAAAGTATCCTATGTCCCAATCCAGGTCATGGTCTACCCATGCGCCAATACATTTCATCCAAAGTTCAGCCGTTCAGCTGTTTTAGCGTCAAAACAAACACAAACTCACTTTCGCATTTATAATATTAGTTTTTATTTTTAAATAAATATTTTAAAATCATATCCTCAATTTTCGTAATTACACCTACCACTGTTTGTCTCTGCATCACATAAAGGTCGACTGGTAGAAAAAGTCTATGGCAGTAAGTCCGCCTCTGTATATTTGTGTGAAGTATTAAATAAATAACATGTTAAACAACTCTTACCAGAATGAGCCATAAGGTACAGCGCTATAGCCGCGTTGAGCTTGCCCAACCGATCCTCCAGAGCTTTCTCCAGCTTCCTCTTCTGTTCCTCGTCCAGCTTAGGTCCAGTGTACTCCTGGATAAACAATATAGAGCATTGTTATCAACAAACGATGGAGTTTAACAGAGGGCCACAAGTTCTTGAAATAAGTCACTCTGTTGTTAAGCAGTTTATGATTTAAGCCCGAAAGTAAAAAGGACCGAATTTTAAAGACAGTTTAAAATAATTTGGACAATCTTTTAAACTTTGTTGACAAATCTTAAATATAATATACAATCTAACACTAACATATATACAGAGTGTCAGGGATATCGACGCGAAAACTGTTACCATGGATTCAGTTCATGATTCTGAAATCACCTGCGCTGAAATTTTTCGTCGGTTATTTAAAAAAAAATCTGCTGTTGTCAAAATGTATAAGTATTTAAAGGAAAAAATAAAACTTAAAGGGAAGAGCTCATTGGGCATCAAAAAATTCGTCCGCATCGCTATCAGTGGGACAAGTGCCCGAAACGCTGGCAGCATTGCCACGTTGGATGGCAATGCTGATTCTTTGACCTACAAATAGGAATGTTGACAAAAAAAAATGAACTATTTAGTGCGTCATTCAGTCAGGTAATAAAAAAATAATTGACACGTATTTTTTGCTTTATCATAAATGATTTTGATAAAACGCATTAAAATTTGGGAGTTGGGTGCTCGCTACGTCACAATTCAGTATTAAATCTACCGTAGAGTGACGTCTTGCCACATTTTAACTCAATGTATTCCTGTATGTGTATGTGTGTATGTATTGTGTGTACCGTAATTTGTTGATTACGTAAAAAAAAAAATGCATGTCCAATATTTTTTAATAATCTAACTGACGGACACAAAAAAAAATAGTCAACAACCCTATTGGCCGGCCCTCTGGTCACGTGAAGAGTCGACCAACCGCTTGACGATGTCCCGAAATACAAATAAATAATTTAGACAATTAATCACCAATCCATCTTGAGCAAGCGTGGAGATCAATGCTCATGCCTTCTCTGTATAAGAAAAAGCCTTTGCCTGCAGTGGAACAATACGAGTATTATCCCTTAAAGTTAAAGTTCGCGAGCACATTCGTAAGAAGCTGGCAGTATCATCACAACGCTAATGTTTTCCCATTGTTTGTCTTATACAAATAAGTAAGTTAAGTATATTCGCGTATTTTTTTGTATTTATCTATTCTTGTATTTATTTATATTTATTTATTTATTTATAGTTAATTAAAACGGTACAACACCAATTACATTAATTAACATAGAAATATAAAAATATTAATATTGACAATTCTTTTTATATAATTTAATTAAACTAACATGGAACAGTTGACTCCCTTGCATACTTTCTCTCACAGAACATCAGACATATACGCATAATTTTCGTTGCCGACTCGTAGTCACACCAGATTATCACACCAGTATGACAAACAGGATTTTATTTCTCGTTTGTCACACCATTGATTTTTCCACACCATTTATTCCTAACTAGTGCTGTCCTAGTTATAGGTACTTACTACTTAGTTAAATTAAAAACCTTCAAATTACGTTTTTATTCATTTAAAAACCTTCAAATTACGTTTTTAACGCAAGGTTTCCAGGAAATGTCCCAATGATATTTCACCATTTAAAAGTTTTAATTGGCAGAAAATTATAAAATTATCTTTATCAGTTTGGTCGGCCCTTCTTTTTTTTTCGATATTAATTTCCTTTTGATTGAATAATACGGTTAATAATTTTAGTATGGTTACGTAGTTTTTATTTATATTTTTATTTAATTGGGAGTGCCAACTTTCACAAACGTTGTTGGTTCTGTGCCTTTGACCAACTATATTCCAGTCGGCCATATATTGTTCATCATTTAGCCATTGTCGGGCCATGTATGCTATGAACTGTTTCATATTTTCCCCGCTAAATTCATTAGATTCTCTTTTTATGTATTCCCATCCATTTTTAACAAGTTCTAATGGAGTTAGCGGCAATGCCGTACATAGTCCCACAATTCTTTTATGTAGTTTACTTTTCAAACCAATTGATTTCGCTTTTCGCCATAAGCTCTGACAATAATGATAATAACACTTTTTTACCGATATAAAAAATACAAAATTCAAAAATCATTTATTTCAGCCCATAGGCCATAACGCTAGACAAAATTATAATCAATGTAAAGATATATAAAAAATAAAATAAAATAAATTGTTAATTAATTCAGTACATACAGTTCAGTTCAGTTCAGTTCAGTTCGATATATGTGGAAAAACATCTTAAGGCATTTGCTACGGCAATCTCGAAATCTGCGTGGAATACAGTGGGACACCAATCGGGAAATTTAGTTTTCAGGATGTCAAACAATGCAGCATATGTCGACTCTTTTTTGTCGCTCATGAGCACATGTATTAGCGGTATCACTGAAGTTGTTTGAGACGTGCTCCCCAAGTCGCCGAGGATAGAAAGTAATTGTGGAAATGGTCGTGGAGAACTCTTAAAAGTCGCATCTATAAAATATTCTTTCACACTTTTTAATAATTGCTTTGCTTCTTCAGAACAAAATACTAATAGTCTGGTATGCTCATATTGATAGTCAGCAACGACAAATTTCTCAAATGTAGCGGGTACTTGTACTTCTTCAATACGTTTGAAAACGATCTTGCTGACTTTTAGTTTCCGTTTTCGTGCATTGTAAAGGCTGCACTTTACGCTATCGAATAGTGGTACTTTCAACCCTTTTTCTTTTAAAGGTCTTATATTTTCCTTGTAGACTATTGTCATTGGCTCCGCAGAAGTACTAGCTACTTCATGCATTTTGTGTATAGAAATAGCTATTTCATTTTGGTTCTCATCTGGTTGACATGTATTTTTGTGCTCGACTGATTTTACAACATTATCACCCTGTGAAGTTAAACAACGACTATGTAATAATATAACTAAATAAATATATTATGTTTCTAGACGACTAATGATGCGAGTCTGAAAGGTTACGACTTAGAATAACTTGGGTAAAAAAAGAAATGGGATAAAAATGTAAGTACCTACTTATGCTACCCGTTCGAAAAACAAAACCAAGTACATAAGTAGATATAGGGTACTTACGTTTATTGTGACCGAACCAGAGCACTTTATACTGTTACGACGACGGTTACGACAAAACCATATTTGAGATAAATTTTTATAAACTTTCTGTTTATTATTGTATTGGTGTTGCTTAAATAACAAAACTTGTCCACGTTTTCTATTAATAATACAAAAATCCATGGTACAGACGCCAGCAGGTCAAGCTACCCGAAACTGTCAAATTTTCGCAATCAACCTTGAACCTTATGCTGTAGTGCTAAAGTTGAAAATCTATTAAATAAATTTGACAGATTGTAGTAGCTTGATGTGCTGGCGTCTGTACAAAGCGAATGTGAAACCAATGCACGATTTGCAAAATCGTTGATGTTTAAATGTGCAAATTATTTCTATTGAAGTTGGTCTGTCAATTGCAGTTATCATTATCTCAAGCATTGCGTTTCCAACCGGCCAGTACTAGATAAGGTTGCATTATCATTTGAACCACATCTACAGCTGAATATAATATAAATGCAATTTGTATTAGGTATTTTTTTGTATTAACTAAGAAATGAAAATCCTTTGTACCTTATAATGAAAAAGTCTCTGCATCACACTTTTTTTTTTTTTTTTGGGTGGGAAATCATCAAATGACTCCTCCCGCTCTGGGCAGAGCGAGAGGGAGTGTCACACCCTAAGGTTGACTGGTAGAAAATGCTTCAGGCATTAAGTCTGCCTTTGTACGGTATTTTTTTTACTTGTGCATAATGTTTTAATAAATAATTAATAATAAATAAATATAACTAAAAGTAGAAAAATCTAAATAGAAAAGAAGTCTATTGCAAAGAACGGAGGTTGGCAAACGCCGATCAGGAGATAGACTTCATTAGAATATAAAGGTACTGCACTAGCAATTATCGTATACATGGTGTGGTAAAATCAGTGGTGTGATAAACGAGAAAAAAAATCCTGTTTGTCATACTGGTGTGATAATCTGGTGTGACTACAAGTCGGCAATGATAATTTTATTCCATTCATCAGCAAACACATCGCATTCAGGGTTGGCAGTCAGAAGGGCGTTGAGCATCTTCAAAGTACGACACACTGGAGATTCAGCTCTGGCAACAGTTTTGGATGACGGTGGCGCAAATAGATTGCGCCGGTGGCTGGGACGGTGGCCGATGTATTTGTCGGGCACAAATAGTCGGCAGAAAAGGCCATGGGGGTCTGGGCAGTCTATACGTCCCCGTAAGGTTTTACAGGCTACCGTGAGCTGATCAAGGCCTCTTCTCACCTCCAACGAATTAAAGCCCAACATCCCTAAAAGAAAGTTGGTAGGGTACATGTAGGGAAAGAAATGGTATAACCTCTGGAAGAGGCATCTTAAGAAGGTTTTCTGTACCTTTTCAAGCATCAGTGTTTGGGTCGCGGTATGGGGGTGCCAAACACAAGCACTGGACTCAAGTTTGGTTCGAACCAGAGTGGTGTATAATAGCCTAATAACATTAGGGTTGTGAAAGTCACGAGCATTTCGCAAAACAAAACCCAGGCGCCTGAAAGAATCCTTTGCAAAGGTAGAAATGTGATCTCTAAAAGTAAGACAGCGATCGAAAGTCACTCCCAAGTCCTTTATGTTGGTGACACGAGTAATTACTTCACCACCTAAACTATAGTGATAATGAATGGGTCGCAGCCCTCTACCGTAAGTCATGACGTGGCACTTGCTAGGATTGAAAAATAGCTTATTTACGATACTCCACTCAAAAACGGCGTCAATATCACTTTGTAGGAGTTTGCAATCTTCGTCTGTTCTGATGTGTGCGACAAGCTTTAGGTCATCGGCATAAAGAAGGCATTTGGCAAACTTTACATTTGCTATGAGATCATTGATCATGATCAGGAACAGAGGCGGCCCCAGTACTGATCCCTGACTTACGCCCGAGCGTGTGTTATAAGGCTTGGACTCGAAGCAGCCATGTCTAACAAACTGCTTACGATCTCGCAGGTAGTCGGAAAAGAAATGAAGAAGACCCGACACTATATTATATTATATAAATAGGTTAATAGGTATATGTTTAACCTTATATTTAAATAAATATTTATTCCACAATTTTGGATATTGCACCTACCACTGTTTATCTCTGCATCACCCAAAGGTTGACCGGTAGAAAATGCCTATGGCATTAATACCGCCTCTGAACATTTGTGTGCTTAAAGTGCTAAATAAATATGGGCAGGTTTTATTATTATGGACAATTTCTGTAGTAGACATTACAAAGTACGACTTTATGCTTCTTACTTGATTTGTAAGAATTTGCTCGTGTTGCTGAATTTAGAAGTTAGTTTTAGTGTTACCTCATTAAGAGCTTGATTAGCAGTGTCAACAGAATGTAGAGCGGTGGTCGCGGCCGCTACGAAGGAGGCTCGTCTGATAGTCTGCTCAGTCTTCTCACCATCTCTGAAGCTCTTGCGAGAACGCTGTAATAATAACAAAGCATTATGCGAGAAGTACTGGACTGGTCGCTTGAATCGTTGACTCAAAAAAAAATTAAAAAAAAATCGTTATATATATTTTTTCATTTTATCATGTTGAGATATTGATATACAAAAATTCAAGTCATTTATTCAAACTAGGCTGAGAATCAGCACTTTTAAAAATTCTCTCGTAAAAATGACATAAGACAGTCCCCCGGCACGCCCACCCTTCACCACTTCCTAGTGCGTTAGCTGGGGACAAGAAGTGGCGCAACAAACTGTCCAGCAGCATACATCTTGTCTGCCGACTTTCGCTAGATAATTTAACTCTTGCAACAACTTCAGCATTTGTATTTTGTACAAAAATCAATTACAAAGTTTAATTAAAATTAAACCAATTTGTTGTTTACTCAGGCTCGCTTTTAAACACGAACTCTTATTAATGTAACTAAACGTAGTTAGTGTTTGGCATTACATGGAGCGACTGCCTATCTGACCTCCACAATTCAGTTACTGGGTAACATTAAACATCTATCAGTCCGTGTTATCAAAAAACAACCAAGGCCGCCACCCAAATGTCCTTTCTTTGGTATTGTTCGTCGAATCGTTGGGCTCCTTAAACTCTGAGTTGAGCTGCACGGTCACTAACAAATGCGTGCACTGACTGGACAGGTCCTCTCAATCTGTGTGGTTCTTTCCTCAAAAGACCATCTCAGACACCAATCTACATGATCTTCACATGATCTGACCAAGATTATGTCTGGACTTTAAAAGAGACTGTGACCGTGAGTTTGTTTCGGCCTTTCTTCTCGGAGTAGTCAGATAGGAAACGCCGACCTCATCTAGTTTAAAAATATATGATTGACGTGTAAAAGTGTTTTGTCCAAACCCACTTACAGAAATAAAATAATTTATCATTTACAGTTTAAAACACTTATAGTATCTGGTTTTTCATACCCTGAGGAGTTCACTGCGTCTCCTGGTCTTCGGGTCGATTGAGAAGTACATCTGAGTGGTCAGGTCGGCAATACTCTCTGCAGCATCCTTCGCGTCGTTGGGATTCTGATAGAAAATATTGTTATTGGTATTAGCAAGTGTTGCTTATAAATTAACTTCCTCGTTGGTCTAGGACGCTGTGGTGTAAAGAAGTAGAGTCGAACAAAGAGATTGGTATACAGGCAAAATGGTGAAGGAAAACATCGTGACGAAATGACGAAGTGACGGCATGTCTGAGTGATATTTCTCGACGGCATGTTAAGCCAAGTCAGAGGCCAATGGGTAGCTTTAAAACTCTGACACCAGGTTAGTCACTAACCACACGAAAAGAAGAAGAAGAAGACTGCCAATATTAATTTTATTTGTGTGCGTAATATTTTTTAATACATATAGGAGCGAAAACGCTTGACTACTCACCACATTGTAATTTTTTTTTCAAGTTTGATTACCAATCTCTTTGTTCGACTGTTCTTCTGCGTGTATTTTGTATTTCATGTTTTTAGACCCAGCTGTTTAGACCGTGCGTTATCTGTCAGTTAATTTAAGATTTTTATTTAGTAGATACTAGCTAATGCGTTGCAATGCCATTTTTTTTTTTCTAGGATCCTTCACTGGCGCACACATCAACTTACTAAAGTTTTATCACCATCGGTCGAGCCATTTTCGATTTTAACACACGGTAACTGATTTTTATATACATACTAGCTGTTGCTCGCGACTTCGTCTGCGATCCAGGATGAAAAGTAGCCTATGTAAGAACATAGGCTACTTTTCATGACCTGAAGAAGGCTCCAGGGCATGGTCTACCCATGTGCCAAAATATTCATCCAAAACCGTTCAGGCGTTTTAGCGTGAAAGCGTAACAAACAAACAATCTAGATTATTATGGATTTTGTAAGATTACTTACGACTTTCCCGGGCTCGATAGATGTCGCCAGTTTGTTCATATAGTTGTTCAAATCTTCTAACTCGTCGAGCAGCATCTTCTTTGAGTCCTCTATGTCTTGTTTATCAGCTGTCTCTTTCACACCTAGTTAAAGTAACCATTTTTATAGGTTATATTCAGGTCATCTCATCTTATCGAGGGAGTATTTAAAGTAAAATTTACGAAAACAAAAAACATTTAAAAAAAAAATTGTGCAATTCACACGTGGTAGAAGTGAAACCTTCAAAAATTTCACCACGGTTGTTGTGATGCCTTTTCTCAAGGTACGCATGCGCGCACAAACACGTATTAACAAACGTACAACGCTGAGGCCCAAGCAAACTCCCACTATGCCTTGGTAAACACGAGTGAAGGGGGTACGAAGCAGAGCACAAAGAGAACCACGAATATAAGAAACACTGTATAATGCTTCCTATCTCATCTTCTCCCACGTTAAATCTTATGAATTTATGTGTCTGTCTCTTTTCACTGTCGCTTTTTCGTTTCATCGACTTTCAAATCACAACGATGCTAAAGAAGTTTACACTTCAAAAAAAGAAACTGATCTTCAACCAGGAGGTTGCCAAGAGTGGTCCAGCACAAAAAGAATATCATAATAACGGGATCAACAAGTGACTCTCTCTCTCTTTTACACACTTTAGGTAGTGTCCGATTGGAGGAGCTCGTGGCTAAGTAATAACAGCTGCATGGGTCGATCGATCAGGTTAAGCTACGCTTCCCGGGGTTGGTCCGTGGATGGGGGGCCATCTTTACATACCGGGACTCCTCCGTGCCTCAGAAAGCACGTTAAGCCGTTGGTCCCGGCTGCCATTTGTGGATCTTTGACAGTCGTTAAGAGTCGTCAGAAGCCCGAAAATTTGACACCAGTCTTACCAAGGGGTATCGTATTACCCAGTTACTGGGTTGAGGAGGTCAGATAGGCAGTCGCTCCATGTAAAATACTGGTATTCAGCTGCATCCGATTAGACTGGAAGCCGACCCCAATATAGTTGGGCTAGGCAGATTGATGTAATGTCCGATTGGCTTACCTTTCTGGACGACTGGGAAGTCCTCCTGCATAGTCCTTAAGATCTGTTTAGCGTCGTTTATGTGGGTTTCCGTGGGATCTGATAGAAATATCAAAGATTATTTAAAAGCTGGTCTTTTCGGCAAGACGATGAAGCAATTTCCATCCTGCTCTATCCAATGATAGTTTTAAATGTGTCTACATTTACTTTTACCTAAATTAATTTACTCTAAGAAAAATTCTTCTGTTGGTTCAGAAAAAATATAAATGACCAAAGAAGTAGTAGGATCTTTTATTTATTGTTATTCTAGTTGAATTGGCTTCGTTGTTAATAAATGTAGTACCTGTGAGGAGTCCGACTATCTTGACCGAGTTGGAGTTCATTCGGTTCAGTTTTTTTATGCAGTCCTTTGACATGTCACCGCGGAGAGGCATCTCACCTTTCTGTAAGAAAAATAAATATGATAGCTGACTAATTGTTTGACATTGTTATAAAAAAATACACTGCAAATGTGAGAGTTTAAAATAAAGTCATTATATTTTTGACTAGCTGATGCCCGTGGCTTGCCCGCGTGGAGCCTATTTCTTATTCTAAAATAAAGCCTTATGCCCAAAGTTACTCCTTATAACATCAGCTATCTGCCAGTGCAAGTCCCGTCAGAATTGGTCCAGCTGTTTTGGAGACTAGCCGGAACAAACAGACAGACTATTTGTATATATTATAAGATATAGATGTATAAATGTTCAAAGCTAAAACTTAAAGTTCAATAAACTGCCTAGAAACGGAGGTACTATATCAACACGGTGGATGTCCTCACAGTAGAATCGAATCCAAGAGACCAAACGTGTTTAGTGTATAGTGAGAAAAAAGTACTTACCAATGCCTGTTGCTGGTTCTGGAGATGGTCGGTGACCACAATCTGTTGCACCGTGGTTATCATAGCTCCGGAGTGAGCCTGGGAACCTGGTTGAAAAATAATGGAAAATACTTTCAAGTATTGTTTTTAAATAATATTACTTACGAAGTTTTGAAAACTTGTTTTCTGTTTTTACTACTTATAAAAGTAAAAGGTTCATGTGTAAGTAACGTTTGAAAAACAATATGTCGGATTTTGCCTACGCAGTAAACAAACATAATATATCCTAATAGGGATGATGCCTGGGTATAAAAAAAAAAAACGAATTAGTCCGTCAGTCAGATAATAAAAAAATATTAGACACGTATTTTTTGCTTTATCATATTAATACATAATTACTAAGATAAAACGCATTTTAAGTTGGGGAGTGGGGGTCGCTACGTCACTAGTATGTATAAAATCTACATACTCGTGACGTCATGGCACATTTTACCTCAATGTATCGCCGTAATCTTTAGATTACGTAAAAAAATAAAAAATACGTGTCCAATATTTTTTTTATAATCCCAAAGACGGACAAAAAATTTTTTTTTTGTCATCATCCGTAATATGTTTTTAGTAGAATAAAATAACATGGAAATACTTTTTATAATTAACCTTTTCTAAGTAAACGCATATTTTTTCGGTGGAGCTGTCTGTAATATACTCACAGAACTGTATGGAACTGCTATGATAAAAAACAAAGAAATTGTATCTATTGGCAAGAGCTTACCTTGATCATAAGGCACAAGCTTGGTGGGCCCGACGAAGGTTTCCGTCACTAACTTAGACGGATTGTTGGCCACGTGCTCGATTAGATGACTCCTGAAACAGGTAAATTTATTGTAGCGTTGTATAATGCCATATGGCATAACATCACGCCGGCAGTCCCCGAAGGGCAGATGTGTATCTATAGTACACCCACATTTCGCCAGTTATGTTTAAGTCCCCATAGTACTGTGGCGGCATCTACATCTCTACATGCGAACTACGCATCAAAGACCTGACGTCACACAAATCCTGCATCGCGCAATTAGAGTTTACCGCGCGATGGATATATATACAAGCTCCCGACTTCAACCTCTGGGCAGTTACCCGCTAGATACGACACCCGTCTGGTCAGAGGACCCTCCCTTTTCTATGGTGGATGAGTGAACTTTACACCCTGTTCCTCATACCCCTAAAGTAAGTGCTTTAAAACGTCGCAAATAGATGTCAAATATTTCACTGTTTTGATTAAGTAATTTGGAAATATTACTGTGTGAAAATAAAAAATGTGGCTAACTAGCGAACTTGAATATTGGTTATGAAATGTAATAATTAATATCGTAACACTGAATATATAGTTTATAATGTAAAAAAAACTATTTGGAATCTTTCCAAATGCGTTTTTTACACCTAATATGGGTATAACATCAAATTAAATGTTATAATTGCAATTCATTATTAATATTCTAGTTCGCTAGTTAGCCACATTTCATATTTATATTCAGTACAACTAGCTTCAACTTTCTGATTAACTGACGCGACTATTTGACAATTCAAAAGTGCCTGTAAATGGTTTAATTGAAATAAATGCTTTGAGTTTTGAGTAATATTGCTATAAGAATAAAAACAGGTAAATATTTGACAGGTATTTGCGACGTTGCCAAATTTTGGGATAAACCCTCTTAGTACCTAATGCTACAATAATTGGTGAGATATCAAGTTGAAATACAGATTAATGTTTTACTCATTCCTTTTGCACTTACTTGCCCATCTGCACGTTATCATGGGTGATGGCCATGGACTCGCCGGCGTCCACGCTGGGCTTGGCCAGCATCCGGCGGCGGATGATGTCGATGTAGCCCTCTAGGATGTCGCGGATGCGGTGGCAGTCTTGGGTTTTGACGCAGTATTCTTTGTCACTGAACGAAGAAAAAAATAATTGTATCTTGCTTCACGTCTTCTGCTGTTTTGACGGTGTATGTGTTTACAGGACACACGCACAATTACAAAGACCTAGAAAAAGTTTGCTTGGGAATTGAACTTGAAACAAGCTGTTCTAATCATTACTCAGCCATGGGCCATTCGAGCAGTAAAAATTCACAGACATACGTCTGTGAATTTTTACTGCTCGAATGATGCTTTCAAAAAACCTACATGGGCACTTATGAAACGTCAGAAGCTAGGTGCACGGTTCCTATTGGTAATTTCTTATGGAGAAGACCCGGCAAGAAACTCCACGGAGAACTCCATTGGAGAAATTGTAGCGGAAAGGTTCCTAAGATTAGATTCAAGGAGAGAATGCTCATAATAAAGGCATTAAAGACGAGATGTTTTTTTTTTTAAACTGGCCATATGCGTGTCGGACCACGCACAATAAAGGGTTCCGTAGTTGGGATGAATTTATCCCAAGAACAAACTTAACATTGTAGTTGAAAAATATTTTCTCCCATACATTCCAACTGCAATTGGCCGACAAGGTGGACAGCCCCTTTATTAGGCACTGGATGCGGAGGCACGTGCCAACATGTGTTGAGCCACGTAGGTATTAGTTGTAGTTAGGTTAGTTTGTAAGTTTTACTAACATAGTTTCTAAGTCTTTGTTACTAATACTATATGGATTATATGTGATTTTTATGTGTGATCCGCAATAAATGAAATTATTATTATTATTATTATAATATATACTTCTTATAGGTTTTCCTGTAATCTATGAGTAAAGAACCATTTTCTGTATTATTTTCATAATTTTAGGCTGAGAAATTTCGGAGACAAGGGGGAGAATGGTCAAATTTCATCTATTTTCTTAAAAATCTTTAAAAGTATTTATTTAAAAGTTATAAAATATATATATTTAAGATCCTCGCAACAAGCCCTCATTGAATATGTCACACGGTAGTTTGCAAAACTTTTTTAAATTATCTTATTTGCCCCCCAAAATTGTAACGTAAATAAATGAATTATGAATATGGGGTCACCCATATTTATAATTCATTTAATTACGTTACTCTTCCGTGTTTGGGTCACAGGAATAAATATGTGTACCCAACTTAATCGGTCTTTTAGATTCGAAGCAAATGGCTGTGACAGACGGACAAGACAGACACACGAGTGATCCTACAAGGGTTCCGTTGTTTTCCTTTTGTGGTATGGATCCCTATCAGAATACCAGCCACATTTATTTTTTTAATGTCGCAGCATTATGCTGAGATAGGAGCCTTTTAGCCTCGTACCTCGTACCTTACCTCGTGTTTTTTCTTTTTTATTTATGTTTAGTGTGTTTTTAGTTTAGTCTCAATAAATACTTTTTCTTTCTTTCTTTCTAAAAAATAATTATATATTAAAATTTTATTAGACCGGACCTTACATCATTGTAATACGACATAATCAGGCTAAATAATTCCTCCTTATAAGTAACAAAAAACCTTAGTAAACCCAACCTATAATCTCCGAAGTTAAGCGTGAAAGTCTGCGACTTCCCCGTGTGGTACGTCTTGACGTGCGTGAGCGGCCATTGTTGCAGGATCTCCTTCGTGACCTCGTCCAGGCGCAGGATCGCCTCCGCGTTGATGCCGAGGAGGCGCGGGACTAGCTTCTTCTTGTCTTTTTGTTTCTCCTGTTTGAAAAATTGGTGGTGTTTAAGGAGGTGACATAGTGGGTTGTTATACAAGGGGTGAAAGGGATCTATTTAGGCACGAGATGGTTTGTTCGAATGCCTTAATAGGTCTTTCAACCGAGGTTAACACTCTGCTTTTCATTTCGAATATGAGGAAAGTAAATAAAAACTTAATTAGTTAAACAAACCCATTTCTGAATCTGATGAACTAATTTTATACAAATATCTGTAAATAATTAGCACTGGACAAAACAACTGAAGATCGAATTGCCGCTTTGCCGCCTTTTTTATGTTTCTTTTTCTATGGCATTCTACCAGCCAGTATTTTTTATCATTAATTATGGTAAATATTTAGCTCAAATCTATGTAAATTAAAAAATAATTTAGTGAAAAGTAAATTGTAATTAAAAAGTTGGGAGATGGCTTACATAGTTTAAATAAATTTGACAGCAGGGAAAATTGTTACCCCGGGACGAAAAGTACATACTGTTTTCATCCCTCTGATCAGGTAACTTCAAGGGTAATTTCCAAGTATGAGAAATGTAAAATATATCTAAGGTATCAGATAGGGTATTAGGTAAGGTATCAGTAGGTGTCAACACTCGCCAAAGCAGAGTTGATCAGTGGGTCGTCTTAGGGGCGGAGTTCTCTCTCAAACGAATATCAACTGAATGTTTTTTTAAATAGGTCTAAACACCAAGCTTTTTTTATGTTGTCGACCACTTGGCATGTTTTTCTATTTTGGGTACCCCTGCTAAAAAAAAAAGGTTAGGTAAACCTTTTTTTTTTGGGTGGAAAATTATCATATAACTTCTCCCGCTCACGGCGGAGCGGGAGGGAGTGTCAGACGTTTTACTTACTAAAACCCACCCGTGTTCCTTTCGTTGCCTGTGTGCCGGGGCCGCGATATCCCTTTCGGACAAACTCGCAACCCTGGCAGGTGCTTACCAAAGCTAGTATCGAATTTTTGCAAATTCATCAACCGTTTGAGAACCTCTACCCTAGACGGCAATATTATAGTAACCTTATTGATGATGTTCATGAGAAAGGTCAGGTGCGCAGTACTATCAACCGGCGTGCGTGTTTGACCAGATCTATGGACGTAAACGAGGTAAAAGATGAATGTAAGGTGTCGTAGTAGGAGGCGTTCTGTAGTTTAGTCTGCCTACCCTATGAGGAAGGGGTGAGTTTGTGGACAAAAGACCTACCATTTCCCGGGTTGACTTGAATGTGCCCTGGCGGCTGTGAGTTTGTCATGCTCACTCAGATGTCTCGCTGATGATGGCGCGTGTGTTGGATCATTTAGCTCCCTTCAAAATGGTTGAGCTGAATGGCGCTGATCCATGCGTCATGTTTGTGAACGGGCGCCGTCAGTTGGGACTGGTCAACTCTTAGCTGCTATGGCTGATTTTAAGTTTGAATTGTTCTTTGTTTTATCTTTTTAATACGGACGCTTCTAACGTGCACGTCTTTCTACCTTGTTCTCAAATGTTTAATTTCAACATGAATGATGTAACCAATATTATGTAACAAATTTTTTATTTTTTTAAAGGAGTGTCCGTGGAGTTTCATGCCCGTTCTTCTCCATAGGTAACTACTACGCTTTGGAATGCAACTAACTTCATATTTTCTGACTGACCGATTCCTTGATAATTCAAAAGTGCCTGAAAATGGTTTAATTGAAATAAATGCTTTTAGTTTGAGTTTGTCTAATCATACCTTAACCAAGAAGAACGTGACTCCATACGTAGGCATGGCCCGCGCAGTCTTGATGTACAGGAACTTGGCGTCCAGCTCGCTACTGCCCTGGTGCGTCGCGTATTCTTTCTGGATCTTCTTTTCTACGCTCCAAGCATTTAAGTACTGGGCAGGGAGGTATTCCTCGAATCTGGGGGTTGGGAAGATGGTGAGAAGGTACACAATTCATAGTCTACAAGATTGCACGTGCTTTGGCTTTAGTTAACGGTAAGATGGATTTATAAAAATATTGTTAATTTATAACCTTAACTTTATGATTTAATATTTTCACTTTTAAGTGCATGTGTATATACAGTGGCAGGGACATCGACGCGAAGCCTGTTACCATGGATTCAGTACATGATTCTGAACACTCCAGCGTTGAAATTATTCGTCGGTTATTAAAAAAAACTTCGCGTCGATGTGCCACCATGCATATCAACTGTGCCTTTTGTAATTGGATTTAAACCCTTTTTATTAAATAAAATAAATAACTGGGTGTAAAAAGAATGGAATGTTGTGTAACCTATGTAGCTGTAGGTAATATTTTAAACTACTCATGTCGTCTCTTCTCTTCGATTTTTTTAGTCTGTATTTTCTCCACTTTGTAACATTTGTGCTACAATTACATGAATAATGCTCAGCCAAAGCTTGTGCAAGTGCAAAGTTATGTTTATTTTTATTTTGGCCATAGTCTGGGCTCGTTTTCGTATATCATGGAGTTTCTAGTCCATCCTCAAATCTTTGGAATCCGCAAGTAACTGACAGTCTCCTTGACCATTCAAAAGTGTCTTTAAATGGTGTATTATAAATAAATGATTTGATTTTGACTAGGTACTTCATTCTATGCCATCACATATAGACTAGACCTTTGAGTGTATACTTGATTACCTGTGTAAGTCATCTTGCTCTATCTAAACTCTTGGGAGGTATGTTTGTAAAAAAAATACCGTGGTAAAATCCCTATACCTATACGGTTATGTCGCATGTAAACCAGCTATCTAATTACGCAAAACCTTTTCGTAAACAATTACGACTAATCAGTTACATTTTGACAGTTCAACAACATTCATTGCGTTATTTACGTTGTTGAGCAGTTTTTTTTTCGAATTTATGAGGCAATGTATTAGCATCTGTGTCAAAACGATTCAGATTCTGATTGATCGTGTATTACGTAATTAGGTTACTAAATCTAGTTGTGTAGCAGTAAAGATTTATAATTAACAAAGGAAATGCGCGGGCGCGCTCGGAAACGTCTCAGCAGAAGCTATTTGATGTTTATTTATTTATTTATTTATTTTATTATTTATGTACACACAGTAAAATACAAAGAGATATGACATAATTATAATTTGAGTACAAAGGTTGGATGTTCTACGTAGACGATTGTTACTTTATCCTTTATGGAACTTATAATAAAAGTGTAAGTTCTCTGTGTTTCTCTCAGTTCTTGTGTTTAATACTTACTTTTCGATAAATCCAGGCTTGTGTTTCTTCTCGTCATAGTCTCCTAATTGTATCTGACACTGCATCCCCGCGAAGTTCACCGCTATATGTAATTAAAACACAATATTTAATGGGATGGTTACGGCATAGATCGCAGAGCTCATCACGCTTGCGTGTTCTGTACTGAGCTCACGCAATGCGTCGTACGTCCAGCCAGTAATAGGACTCGCCCATCAAGGAGCGCTGTCCCAAATTAGACGCATTATTAATTTATTATACATAAAACAAAAGGCATTTTATTAAACACGTATAATAAAACATCAATAGTTAAATTATCTTTAAAATGGTGAAGGTTTTTGCGTGATTCTGAGTTTTTATCCGCTTTAGATATAAATTTACAAATTAATTTCACTATGTAAGATAAACATAATCTGAAATATTCCTATATTAAGTTATTAAGAAAATGCTCTAATTTAAATTATATTTTTTCCAAATTATTAACACTAATTGTTTAGACGTGATATTCATTATAAAATCATTAAAACTCGGTTATCGTCGCCTTAAAGCAGAAACTCACACGCATGCCGTAGGGACAATCTAGGGTGCAACCTACTGTGTATACGCCTTGTATACAATACAATAATATTGCCCAAATAAAACACTTTTCTTTCAAAGTATAGTTTTAATGAAACGTTCTAGTGAAGCGGACGGAAATGGAATTCTACTGGGTTGCTAGCCCTACATTTCTTTTATTCCCTAAATGGTGTTACCAGTAAATACACTACAAAATATACTACAATACTCCCCCTTTACAAATTCAAACGTTGAGGTGCTTTCCTCTGTCTATCAGAACGCCTCAAAGTTTGATTCTCATTACTACAAGAAACAACGGGTTGATTACCAGGTAAGTGTTTGTATGTACTGTTACAAGTTTTTGCATCCTGGTAAGTATTTGAAGTGTGTGGGCTAACTTCAGAGACTTTATTAAAACCTTCTGGTAGAATATTAACATTATCATTTACTTCTTGCAATATCTCTGAAATTGGCTCATTTACAATAACCTGAGATTCATCATTAAGAACTATTTGCTTATCATAATTATTATCTCTTAAATCCTTAGAATTTTGCAATAAACTATCATCTACTACAAAACTGGTTTCATTTAAATCTTCCTTTTGGTCTTGCGGCCAAGAACTTATAATCTGGTCTAAATGACGTTTCCAAATTAAGTTCTCTTCTAAAACTCAACATAAATAAGTTCTTTGTCCCAATACCTCATCAATTACACATTTAACAAATTTCTTTTTATTAGGATTCCTATAATCTCTACAGTAAGCACACTCTCCCTCTTTAAACTTTTCTTCTCTTTTTCCTACATTACACTGTTTTCTATCTTTCTTAGTAGACAACAAATCTAGTCTAGATCTAAGTTTTCTATTAAACATAGCTTCCGATGGTGAAATATTTGTAATGCAATGAATTGAATTTCTGTAATGAAATAAATATCTGTTCATTAAAGTTACAAATGACACATTTCTATTTTTAATATCATTTAAAGACTTGTACATAGCATTTTTAAAACTTTTTACAGCATTCTCTGCAAACCCATTTGTTGCAGGATGGAACGGTGGAGAAGTTTCATGTTGAATACCGTTTTTAGATAGAAATTCAGAAAATTCCTTAGAACAAAATGTAGCAGCATTATCTGTAACAACTACTTTAGGCAAACCAAATCTACTGAAACATTCTCTGAATTTTTCTATAGTTGTATTAGATTCTAAATTCTTTACTATAAATGCTTCTGGCCACTTGGTGTAACAATCTATTATTATTAATATCATTTTACCACTTATAGGTCCTAAAAAATCAGCATGTACCCTTTCATATGGAAAATTAGCTTTTGGCCATGTTATAACTTTAGATTTCTGTGGTTCTGGTCTAGCAGACATACAGACTTGACAGGATTTAACAAAATTTTCAATAGTACTGTCTAAATTAGGAAACCAAAAATAAGATCTAGCATTATTTTTCATTTTAACAATACCTTCATGTGAAACATGAAGTTCCTGTAACATATTTTTTTGTAATTTATTAGGTATTACTACTCTATAACCCCACATGATAACCCCGTTTTCAATATAAAGTTCACTTTTTCTGTTTCTGAATGGTTTCAAGACTTCACTATTCACATGTTTTGGAAATCCATACCTGATCATGTTATAAATACTACTCAAAACTGGATCCTTTCTAGTTTCTGAACGTACTAAATTTAAATCTATAACATTCTGATCTTCAATGAAATTAATGTAATCACATTCCTTCCTGTTATCTGGAATAACTGATGGTAATGGCAATCTTGACATACAATCTGCTTTAACATTTTCTATGCCTTTTACATGTTTAAATATATAATCAAAACTTGACAAATATAATGACCATCTTTGCAGACGACCTGCTGCCATTTGTGGTAAACTCTTGTGCTCACCAAATAATGCCAATAACGGTTTGTGATCAGATAATAACTCAAACTTTCTGCCAATTAAGTATTGATAGAATTTTTGCACTGCCCAATAAATTGCAAGCGCTTCTTTATGAATCATTGAATAATTCTTCTCAGCCTTTGAGAAAACTCTAGAAATGAAACTAATTGGTCTGTCTGACCCATCTGGCATAATGTGGCTTAAAACTGCCCCGATTCCATTTTGTGAAGCATCACAAGCTAAACGTAAAGGCATATCTCTACTGTAATGAATTAAAATATTGTCAGAAATAATATCCTTTTTAATTGTATCGAAACTCTTTTGACATTCCTTATTCCAATTAAATTTGTAATTTTTTTGTAATAAATTATATAAAGGCTTTAGTTTTATAGATAAATTGTTAATGAATTTACCATAATAATTTACCATTCCTAGCCATGAACGAACTTCTGAAACATTCTTGGGCGCAGGTGCATTAACAACAGAGTCAACTTTTGACATATCTTTGGATAATCCATTCTTTGAAATAATATGTCCTAAATATTTTATTTTAGGTTGCATAAATTCACATTTACTTTTATTTAAACGAATACCTGCCTCCTTGAATCTTCTTAAAACTTCCTTTAAATTTTCTAAATGTTCAACATCATTAGTACCTGTGACTAGGACGTCATCAATGAAATTTACAACACCCCGAGCCCCTAACAATACTTTCTCAAGTTTGTTTTGAAAAATAGCACTAGCTGGCTTTGTACCATATGGCAATCTGTTTACTCGGTATATTCCTTTTGGTGTTGACCAAGCTAAGAGTTCACTACTCTCCTTACTTAAACATAAATGATTAAATGCATTTCTTAAATCTAATTTTGAAAATGATATACCACCCTGCAATGCAGTAAAAATGTCCTCAATTCTAGGTAAAGGATGGTTAACATCTTTAATGTGTTTATTCACAGTAATTTTGTAATTTGCACATAACCTTATTTTATTATTTTCCTTCAAAACTGGAACTAAAGGTGTCCCCCATTGGGATGTTTCTGCTTTTGTAATAACACCTTCTTTCTCTAATCTAGTTAATTTGGATTCAACCTGTTCTTTAAAAGCATGAGGTACTGGCCTCGGTTTGTGAAAAATAGGCTTTACATCTTTATCAATTAACTCTAATGTAATTTCCTCACCTTTAATAATACCTAACTCACTTTTAAATAATGTTTCAAATTCCTGTAACAATAATTGCAATTTCTCTTCTGTACTTTGCACATAGTTAATTTGTAAAAGTTTTGAAATATCTACATTAAATTTCTGAATTAAATCTCTACCAAATAAAATTTTACAACCATTTTTAACAATAACCATACTACAATCCACCTCTTTTTCTTTTACCTTAATTCTACAGTTTATTTCTCCAACTGGTTTCAAAATATTACCATTATATGTTTTTAATTCAATATCTGAATTTTGTAATTTAATGTGAGAAAATTTAGATAAATAAATGTTTTCAGGTAAACATGAAATTGCAGCACCGGTGTCCAGTTCCATTTGGACCGGTTTGTTGTCAATACAACATTTAATTGATATTGGTAAAACATAGTTAACATTTTTCTCTATTGCAAAGATATCAATAGAATTATTGAAAGTGTCTTCATTTACCTCTACATTATTAGTTTGACCCTTACTCTTACATGCAATAGCTAGGTGTCCAATTTTGTTACATATTTTACATTTAAATGACTTAAATTTACATTTTGAAAAATTATGGTTCGGTTTACCGCAATGAATGCATTTTAATAACGATGACTCACCGTCCTGTTTCTTCTCAGTCTTTTTATATGTGTTGTGGGAACTTCTATTCGTCTTAGCATGTCCGTATTGAGCTACTTGATGTACTTCCTGCACCTCCTTCAAAGCCATTTCCTTATTCAGTGCTGTATCTACTAAGAATGTCACCGACTTGGAGACATCTTGTTCACACAATTTTTCTTGGATTGGTCCTGGACGCAGACTCGTAACGAATTTATCCTTAACACGTTCTTCTAATGTATTCGCAAAATTGCATCCCGCAGCAAATTCTCTAACACGAGCATACCATTTGGCTATACTCTCCCCTTCCAATTGTTGTAATTTTTCGAATTGAATCCTTTTTCTAAAATGCGAAATTCTTTTCTCGAACCTTAGTTTTAACAAATTCTGCAGCTCCATATATGACAACTCTTTGGGCATCTTTGGATGACACATATTCTTTAGAATTTTATATACATCTTCGTGAAGACTTATTAATAATATTGAGCATCTTTTTTCAGTTTTAGTCTCATTCGCTTCGAAATACTGCTCTATTCTTTCCAAAAAACACAAGATATCGCCATCTTGTTTGAAAGCATCTATACGAAAATCGTTGGCCATGTTTCAGCCGTAAAAATATACCTTTTATGCTTCGAAATTCTTGTTTATCCTCGTCGCCATTTACTGTGTATACGCCTTGTCTACAATACAATAATATTGCCCAAATAAAACACTTTTCTTTCAAAGTATAGTTTTAATGAAACGTTCTAGTGAAGCGGACGGAAATGGAATTCTACTGGGTTGCTAGCCCTACATTTCTTTTATTCCCTAAATGGTGTTACCAGTAAATACACTACAAAATATACTACACAACCGTGCAGATGGGGCAATTGAGGAGACTATTAATCGTCATCCCGAATTGCCTCCCTATCCCAGATTATTCCTGCGGTATTGCGGTATACACTTTTCAGCGTATGAGTGACTTCACAAAAAGGTGAATGTGTGCTGACCACATCGTGAAATGTGTAAGTGATATTTTATTTTTATTAATTTAAATCACAACTATGTACTCGTATAACACCTTTACAGACTCATCCAAGGTCGGTTGTTGTTGATCTGTTCCCATCTTCTAGTATCCATCTAACTTAGTGCCAAGATTTTGTAAAAGATGTGCGTCTAAAGAATTATTTCAGAAGGACGTGCATCGCCTTTGTGATTGCTAATAGCAACATGGTGCGCTCATCATTTTGTCTGCCACAATGTAGTTACTAGGCAAATTGCTAATCTATATCTATAAAAATCAATGCCACTTTTCGTTGTAATTTTATAACTCAAGAACGGCTGGGTCGATTTAGCTGAGTTTGGTTTTGAAATGTTTGTCATAGTCCAGGGAAGGTTTAAACGGTGAGAAAATTAGGGTAGGTAGGGTTTAGTGCTACCCGTGCGAAATCGGGGCGGGTAAAGCTAGTGCATACATGACTATACATTAAAATAGTTTTTAGGATAGTACAGTCATCATAAATCCAGTGCGAAAAAGAGATGACGCTATACATAAAGGGCGTTATCTGACAATTATCTTTATTTACTCCAACATACCCATTTCTCTCTCTTTAACACAAAAAACACTACCTGTATTCTCCTTTACAAATTACTTTAGGTAGGTATTAATACGTGAAGCAAAAACTTTGTACCCCTTTTTACAAAAATTACGTGGACGGAGTATGAAATCTGTTTGGCACAGTTAAAGTTTATAATGGAGAAGGACTGCAGAAAGAGATTTTTTTTATATAATCGGTACGCATTTGAAAAATGGTCTAATTTCGACCACTAGGCGACCACTAGTTACTATAGGTAGGTTCTTATATTGGCACCACAGATTAGTACAAAATAAAAAAATACGATAATCCCTTAAAATACTTTATTGTCAAAACCTAACATAATTACATCACTATCTATTACTATCACTGCTGCCAGCCTGTCCGTCTTTATTGACGATCTGCTGCAGCTCATAATCCTGTACCACTTGAAAAATCTTACTCTTAGCCTGGTTCAAGTAGTATGGACTGAACTTCCTTAGCGTCGACCCTATGGTTAACAAAAACACATCTAAAGGATCTGTAGGGCTCAACTCCTGGAACATCGATTCGGAGAATTCTCTCGAAGAGTTCCCGTCGTCTTGTTGTCTCTTTCGGAAGACTGGTTTCGTCTCTCTCGGCTCTTCGAAGTCTAGAGCTTCATCAACGAAGACTTCCGAAGGCATTTCGACTTCGCAAGCGTCGTCTTCGAGGAAGCCTGCGTACTCCTCAGCTGTGGTTCCGGAAGAGATCGGCTCCTTGAAGTATGGCATCATGAAGGATAGTTCCTCTTCGTATTTATATTTGTAACTGTGTGCGTTCGGGTTTTTCAGTCTCTCGCGGAATTTTCGCCGCATCATATCTCGAATGTTTATCCATCGTGATTTACAGACGAGAGCTAGAAAATAAAAGGTTTTGAATTAATTATAAGATGTTATAACTTACAAATACACTGTTTATGTATGGTAGGATTTGTACTTTATCAATCAATCTGCCTATCCTTTTCCGAACAATGTTGGGGTCGGCTTCCAGTCTAACCGGATGCTGTCTAGCTGAATACCAGTATTTTACATGGAGCAACTGCCTATCGGATCTCCAAACCCCAGCAACTGGGTAATACGATACCCCTTGATAAGACTGGTTGTCAGACTTTAGGGATTCTGACGACCCGTAACGACTGTCAAAGACCAACCGCGACCAACGGCTTAACGTGCTTACCGAGGCAAGTAGGAGTCTTAGCATGTAAATATGGTCACACATCCACGGACTAACCCGGCAAGCGTAGGACCTGTTGGATCAACCCGTGCGGCTGTTATTACTTAGCCACGAGCTCCTCTTCGAGCTCTTTGTACATTATGCTCATGTCAAAATAAATCTGCCTAGCCTTTTCCCAACTATGTTGGTGTCAGCTTCCAGTCTAACCAGATGCAGAGCTGAATACCAGTATTTTACATGGAGCGACTGCCTATCTGACCTCAACAACCCAGTAACTGGGTGACACGATACATAATATACAATTTGCCATGTAGTCTAAAATAGGATGTTGTTTAGTGTGATCCTATCAATAAAACACTACCCAAAAACGGACATGGGTGAACCTAACAATGACAATGGTGCGTAACAATAACTTTACCTACCTACAGAGAAAAGTCACCTTAGTAAAGTCACGTAGAACAATGACTCAAAAGGGTCAAAGGTTGTCAATGAGTAAGTGAATAAACAATCGGCTTCAAGTAGGTAATTTATTCCTGTTATTTTGTTCATTAAATTACCTAATAATTTCAAATTACTGCCAAATTAACGCCTTTAAAGACACCCCGAATGAACCATGTGGCCTTTTATAGAGCCAGGAACAATTTAGCTAAAATACTAAGAATCAAACCCTATCGTTTACTTCGTCAAATCATCAACGATCTATCTGCTCAAAGGTCTACTGCCTATCCCCCAACAAAACAGCGCGCAATAATACTTGAACACAATCAAACTATTACAAAACACACACAGATAACCGTATGAACTAACCTACTTGTATTTTTACAGACAAAATCGACGCCAACTTCACTTTCAATTCATCAGTCAATAATAACCCTTATGGCTTAGGAAATAAAGTGCACAAGGAATATAAATATATAAGAAAGAAACTTACCTGGCCTGCTGAGTGAATCTCCAATCTTTTGCCAAATAACTTCTCTCGAATCAAAGTCTAGATATTTTGCGTGTCTCGTATTATACAAAATAGGATTTTCTTTAACTAATTTTAATAGTTTTAAGTCTAAGTTCTTGTTGAAAGGCAGCGGCATCGTGTCGGGTGCGCGACGGTGTCGTGTCGCGACTGCGCGGCGGCATACTGAGCGGCAACGTCGCGTCGCGGCTACGTCACGTGTCGGGTCCGTTGGTATCGCAACCGGTTGCTAAGGGGCGGCGCGCATTCTCGATTAGCGGTTGTCATTGGTCGATGTTGTTGTTACTTAACTTGTGTTTTGTTCATTATGATGATTGCTTGATTAGATTATTGTTAGAATATTGATTACTTAGATTGTTATTATAATTAGGTTAGTGTGATTATTTATGTAAGTAGGTATAGGTAAGTTTTCTTTAATAATAAAAATTACAAATTAAGTACCTAGGTAGGTAGGTAAACAATTTTTTTAAATTTTTTGATGACTTACCTACCTACTTTTTTTTGTATCACATCTAGTTCCAATCAGCAAAGAGATTAATCACGAACATTGTATGAACAAGTAACTACGCTGGCAAGAAAGAGTAAGAAAGTGTGAATTTGGTAAAAAAGATGGAAAATATTCAAATTTTTCATCATGGGTATCGTTTTCATAGTTTTCGAAGGTGCTAAAGTGGACAGTGAGATCAAAATGTAAATCCAAGATGGTGGCTGCAAAAATTTTGTATCATACATACGTGAGAAGGCACTTCGGTCCTGACAGGAATCGCAACTCACAATTTTTTTTTCTCATAGAGGGTGATAAAAAGTAGAATGTTCACTTCGGACGCAACACTATTTTAAGCTCGAGTGTCGTACTTTGCATCCCTCGATGAACACTCTCGCTTTAAAAATAGTTGTTTGCTCCCTAGGCAAACAATCTAAAAAAAAAAAAAAAAACTACTTTTTTCCATAAAGTGAAATAGAAATACAGCAAGTAAAACATAGTATTTAGACGTTTCCATAATTGAAATCGAATGACGTTCCAGTCTGCGTCAGACTTTTATTTAGATCGCGTTTAACCGGTCTTTAAATAGAATATTCAACCGTCAAGCAAAATACCGTTAATAAGACAAAACGATAACAGGTTATAAAAAATCGGGTGGCGTGGTAATACATTTAAAAAAATATGCTTCAAAACCTTCTTTTTTTCGTTGGTTAAAAAGTGCAACAAAAAGTCGGCATCTCATCTTCTCGTATCGCACAGTATGCGGCCGGCTCCGACCGGACGACGCGACGCGACCCAGTGTGTGTGTGTGTGTGATCGATCGGCGAGTTGCCGGGCCACGAGTCCATGAGTACTGTGGGAACTCGATAGTAACACGCGGGTGTTTCAAGAATGTACGGAGAATAAAAATTAAAACTGTTTTTTTTTTTGTTTTATCATTTATTGTGCGTAAAAAATATGCTAAGGCATAGATATGATGAGATGACATAATGTAGTTATTGCATATTAGTACAGCTAACTCATCAATCCATCGATAAGTTACCTGTACTTTACCATATCTTCAAAATTCAAATTGAAGTACAGCTACAAAAAAATATACTTACTAGTCAATAATGACTATAAGTATCCCTATGATATTTTAGGATATTTAAAATTGTGCGTTCAACATAATTTTTGCTCACACTTTAAAGTTATTATATCTCATTATTTTAATAGCTCTTGTTTGAAATTGAGAGTTGTAATTGAAATAATGTTTTATGCAGCAAACAAAAAAAAACGTTCATTACATTTTCAATTACAACTCTCAATTCTAATCACAAGTTTTAATTAAAATGCAATCAGCAGCAATTGCAATCAACCTACATCTTAGAGATTATTACTTAATCAAATGTTTAATACTTCGTTGCTTAAAATACACTCATCAAACAAAACCTTATCCTAAATACAAAGTTTCAGTAGTAGAAACTTTAACGTCAGAAGAATGTCCATGTTTCTCCTTCTCAACAATTTGCTGCAAATCATGATCTTGAACGACCGCGAATATTTTACTTTTCGCTACATTCAAATGATAAGGCGAAAAAGTTTTTAATGTAGACCCAACGCTTAACAAAAACGCATCGACTGGGTCAGTAGGATCGACCTCAGGAGATACAGGCTCGCTGAAACTTGGCAAGTTAATTGTCTGGTTAACCTCCTCAAAACACGGTTCTTTTCTCTTCTTAGATTTTTTCTTTTTAGATTTAGCTTTCTTTATTATTGGTTCATCAGAGTCGTTACCGTCGCTGCAAGGGTTTAAATCAATCTCTTCGTTTGTGGAGTCGGTGACCAGGTCATGCCAGTTCTTGGTTTGTGATTCTTCTTCGTCTTCCATTGACAGTACCACTACATCTCTGTAGAATGGCCTCATGAATGCTAGCTCGCTCTCATATTTGTACTGTCTGGGGGGATGTACTGGGTCTGTGACATTTTTCTTTAGAATTCGTCTGTGTACATCTCTTATGTTTATCCAGCGGACTTTGCAGTCGGCGCCTGTAACAAAAGCATAAGGATAAAAATCTTATTTTCAAATTACATACTAGTAATACGTTAACACATTACAAGTAGCAATGCCTTTCATTTTGACAGTTCAACAACATTCATTGCGTTATTTACGGTGGTGCAGACATATTTTTCGAACATATGAAGCAATGGATTAGCAATAGCCTTCAAAATGATTCAGATTGTTATTGAAAGTGTGTTATGCAATTAGGGTGCTGGCCAAGCCAAGCAAACTAATCAATCCGTAGTTCTAAAAAAAAATACACAGTCGCCATGAGTATTTATATTATAAAAAATAAACAATAAAAATGATTTAAAGTTTTAACCATAATTAAACATTAATACATTTTAATTTTAAAGTACTGTTTTGAATGAATTAAAAATAATCAACTTTAAAAAAATCTCACAGATGAAACTCACATGCCTCTCACAAAAAGTCGGCCATTCTCGAACGCAAACAAAACAAATAGTAGCGTCGGATCGTGACAACTAAATATTACTTACCCGGCCTTTTTAATTCGTCTCCGATCTTCTGCCACGCCACTTCCCTTGTGTTAAAGTCCATGTATTTGGCATGGTTGATGTCGTATAGCACTGAGTTTTCCTTCACAAGGCGGATTAACTTCACGTCTTGTTTGTCTGAGTTTTCGTGGAACATTTTGACGTGCACTGATCGGCAACGGGCGTCCGACACTCGCGAGTCGCGCGGTCGATTCGTCGGGCCTCGGTCGTAGTCGGGGCCTCTCGCTCGCACACTTTTAGGGGCGGTTTGTATGAGGTGAAGATGAAAAAGATAACGTGCTATTTTTTTGTTGTTGGAATGGAATAGTGTTTATTGCTATTAATGCTATTAAGTTGTAGTGCAACAAACATTTTATTTTTGGCTTTATTTATTTGGTAGGTATATATTTTCTTTTTTAAATATGCCTCTTGATTATTATAAATCACATAGATACTTACAAAGAGTAACGTTATAATATTGCTACATGTATTTCCTTCTTTAATTTAATTGTTTGAACATATTTTCCTGAATACACATTGAGTTATTATTATAATAATTATCAGCGCTGTCAGTCGAGAAGACTAAAGAATTTAGGTAGGTATTAAATTAATTGACAGACAATGAATGAGCTCACCATACTAACTATACATTAATATTTCGCAAACACTGCTTCTTTTTATAAGCACATTTATTTTTATTTTTTATAAGTAATATAGGTAAAGAATTTATACATCATTTAAGTCAAGGTCACGGTACGTTTGTAAATACACAATATAAATTAAAAAAAATAATCCAGCAAAACTGCAAGTACTTACTTAATACGTACATTCTGTTTTTAAATATTATCAAAATAACAATGTTTTACGTCATAAATTGACGCTATAACCGGAAAACTACGCTACTGACATACACTTTCAACATAGAGACATTGAAATAATTATTTTACGAGTTTGTTCTACAATGTCTGGACAAGCTGATCTATGAAATTGTCTGCCAGATAACTTAATTGGAACGAAATAATGGACAAAAGTGATGAAAATAATTATTAAATTGAACCCTGCATAATCGGGTCAACCCACACATTGCTGTCCCCGACACATTATTTTAAATATGAACAAAATATGGTAACTCAGGATACGGAAAATATCCCATTTGCGAATATATCGTATCCTGAATTACCATAAAATTTTACTAAACAGATCATGCACATTCTTTTTAATTTTTTTCATTTACCAAAATAAAAAGAAAATCGGTGCCAAAAAAACGAAAAACATCCGAAATTAAAGTTCTTTCCCTTTCATTTTGTAGTGTTTTTTTTTGGAAGTTGTTTTTTTTTAAAGAATTTTATTTTCCCAATTTGACCACAAATACTTTTTTTTTGTACAATTAGTTGGCAACCCTACATAGGCCTCCTCTTTGTGAGATTAGCCAATAGCCAGTAAGCCACCACGCGGACCCAGTCGGTGGATGTCACATGACTTCGAAATTTTTAATTCTCGACGTGTTTCTTCACGATAAAACATCTTTCACTGCTTTGATCGTGACCTCAACATTATCGTAGCGAGGTTTGTATTACAAATTCACCGCCATGTAAACCCACTGTCAACCAATCCATCTGGCGTACGTACTTCGACGCGTCGTGTCGGGCTCGGCGAGTCGGCGCCCAGTGCCACTTGTTTTTATCGGTAGCATCGTTACGATAGCTACGGTATCATAACGATTTAGAACTGTTTTGTTGTTATTTACTACAATTTTAAATATTTAACCTGACAAAATGTCATAAGAACCATGCAGGGCTTGTTAAAAAAAACATAATTGTTGTAATCGTGAAAACCGTTGAGTGCCTATATGCAAACGGCTTCTAGGAGGTACTTACTAGTAGGCGATCGTTTAATGGCAATTTTTTTTTTTTTTGCTAATTTCTGATTATAAGTAATTTGATGATTATACAAGAAAAAAGCGTCAAGGTAGCCCGCGAAATTCAAATTTTCTTATTTTTTTTGCTATTTGCAGGTCACCATGTTGTATGTTGATCTAAATATGATTTGCGGCCGTATCAAATGTTTATTTATAGAATTATAATCATAAAAATTATCAATACAACTCTCTAAGTTCATATAGGTACGTCTTTGGTTTTGAATTTTCGTTTTTTGCCACCGACTTCCGAAATTAAAGTTATTTTTCACTTTGTCTTGAGACTTTGGAAGTCGTTTTATTTTTGTTACATGTTTTTATTTTTCACTTTTTAATTGTGTTATATACCTCACACAAATTCGAATACCCTACCTGCTATGTACCTAAATAACAGTGACAGAAAGTTGTCATCATAACATCCACATAAAGTAAGTGGGAAAAATACGTATTATTGAAGAAAATTTATATGGGACCAACTTGAGAGCATACCCTTTCAGTTCAAAAAAGAATTTTCAAAATCGGTCCACAGTTGACGGAGTAATAGAGAATAGAGAAACACAAAAAAAAAAACATACATACGCTACGAACATAGAACCTCCTCCTTTTTGGAAGTCGGTCAAAAATAAGGATTGTACTTAGAGGTAAAAAGTACACGCGTAATTATGAAGAAACAGAATCATAGCCACTAACCTTGCTGCTCAGTGACAGGATGCCTTCCGTTCAGGATGGCGTCCCTGGTCTGCACATACAGCAGGTGCAGCTGCACAGGGTCCCGGGAGTCTACGTTCCGGTCGGAGTAGAATAGCCTACGCTTGAGGAGTAGGGTTTCTTTGAAGTCGATGCCTTGCTCGCGGATGGTGCGGTGCTGGTCGAGCCACTCCACTATTGGAGAGATGGAGAATTTACAAAATAATAATAATCTCAATAAGGGAACAAGGGTCTTAACACGTTAAGGGGGTCCGGCAATTAATTCAAAATGTCTAACGTTCTTTGCAAATTGCACAACTTCGTCGCTTCGTTTTCTGTTAATCAAAATTCAAAAGTCATTTATTCAAACTAGGCTGAGAATCAGCACTTTTCGAACGTCAAAATTTCTTAAGACAGTCCCCCAAAACGCCCACCCTTCACCACTTCCTAGTGCATTAGCTGGGAAGAAGTGGCGCAACAAACTCCAATCAATATTCATTAGCGCTGTTAAATTCTATGGGGATCAAAATTATTAACGCCGCAATTATAATAAAATAATTAAGTACAAAATTATAATCATGGAAATTAATCATCAATATAGCTCTGGAAAATACGAGTATATTTGCTACGAATCGTCATATTACCAATTTCGACAACATAAAACTGCGCCGTAATTAACCTACATTATATTAAATCATAATAGAAAACGATCGTCGTGTTTGTATGTCACTTTTTGTTCGGTTATAACCGGAAGGCGCCCTCTGTCGGCGCGACCACACGATCCGGTACTCCAAAACTGGTATTCAGCTGCTTCCAGTTACACTTGAAGCCGACTCCAACATAATTGGGAAAGGGCTAGGCAGATTGCATTTTTGTGATAGAAAATTTATTGAACGTCACACCATATTCGACGTTTCGATCGTGCAAATATTAAAGATATTTAACAAAAGTCGACCACAAATGCAATAGATTAATAAAATTATATCCTAAAAAGTAAAAATTACAACGAATGAATATGGTTATATGATGGATGGATATGGTGACTACTTTGATGACGACTAATCCCCATTGACAATCCCCATCAATGGGGATGTGTGAACTTTTCTTCCACAAATCCCCAGTATGAGCTCTTTGAGACGTCAAGTAAAGTTCACAAATCCCCACTGATGGGCATTGTCAATGGGGATTAGTGGAATAAATGGGTTATTCCACTATACTGATGTATGGATGACGAAGACACGCTGCGCAGACCTCAATAAGTTGGCATCGGATGAAGAGGATAATGATATTGAAAATACACAATGCACATACCATTATCATCAGTTTTGAGCCTCTTGCTCATCTGTTCCAAGATCACATCTCGGTCCTTGGCTGGTTTGGGTCTTTTCAATGTGAAGCCACTGCTACTTGGCTCCTTGGTTTCTTTAGCGTCTTCTGTTTCTTCCACTTCTTCTTTACACTAGAGATGGAGAAAAAGATTATAGTAAGGAATGAATTTAATGTATCTATCTTCTACATAAACTTTTTAACCATGTTGTGCCCACTTGGTTTTTCGGGACATTGCCAAGCGGTTGGACGATTCTTCACGTCACCAGAGGGCTGGCATATTTTTGGCCAAAGAATCGGTATCGCCATATAACGTGGCAATGCTGCCAGCCTTTTGGCCACTTTTCCACCAGCAATTACCTCGATTTCGACTACTTCCTGCGATATATTAGATTTACTCACCAGTCCATACTCATCGTAGTTCTTGATGCCGATGCGAGCACAGATGTCCATCATCAGCTCGCCGACTGTTTTGGCCTCATCCACCTGCAGCGTCTTCACCGTGTCTGGGGGTAATTGATGGATTACTAAGGGTGTTACCCCATCTACTCGATCGATTCGATCGGTTCATGGTTTTGCTTGGTTTAGCAATGCTGTTCATTTTGAAAATTCACCAATATTATTATTCATTGTGATAGACACGGATAAAATGGCAGAAAACGGTTGCTAGCACATAGTGTCGTAGTGACAAGGGGGCAACACTTCCTGAGGTGCTTCAGGAGTGAAGAGGTCTTCCACGGCTATCAGTACAATCCTGGAACTACGGTCAAAATCCCTACTAGCATCATACTGGAATACTTCCTTCTTCCGAGCGTTTGTTATTTGTGTTATTTACGTTGTCGGCTGATGTTATTCTTCTAATGATCGATAATATTGATTAAAGTAAATAGGTTGGGTCATGGGTGTATTTACACCGATAGTATAGCTGTTACCTCATTCATTTGTAAAAAAAAAATAAAGGAAATATTACAAAACTCTGGTTATGATGACTCGGAATAATTAATCTAGGTACCCTGACCTGGCACTGAATCAAACGATACACAATGGGAACAAACACGCACACATACACATACACTCACACGCATTACACACCACACTCACATCACAGGTACACTACACACACCAGATATATCATACAAGACCTGAAATCACCTCTCTAGTCTCCACTCTGGAATTCGTACCCCGAGCCCCAAGATACAGATCTGTCTAGTAACATAGCTATAAGTAAAATGTTAAGCTACTCATATCGTCTCAACTTGGTGTTAACCTGTAAACCTGCTTGCTGTACTACTTCGACAATAAACTATTTTCTATTCTATTTGTGTTTAAATAAAGGCTACATTGTTTGACAAGCGCCACGCTTGCAACCGGTTAGTAAAACATAAACCCCCTGGCGGAGTTTTATGGAAACCTCGGTAAATGTATGGTAAAACTGATGCTAATATTGGCTCCGCGTTTATTAATAAAAATAGGGAAAGTGTATAAATAAAAGTTGCTCACCGTCCAACAGCCTGACTCTCAGGTTCCTCATCCTGCAGATGTAATCCAGGGAATCTCCGTCCCTAAGCAGGTAATAGTCCAGGGTCCTCTCGTCATCCAGCCATACTCCGGACATGTCATCATCAGCGGAGCGGAGGAATAACGCGTATTCTATCGGGATAAAGAAGAGCTCTCAGATTTAAAGTTTTTGTGTCGCTTAATGCTACCATACATATCCTACTTAGTTAGTTCTACCTTAAGACTTGTCTGACTTTACCAAAATCCTTATCGAATGTGGTTGTATGTATGTACCATCACGGACACTAACGGTGAACCACTTTTCAGCCTTATTACTAAGCGCATAAAGGTTAAAAGTGGTTCACTGCAAATATCCGCGGTTGTACCTATATGCACGAATTTTACGTGTCACCAGGTCAGAATTGCCAGGGCGACCTGGCGCAAGTTTGTCCGCTTAGATTGATATGTCCCCCCCCATTTATGTAGCTTTTAGAATCAGTCCACGATTTTCAGTTCCAATCGATTTGGCCATTTCGAATTTTGGATACGGATACTTAGTGTGCAAGCGGTGTTTATTACAGATGTATGTTAGAATGGCACAAGAAGTTTTCGAAGGAGTCTCTGACAAATGAGACGACGATATACAAAGCCGAAATTATTTTAAACTTCGCATACGTACTATACATTTATTTTATGGGTCTGATGTTATATGATGGATTTCTTTCTCTTACCTTGACCCTTGTTGGGTACGATGACCTTGTCCTTGACGACCTTGTGCGCATCCTTCACGGTCATGTGCGAGTCGAACTTGACCTTCCGGGTCACCGCACCTTCGTCCTGCACTATCTTCAGAGATAGTGACGGCATTTTGACCTAGTCCTGGATTTTGAAAAGATAAGTAATTAGGGATAATGGGAATTGAAATCTACCTTCAGAAAAGGTACGAAGATGGACTGGATTCAAATACCTCTATTTATAACGGCTCCGGTACAGTTTGAAACAAGTCGGGGAGTCAAGATAAAACGCACGCGAATGAAGGCTTAATGCACCTAAATAAGATCTACTAAGTATAAAGTACCTACGTATGAACTAGGTTTAGAGGTAGGTAATACTTTTAACTCATAATGAACGTCCAAGGAATGTAATAAAATCCATTAGGTAAATAGTAATTATTATTTGAATCAGTGTTAGTTTATTTTGGAATTCCTAGAGATAACCCTGATTTTCCGACAGCAATCATTTCAATAGGTTTTACCCAGTGATAATTTATTTAATACTTCCATCACACAAATGTAGGTACAGAGGCGGATAATTCTGTCGTAACCGCAGGAATATTCTAAAAAACAAATGGCATTGTTTTACTTTAGGCAGTCAACGAACAAATCTAAAAACGTTAGTGCGTTGATTACAGTATTGTTCCGACACCAACTATGTTGGGCTCATGTTTTTCCTGGTAAACCACTCCTAATTAATAACATAGAACACCGACTCGTTGGATATGTTTAATTTTACATTCTTTCATAGAATTTAAGCTCAATATTTTGAGTAGGACCTAACTCGGAAACTTTTAACAACTTTTTGAGAACAAACAACTTTTGCTAAAAAGAAAAAAAAAACAACTGATTTATAGCCCTATAATAATCAGAAGACAAGTCCCATCCCAGGTAGGAAGAGCAATCATCATCGGACTAAAGACTTCCACTACTGGACATCGGCCTCCCCCAAGCACCGCCACTTCCACCGATTCTGTACTTCTCGCATCCAGCGGATTCCTGCGCCCTTCACCAGGTCAACGGTCCATCTTGTAGGAGGCCTTCCAACCTACGTCTTCCGGTACGCGGTCGTCTCTTCAGAACCTTTCGGCCCCATCGGCCATCTGCGAGCAATGTGCCCTGCCCACTGCCACTTAAGTATAGCATATCAGCAAGGAAGAGCAATAGCTTAGGGATATATACCTAACCTCCGGCAGTGAGATTTAGAGGGTAATGGTTGATAATGTTATTCACACTTGTATTCGACCTTAGTTGCTCTTTAATCAATCTATCTGTCCCACTGGACCAAGTGACAGACTTCAAGATCAAACAAGGACAACAGCGTCACCAGAATAGGAAGCTAGCTTACCAGGGAAACCGATAGCGTTACGGAAGCTAGGTATGTCAAAACAATAAATAACATTCAGGGAGGAGTCTATGACGTATGCCATATATGTGTAACGGGTTTGGAATGGGACGTAGAGCACGACACATCATATATATCGACCTATGATTGTCAAACTAATTAACTATACAGGCACTATACAGGTAGGTAAATGCTTCACTACCTGTGTCTTTTATTCAACCTTTTTAAAGCCGTTACATTTTATTTGAAATCGAGATTAAGTATTTAACGCTAAGCAATATAAAGGCCACTTTAAAACTACAAACACTACACTTCTATTTGTCACAAAACTCAAAAGTTGTTTAACAAACTGATTAAAAAAGCCGGTTACTACTTACAGTTAATTTTAACCGACGTAACTTGCACAAGTACTGTCAACAGCGATTCACACACTGCAATGAGCTGTTTACCTCATCTCCCGGTAAACTATTACAGGGCTATGATTTCATCGGCGAGTCATTCGACAGAGTTTTCCTTAATTTATGTATTTTGATAGTTAATATTGTTTAAAGGTTCATTAAATAATAAGTATTTATTATCATGTCCTTGAAGGAATTTTTAGGTCTGCCATAACCCACATTTTTCTGACCGCATTTTTATGTTCTTCTTAAATGTATGGCTCAGCAGAGAGACAATCAACATCATCCGATAGTCCACTGCTGTTGCAGTGACATACTCCTCTCCAATCACACATCGTTTTATTCAATCTACGGCTACTCTTACCCAGCTGCTACAACCCACTGCCCCTACGAAGTTCGTCAGTCCACCTAAAGCTAAACTGAGGGAGGTCCTACCTTACGTCTGCGATTCAGTCTCCACACTTTTATCCCACTGCCGATCGGCAAGTAAAATCACAAAATAACAATAACACTAAACTCAGAACATTTTAATTCATTTATCTATTAAACGGAAGTTAAGTATTCCACAAACGATGTCGAGAGGCACTTCACCATAGACTAGTCACTCCGAGGGAAATGCCGGCTGAGTTAACAATAATAATAACAAATGACACACGGTTACTTGCAACACGTGTTACTGCAGTGCATAAGAAGGCCTTGACTGACTCAATCGTTTACAAAAATGGATTGTTTAGATACCAGACATACTTCCGCGGAAGGCCATGCTAGGAGCTAGGACTACGTAACTCAGGAGTGACGTGTTATCTCGATGGGCGTGGTCAGTAGCGGTGCAAGCGCATGTACTGATGACTAATGCGATGTACGATCAATGAAGCAACGCCTAAGATGCGGTGCGACTCGAGCTTTATGTACGGTTAGGATTACTATCAATCCGGATTCGTCCGGACATGTCCGATTTTTGGGCCCCCTGTCCGGACTTCGTCCGCCTGGTCTGTGGGTCATCTTAGGGGCGGAGAAAAACGTCCGGCTTTTTGTCAGGACTTTTCACATTTCAAATTAACCCTATGTACGGTTAACCGGACATCAGTGGTAACAATTTGGCATTAACAGTGCTTTTATAGCGTAGCATTAAGGATATCTCCGTAGTGCAAGGGTAACCACTAATGTGTGGTAGACTTTACCTCGATACGGAAAGGTAAACTTAACAACTAAGAATGGGAAGAGAGTGATCCGGAATCCGGATTGTCGACTGCGAACGCAAGTTCTAGCCCCGACTTTGGACACAATAGAGCGATGGTGTTGAAGTACCTACCTATCTACTTATGACAGAAAAAACAACACACGGCGGCAGCCAAGTTCTAATGAGTCATAAAAATGACCTTTAAAAAAAAACCGGCCAAGTGCGTGTCGGCCCACGCACAATGAAAGGTTCTGTAGTTGGGATGAATTGATTCCAAATTCAAATTTGACATTGTGGTTGAAAAACATGTTCTCTCATACATTCCAACTGCAAATGTAAGTTTGTACTCGTATGCACAATATCGAGAGCTTTCCATGGTATTTTAAGACCGTAGACTTATTATAGGTTCTCCTATAATTTATGAGTAAAGAACCACGCCAATATTTTTTTCAAAATTTTAGGCTAAGTAGTTTCGAAGATAAGGGGGGAACGATCAATTTACATCTATTTTCTTAAATATCTTCAAAATTAATTATAAAAAAATCGGTTCCACGCAATAAGTCCTTTCATTTGATATGTCACACGGTACCTACAGTTTGCAAAACTTTTTTTAAATTTAATTTTCATGTTTGCTCCCCAAAAGTGACCCCCTTATTCAAAATTCATTTATTTACGTTGCCAAACACGGACTGTTTGGGTCACAGAAATACATGTGTACCACATTTCAACTTAATCGGTCCATTAGCTTCGGAGACAATTGGTTGTGACAGACGGACAGACACACGAGTGATAAGACTTTCAATTTTTGCTTTTGTGGTACGGAACCCTAAAAAAGTTATACCTACCTAGGTAGTCTCTCCAATTCCACTTAATCTATGCATCATCGAAAGGTAAAACACAACATGAATCATATAAATCTTTGTCATCAATCAAACTCATATCATGTCATAAAAAAAAAAAAAAAAACCTCCCGACCGATTTCCGTCACGGTGGCCATTCTCAACGGAGATATAGCCAGGTAACAATGCAGAAGATAAATTATAGAGCACAAGTGTGTGCGCAAACACAGGTGCACTCTCTTTTGCTATTCACCTTTCATTATTAACTAAGTATGTCTAATGTGCCTGACATCCGCACAAAACTACTAACATACAGCAGTAGCTCTATTATGAGCGTTTATTCTGAAAATGGGCAACGTCGCAAATAAATGTCAAATATTTCGCTGTTTTGATTAATTTGGCAATATTACTGTATGGAATGTGGCTAACTAGCGAACTAGAATATTAATAATGAATTGCAATTATAACACTGAATTTGATATTGTAACCGTTTTAGGTGTAAAAAAGCATTTGGAAAGTTTCAAAATACTTTTTTTACATCTAAAACTAAATACTCGGTTTTACTATATTAATTATTGCATTTCATAATAACTATTTTTGTTCTTAAGTTAGCCACATTTCGCATTTTCATACAGTAATATTGCCAAATTAAACAAAAATATTTGACAGCTATTTGCGACGTTGCCCACTTTTAGGATTAGCCCTTTTAAAACGCTGAAACTATTTCTCTAACAATCAATCACACTCGGGTTGACCAAACCATATAAGGATACAAGTAAAAATATTTCTGTAAAACACTGATATTTTAACTCGTACATGTATCTTTTTCCATTGTGTTCAATGAGTTGTTTACCTCATTAATTATTATTAACGCGCTAACCGTTGGCCAGACTGTTGAATAAATAGGGATAACAGGTACAAACCCGTCAGCATTACACACATTCTTGTAGGATAAAATAGGCTCAAAATTCATCCATCTTGTCATTTAAACCCAATCGTAATAAAAATAGCTTTGCCTGCGTCTTTGTCTGCGAAGATTGTGGGCATTGAAACTCAAACTTGACTTTGAGTCTTTGTCTGTGGGAAGCATTACACACATTCTTGTAGGACAAAATAGGCTCAAAATCCATCCATCTTGTCACTTAAACCCAATGGTAATGAGCATTAGCTTTGCCAACGTCTTATCTGCGAGGATTCTGGTCATTAAACCTAAGCTCAAACTTGAGTCTTTGTCTGCGAGGATTGTGAGCATAAGCCTTATCTAATTTTGTCTGCGAGGATTGTGAGCATTAAGCCTTATCTAATTGATTTTCACGTGGAAACCAACCGCAATCGAACACGAACCTTACTTATTTACAGGTCGAGATTTAAGAAAAATCCTGTCTATAGGCACATACCTTCCTCTCTACTACAGTCTTATTTATAAAAATCTCGCTATTCAATCTACAACCTCTCGAGAACATAAAAGTTAATACCTATTTTCCTTTAATCATGGATTCAGTAATATAGTGTACAGTCTTTAGTTTTCACACTTAAAGGGAGGGTGTCAGGGACATCGACGCGAAAACTGTTACCATGGCTTCAGTACATGATTCTGCGTTGAAATTTTTCGTCGGTTATTTAAAAAATAATCAACTGTTTCATAGAAAAGTGCAATACCTACGCGGTCAAAATGTACGGAATAGCAGAAAAAAAAAACCGACGAAAAATTTCAACGCAGGGGGTTCATAATCATGTACTTACTGAATCCATGGTAGCAGTTTTCGCGTCCATGTCCCTGCCACCCTGTACTACCTGTATAGTGTATACCTACTAAAACCAGGACAATCTACACCGGTAGCAGTTTAAATCGAACAATTACACTATTATGACACCTAATAAGGTCACAAATATTTCCGCTAACTTTATTATTATTGTTGCAATTATTCAGAAAACCACAGATAACCTTAAAATTATTAAGTAAATATATGTATGTAGGTAAGTAAATATATTCAAATTCAAATGTCATTTATTTAAACTAGGCTGAGAAAATAAAAAATAAACGTAAACAGAATCTAAATAAAATCCTCCAAGTATAAAGGGCGTGCCCGCTTACATATAGCTGTAACTGGAAGTTATAAATGATAAACTAAGACCATCGAGGTAAAATAAATAAACAGTTAATTACTAATAACAATAACAAAACCATGGTCAGCAAGACGACCAGTCACCACAAGCAGCACCCGTTCATGAGCATAACGCAAAGATCAGCCATTACCTTATTTGAGGGGAGACAACCCGACATAAAAGTATTTTAACTCCAGAAAAATACGTCCCATGCTTGGTAAGATAAAATATCAGCAAAGCATACCACATAACTTTCGTCTTCCGGTTTCTAGGCCAATTTGATTCAGCCTTCGAACAGCCTCAGCAGTTAGACTTCAGAGCCCGGGACCAGGAAGGCCATAATCCTGACCTAAATATGAGTGTATAGGTTCACAATTTTACTTTAGTTTACTAAGTCGGCGTTCCATACGAATATGAAACATATTCCTATGTATTTAATGTTCATAATCGTATGCAAATGCGAGGAAGCGTTTCATTCGAATATGAACATGATTGCTATATTAATAATATTCACATTCATAAGTAGTCAAACTGCGGTCTGCGCAACTTGCGTTTCTGCTTTATTTTTCGTATGGTTCGTGAACTGATGTCAGAGTTATACTTGCACTTTTTTTTTTTTTTTGAAGATTAGAAGTCATCAAATGACTTCTCCCGCTCTGGGTGCAGCGAGAGGGCGTCAGACTTTTACTGACTAAAACCCACCCGTGTTCCTTCCGTTGCCTGTGTGCCGGGGCCGCGATATCCCTTTCGGACAAACCCGCAACCCCAGCAGGCGTTGGTCCTTACGGACCCCGTCAGTTGCTGCTGACATCCCTTTGAGGCGCGCGTGGAATACAACGCGCCGTCGACCCGGGCCTGGTCCTTATCGGACGGCGAGCTGCCCATCGCTCACCGTCCGCAAGCCCGCGCCTACGGTGGCCGGAAGTCAGCTCGCGACTCCAGGCGTCTCCTGCGGCGACTAGGGGCGCGAGAGCGCGCATCTTGCCTCTCCCTCGCGCGCTCCGCTTCCTCCTTCGCGAGCATTACTGCTTCGCAGAAGGAAGTGACGGCCTCCCATGCACTATCGCTCCGAACCATGGCCTGAACCAGGGCCGGACTCGAGAGATCGCCGCCGCCGATCGCCAGAGTTATACTTGCCCTGAAACTACGGTTTACTAGAAGACCGGTGGCCGACATGAACATCTGTCATTTTCAACAGAGTTTAGCATTAAAGTGTCAAAAAGCGCTCTTTATTCGGACAGCCGTTGTGTGACCATCCATTACTTTCTAAGGACACCAAAGCTTAAGAAGTCATTGGGAGAGCCTGTCTACCTGAAAAACGCACTGTGAATTTATGTTATTATGGAACCACGGTTTTCTCAATTTTGGGTTTAAAGATATTGGAGAGAATATTCTGTAACCATAATTATGATTTAAAAGAGTGTCCGTGGAGTTTCTTGCCCGTTCTTCTCCATAGGTACCTACTACGCTTTGGAATGGGCATCTAGCTTCATCTTTCTGACTGACCGACCCCTTGACAATTCAAAAGTGCCTGTAATTGGTTTATTTGAAATAAATGCTTTGAGTTTGAGTTTATTCTTTTTATAATCTTTCACGAATTACTAGCATTATATTTATTTAAGCATTTCTGACTCAAAAAAAGTACTAAGGTGTACCTTCCTTAGGACTTTGCCTTCGCATTCTCTACCAGTCAACCAAGGATGGTGAAGAGATTAGATGGCAGGAGCTCTGTTTGACAGAAGCAATGAAAAAAATATAATATCTAATAAATTAGCTAACTACTGTTTGGTTTTGTGGGCAGATTTGGCGAATCCACAAGATAATACGAAATGAATCGTTTTCCTGTTTATATACTGGTCAGGATAGAGGTATTTATAAATAAAACTACTGTATATAAAAATAAGTTTATTTCTATGGAAAATAGTTCTATCTACTTACCTATTATTAGCTACAGCATAAATATCTATGAACTAATGAGTTCTTTCTACTATTTATTCGATTTTAATAAATAAATATTGTATTTCTCTTCCTTGATTTACAGGACACTGGCCATACTTGAGGCAAGAGGAGTATGTAAGGATCGTAGCAAAGAAAAAGAAAGAAAGAAATATAAGTTTCTTTGTCACAGAAACACGTGCATAAAAAAAAAGATAATAAACTCATTTGAACAATAAAATAAAACAATAGATTTAAATACAATAACGAGCACAAAACAGAAATAGTCAACAGCTGCTGGCACGTCATGACTGTGACAAGAAGGCTACCACTCAGCATGATGCTGTGCTATGGGGACCCACAGCACAGCGCTGATTTTCAGTGGTCACCCGAAAAAGACGTACGGAAACCAAGTCAAGTATAATGAATATATATGTTTGGTTTAGTTTAGCACATGGCGGTTCTGCAGTTTCTGCCTACCTCCTTGGGAAAATGGCATGAGTTTATGTTTCATGGCCATACTTAATCTACGTTCGCAATTCATTAGCTCAAACATATAAACAAACACGAGTTTTAGAAAAAACAACTGTAATGCCTACACATAAGGTTGAGGTTAGGTTTGCCGTGTGGTGCCGGACGTAAAGAATAGTACCATCCCATTTCTTCCTGTGGGTGTCGTAAAAGGCGACTAAGGGACTTACTAGAGAATGGGCAGCAGCGTTCTCTATGCATTTTAACACCAAACTGCGATCGCCAACCCGCCTGCCAAGCGTGGTGATTATAGAAAACCCCCCCTTTTGGGGGAGGCCTATGTCCAGCAGTGGACGTCTTTCGGCTGGAATGATGAAGGTTATGTTTGCGCTCCAACTTCATATTTTTTATGACTTTTTCAACAGTACTAGTCAATCTAAAATCAACTTTATTTACACTAGCATTAAGTTGATGTTTGTTTAAGTGGAAATAACATCAATTTAAACAAGGATTTGAATACACCTTAGGCTATCTGTCACTGCTTTATATGGGGTAATATACTAAACTGCTTTCACTTATCTGATTAAACATCACAGTTGAAATCCTTCAGTTTGCCATACCATTGAGAATTTCCTAATGAATTTGAAGTTTTCAGTTAAAATGTTTCCTAAAAAGGGAAATATTGGACTAAAAAGTTCTACCTCTAAAACTTATTGACCTTTTAATGATAGACGCTTTTTAAAATTAATGAACCTCTTATAACGTTTTGCGCTTCATATGATGTACATTTTTTTGAATATTTGAGCCTCTTTCTAACTTTCTGGTATTTACTCACAGTTGGTCGCACTGTCGCAGTAACTAAGCTAGGGAACCCCGACCTAATGGTTTAGGTTAGAACTTTGACCAACCGCGCTACATTCAAGTTGGTGGCAGTTACAAAAAAAAAAAGGAAAGTGAAGTGGCCCAAAATAGGAATTATTTGAAGTTCACAGAAGGAGGCGAAATCATTATATTAGAGTGCTCATTCATATTTTTAGGGAAGTAAAATGTGAATCATTTGAGGTTCGATGGAAAAACCCAATAAAACTATGCCCGACCCTGGGATCGAACCTAAGATGTATGTTTTAATGTCTAACCTACCTAGCAACAGTGCCTAGAATTAAGAAAGGTCACGATATCAATACAACTATAGGTATACAGGGTGGCAGGGACATCGACACGAAAAACGTTACCATGGATTCTGAATCATTTCAACGCAGGGACGCGTTGAAAGGAATCGACGGCTTTAAAAAAAGAATCTGCTGTTTCATAGAAAGGTGAAAGAGATGTCAGCACCAACTGACGGGGTCCGTAAGGGCCAATGCCTGCCAGGGTTGCGAGTTTGTCCGAAAGGGATATCGCGGCCCCGGCACACAGGCAACGGAAGGAACACGGGTGGGTTTTAGTCAGTAAAAGTCTGACACGCCCTATCGCTCCACCCAGAGCCCGAGAAGTCATTTGATGATTTTCCATACCCAAAAAAAAAGAAAAAAAAAGTGGGGTTCAGAATCATGTACTGAATCCATGGTAACAGTTTTCGCGTCGATGTCCCTGACACGCTGTATATTAAAAATACAGAATACAAGAGTGACAGTTAGAAAATAAATGATATTTATATTTCTATTTCAGTAATGTTTCTAGCTACTCATTAGGCCACGTGGAAACTTGATCATTGTTATTATGTTAACATTATTTCTAAATATTATAATTACTTCATTAATAGCCCAGAGAGGCTTCAAGAAAAAAGGTCCAAGCCAAAAAGTAGACTACGTTATAATTATTTTAAAACAATGATCGACTATAAATCTTTTGGAGATACGAATTAGATATACAAGGTCCCATTAAAATAGATGGACAAATTTTAACACAGCGTTCAGTACGTCTAACCAAAAATAAACAAGCAAAAAAAAAAACACTGATTAAATTGATTTTATTTTGACCTAAAATAATAAATAGCATTAGGTAACCAACATTTTTAGTGTATGTTCTATGTTATAGGGTTGGTTTCCGCACTTAGTCCGTCAGGTGGACCATTGTGCGTGGGCCATGGCGGCCGTTTGGTGGTAATTCCAACCAGCCCACCTCCCTCTAGAAGCTAATTAATGCTCCTGGTTTGTTTAGAACTTCTGTGAAGGATCTGGGTGACCCGAGGGTATCTGTTCTACTCTGGGTGACGCCTGTGCATTCAAAGAGCACGTGCGCGACGGTTTCCTCAGTCTCCATGCACGCCCTGCACAGAGGACTGTCCGTTATGCCTATTGTGTGAAATTGTTTTTTAGAGCAGTGTCCCGTGATGGTCCCCGTCACCAGGCGCAGGCCGTTCCTGTCCAGGCGTAATAAACGCTTGGTCAGCCCACTATCCAAAGATGGCATAGCTTCCTTGGACTGCCTGCAGCCCGGTGTCGAGGTCCACCAGTACCCCGCTTGTGTGTGGGTGAACTCCTGTAGCCACCTCCGTATCTGGTTGAAGGAGATGGGTACGATAGGCTCGGGTCCACAAACTGCCGCGCTGGACCCCCGTCTAGCAAGCTCGTCAGCTGCGTCGTTACCTAGCGACTAGTGTATTTTCGTTAGCTTTATTTTTCTTGTAAGTATTTAATGCGTTTTTCTTATTTTTTTCCCCATTATCCTTATTTTGGTGGTCTGAATGATTTGTAAAATTTTATCCATCTATTTTAATGGGACCTTATATAATACCAAATCTAGTACCTACCTATGAAATCTGAGTTTCTAAAAAGAATAAACATCGTTTCAAGGGTCCCCAAAATGATCAATTGCAATAGGGATGTTGACTGGAAAAAAAACCTATTTAGTCCGTCAGTCGGATAATAAAAAAATATTAGACACGTATTTTTTGCTTTATCATAATAAAAAAAAATGGTTTAGATAAAACGCATTAAAGTTGGGGAATGGGGGGCTCGCTACGTCACAACTCAGTATAAAATCTACCGGAGAGTGACATCATGCTACATTATAACTCAATGTATTGCCGTAATCTTTTGATTACTTAAAAAAAGAAAAAAATACGTGTCCAATATTTTTTTTTAATCTATCTGACGGATAAAAAAAAATTGTCATCATCCATATTGTCAATTTATACGTGATTGATACAGATTGAAGCGATTGACAATAAACACACAAAACATTGATCATTGTAATTTATCGTTTTGGGGACGACTACGAATACGACTGATGACCTGGTGTTTAAAAAAAATTACGTTTTTATTAAATATATGTTATAGTTGACTACTCTAGTCTAAGTTAGTCTTCAAGTTGAGGTGAGAATTTTCAAAAGGGAGGCACGTTAATTTATTTTTAATACTTATGTACTTTTTGTTTCTTTTTTAGTGCAAATAACATGTCTAATACCTAAGTTGTGTTCACCCATTGATATTATGTTTGAACTGAGATTTATTATCTCTATTACTTCTTACAATGCTATTATTAAAAAATATTATAAATATTTAGTTTATGGCGTTATACAATTCGCTATAAAACTACCAATGTTTTTGGTGTATTTAAGGTTTTTTTTTTTAACATACTAAATTACTAAATAATGAAGGCTATAAAAGTACCAATGTAATACCTATATCACATCTTACTCTAAATCTACAACACTAAGGAAGCAAAAAAAAAAAAAAATCTAAATAAAAAATCTTTATTAGAATAAATAAAATATTGATAACAAAAAATTGTGTAAAGTGTACAGATACTTAATAAAAATAATATGAAGCACGCAATATATGTAAGTAGTTCATTAAATACTATTAAAATGTATTCGATAGGCTTGCTATGGGAAAGTTCAATACTCCATATTATATAGATAGAATATGCTTACTTGTACTTAACCATCTACTAACCCGCACTGGGTCCGCGTGGTGGTGGATTACGGCCCACTCCCTCTCACAGAGAGGAGGCCTGGTTCCCAGCAGTGGGAACTTTATAGCCTGATTATCCTAGAATGTACTAAACCAGGATTCTAACACAGCTCGTATAGCTTTTTTAAGTAATGGGGGCTTGGAATTTAAGTCTCCAATGTACTTATTGTTAAGTAATAGTGTACTCCTTGTTGAAGAGCCTAACAAATAAATAAATATTGATATTTATTTATTTATGTATTTATTAGGCTCTTCAACAACAAACTAATGTTAATGATTTGAATCATTAATATTAGGTGCTATAGTTTTACAAATTCCTCGGACCCCACACTAGAATTCCTTGTATCGTGGGTGTGGTTCTTGCAAGACTATCGAATACATCTGAATCCCGACAACGTTCCAGCATAAAGTTATTTACAGAATACATAACTTAAACGATACTTTATTTACTACATTAGTTATTACTGTGTACTACTCTCTCGTTCACCATACAAAAATATTGCTATCACTCCGCTTAGGTCCTACGCTTATTCTGATAAAATAGAGTAATTGTACGGAAGAACAGTATTGATTTTAGGCTGGTTTTACATTGGAGAATAATTAGTGAGGAAGACTTGGAGGCAGTTATTTTCTACGTTATTTTATAGAACAATCTCCAGTGATCGTCGTCACCAATTAACGTCAAGGAAAATTTTGCAAAGTGGACCTGTTTATATAAGTAAAATCTGACTCGCGCTATCGAAGCGTACGCCTCTAGGTCTTTCTATCAGCCATACAACTACTTAAATGGAGTTACTGGAAACTCCTGCGCCGAACTCACTAATGTGAAAACAGCCTTAAGAGGGAAAACATCTTAACTACAGTTAAAATAGCTGCAACTCTAAGGCCTCTGGATTGTGTCATGGTTAAAGGCCTCTAAATCCCAATCTAATGCTCGAGATTCACGAGGCTAGTTTCTCAAACCAGGATAGTAAGCTAGCAAGCTAGTAAACTCTGGCTTCGTGTATACAGGACTAGCTTCATTTGTAGGTCGAAAACTAGGATGTGGTTATTTTTTTTTGCTAGTAGCATCCCTACCACTGATTTTACTATCCTGGTTTGAGTACTAGCTTCACGTGGCCGGCGAAGCTTGTACTCGTTTTTAACGAATGCAGTACATTTTACTTCACGGACGTGTTGTTACCTTAATCACTGCAACTGTACTAGCTTTAAATTATCTGGTATCGTGTAAACAGCACTAGCATGTGCCAAGCCAGGATAGTATACAGAGGTTCTAGATTGCTATCCTAGCTTTTAAAAACTAGCCTGCTGTATCCCGGGCATAATGGACTAATGAATATCTACGAGTCAGAAGTGTCTATAAGACAGTAAATAGTGCTATATATAAGTTAGCTACTATTAGATGCAGAAGGCGTAGGAACTACCCTACTACTAGTACTAAATATAAAGCACAAAGATGGCACTTACGTTCAGAATCACACTTGCTATCACTATCGCATTATTCTATTACTTTATAAAATAATTCGTTGTTCAAAACATAAAAATTATTATGAATCTTGTACCTAGAAAATCTGTTAATTGTAAATGTACTTATCTTTAAAAAATGTCAACGGTAAAATCATTAGGTATTACTGAGTAATTGTACTTTTATTACTATGGTTGCAACGGATACCTATTACTAAGGTTCCGCTGTCTGTCCGTCCGTCCGTCCGTCCCAGGCTGTATCTTCTGAACCACAATAGGTAGACACTTGAATTTTTCACAGAGTGTGTACTACTATGGCGGTTATAACAACAAATAAATAAAAAATGTAGTGTTAAATATTGTACGGTGGTACACACGGCTACACATCAAGCTATACACATCCAGTTTATGCTGATCTCGCATTGTATAGGATTTCGGTACAATGTGAGGTCACCTTACACTGGTTATGTATAGCTTGATGTGTAGCCGTGCGTACAGTACGACACAACTTAGATGTAGCATCGGCAAAATTCGTAAAACCGATCACCATCCGAACTGAGGGCGTCTTCAAAATCACCAACTTTATTACTGCTTTAGGTGAAAATGATCTTTACGCAAACACAATAACTTGTAGTCATATAACCAAATACATTCGTAAAATTGAAATGTTTTTTTTTATTTATGCTACATCAAAGTTGCGGCGTACTGTACGGAACTCTTCGTGTGCGAGTACGACTCGCACTTGGCCGCTTTTTGATAATTTAATTGAAATCTCTACTATCTAGTAGGTACTGAAAATAGTATCAGTACGTAAGCAATATATTGATACTCAAGATAGTCTTCTTCTTCTTTTCGTGACTAACCTGGTGTCGAGAGTTTTAAAGCCGCCCATGGGCTTCTGACACGGCTTCACAAGCCGTCGAAAAATATCTCTCAGGCATGCCGGTTTCCTCACGATGTTTTCCTTCACCGTTTTTGAAGCAAGTTATAATTATATAATGCTCATATGAATCCGAAAAGTCAGAGGTGTGTGTCTGAGTTCGAACTCGAGACCTATGACTTGGCAGTCTGACGGTCACACTGCTATGATGTCACTGATTCAAGTTAGAATGTTTTATAGATAAATAACTTACTAACTTGAATTTGAATATATAGCTTATTGATTTACTGATTACGAGTTGGTTTAAATCAATGTTAAGTTTTTTGTCTATTTCATTATGTAGAGCTGCCTGAAATTAACATAAAGATGAAAAAAAAATCTGTATTAATCTAATATCAGCTGTTTTTAAGGCATCGTGTTAGGTCAAGTTTGTAAAACATGCCATAATTTCTCCGAATTTTGTTGAGTGATAGATTCTGCAGTTTTTAGTTGTATTATTTGCATAAATATAAAATTGTGATATCTTCAATTTCGGATAAATATAACATACACAGTTTTAAGGTACATTACACAGGGAAGCTCAGTACTATCATAAAATATATAATATATTCTACTAAATATACTTTAAATCAATATTAATATAATATGCACTATGTTTAATTACAATCACATAAATAATTACACACAACAGTATATATTTATATAGTTAACTTAATTATTGTAAATAATAATAATTAATTGTCATTAATAATTCTACGATAATGTTTCTCTCCGATGTACTTAAATATTATTATGTGACGATCATTGATGCGTGTGCGCATAGGACTATGTGCGTTAGAGTGAATTATGAACGAAAGTATTTTATTTATGTATGTGGAAGTAAATATTAAAGAGATCAGAAATAATGTAATATATACAACCAATTAGAGGTATTGGCAGTGAAGAAAAGGCAGTATATCACTAGTCAAAAAACTCAAGCAGTCTTAAGATGAAAACACGAGATTTTACTATAGAAAAAGTCGCGTTTTTTTTATTCAACCAATAATAAAATTGATCCCCAATATTTTCAAACTTTGACATTTTCAAATCTAGCAACACAGCGGTGTGTCAAAAAATTGAATTCCTCCAATGCACAAAGTCCTGCAACAAATCTAGCTACATTACAAGTTCAACTTATTGCTGTTACATTGTTACAATATTACAATCTCAATACTACAAACATTTTACAGTACTCAACCTGTAAACCCAATAGACAATAATAAAATAGACATGGACAAGTCGCAGGGAGCTGGCCATGTTTGTCGAAGGGCCGATGGCCGGTGGAGCAGACGACTCCTGGAGCGGAGACAGCGTATCGGCAAGGGTAGTGTGGGACGCCCTCCGCCCTCCTGCGACGATGGACCGACGACCATAGGGTGGCACAGAGGGAAAGGCTGGATGCGGAAGGGGGAGGACAGACTTGTGGCGCAGCTTGGGAGAGGCCTATATCTTGTCTATGTGTATGCTTCATAGGTTAGAAAACATCGTCTCATCAACAACGTAAATAACGCAATGAACTGTCAAAATGAAAAAAAAATGGCGATCGATTGCCATTTAATTACCCCATTTACACTCAGCTCACTTCCACGGCAGTGAGCAGGGAAGTAGGCAGGGAAGTGGGCAGGACGAGAATGTAATATATAATGAATGGCGATACTTCTCTCGATCCTGCTACAGTTCGCGTCAAATAACTTTGTCGCTCTGAAGTAGGCTACAAATGACTGCGCAGTAGTCAATCTTCCTTATAAAACAGTGGCGCGCTCTAGCGCGCATGCGCAACCTAACTTCAGAGCGGCAAAGTTATTTGACGCGAACTGTAAGGCAGTATTTAGGAAATTATTGCCGGCAGCGCGAGGAGCAGTGGCACGGGCTGAATGTAAATGAGGCAAATGTCGTTACCCCGCTGTGATGACATGACACAATAGATAAAACAGAATATGTCTGTATAGTATCTATTGGCCACAGGTTGAGTGAACGATGTACTATCGAAGAATTTCATATCTAAGCAGTTTGAAAACAAAATCCCGTGAACACGATGACCACATCTGTTACCGGCCCGGTTCTACAGCGGCCGAGCGCTGCAAGCAAAAATAGTCCTTACGGTGGTTAGTTATGAACTTCTTTGATGGTACAATCTAACCGGCTGCTTTAGATCTGGTACCAGGGCGAGCGTCGCACCCAGCGCAGCCGGTAGCCGCCCTGTTCTGTGCGGATCTTGATGGACGCACCCTCTGCGGCTTTCACTGTCTCCTTTACCTGTTAGTGTATAAACATTTGTGTAACATTATATCAGATAGTGGTGAAAAATGGGCCTATTGATTATATTAGGTTCCCACCTATGAAATTGGCGTTTTTTTCTCACAAATAGAGAACCTCGTCACTTCTATGATTTCAATTATTCATCAATTGCTTGGTATTATATCGAATAATGACCATCATAGACAACTACCAATAGTAAAAAAAACCTTATTACTTATAGTTTTATAAACATTAAAAAAATACCTTAAAAATGACTCCTCATTTTGTTAGCAGAAATTACGACAAAAATAAGTTTTGGCTAAGTTAAAACAAATAGTGTATTTGTTTTAACTTAGCCAAAACTTATTTTTGTCGCGGCATACTACGTTATCTTAGTTGTTAAACTGTAGTGCATAAAAGTTGTAAAACATTCGTGTTCATGGTTGTTATATAAATTAAGAAAATGTTAGTATGAAAAATGCAACTTCTTTAAAATTCTCCATACAAAACGTTGATTTCATAGGTGGGGACCTAATATTAGAAGAGGTAACAATTAAAGGTATTGTTAATTTTGTTTTGTTTAAATGGTGACGTCACGCAGGATAATAATATTCCGCCTTTTTCACTGCAGGGAAAAGGGCTCGTCTCATTAAAAAAAGTCGGGAGGTATCGAGGGAACCCGGTTGGAAAGAAGTTTCTTTTCGCTGTATATTATGTACTTATTAATAAAGAGCCATCTAGTATGGTGCCTAGTATAGAGCCATCTAGTATGGTGCCTAGTATAAAATATCAAAAGTTTTTGTTTTTCAAAGCCATCTAGTATATATGCATTTCAATCTGCCTAGCCTTTTCCCAACTATGTTGGGGTCGGCTTCCAGTCTAACCGGATGCAGCTGAATACCAGTATTTTACATGGAGCGACTGCCTATCTGACCTCCACAACCCAGTAACTGGGTAATACGATACCCCTTGGTAAGACTGGTGTCAGACTTTCGGGCTTCTGACGACTCGTAACGACTGTCAAAGATCCACGAATGACAGCCGGGACCAACGGCTTAACGTGCTTTCCGACGCACGGAGGATTCTCGGTATGTAAAGATGGTCACCCATCCACTGACCAACCCCAGCAAGCGTAGCTTAACCTGATGGATCGACTAGTCCGGCTGTTGTTACTTAGCCACGAGCTCATCTAGTATACAAAGTTGATACGACAGAGGGGCTTTCCTTTAAACTGCCTATACTAGGTACCATTTTCAAGCTCTGTACCAAAAATCAATTAAATAGGAGCAGTAGTTTAGTCGCAAATGATTTTTTAAGTTTTTGCCCCGTTTGAACACGATGTATCTTTCCTAACAGCTGATTATGTCTATACGCATAGGTCATGCACCTTAAAACGATAAATCTGAGTATAACCTATGCGTGGTTGCCGCTGTGACGCAAATCACAAGTACAACCAAATATTCTCGCTAAAAAGATGACAATGCAAACAAGGAAGCAATAAATACACACACACTTGCATTTTCATTACGAGTGTGAAAATCATAGCAAACACACCGTGGGTAAAAGAAATAGAAATAGGTCAGTGTGTTGCTATTGCATCCTAGCGACGAGGGGCAGGGGTTGCGATCGGTAAGTGAGTGGGGCTTCTAAAAACTGTTTTTTACAGTGCGGCGACGCTGTTCTTTCGGAACGTACTTATGTTACGTAACACGGAAGTACCTGCGCCGCCTCCGTATTGTCGAACTCGCGCGCTGACAATTGGGATTTAGTTTTATTATTGTGATAGGACACTAAACAAGTTTAAGACAGTATTTCTTTTTTTATTGTGACAGGACACGTAACTTGGGATTATTATTATTTAGTGTTAGTGTTTTTTTTGATCGACTGCTTTTATTGTGATACGACACGTAATTAAACTTTGGTTTTGTGTGTGTGTGTGTGTGTAATTAAAGTGTTCAACAATGCCTCGTGTAACTTACACGGCGTTAGAATACACTGACATGATTTTTAATTAGAAAAATAAGTAACAATATTCTCCGTCGGTATAATTTGTGCATTCATGTGAATGAAGGACACATCGAGAATTTAAAATTTTAGTGTTTTTGTTGTTGCGCGCGTACTTCAAAACCATACCTAAAAGCCGCGAGTGAAGGCCTAAGCCGCCGCCCGCGCCACCGCCGCCGGCCGCCCGCTTTGAAATGAGATAAAACACGCCGCGCGGCGCGGGCGCGACGTTGCCACTGTTACCTAGGTATCTTCTAAGGTCAGTTAAATTTATTTACAAAGGGTGGTTGCGTTTTACTCTGATTCATAAGCTATTTAGTTTGTTTGAAAAAAAAAAAAACTCATTTTTGATGCTTTTTATTTTTATACCGTATCGAATTAATACTAAACACGTATAGTATACGTAGTGTAATTTAATGCCCCTCTGTCATATCAACTCTGTATATGCATTTATAAGTTAAAAAAAAAATACGATAAACTTATATTAGATGGCTCTGTATTATAACCAGAGATCGGAATAGGTAGAGTATATTTGCCTAAACGTCAAGGATGTAAGTAACATAGAGTTGATAATACCGGCTTCTGAATTCCCGGAATAATAATCCAGAAAACAATATTTTGATTTTAAAGACTGGCCGTTTAGTTTCTCGTCCGTTTTTTTCCATAGGTAGCAACTACGCTTTGAAATGGGCAACTAGCCTCGTCTTTCTGACAATAGGGAGGAAGACTGATATTTTTTTTTAGTTCGTCTTTGAGATTATAAAAAAATATTGGACAGATAAAACGCATTTTAGGTTGGGGAGTGGGGGTCGCCCCCACTCCCCAACCTAAAATGCGTTTTATCTTACTTACGTCACTAGTATGTGTAAAATCTACATACTCGTGACGTCATGGCACATTTTACCTCAATGTATCGCCGTAATCTTTAGATTACGTACAAAAAGAAAAAAATACGTGTCCAATATTTTTTTATAATCTCAAAGACGAACTAAAAAAAAATATCAGTCTTCCTCCCTATTGTCAGAAAGACAAAGCTAGTTGCCCATTTCAAAGCGTAGTTGCTACCTATGGAAAAAAACGGACGAGAAACTACACGGCCAGTCTTTAAAATCAAAATATTGTTTTCTGGATTATTATTCCGGGAATTCAGAAGCCGGTATTATCAACTCTATGTTACTTACATCCTTGACGTTTAGGCAAATATACTCTACCTATTCCGATCTCTGATTATAACAAAAGCTTTTGACACTTGAAACAGACTTTTTCGCACATAACGCTTTTTCATTACGTGACGATTTCTGCCAGTTTACTCCTACCGTAAGCCACGTTAAAGAACTTCGTTCCAAAACAAAGAAATGAACATTCATAACTACGTTTCTTTAAAAAGAGAGTTACTCCTATGTCCTAAGTAGCTTCTGAAATGTATGCCACTGCTAGGGTTTTTCTTAGTGTGTCGATAGCAATCTAAATAGACTTGGCCCAAAATTCGGCTACGTGTTTGGCGCCATCACTAGCGTCCATCAGTTCCTGCAACGTGCAGCTGACAGGACACGCAGAACTTGACATGAAGTGTCCCATCGTTTGTGGAACAGCACCACATTTACACTCCAAGGCGGACTCGTCTATGAATCTCCAGCTGAACAGATTTTCCTTGCTTCGGTCAACCTGGGTCCGGAGTCGGTTTAGTGTTTTGTCTGTCTATTTGTCTGCTAGAGTTAATAAGAAAAGAGACAGCAACACTTACGCTCTGCATCAAGTTTTGTGCATTTCCGACCAGCATTTCTGTCGCTTCCTGGTCCTCTTCGCTACCTGCAAATTCAACAAATAAAACGTTTTGAAAACTGGTTTACAAACCCTAAAATAGTAGCCAAAACCAATGACATTGTGTTGTAATGTGCCTATATATATTTATTATTAAAGTATGTCATAAAAATAAATAAGAATATCTCTTTTTCTTAGGCGAAATATCGCTTAGTCTTCTGTTTTATTGATAATTTTAATCAAAAAATCTCATACTTTTATTTTTTTTTAAATATTCATACAGCTCCACCAGAACAAAAAGGCATTGCTGTCTTAATTAATGAAAAAATGGCAGAATACATATTATAAGTATGCGTATGTATGTTTTGATGTAATATTAATGACACATTGACGTCATTATATTTTACCTTTGTAGTCCGGCATGCCGACTGTTAGACAAGCGAGAAGCACAGCATTAGTGGAGAGAAAGCTCTTGATATCATATACTAAGCTTAATAATAAATAGGCTATCAGTTATAACTACTAAATACAATCTTGTGGAATCGGAAGTGCCGTACTACAGGTATGTGCCCGACCCAGTTCTCGAAAATGGAAATATCACGTTGTACTGGGATCGATCCATCATCACTGACAGGACTATTGTTGCCAATAAACCTGATATAGTAGTGGTGGTGGATCGAGTAGAGCGGCGCACAATGATTATTGACATAACGGTCCCGCATGACGGGAACCTCCTGACAATGCGAGCCGTGTCCAGAAGTACCGCTTTCTGAATCAAGCCCTTGATCCAGCTGCCCAACGAGAGCCTCCTTAGGTGTTGGTCGAGGTTGGACCTTGTTCCCGATACCGGTGGGCTACTAATTATTAAATGTTTTAATTTTTTATATTCTAATATTTAAAAATATAATTTATAAGTATTTACAATGGAATAAAGGAGATAATAATAATAGGCTATTAGATAAATAAGTATGGAACAGGACAGCGGTACTAAGACTAGCCAGATAACAATCGAAAAAGAACTTTACTGGATTCGACATGTGGTTCAAAATGGACTAACAGACAGGTGCGACGCGACACCCATAGAACAGTTTCGACATTTTTCAACTTAAGAGGCATGCGCTAAGGTAGCCCGCGAAATTCAAATCTTCTTTAGTTTTTTACATTTTGCCGGTCAGTGTGAGGTTTTATGTTGATTAAAATATGATTCGCGACCGTAACCAGTATGGCTTTACATAATTATAATCATTACAATCAGCAATACAACTCCATAAGTAAGCACAATCGCCAAATATCATGATTTCATGAAATAGTCATTCAATGCGATTATATGAACTTAGAGAGTTGTATTGATCATTTTTATGATTATAATTCTATAAATCAACATTTGATATGACCGCGAATCATATTTAGATCAACATACAACATGATACTGACCTGCAAATTGCAAAAAACGTAAGAAAATTTGAATTTCGCGGGCTACCTTGACGCTTTCGCCTTAATGGTCTGTTCCACACCCTTAAATTTGACCACACCTTTCCGATACACCCTGTATAAGCGGAATAAAATAATTGTGTGAAAGCTCAGAAAGCTGTTATAAGCTTACGTAATGTAAAGACTGGTCAAAAATAGGAGAAATAAACACGCAGAAAGTTACATAACATATAATATAATAAAGATATAATATATAGGCATACCAAGGAAAAGAGATGGAAGTAAAAGGAAGATGTTCTTACCTTGAGCGCCAAGCATGGTCGCCTTGACTGTTGATAAAATCTTGAGCTGCGTGCCGATCGTGGGGATACGCTCGCAGACTTGTAGCAGGTTCTGTCATAAACAAGAATTTAATATTGTAAAGGTCGATATAGACTAAACGAACATAGAACCAGAAGAAGAGCCAGAGCATTTTTTGTTGATATTCTTGACATTTTAGTAGCGAGAGACCAACACAGGAATGTTCTGCCCCGGTTTACACTAAAATAATTTGGTAGAGCAGGGGATAGAATGTACTATCGAAGAACTTAATATCTAATCACCGTAAAGGCTATTTCTGCTTGCAGCACTCGGCCGCTATAGAAATTAGCCCGTATTCCAGTGCGATGACCAGTGTAATTAATGCATCGGGTGCCCGAATTCGAGAGTCTTACGAGCACCCGAATGCGGGCTAACGACGAAGTGTAATTGCGACTTAAACTTGTAATTATGATTCTCGTCTTTAATAGGGATGATGCCTGGGTAAAAAAAAAAAAAATCTAATTAGTCCGTCAGCCAGATAATAAAAAAATATTAGACACGTATTTTTTGCTTTATCATATTAATAAAATATTACTTAGATAAAACACATTTTAAGTTGGGGTGGGGGCAACTACGACACTAGTACGTATAAAATCTACATACTCGTGACGTCATGGCACATTTTACCTCAATGTATCGCCGTAATCATTAGATTACGTAAAAAAAAAAATACGTGTCCAATATTTTTTTTAAATCTCAAAGACAGACTAAAAAAAATAATTATTCATCATCCCTATTACAAAATTAGTCAAAACACATACCGTTCTAATCCTCTTATCGGTACACTCGAGCGCCAACTTCTTGGCAAGTCTGGTGACCTCCTCGGAAGCCTCTGCGATCGCCTTGGCTGTGGCGATGAGCTCTCTCTTGCTACCTGTGGGTAGGAGGATTCAAGGTTTATGGTTGAAGATATGGCATGTTGAGGAGGTGGCATGCAATAATAAAATGACAAAGACCAAACAAAAATATTTAAAAATAAATCGGATGAAATAGGAAGTTTTTTTTTGTTGGAAAAACTGATAAAATAAAATAATGAAAATTCAATTCAAACTATAATTGTAGAATCCACTATGTGTAAAGAATGTGGAACCATTTTGATTCTCAAGTCATAAACGATAAACGTGGAATAGAAGTTCTTCAGGCGTTTACATCATGCATGTAAAAAAGATTTTTATGATATGCCAAAAAGGTATTCGTATCGCGGCCCCGGCACACAGGCAACGACGGAAGGAACACGGGTGGGTTTTAGTCAGTAAAAGTCTGACACTCCCTCCCGGTCCGCCAAGAGCGGGAGAAGTCATTTGATGATTTCCCACCCAAATAAAAAAAAAAAAAGTGATTGAAAACTAAATAAAAAGTATGCAGGGTGAGTTTTTTTTAGTAACTTTTTAGGGCGATATTCTTTCGTATTCGCTCTCAAGAAGTCCCACATTAAAAACTCATTCTGTAGCTATAATTTATTACAAATTCTGTTGCATGTACAGCATGTAGCATAAATAAATTATTATTCTTACGGCTAACTACACAACATATAAAAGCACAGTTTACGAATGATAACTAAATACTACAAACGATGAAGTGAAACAGTGTGACTTACCGGTAAGATTCAGAGCGACCTCTATCCGGAGGCGAGTGAGAGACATGTATAATGATTACAACATCGAACGTATAGCTTAGTAAGCGCATATTATTATTGTATACAAGCAAGATAATTATTGAGAGTTGAGACTCACACACGATGGGTTCCGTACCGTATTATGATCGAGCAAAAAACGCCGAAAAAAACGGTTCCTTTAACTATTGACTTTATTTAATTTTTATTATTTGTTGTTATAGCGTAAATTTCAACTGTCTTATGGGACAGCGGAGCCTTAGTAATAGGGTTCCGTTTGGCACCATTCGGGTACAGAACCCTGAAAAACTATTCATTTGTTTGTACAGAATATATTGTAAATCAAAAATCTTAGCAAACGAGCGTCTTTTGTTATGTTCGTAATCAAATATAGTTTAAATAATATGCGCTTAACTAATAGTGTTAGCATGAATAGTGCTTAGCATAGATATAACCAGTTATTTATATCATTACTTAAATTAATTTAGGGTGTAAAAAGATCCTTCACGAAGCCGTCATCTAGGCATTCTGTACATCGAACTAAGTAACTTTGTGCAAAAAGAATTGCTGGGAAACGACTTTTATTTTTGGTGTGAAAATTCGCTGTTTACGGTAGTGCGCAATGTATCTAACGCTCGTAAAACATTGTGCTTAAGGCTGCCTGTCTATTGAAGCGGAGCGAGGCAGCGGAGAGGAGAATGGCAGCGGAGTGGAGCGGAGTTGCGGACAGTGTCGGTCCATTGATACGGAGCGAGGTAGCGGAACGGAGTTACGGACTGTGCGGAGCGAGGTAGCGGAGCGGTGTTGCGGACTGTGCGGAGCTAGACCGAGTTCACGCGATGAGTAATAATTCCCCGCTCCGGTTCCCCGCTCCACTTCTCCGCTCCGTTTCCCCGCACCGCTTCCCCACTCCGCTTCTTCACTCCGTTTCCCCGCTCCGCTTCCCGGTTGTGTATGAATTTTTAAACTAGTTCGGAAGTCCCTGTCCACTGAAGCGGAGCGGAGGTTTTATGCAATTCCATTGGTTAATATTGGCACACCGCTACTCCGGTCCTCTCCTCTCCTCTCCGCTCCGTGTTATGGGTTTTGATAAGTTTATATAGAAAACTTCAAGTACGAAAAACACGTCTGGGTAGCTGAAGAGTTTCACTACTCAGTGACAAAATCGGAATGACGATAAACCTTGGAGATGATTGTAAAAAAATAATAATATCACGTGAAAAACGCGCAAAAAGTACTGCCGTGTTTTGATAACGTTGGCGAAAATAAGAAGTCACCCAATTAATATTATACTTAATGCGGATCATACGGTCTGTTCCTGGCCATTTTCCCGCTAGATGGCGCTGAAGTCAACATTTTTAGTTTATTTAGTTTTATGTGAAATTGGAGCATTACTAAATCGAAAGAGTAGTTGACGCGGTACTCGGCCATTACGCTTTATTGAACTTGGTCATAACAATGCCTCAAAATACACCCAATTCGAGATATTGAAGGTCAAAGTTTCATTTTTTTTTGTTTTTTTTTTTTAAAGGAGGTTCCTGGAGGTCCCAGGTATGGTCCAGTACAAAAAAGTGATCATAATGACGGGAAAAACAAGTGACTCTCGGCTTAGTTAAGGGTATTTTTACACCAAATATTGCAGTTTTATTTTACGATATAAAGCTGTACTTCATATTTATAAGAACAAATACAATCCCACTGGTGTGGAAAAGTGACATACATTTCTTGTTGCTTCTCGGCTGTGTATCTCATTTACTTGGGGATCGGCGTATTGAACATAATTATAATCTTCGCACTTTTGTTAAAAAAAAAGCCCTTTATCTTCGACGTCTCCTCGCTTATTACCTTTCGCAAGTAGTTGCAACTAGATCTACACATTGGCTCTATAATTAAACTAAAACACCCACTTTAGAGCGTATAGCTCAATAGCTTATAAAGGTATGAGGAACATGGTGTAAAGTTCACTCATATACTGCCCGACCGTTGACGTCGGGACATTGCATGAATGTCTCTAGTCGCGCGGTAAACACTGCTTGCGCGATGCAGGATTTTGCGTGACGTCGGCTGATGCATAGTCCGCATTATAGATGCCGCCACAAGCGTATAATCTGGATTTGCCAGTGTCGATATTCCTGAAGGCTGTTTAAATGGCGTTATATTTACCTTTAGAGTCAGAGCGCACGAGTTCGGACAGGCGCGCCATGAGGATAGCCATGCGTTTAGCGGCTGCAATGATCTCGTTGTCTTTGGATGACCATTCGCGGACCGCCTTGTGCAAGTTATGGGCTGCAACCTGTGTATGGGAAACTTACGTTTATTTAACAAATCATTTCAATTATTTGATAAGAGAGTTTATTCTAAAAGTGGGCAACGTCGCAAATAGATGTTAAATATTTTACTGTTTTGATTTATTTGGTAATATTACTGTATGGAAATTAAAAATGTGGCGAACTAGGATTTTGATCATGAAATGCAATAATTAATATTGGAACACCGAATATTTAGTTTTAGATTTTTTTTAAGTATTTGGAAACTAATTAACGCAAAAATTATAATTGCAATTCTTTATTAATATACTAGTTCGTTAGTTAGCCATATTTCTTATTTCCGTATAGTATTTTTTCCAAATTCATTAAAACAGGAAAATTTTTGGCAGCTATTTGCGACTTTGCCAACTTTTAGAAAAACGCTCCTAGGTATTGAAATTAACTTTTAGAAAAAACGCTCTTAGGTATTATAATTTACCTTTAAGAAAAACTCTCTTAGGTATTGAAATTAACTTTTAGAAAAAACGCTCTTAGGTATTGAAATTAGAATTACTTAATGCGCACTTAGCGCTCTTTTTGAACGAAATTGAACCGTCACGGTTGGGTCGGTGCCGCGAATCGGTTATACTCGGCTCCAGTCGGTCGGTAACGTTGACTCGTGTATACTCGGTTCCAGTCGTAAGTTTTATTTCTATAGTGTGGTAATGAGCAAACAGTCTTTTTTTTAAATTATATTTTTAGAGAATTTATATCTTCGTTTATCATTCATGATTGTATTTGGTAAAATCACGACTAATTGACGGCAGTTTCGCTTCTAAATCAATATACGATAAAAGTAATGTTAGAATAACAGACCAATATCGGATGGCTGGGATGCGGCTGCCTCCTGAAGATGTCCTCTCCCTCGTCGTCCGTGTCGGAGGGCGGCGGCGGGCGCGGGGGCGGCGCCTGCCCCGCGGGCGGCGGCGGGCGCGGCGGGGCCGGCGCGTGCGCAGGCGGCGCCACGTGCAGGCGGGACAGCGCCTCGGGCAGCGCGGGCGGCGGGGGCGGCGGGGCGTAGTGACCCGACAGAGCGGATTCTACTGCGCCGGCTGCGCTGATTATCTGTGGAATGGATATACGAATTAGTGTAAATAAATAAACCATTGCACCTTACTACAATCTTGTAACATCTAGAACTGGCTCAGATAATTAAAAAATAAATAATTATAAGTTAGAATGAGAAAAACGATAGTTTCACGTCACTATGAGCAAGCAGTGCCCGTCCTTAGTGCGCAGGGTGCGGGTCAGCTCCAATACTGTCCTGAAAATAAACGCTGAGCGATTTAACTGCCCTCACAGACGACAATGCTGTAACAGACATGTATAGCCAAGGCACTTAATCTAATTGACACTAACCTATATTTATAATGAGTTAATAGATGAAATTATTGTTTGAAAATTTAATTTTAATTATGTGACCCTTATAATTTATATTTATCATCTCCTCATTCGTTTATTTTAATTACATTTTAACCTTTATAATTTATATCTATTTTAATTGCATTAACATTTTATTATATCGTGATCTATTCTGTTCCAGTATTATGAAATTTTAATTTTTGTTTTGCCTAAATTAAATGTATATTATTTTTATAATATTAAAATAAAACCAATTTGTTTTTACAGATACATCCAGCGAATCAGCGTTATAACTTTACTATAGCGACTTTAGACGTGAAATTTTTGACCTTTGTGTATATGGTTCTAGTTACAGTGAAGCATATCAACAAATTGTGATATAATAATAGCAACCTCTAATAGAAAGAGTAAAGATCATGGTTCCATTAGAAATAAGGACATTCAGAATATAATTGTTATCCAGGAAAACATATTTCAGAATAAATCATTTCATTTTATATGAAATACTAACTTTACTCGTCCTAAGCGTAGTTTCAGAAAAACAGAACCGCTTAAAAGTTTATTATTAGGCTACTTATTACTATAACCTTATTTCTCACCCACCTCAGCATTAGCAGATCGCCACGCTCCCGCCTGTGCCCTGTCCCCTAAGGCTACGGCCTTAGCGCGGTGCACAGCGGGCGGGATGGCCGTTTGTAAGCGTTGCTGAGCGGATGTTAGCGAACGAGCGAATTCCGCATCTTCTGTGTTGTCCCGTTCCGCTCCGCCTACTAAAAGGACGCGGTTGGCAAGTCTGGGAAGCAGAAAATATTAACATAAACTGAATAAAATCACGAGATCATAATATGTGGGAAAAGAGGAGTTCTAAGCACCGATGCTGCCAACTAATTAAAATAAAAAAACGCGAGTACGATATAACTTGACCGAACTTCGCGCAGTGGGCTGCGCAATAACATTTTTTTGGAACCAAATGGTGACATGAGGCGAGTGTGAGTCAGAGAACATGCGCGAAAGTTCGTAGTGCCTATGTTCATACGTGCCAAGTTATATCGCCGTATTGTATGTAAGATTTAACCGCTTATCACCGACGCTGCGTATTGTGAGTGCTTTGGATTTCTGACAACTAAGGAATGGTGGAAGTGTGTACCTGGCGATAGCGGACGTGTTGTCGACCATCTTCTGTGAGTCGTTGTTGCGGATCGCATCCTCGCACAGGTAAGTGTGCTTCTGCATGAGTTCACCTGTGAAAGAAGACGGTAGTTAGATTATAGAGTAATATTTTTTTAATAGGATGTCAACTTTCCGACACAACTGGTGTACGGTCTCATCAACCGTACATTCACTTTGCGAACGCAGCAACCTACTTAGATGTCGTGCGTCACAAATATTATGCTATAATTATAACGTTTTAAGCAATGCACATTGAGTCAGACAATAAATGTGAAACTAAGCACTGGTCAAGAGAAAGAATCGCTACCACTTGTTAACCTTCTATAACTTACTTAACTTGTTAACCTTCTATATTTTAATATAACTTTAAACTCAACTTGTGGTTCTTTCTGTGTACTCCATAACTAAACCAACATTAACAAAGTGATAATACGGTGCCTACAACCATTGGCTCTTACAACTGGTAAACTTTAGAACTTTCTTCAAATCAAACAGCCCGTTAGTTAAGAGCGTGCATTCTGCAAGTTGGCAACATCGCAAATAAATAAATTATTACAAATTATAAATTCAATTCTTATCTAAATCATGTTTGGTGTAAATATTGCCATATTAGAGGAAATGAATCGCTTTTAGCAGAATTGCTAAAGATGCCGTTTTAGGCGTCCAGACCATAGAAAGCCACACTATGCTCTCATGCTCTCCAAGTCATGTCAGTGGAAGGACGTACACTGCCGAAAACAGGCATGGAGCCAACATTGATGTCGCAATAAGAAAGATATAGCATAATCAAAAGATAAAGAAAGAAAGAAAAGAAAGAAAATACATTTATTTAGCACAGACTAAGAGGCACACAACACAACATAATTATTGTACTACAAATAAAAACCAAATTAAAAAAGAAAGAAAACAAATAAAAAATGTAAAAGTGCGAGTGTAAGATATAGCATAATCAAAAGATATAGCATAATCAAAAGATATAGCATAATCAAAAGATATAGTATAATCAAAAGATATAGCATAATCAAAAGATATAGCATAATCAACCACTAATGTTCCCACTCCTGGGACCCAGGCCTCCTCTCTGTGAGAGGGAGTGGGCTATAATATAATCCACCACGCAGGCCTACTGCAGGTTGGTAGATGTCACGTCTTCGAATTTTTGGTTCTAGGACATGCCGGTTTCCTCACGATGTTTTCCTTCAACGTTTAAAGATCCCACCACTGCTCTAAGATTCATATAATCAAGATTAATTCATCCACATCCATGTTATTAGGCCACAAGCTGCTCCAGTACATTATGAACCAATTAATATTTATTCCCTTACCAGCAGTCCTGACAAAGTCGAGTGGGTCTACAGCCTGATCACACAGATCTCTGACGCGAAGTACTGCGTCCGCGTACTGGTTCTTAAGATTGTTGAAATGCTCTTCGGCTACCTGGAAATGAAAGTAGTTTGAAAAGATATTAATTACATTCCTCTATAATAGGGTTAAAGATCTGAGGGCAGGAGCTTGTGACTAAGCAATAACAGCCGCACGGGTCGATCTATTAGATTAATGAATGACCATCTTTACAGACCGAGACTCCTCCGTGGCTCGGAAAGCACGTTAAGCCGTTGGTCCCGGCTGTCATTCGTGGATCTTTGACAGTCGTTACGGGTCGTCAGAAGCCCGGAAGTCTGACAATCAGTCTTACCAAGGGGTATCGTATTACCCAGTTATTGGGTTGTGGAGGTCAGATAGGCAGTCACTCCATGTAAAATACTGGTATTCAGCTGCATCCGGTTAGACTGGAAGCCGACCCCAACAAAGTTGGGAAAAGGCTAGGCAATTTGAGGGTTGAAGGTTTGAAAATATAGTATAGCAAGGCCGAAGAAGTGAGCTCTGGACGTAACTCAGTATGTAGTGGTCACGTACTAGTTAGAATCTTGGAGGGGTCTTCATATCTCACCTTGCTATCCGGGTTGTATAGCCTGATCTTGCCAGCCGCAATCAATTGTGGAGACAGTTTCTCCACCTGTAAAAGACACAGAGTTTAGATAAAACTTCACTGGAGTTCAGACAGACAGACAACGAAAGCGGTAATTTTTTCAAGAATAATTTTAAGAGTGTTTAGAGAGATTAATATTGAGAATAAATGCTTTGTGTTAGAGTAGATATAACCTGCTGCGCATTATGTATGAGCTGGTCAGCAAGCCTCTTGTTGTGTCCCACGCCGGCCGCGACCACGCCGGCCGCGCCCACGGCTCGCTGGCTGAAGGCGGCGAGGGCGGCCGCCTTGTCGTGGAACTGCGGCTCGCGGCCTGGGGTGCCTGAGGACAAACAATATAATAGAGTACTCTTTATTATGTACAACATAATACAACTTAATGCGAGTGCAAATCTAATAGATATCGCCAAAGAAATATCGATACTTATAGTGTTTGTCATTATTTGTTATGAATACTTTATGCTATGTGACATTATTTGTCATACTAATACTTTTCGAAGTCACCTTTACAACAAGTTTATTTCAATTATTTTTCATTACATAGCAGTTAGTTTTTATCTTTATCTTTACATATCTTTATCTTTACATATCTTTATCTTCTTTATCTTTATCTTTACATAGTATTAAAAAAAGTCGTTCGCGCTGTCTGTCCCTATATATGCTTAGATCTTTAAAACTTCGCATCGGATTTTGATGCGGTTTTTTTTATAGATAGAGTGATTCAAGAGGAAGGTTTTTGTGTATAATAAATTAAGGTTTTGTGTAAATTGGCTGAAATATGACGATTATTGTCGAAGATGTCGGAAAAAATCATGCCGACTGGGAGCTTTACTGGCGTGCGCCGCGTAAACCATAAGAGATACATCAAATTTATGTTTTACAGAATTGTATATCTTAATAAGTTCAAAAATAAAGTCCGCGATAGCATATGTCTATCTTCTAGGGATGTTCTACAGTAACCATTTTTAACTTTCAGAATTTGATAAAAATATCTTTGTTATTTCCGAAGCTATTTTGACCGGTATTTTATTTATCCTTATCCAATCAAATATATTATTTAATTGGGCTTTTAATTTAGATTAAAATATGCCTTGACATCAAATCATTAAAATGAATACTTTAAAATATATCGCAAATTCAAAATTACGCGTGACAAAATAATGATGGTTGCCGACAGCACGGTCGCAGCGGTAGGAATCAACGACTTTTCCTCGGATATTAGGTATGATCTAACTAATCCCGGTAGTACGTACCCGTGGGATATTTTCTTATATCCACGCGGGCGAAGCCGCGGGTAAAATCTAGTATTTAAATAATTGGCATTTTGCCGTTCTGGTTGAATAAATAAATTATTTCAGCACCCTAGTAAAATAAAATTGCAAAATTGCCTCTTTGGTGTAGTGGTCGCTAACGCTACCGCTGAGCATTAGGTCCTGGGTTCGATTCTCAAGTTGAGCAAATAGTTATTGGGTTTTTCCATCAGGAAATTCTCAGTAACAGCCTTTTTTTTTTTTTTTTTTGGGTGCGAAATCATCAAATGACTCCTCCCGCTCTGGGCGGAGCGAGAGGGAGTGTCAGACTTTTACTGACTGAATTGACTTTTACTAACAGCCTGGATTGTGCCCGGTCGATGGCAATAGGCTCGCCCCCTATTACATGGGACATAAACGTAATTGGCGAAATGTGGGTGTACTCAGTACTGTTATGTTAAATAAAACTGTTACTTACCCATAGGCGCGTTCACAGCATCAGTGAAGTGTCTGAGTGGAGCAGCCACATCTATAAACTCTTCGACCACTCGGTTAACTACGGCGCGTTCGGTAGCTCGCTTCAACTCGTGTAGTTTGTCTGTCAGCTCCCTAAAACAAGTACCGTGATAGTAAACAACCTTATCAGAGACAGATGCATGCAGTGTATTAAAGGAAGACGGTATACGAGTTGACTTGCTAATATCACAAGTAACTATAAATCTCAATATATAAAAATTACGTGTACACTAGTAATTTTGTGAATATGTATGGTTGGTTCGAACTTGAAAGACAGGATAATTTTGGACCCGATAGGTGGCGCTCCGTGCGAAGTAGGGGCGGGGAGCAATTTTTTTTTTTTTTTTAGTTAAATTAACATTTGGCTTTCGAGAAAAGTCGAAAATATCAGTAATATTTCCATTCAAAGTCAAATCATTTATTTCAAATAGGCCCATGCAAGGCACTTTTGAACGTCAAAAATTACATAAATAATAAATTGATTCTAGTCGCCCCTTCCAAAAGGTAGTTTTCGTATGGAGAAGAATGGGCAAGAAACTCCACCGTTACTCTTTTAAAATGTTTTACAATATTTTGTATATGTAGGTACATTAGTTATATAATTATATGTGAAGACGACGCATCTATCATCATTGTTCACCAGTTATCATCACCGTAAATTACAGTCTTAAGTAATAACACCAACCGAACCAAACCCAGTTTTAATGGTGGGGAATGACCAACGTCATAATTAGAAAAAATGCCCAATGTTTGACAGCGGCCCACATCCAGCAGTAGACTAGAATACCCCTTCACTGCAATACTACGTACCTGGTAATAGCCCTCGCCTCCTCACTATCTCCCTTCCCGCTCGCGCACAAGTCGGCCAACTTATCGGACAGACGCTGTACCTCGGAGCATAGCTGGAGAACCTCCGCTTTTTCACGACCTTGAAGGCCGTCGGCGATCTGTAACAATTTAAAATACGTAAGTATTAGAAATTATCAACATAACAAATGAAACAAGAACAGCGACCACAGACATTAGGGTAATGTTAGACTTCGAAAATCTGTGTTTTTTGCCCTTTGCCATTAGGAATCACACAGATAGAGAAATTTCCTTGCAAAGCCATAGCAAGCGAATGGCAACTAAAGGGCAATTGAGGGTGGTTACCCATCTTACGGGAGATGCTTCCGCCGCTACTTCGTTAGTATGCCCGACGCACTAACTAACATCATCACCGAACTAAAATCATCGGTTGAATGTTTTATTATCTACTTGTCCGTTCTTGCGTTACGTGACTGGCGATACGCGACGCATTAACCGTCAGATGTACGACCAACCTAAAGCTCACTTCTAAGGTACAAAACGACTTCGTTCTGCGTGTATTTCTTCTTGTACTATTTGAAGCAAATTCAATAACGTTGTGAGTAACATATTTGATGTTTTAATTACCCTCTGTCCTTGAGAGACGATGCTGTTGATTGCCTTCTGACCTTCCACCCTGGTGACTGGATCCGCAGCCGGGTGCAACAACCACTTGTGAGCTGTCTCCAATCTATTTACAAAAAACTTAATTTTAAACAATTTATTGAGTATAAAAGTTTGTATGGTAGTCCGTCATTTTTGCCGATGGGAAATCCCATCGTGCACCTGGCCTTGTAAACTGTAATTATGGTAACCCTCACCTGGCCTGCATGGTCTTCCCGCCCTGTTTCTCCACCGCTCTCACGCCCTCGTTCACAATGACATCCAGCTCGTTGATCTGGTGGCGCAGGTCTGAAGCCAGGTTCAATGCCTGCCAAATAATGTTCAGTTAAGTTGGAAACTTACGGAATGTAGGAGAAATAAATATAGTTGGTGGTTTGGTCACCTTAGCTTCTCTGCCGTGTCCGTATTGTCGCTCATCGCATAGATGGTCTGCGTTTATGCCGCCAGATCTGAAATATACAAAATAAAGTGTTATTATTATGGAGTTTATGACGGTTTAAGATCAATTTAATTTAAAGCTACTAGTAGTGTCCGACCGAAAATCGATTTTTGCCCGAAGCCAAAGTCGATAGTTTAATAACCCTAAGAAATTCAGTTCAAAATGGGTTAGAAGTGAATAATATATATTGTTTTTTTATTTTAAGTTTATTTTGACTGTTGTATTGAACCTGTCATAAATAATAACTATTCAAGATAATGTCAACTATTCCGTAACAGCTAGGTCTTCAACTATACAAAACCGACCCAAGTTGTGGAGATTTTTGTCTTATACAATGTGGGGACGGCGATACGACAATAATTTAAACTTTGTATATCTATTCAAAAATTCAATCAATTATATCCAATAGTTTAGTCTACAAGTTTGCATGCTTTGGTTTTTAAGAAAAACATGCATGATTTCTTAGGGCCTGTTTCGCACCTACGATTAAGTTCTCGTTAACTTACTTGGCAGATATTATCCTACAAATTCTGTTCCATTTGATTTTAATTTATCTGGTAAGTAATGGCTATTCGGACCATTTCGGACATAGGCACTTAATGTAATAATTATACCACCTTTGTAAAGTCTTTTATGCAAATAAATATATTCTATTCTATTGATCGGTAAAACCAATAGTCGGCCCATCACTATAACGTAGTTTGAAAAAAAAAAAAAAAAAAATCGATGTTAAGATTTATATGATAGTTTCAAAATACTCTCACGCACTAGTTTTGCCAGTATTTTCATATATTGTCGTATTGTTGCCTCCACATAAGTCTAAATACAGTCATCTAGGCCAGCTACAATGTCCTCACCTGGCGATCCTCCTGGCAGCATCAGCAGGTTGTGGCGCCAGGTGCTCAGTGGCGCGCTGAGCGGACGTGAGCACGCTGCGTAGAGCGCGCTCGCCGTAACCATTGCGTTGTGCGGCCGAATCCTAGGTGGGCGCAAAAATAAGAACAGTTGAGAGATGAGAAAAAACTTATAACCAAAAAAAAATTACAGTTGTAACATAGTGGTTTTTTTAGAAGTCGTTTACATTTTTTGTAAAAATGTTTATTTTTTATTTTTGACTTTTAGCTGTTGTACCTACCCTACACAAATTCGTGTACCACTACTTGCTATGTAAACAACAGTGACAGGAAGTTTTATAACTTCATCAACATACACAAAGTGGATTAAATACGTATTATTTAAAATAATTCTAAAACTACCAAAGCATACTCAATAAAACTCATAGCCATTCCGAGCGAGCTTCCTCTACCAAATTAAAAAAGTATTTTTTAAATCGGTCCGTAATTATTGAAAATATCCAAGAACGTACATAAAAAAAAATACAGACGAACATAGAAACTCCTCCCTTTTTGAAGTGGTTTAAAAATAGAGAAACATCGATCGACGAAGTAAGGACCACAAACCCAACAATATGATCATATAAGTTGAACCTCACCAACATAATATAATCACGCCTGTAATCCCCGAAGGGTAAGGCAGAGGTGCACCTATAGTACACCCACATTTCGCCAGATATGTTTAAGTCCCATGTAATAAGGCCTATTGCCATCAACCGGGTACAAATCCAGACTCCGGACTGAGAAATTCCAGATGGAAAACCCAGTAACTCTTTACCCGACCCGAGAATCGAACCCATAATTAGTCATCATCTCGCCTACTCAATCAACAAAAGTAAACTGTAAGCTTAATTAAATCGATTACGAATCCGAATTTTTTTCGCATTATTTTAACTGTACCGCAAAATAGTTTTTCACAGAAAAGTTGTATCAAACGAGAACTCACATTAAGAAACTCGTGCGCAGCTCCCATCTTGGCATGTATCTGTTGCTGCAACGCCTTCAGTACCGCAACGTTGTCTTTCTCACCGCCATCTTCCACGTATGACGTCAATTGAAGCACACTGCAAACAATCATAGAACATTTTATTTATATGACGGCGCAGCAAGTGGCGCCACCTCGCTTAGTCACGGTGGTACTGGAACCATCGGAGAGGTCGATTAAGAGTGACACTGGTTGTTCAGTCACTCTAGCAGAGCGTCGCGTTGAGGGTTGCGTGGCGGCTGTCTTCGGATGACAGACACTATAAATGTATAATCTATGGACAGAGATAAGGTCAGGTTCACCACGTCCACGACGAACTGCTATATTCTTGCACAATCCTGATAATATGAAGCTGCTGAACCACTAATACGATGACCACTTCTGGTAAAGGCTATCCTGCGCCGTTGTATATTTACAGCTTAAGAGCGCTTATCCTAAAAGTTGGCAACGTCAGACAAATATTTACCTGTTTGACATTATTTCTGTATGGAAATATGAAATGTCGCTAACTAGTGAACTAATATATTGATTATGAAATGCTATAATTGATATCGTAACACCGAATATTTAGTTTTAGATGTAGAAAAAGTATTTGGAAACTTTCCAAATGCCTTTTAACACCTAGAATGGTTACAACATTAAATACAGTGTTATAATTGCAATTCATTATTAATATGCTAGTTCGCTAGTTTATAGCCACATTTCATATTTCCATACAGTAATATTGCCTAGTTTGGCAAATCAAAACAACGAAATATTTGACACCTATTGCGACGTTGCTTATTTTCAGAATAAACGCTCTTAACACTTTTAAACAACCGCCACCTTCTGAATCGCTTTGTGATTTAATCATTTAAAGTGCTAGCCACTTTAAAAGTTTTATCTAGATTATAAATTGTCCAACGTGGGCCATGACATAGTATGATGTGAACGTTGTTATGTCAGGGAAATTAATTGTTAAGCAAATTGAATAACAACTTAAATTGTTTATGTATTCAATTAGAAAGAAAGAAAGAAAATGTATTTATTGGGACGCGCACAAGAAACTAAACTAAAAAAAAAAAACATAAAACCAAAAAACAGAAAGGCCAAAAGGCTCCTACCTCAGCATGATGCTGCGACATTTAAAAGTAAGTGTTGCAGCGCTGGTATTCTGATAGGGCCCGCAGGGCCCGGTACAGAAATAAATAAAATAGACCTATGTCAAATATTAACAAATCATCTTCATCATTTCAGCCAAAAGATTTCACTGCTGGACATAGGCCTCCCCCAAGCACCGCCACTTCGACCGGTTCCCTGCTTCCCGCATCCAGCGGATTCCTGCGGCCTTCACAAGGTCGGTCCATCTTGTGGGAGGCCTTCCAACGCAATAACAAATAAATTTATAATATTTATTCAATCTGCGTGGCACGCCTAACAATGCATCCGAACCCACTAGTTACGGAACTGTTAAACTCGACAGCGGTGGTAAAAAGGCTGAAGAGGAACCAACTTCTGTATGTGGGAGGCGCAGCTCTGGCTGATCCACCACAACGCCATTTGACATGGAACGAATTCGCTTATGGTCTGACGACCGATTGCAAATAGAAATAAAGGGGGAAAAAAAAATCTCGTCTGATTAGCCTCATTACTTGTCTATGCCTTAAGGCCATTTTATACGGTAAATTGACATAATGTGTAAATTAGCTTAACAATTAATTTCCCTGACTGTGCATTTAAAGAAAATCTATTCGTACTGTCGTAGGTTCAAGCGTTTGAACTCACCGTATGATCTCATGTATTTCGTCAGCCATTCTCTGCGCCAGATAGTTTCTGTTCTCAGCAGCTTCCTCCATACCTTTGCCTCCTGCAATAAAAAATAATAATGATAAATGGGTTATAAATAGGCTTCCGTTCGAGTTCTTGAGTAAAAGCATAAACAATTTTTTCTAAAATTACTTAACATCACACCTTTACTCACCAATCTTTGGGGAATACAGCCCAAAAGGGTTAAACGTTTGGGGAATACAGCCCAAAAGGGGTAAACGTTTGGGGAATACAGCCCAATAAGGGTAAACGTTTGGGGATTACAGCCCAAAAGGGGTAGATCTTTGGGGAATACAGCCCAAAAGCGATAGACCTTTGGGGAATACAGTCCAAAAGGGGTAGACCTTTGGGGAATACAGTCCAAAATGGGTTAGGCCTTTGGGGAGTACAGCCCAAAAGGGGTAGACCTTTGGGGAATACAGCCCAAAAGGGGATAGACCCTTTTTGGGCTGTATATATTGAAGGTACGGGGTACAGGAGTGATGTAATGTACTTTAAAAGACGTGACCGAGTTTAATAGATTTCGTCAGTTATCATTAACTCCCACGACGGGCTCGTGGCTAAATGATAACAGCCGCAAGGGTCGATCGAAGGTTAAGCTTCGCCTGCCGCGGTCAGTTCGTGGATAGGTGACCATCCATTACATATCGAGACCTTTCCGTACCTCGGAAAGCACGTTAAGCCGTCGATCCCGGCTGTCATTATTCGTTGATCTTTGAGTTTCGTTACGGGTAAGCCAAGTCTGACAACCAGTCTTACGAAGGGGTATCGTGTTACCCAGTACCTGGATTGTGAAGGTAAGATAGTCGCTCCATAAAATAAACTGGTATTCAGCTGCATCCGGTTAGACTGGAAGCCGAACCAATATAGTTTGGGAAAAAGCTAGGCAGATTTTTTTATTGTAACACCAAATTAGTTGTGTGTTTATAGAGACTTTGTTGACCGAGCACAATCGATAGTCTTATTTTAGTCTTACCTTCAGTGAGGATGTGTATGTAGATCTTCATGGAGCATATGAGCACCGGGGCCAGTTGTTTGACGCTCTCGAGGCAGCGGTTCAGGGTTTCTGCGTGTGGTGGATGGGTCAGCTCGGCTGCCCTAGCAGCAACCTAAAAAGTAATAGAAAAAATGGGCATAGAGATTAACTGTAGGTAATCAGGGAAATTGGAAATTGTCTGTATATTAAATTCACAACTGTAATTCTTTGACAGTTTTATGAAATGGCTATAAAAACGGAAATTGGCGTAGTGTGTCCATTTAATTAACATTTAATTTCCCTGACTGTATATCTTGCATCCTATTTCCCAGTAAATGGGTGTGGAGGTCAGATAGGCAGTCGATCGATGTAAAATACTGGTATTCAGCTGCATTCGGTTAGACTGGAAGCCGATCCCAACAAAGTTGGGAAAGGCAACCCAATTATATATTATTATTTTTTTTCTCTTTATTTATTAGGGACTTGTACCATTAACAGGTCATGTCAGCCCCATCATTTCCTTAAATAAGTTACTTACAAAATTTTCTTAAGACTATTAAATATAAATTTATAAATAAGCTAATTAAATTTATAAATTATATTTGACTGTAGTTCCCAACTTATAAAGGCTATCTCAAAAGAACATAAGCATTAAAGGCATCTTTCTGTAACATTTTAATCACGTTTCGATGACCTGCCTGTGCTCTCAATTAACCATTTAAAAGGTACTGTGCCAGTCAGGCCTCCTCCAGTAATTACCAGCCTTTTCTGTTGCCTTCCTCACCCATGAGTTTTTAGATTTATTAGTTTGTAATTATGGAAAAAGTTAAATAAAAAATATTTTTTTATAAATATTATTTATGTTTATTACTGTGCCAGCTAATCAAACAACACTTTTTCAAGTAGAGCTTACCTCTCTGGCAGCCCTGGAAAGTGCGGGCGAGATGTCTCTGAGGAATTGCACCAAGTCTTCCATGGTGTCTATAACCTCAGCCACTCCTAGGTAGTCTAGCACCTGAAATAAAATACAAATATTTCAACCTGGACTTATAGTTAACAAGTCGGAAATCGCAAACCCGTATTGAACAAGCGAAACGTGGTGATCAATGCTCGTGCCTTCTCTGAATGAGAAGAGGCTTTTGCTCCGCAGTTGGACAATAATAGGTATTTTTTAAAGTAAATAATTAAGTTACGAAGTTAATTAGTCTACTAGATCCCACTGATACCCAGTGCGAATGCGGTGCCCATATGCTGGAGTGTACAACGTGTCCATACACCTGCACTTCTGAGGACCTAAAATATGCCACTGATGCCGCGATTGTCGTGCACACCTACTGGGCCGAACTCGTTTAACATTATAGGTACATGTTTTACTATAGACTTGAAAAGAAGAAGTTAGTGTACTTGTAAACAATGTTTCAAGATCGATATAACGAATCCCTCAAATAATATACCGCCATTCTACGGTGAGACCAGTGATCCTTTTGTCGTCGACTATTAATGTTTTTTTTTTTTTCTAAAGATCACGTCTAAAAGAGTAGTGTTGATTTGGAAAAAGTGTTAAATTAGAGCATTTTCTTAATAACTCAATATTTTAGATTATGTTTATATTACATAGTGAATTTAATTTGTAAAGTTATGTCTAACGCGGTTAAAAAACTCAGAATCAAGCAAAATCTATAGAGTGTATTTTTCTGAAACCTTCACCATTTTAAAGATAGTTTAATTATTGATCTCTTAGTATACGTGTTTTATTAAAATACATTTTGTTTTATGTACGAGTATAACGAATTAATAATGTGTCTGATTTGAGGCAGCGCTCCATGATGCGCGAGTCCTATTACTGGCTGGAGATACGACGCGTCTCGTGAGCTCAGTACAGAACCCGCAAGCTAACCACTCAAGGTCACTGGCATATATCTGCGTCTTAAAATAACTTTTTATATCCAAAGTAAATACCAACTGTAGTCATTTCTATTTTTTATTGTTTTTCCTTCTAAAACCACAACATACTTTAGTATATTTCTCACGGCACAAACAATACGTATACTCATCCACTGGATAATAAGTTTTTACATAACACACAACGAATAGAAATCGCTAGAAGATCATGCTACTTTCATTTTCACACAGAAATATGAGGAAAACACAATTCATAAAAGGGATGTGACGAAGAGTCTGTCAACTGTGTTATATGTAAGTTTTTGTAATTACATTGATTACTGCCCGTCGTGATGGACAGTTTACTCGGCAGACATAATTATGTATTCGAAAGCATATCTGTCTCACAAAAAGCTAGGAAATCGTAAATGATAACCAAAATACCACTTTGCATTATCATGAAAATAACATAATTTGTAAGCATATTTTGCTGTAAACTGACTATAAAAGCTCTCAAAAACCTTGAAAATGGCATAGTTTTACCTTTTTTTAAGTACTGCTATGACTACTGAATAATATATGTATAACAAATACCTTTTTACACTCCTTAACAATCTTCCGGACCTCAGACTCGTCAAAACACAGCAATAAAGCGGACGTTCCTTGCAAGATACCACGGGAGCCTTCAATCAGCTTTTTCCTGCAAACAACACTTAGTTTCAACTCCCTCACACTCGCAGTATCCGACTCGAAGGTAAAGAGACTAGCGTCAACAGACATTGACATCATGGCCGTGTATGGAGGAATCGAACCTTCGGGCTTGCCGTACCTAGCATGACGAAAACACGGATATTTTAACTTTTTTTTAGTTAAGTTATACTGTCATGCAAAAGTGTAGTTGAAAAGAGATTTATTTGTGAAGGTAAATGACCTGCAGTTTTGCAGTATTGATCTTTCTGGGCTGATGAACGAGTTGTTGGTTTTGGAACAGCTGCGGCCGCTTGTGTAAGAAATACCAATGTTTATTTTTGATAAGCATTCCACTGTGGAATCTAACAGCATTGGCTAAAGTGCTTTATAGTCATAAATTCAAATTGTTTTTCAAGAAAAGAATTCCTCGTTTGTCGGAGGAGTCTAGCAGGGAATTCTCTGCCCTCCTTTCTCCCTCTCCTGAATTTCTGATATAGTTAGCAGTCACCTATCGAAATCTGCAATAGACATAGCCAGGTGCAGTGTTTTCATCCCGAATATAAAGCTGAAATGTCTTTCAAATCAAAATACAGCAAAGCTGTTTTGGCGTCAGAAATAAGTATGGTGGTAGAACTTTCCCAGACGGAGCTCCTTCTTAAACAGCTCTACTACTAAACGTAATAAGGGTCACATTACCTTGCAGGTCCTGAGAAAGGGTCAGATCGTAGCATGTCGGAGGCCTGCTGCAGGAGGGTAGCAGCTGTTTCCACACGGTGTAAGGCGCCTGGCATGTCGTGTCTGAGGACTGAGTCTTCTGAGGACTCGATGGTTTCGTGGCCGACCTAGAGACATGATGGAAATTATTGTGAAGTCATACAATGTAATTCTTAGAGAAGACCAATGATTCGAAGATATGTATCTGGTTCACAATGCTGTTCATGATTCTTCTGATATTCAGAAATGCAAAGCGGTGTTACAAACTGCCCAGCAAGTTTTTTTTTCTATCATTACTCTTCGCACTGCTGGGCAAAGTTCCCCCTATAGGCTTCAGCACACACACACTCCCCTGTGGCTTTTCTGATCAATCCGTCATGAACGCTTCCATAGCATCCCGCCAGCATTGCCTAGACCAGCCTCGGTGACGCAACCCAAATCTACGACTACAAGAAAATGATGAAAATTCATAATTAGTGTGACTCACCTTGACCAGGTTGTTGACAGCGAGCGACACGGCTTGCACCGGCCTCGCCAGGTCCGGCATAGCGTTGCCATCTTCCGCTTCTTCATGGAGGATCACCAGACGAGAAACCTGACGCCAAAAGAGTATAGGGTTACAGAAATGATATGACAGTTGTCAGTGGTGTGATCATAATTAAATTTTACCAACTTATGTTCCGTGTTGGTCCAGCATTCTTAACTGCTCTTTATTTTTAGTTCTTACGTCACGATACTCAAGTATAATTTTATATTAAAAGAGCCTTCTTTAAGTCATTCACTTCTAACTAAAGAAAAACAGTTTGCAATCTATCACCAGTGTTATTTTAGCGTTTATTTACCAAACTATTCAAGTCATCGTACTAAACAGTTTCTTGGCATTTACTCCACTTTTTAAGGCATCATAAATTATGAAATGTCACTTCCTTTCGCTCACATGAGACAGGAAATTAACTTATGCTTGAACTTTAAAGTTTAAGAACATAACATACAAGAATACATAAATGATGGATACGTTTCCGCTCGTTGGGAGTTTCCGCTCTTTAGAAAACCTAGATATGATTGTATGATTTTATTTTTATTTTATGATGTGAGTGTGACCACAGATCATAGATTTATCTGAGGATGTAACATTTCAATTTCAAACAAAAAAAAATCTATGCGCTTTTTTTTATTAGGTACTCATTTTATCTCCTGCATTCTTTTGTCTTTTAGAGGATCTTGGCTAAAACTGATGATATCAGCCGCACGGGTCGATCGAGGTCGAAGGTTAAGCTGCACTTGCCGCGGTTAGTTCGTAGATGTTCGACCATCCATAACATATCGATACCTCTACTACGCTCGAGGCTCAAAGTGCTTTCTCTCCTATTTTATCATTTGCCTTGAGGCTGTCATTCGGGTATTAAGTTCTGTTTACTTTTTATTTTCGCTTGAGTATAGATTTCGATGATTATTTTGTTGGTATATTGGCGTGTGCTAGCTGACATATAGCAAATAATTTAATTTAATGTTTTATGTTGCATAATGTACATTATTTTGCATAACTACTATTGTATAGAATCAAGTTTTGCTAACTGAACAGACAGCTATGCTGCTGGGGAGTTTGTTGCGCCACTTCTTCCCAGCTAAGCACTAGGAAGTGGTGAAGGGCGGGCGTTTTTCGGGGAGTATCTTATGTAATTTTGACGTTTGAAAAGTGCTGATTCTCAGCCTATTTTGAAGAAATGACTTTTGAATTTGAATATGAATTTCCGAGGCACGGAAAGCACTTTAAGCCGTTGGACCTAGATGTCATTCGTAGATCTTTGGAAGTCGTTCAGAAGCCCAAAATTCTGTCCAGCAGTCTTGTCAGTTCAGTCAGTCCAAGGGCTATCGTGGTACCCAAGTAACTGGTGTGTGGAGATAGGCAGTTGCTCCACGTAAAATACTGGTATTCAGCTGCATCCGGTTAGACTGGCAGCCGACCCCAACATACTCTTAATTGGCAAAAAGTTAGGCAGATGGATGGGAACCGATCACTTTTCCGAATTGTTTTTGTTCGAATTTCATTTTACCGAAAACTATTGACCGACGTCTGTTTTGCTATATGCATTATTGGACATATTTTTAGATCATCGAAGTATCATGTGTCGTATCATAGGTATTATTTTACCGAACTATATTTCGCCGATTTACAAAATAACTTTTTGCTATTGGCCGTCTCTTTTGTCCCCGTATGCCATATCCCCGTCACGGGGACAGCGGGACGTGATTAAATTTATTTCCCGTTGTCCCCATAACGTACATTCAGCTAACGGGGACAACGGGTAGTAAACCTTTTATAAATCGAAACGGTTAGGTTAGGTTAGAACTGTGGCCAGAAATATATTTTTGAATGTACAACCAAGCCACGGGGACAACAGGAAGTATTTTTAAATATTTAATTGAAGTACCGCTGTCCCCGTAGGACGGACACACGGCGTACGGGGACAACGGGAATAAACGCCTGCGTACATGTTGCATACTTGTTTGCACGCTGCATGCTTGCTTGCATGCTGCATGCCTGCTTGCACGCTGCATGCCTGCTTACATGCTGTATGCCTGCATGCATGCTGCATGCTTGAAGCAAGCATCCTTCCTTCACCCATCCATACCTCGTGGTATAATAAATGTTCGGAAACATAATACTTCGAACACATGTTAAAGCTTGTGCAGACCAGCGCGACTTGTCGCGCGACGCGACACGAACAATACAATTTCTAAGAAAACTTCACAGTATAACAATAACCGGTGTCGCGTCGCGCGACAAGTCGCGCTGGTCTGCACAAGCCTTTATTTCGGCTAAGAGTAACTTCGGTAAAAAGTTTTTCGACCAAATGAAACGTCGGAGTAACGAAAAAAATCGAATTGATAATAGGTCAACTGATACAGTGGCAGACGTGACTTCGATGAAGTAAAAGAAAACGAAATGATAATAGTTGAAAAGTTTTAGGTGAAATGAAATTCGGTCAAATATTTTTCGAACTTATGATAGGTAACCCAGATGGATTGATTCTTTTATGCCTTTTAAATTTAAAAACAGTTTTCAATTATCTTTTTTCCTAACTTTATCTTTTGCTAACTATGCAGAAATATGCAGCAGAAAGTCCTGTACTATCGCAGAAAGTTCGAGAGCAAACAATGCATAATACACGGCCAGCTTATCTGCAACTTTCACTGACACAGCGCCTGTTGTTCGCTTACATTATCTGGAGATAAGCATGTCTTTGTGTGTGCAGTATAGCACGCTAGGTATTCGGAGTTGCACGTGACGATAGAGGGTTTTGAATGTATGAAATATTTAACAATCGTACGGCGATCCTGCAAGAATTTAAACAATTTTATGCTTCTTTTAGCTAGTTATATGGTTATTAACATTCGGACAGTTGAAAAAATTTTGAGATTTTCCATCTCCCCGGATGGACAAGACTAATTTTATTGACCATCACTTTGAATTGCTTTTCTCGACTTTTGCGTGGAGGCCGTAATTTATATGCATGTTCGGCAAACGTCCCTAGGAGCCAAATAACAACAACAATCAGCCTATAATTTTCCACAGGTGGAAACATTAAGGCCTCTGAGAGGAACTTATTACAGAACTACACTCAAAACTCAAGCATTACTTAAAACTCGTTTAGAGCCTTTTGATTGGTTGAAACTAGTTTTAAGTAATGCTTGAGTCTTGAGTGAGGTTCTGTACGAAGGCTGAGAGCGAATTCAACTGCTTGAAAGTGATCCGTAAAATTCTGCGCATTGGCGTTTTCGCGATAACTTCTTTTCATCTATGATAGTATATATACCCACGCCTTCGTTGTATCATTATACAATACCTCATCATGTAGCTCCATCCAAAATTTTACACATCATCAATCTAAACTGATCCTTATCAATTTTCCACCGACTTCCGAATCCATCTATCCATCAATAAATTCGATCACAAATTAAACACACCTATAAATAAGTCCTTGTCTACACCGAACCTTAACGCCAGCTAAGGCATGCGCCAAGCAGATAAGCGCTCGCCATATAAGGTGCGCGCACGCAACCCGTCCGGCCAACGCAGCATTCATTCATAGTTTTTTGTACTGGCATAGTACGAGTACTTTGTTTTTGTTTGGGCTTTTAATTTTAATCTTGATGTATGTCAGTAGTGTCTAGTCTTGTATTATGAAATTGTAACTGTAGTTACTGTGTCACGTATTTTCATACACACAGTTCATCTGTGTGCATCTACAAATAATATTCGTGTATATCATATTCAGACAGACTAAAAGGAAACGAGCCTCCAATCTAAGAATGGGAATTTGGTGATGTAAAACCAGCTAAAGTTGCATCTTCATTTTCCTAAACGCACACAGCTCCTTCAACTTTATGACTTAATACCAAAAGTATTTGAGGCATTCCAATCTTATCAAGACCAGTTCCAAAGAAACCGTCAATTTTTTTCTCTAAACAGAGGGCTTAATGCTCTAAATCCCCTTTTACCGTATCATCCACTTAGCCAAATAAAACATCCTTATCGAAACACAAAACATTCCAGAAATGACTTCATATTTTTTCTAGTTTCGTGACTTTTAGAAATCACCCTTCTATCTTCCCCATTCACCTGGGGGAGTGGCGGAAAGGGCGCGGCATTTCGACCCCCATGGTCTAGCCTTGGGGACTGATTGTGTTTGTCCAAGATGATTACGAAACGGACAATAAACGTCTGCAGTCTGACATTGGAATGGGGTGGGTGTGGGTCGTAATGTTTGTGGGTAGGGTTTGGAACGCATTTGAGATACAAATGTTTTAATAACAATTGGCTCTGTGTCCGAAAATTTGAACGGATAGTTGGCGTTTCTCAGCAATTAGGAAAGTCGGACAAAAACATATTTTTTTATGTTAGAAAAATACCGGCCATGTGCGTGTCGGACCACGTACAATTAACATTGTAGTTGAGAAACATGTTCTCCCATACATACATCACGGTCAATTCTCCAACTGCATAAGACTAATCGCAAAAAAATAAAATTGTTTGATAAAACTACACATTAACGATTTTCGGACCTTTCCCTTTACATGTGCTGTGAGACCTTGCATCCTGCCAAATTTCATGATTCTAGGTCAACGGGAAGCTCTTTTATCTGTTCTGTGGGAAGTACCTACCCTGTAGGTTTTGATTTATTTGAGAGTATCAAAATAAGTCGCATAAATAGTCATATTTTTTTATTACGTTTATTTAGAAGCTTGATTTTTTAGAGCTCTAAGGGGCCATAGACTTACGTATTTGATATTAATTCATATTGTTACTTCCACGCGTTCCTGAGAAAAAGGGTCTTGACAGACTGACGGACGGACAACGAAGTGATCCTATAAGGGTTCCGTTTTTTAACCGACTTCCAAAAAGGAGGAGGTTATATGTTCGACCGATTTTGAAAATTCTTTTTTTGTATGAAAGGGTATGCTCCCGGATTGGTCCCATATAAATTTGATTAACTTTGCTTGGATAGTTTTTGAGTAAGCTTCAATAATACGTATTTTAATAAGTCGGTGGCAAAAAACGAAAATTCAAAACCAAAGACACCGACTTCCGAAATGAAAGTTATTTTTCACTTTGTAGTGTTTTTTTTTCGGAAATCGGTTGTTCTTTTTTTTGTAATTTTTTTTTATTCAATAACAGGTACGGAACCCTAAAAAAAAATCGCTACAATAGCTTCATGAATCTCATTGAGTAAGCTTTTTTATCACAGGACAAAATATTACCTCCGATAAAGCATGGGTGAAGTCAATAAACACTTAAAATAAGTAAGGCATACTCAAAACTACAACAAGAAGAAGACTTCAAAATAGAAGAAGATTTCTACGAACAAACTTTACCCAAAACATCTCCCGACCATCCTCAAATTCAACTCTATGTCTCATACAAGGAAAATAAACAAACTCTTTACATCTTCATTATTTATACCTAACTTAGTATTCCCAGAACCAGCTATACACAGTCACAACAAGTATAACGTATCGACAAGCGAGAGCCAGTGGGTCAAGGTGGCGCCGCCGAGATGTAACTAACCAGGCTTAGTTTAGGTCGAGTCTGGCAGATACTGGATTTTAGCAACAGGGAGCGGTGACAAAGATTTAAGTACGACTGTCGTAGAACATTTTGAAAGGTGATATTAATTTCGAAAACCAATTCACTGACAAGGATGGTGCAGGCTTGTCTCTTCAAATCAAAATCAAATCAAATCATTTATTTGCAATGAATGTAGGTTACATTTAAATACAGGTGGAATAGGAAGGAGTGAGCCATGTACATTCTGCCAGGAAATAGGCACGCAAAAATTATAAAAATTGTTACAAATTAAGATGTCACAGTTAATTATTGCAATTATACATATACATTAAATAATATTGAAAAATGTCAAATTAAAATGTTACTTTAGAATAAAATTAAAAATTAATGTATTAATGTTCAAGATAATAATAATTATATTTATTTTACACGATGCTGATTAAAAAGTTTTGTCCATTAAAAAATCATTTATCGAATAATAACATTTTGCTGTTAAGAAGGCTGCTAATTTCTTTTTAAAAATTTTAATTGTATCGTTTTTCATTACATCTGGCAATTTATTGTATATTGTAGGACCCATACAAATAACACTTTTCTTCATTAAAGCTGTGTTACAGGACTCGATTTGTAATAAATTTTTGTATTGATTTCTGACAGGTCGTTTTCTAGTTTCTGTCATCGTCGGAAAAAGGTTTTTATTGGTCTTTACAAACATGGCCATTTCCAGAATATACAATGACGGAAATGTGAGCACTTTTAGGGACTTAAACTTTGGTTCGCAACTGTCGGTGGTCTTCAAACCACACATCGCTCTAATGCAACGTTTTTGCGCCTTGAATATGTACTCCCTTGAGCTGCAATTGCCCCAGAAGATAATACCAAATCTTAGACTTGATGCAACCAGACCATGATAAGCTACTAATGTAGTTTGAATGTCAACTTTCTTGGACAACTTTGAAAGGACATATGCCGCTGTATTCATCCTTTTGCAAATTTCCTCTGCTTGTGGTTGCCAATTTAGTTGCCTGTCAATGTAAATCCCTAAAAATTTTGCTACTTTAACTTGGTCAATTTTTTGTTTATTGTAGTGTACCGATACTTCTTTTAAATTTGTGCGTTGATGGAAGTGCATTATGTTAGTTTTTGCTAAGTTTATCATCAAGTTGTTTTTGTCAAGCCAATGTACGATGTCTTCCAGGGTTTTATTTATGTCCTGTTCATAGCTATTTGGATGTTTACATTTTACTACCGCGGTGCTGTCATCGGCAAATAACACCATTGGATTATCAACATGTCGTGGCAAATCGTTGATATAAGTTAAGAAAAGGGGTGGCCCAAGGACGCTGCCCTGTGGTACACCATATTTTATTATTCGTTCTTCGGATCGGTATTTTCTTTCACTCTTCGTCTTAGGGCAAATTCTATTTATTTCTGTATACTGTTTTCGATTACTGAGGTATGATTTAATAAGTTTGAGTACATTTCCCCTTATTCCATAAGCTTCTAACTTGTTTAGTAGAATGTCGTGGTCGACGCAATCAAAAGCTTTGGACATATCTGTGAAAATTGCGCAAACAGGTACTTTGTTATCAACGTTTCTTATGATAGTATTAAGTAGATCGAAAATAGCTGTATTAATGCTTTTGTTTTTCCGAAAACCTTTTTGTTCATTACACAAAATTTCATATTTAGATAAGAAATTGTTAAGTAATTCGTAGATTAATTTCTCCACTACTTTTGACAGTACCGGAATTAACGCTACTGGTCTGTAATTAACAATTTCTTCCTTTTTATTTTTCTTATAAAGTGGTTTAACTATAACAGTTTTTAAGCTATCAGGGAACACCCCAGAATTAATGCTGAGATTTATAATATGGCCTAGATGTACAGCTATATTGTTCGCCACAAATTTAACAACTTTCGTTGCTATACCATCATACCCAACGCTGTTTTTGTTTTTTAAAGATTTAATTGCTCTAATTACATCTTGGGGTAAAATTGGGGCCATGAACATTGAGTTTGGATTTTTCGGAATATTACTAGTTTCGTACGACACTTGGGGTGACTGTTGAATCTGGTCAACGAAGTAGTTATTAAAGATATTAGCAATTTTTTGAGGATCTGTTATTTTTTTATCATGTTGTGTAATTTGGGAAATTGGGTCGTAAGTGTGTGTTTTGTTATGTATGACTTGCCAAGATGCTTTTGACTTATTATCTGAAGTTCGTATGAAATGGTTATTCTGTGATTTTTGAGTTAATTTGATAATTTTTCGATATTTTTTGGAGTAGTTTTTAAATTTATTTTTATTTTCATTAGTTGGCCTGAGTCTGTATCGCCATAATAGGTGACGTTGCTTTTTACTGCACACACGTATTCCTCGAGAGACCCATTTAACTTTTTTGTATGGTTGTATAGTAACAAATTTATAGGGAAAGCAAAGGTCATACAGTAAACGGAAATCTTCCAAGAAAATATCATATGCTACATTTACATTCTCAGTATTTCACATTTCTGAGAACGACATGCAGCTAAGATAATTATTAAATTTAACAAGGTTTTCTAACGACAAATCTCGTTTCTTGATTCGCCAAAATTTTAATCTACATGTTTTATTTACTTTAATTTGCAGAGTTTGTGCCGTGTGATCTGAAAGAGCCAATTCGATAACTTCACATTTACATTTTTGCCGAGAATTGTGAGCAAAGTTATCAATGCAGCTATTACTGCACAGTCTAGTTGGTTGCCTTAGTTCCAGCTTAAGATTGCAGCCCAAAAGAAAATATTCAAAGTCTAGAGACATTCTATTCTTTTTTAAGGTATCAATGTTGAAGTCCCCGCACAGAACAACTGTTTTACTAGAGTTAATACAAAAAGTTTTCATAACAATTTCAAGTTTTTCATAGAACATATTTAGGTTGTTAGTTTTCGGTGGCCTGTATATACAGATAACGACTAATTTTTCCCGGACTAGTTCAATACCGCAGCATTCAAAAGTGTTTGTTATTGAATGGCGTGAGATCTCTGTTAGTTCCTTATACTCTAGGCCTATTTTAACTAGAACGCAAGATCCTCCGCGCTTCTTTTCTCGCCTTGCATAACACGCCGCTAATTTATAATTTGGAATATTTAATGCCTTTTCAGAGCCCCGCATAATGAAGTGTTCAGTTATGCAGACCACATCTATGCCTTTTTGTTCCTTAGATAGTTCCTGAAGATGAACTGTGAGCAGGTCAACCTTATTTAAAAGACCAGCAATGTTTTGATGCAAGATATTTATGCTGTTAAAGGCGAAAAAAACTATTTGAGTAGGACGACTCATTTGTCTCATTAATATTACTAGGTGGGTCTTTAGATCGATTTACATTTGAATTAGTGTAGTCATCAGAAATTTCATCTCTTAAAAGTCTTAAATTAGTATTTACTGCCTCTATGTCTAGGATGAAGTCTTGCAAATCCGAGATAATCTGCATAAAGCCTTTGCTATTTAGGTGTCCATGTCGCTGATTATATGTATCCCATGTGTATGGAAGATTTAAATTTGAGTCCAAGATGAACGCGTAATTGTATGTCTCAACATTCATATAAATTAAATTATTAAAAGTATCTACTCGACTGTTAAACATAATATTGGTATTATCCATGTACTTAAATGTAGGCAGACATATTACAAAGTTAGTATGATTTAATGTTATTAACAAATCACGAATACAGGTTACAAGTTCTATATAATTATGGGTTTTCCTGAAGTCCTCTTCGCCAATAAAAATAATGCAATAATCGGCATGGGTGAAGTTTTGAATTTTACGTTCGATATTGTTAAGCAAATATTTTATTCCACATTTAGGAGTACGATAGTGACATATACTATAGTTCTTTAAGTGAGTTCTCTCACTCATTGTATGTATTCTGTTCGATGTTTCACTGCTTAGAACACATATGTTACCTTTTACAAGTGGGGGCGAAGAATGTGGTGCATTTATGTTACTATTATTCAGTGGGGCGATGACGTCTTGGGAATTCCCAGAATCAATATCATCTTGCTGTGCGCTGTGTGTAATTTTCATACCTTCTGATGGCACCGTCTGTGTTTCTTGTGTACGAACAGGTGCTTTCTTCTTCGGTGTTTGGGCTTTGGTCTTAAGGGGACTACACGCTATTACTTTGTACATTTTATTTTTTTCCATTAAATCTGCATTCGTTTTCTTCAAGTTACTATTTTCCAATGATAATGATTCTATCTCCTTGTGTGCGCTTTGTAGTTGAGTTCTAAGCTCTTCTAACTCTTTCTTAAAGATGTTTATTTGGTTTTCATCTTCATCTTCAGACATACCTGGCAACGAATTAGAGGTACAATCCAACGTCTGCGAGATTATATCATTGGTATCAGGTTCCGACCGGGTACGTGTTCTTCGGAAAGTGATATTTTCTAAGAAATTCATATTGCAAATTCAAAATAGATTTCCAAAAAAAAATGTACAAAGAGTATCACTTTCTGGGATCCGAAACCCTATGTTCGTTCGAAGTCTTCAAAAAGTAATAACTTTCTACCAAATACTGAAATATTTTTTGCACCGGTATCCCCGTCGTTAGCTTTGCGCCGCTGGTGCCAAGTAGCGGTACTATCTTGGTTAGTCTATTCGCCACTTGGTGACGTACCGGCGCTAGTTGTCGAACATTGATCACAGCTCAAAGGTCAATTTTAAAAGTTTTTTTTCTTAACGATGTTTAAATTATTGTATTTCGTAATTATTTCACTATTATGATGATAGAACTGCACTTATGTTCACTATTTGATATTTATCCGAGTAAGGTCGTGGTGAATTGTTATTATTATCACTGGTTTACTGTTTGTGAAGCATTTGGAACATAATCTGGACTTAAGTTGGTTATACACTTATCATTGATAGTCACAAATAATATCACTTGCAGATTGTTGTTATTGCACTGACTTCCACTACTTTTTGGTCAATTTAGAAGCTTTATTCTTAAATTATAATTTTTTAAATACGTAGGACATTTAAAGTAAACAGTTGCCGGTGTTGCCACTTCAACTCTTGTTGGAAGACTTCTAGGGTATAATCGCCACACATTCTTGACTGTTGAAAACATTGTGCCACCAATAGGTGGAATAAATGCGGTGGCAAATTGCTGTTCGTCTGTAGACGTCCAATGATGAATTAGTGTGATTGTGAAAACGATGCAGCATTGATTGATGCAGCAGTCACAGCGATTTCATAAGTGTCGTCAAATACGCGATGAAGCATCGAATCATTGATGCAGTTGCGACAATGATATCTTGTATGCGTTTATGTTTATACGTATTGTGCATTAAGTATGAATACGAACGTATTGTTGTGAAAACCAGCGCTGGGGCTCTGTCTCGCATAGGGTCGCAGTATTATGCAGAGCTATGGCCGTTTTGCGTGGATGTGACACATATTTTCCCGCAACTTGTTTCTTATTTTTATTTTGTGTTCTTTTTTTTTGCGTCATGTTTACCACAAAACAACGTAAGTACTTACTTTCTTTCTATAAGTTTTGTATTTAGTATAAGTCAAGTGAAAGTGAGGACTTTTACAAGTGTTTGGAGCACTTCGAATAGCATCGATTCTTTGAGTTACTGTCCTGTCCAATTTTTGGGGCAAAACACGTCAAAATCTTTAAACTGTCATGCAGAGATCTATACTCGTATATCTAAATACCGCGTACGTCAGATCCTCACTTCTTCGATCCACTCAAATATTGTAAAACAAGCAAGTTACAACTGCCAAAGACGTCCCACGCAAATTAATATGGCAAATAATAAAATCTAAGTATGAGCAGTGTCGTAATATCCAATAGGTCCACGGCCACTGCCACGCGTGGGCAGCGACCATATGGTGAGTGTTAGCGGTGACAGCTTGCCTATTATAAAATTGAGTGGATACATTCTTTACGCCAATTTTCACTTATTGATTGTGCTAAACTTGAGTCTCTTGTGGCCGATTTCTCGGCATTTTGCCAGTCAACTGTTTGAAGAGTGTTGCGCTTTTCAACAAGGGTTTTATTTAAGAGCTTTTCCAATAAAGCAAAACTTTCCATTAAGGAGCATGCGCTAAGGTAGCCCGCGAAATTAAAATTTTCTTTAGTTTTTACATTTTGCAGGTCAGTGTGAGGTGTTATGTTGATTAAAATATGATTCGCGACCGTAACCAATATGGCTTTACATAATTATAGTCATTACAATCAGCAATACAACTCCATAAGTAAGCACAATCGCCAAATGTCATGATTTCATGAAATACTCATTCAATGCGATTATATTAACTTAGAGAGTTGTATTGATCATTTTTATGATTATAATTCTATAAATAAAGATAAAAATTTGATACGGCCGCAAATCATATTTAGATCAACATACAACATATATATATATACTGACCTGTAAATTGCAAAAAACGTAAGAAAATTTGAATTTCGCGGGCTACCTTGACGCTTTCGCCTTAAGAGTTTGCATTTTTTTATTCCTAGGAAAAAAAAATAAAGATACTCGTCGACTTGAGATCTTCCTCCTTTTTATGTCGGTTTACAAGAACAAAGAATATCCACAACGTTAGTAAGGCATCTTTCAGTTTCAAGCCAATCGTACCTATTTCCAAGCCTTTCATTTGACACCCCACATGATGTCCATTCTTTTCATTCCACGAAATCCTGAGGGCTTTATCTCTGTATTCATAGTCAAGGGTGAAATCTAATACCAGGCGTCCATAAGGCAATCCAACAAACATTAAGCTGTTCTTAAAAGAGACGCCAGTTTCTAATTCGTATAGCTCCGTCTCGCTTTCACAACAGAACAATGGAAGCTCTATAGTCCAAAAATATATGAATTAATTTCGAATGTTTATCAAATCCATCGATGAAAGTTTATGCTGTGAATTATAGCAGTCTGGTAATGCGATTATGTTAAAAGTGTTTTGGATTAAAGAATGTCTAAACAACAAAGGGGAGATTTAGAAAGTTTTGTACTAAGACTGATTGACGTTGAACAAATTGAACATTGTTTTTATTTATATTAAGGTGTCCACGAAAATTATTATATTAATACGTGAACCAAAAACTTTGAACCCCTTTTTACGAAAATTACGCGGACGGAGGAGTATGAAATTTGGCACAGTCAAAGTTTATATAGAAAAGGAGTGCAGAAAGCTAATATTTTTATATAATATGCATTAGAAATAAATTAAATTAATAAAAAAAACATTACACACACTACCATGCGTTTGACACAAGATGGCTACCTTTAGAATATTGACATGGCAGCATGGAATTAGTATGTACTATACAACTTACAAATTTAAATGAATTTAATATGGTCGAATTTCGAACACTAGGCGACCACTAGTATAATTATATGAATGTTGACAGGTGGAGAGGGAGAGGAAAGCTAAAGAAAAGATTGAATGGAATGAAAAGATGGATTGTGTGAGGAATGATATGAAAGAGAAGGGAGTGAATGATAGATGTGACGGTTGACAGGGATGAGATGGAGAAGAAAACGTGTGCGCCGACCCCACGTGAGTTGGTACAGTACAGGGCCAGGAAGATGATGATTTGAGGTGTCCAAGACCAGTATTACAGCGATACTACGAGATAAATGCCTCGATCAAGTTAAATAGATAGACCACGTCCAGCAGTGGACTTATTATTACTTGACTTTAGGCTGATGATTATGATGAAGATAAGAGCAGTGATAGCTTAGTGGTGTGACCGTCGGACTGCCAAGTCATAGGTCTCGTGTTCGAACCCAAGGACGCACCTCTGACTTTTCGGATTTATATGCGTATTGTATAATTATCACTTGCTTCAAAAACGGTGAAGGAAAACATCGTGAGGAAACCGGCATGCCTGAGAGATATTTATCGACGGCATGTGAAGCCAAGTCAGAGGCCCATGGGCGAAAAAGTCTGACACCAGGTTAGTCACTGACCACACGAAAAGAAGAAGATAATGTTGAAGTATTGTGTCAAAATCTACCTAACGTCACTGAAATAGCATAATAGTTCCTTTTATATTCATAAAGCTAAGTTATAAATGACAAGCTATAAAGAGCTGATTCGAAATTGCAACGTTAAGTACGCAATCACGAGTTCACGCCATTAGAATATTATTCACAATTTCAAACAAAGTAGGCAAAGAGCTTTACTAGCTCTTTTATTATTCGTAGAGCTCAATCAATTAATCAAGCTACTTTTATAGAATCAAGCCGTAATACAAAGCGGCTTACCACGTGCTATTTGTAACGCTTATTTATAGAGCATACTATATTGTTTGACCCACTTATTATTAAGTGTTTACAAACGCACTTGTTAAAGGCTTCTGTAGAAAGGCGCGACGCGACTGTAGTAGAACAATTTCTATGCAAACTTCATGGAAATTGTTCTACCAGAATCACGTCGGACCGCGGTGGTGGTGCGCCTGTCTATGGGATCCTTTATACTCAATATTTATTAATGCAAATATTGCAAATGGTTGGGCCATATAAAATCGTTGGTACGTTTTGAGGCATAACTGTCTCGTGAGTGAAACTGCGCTTAAATGGTCTAAAATCAAGACAAGCGTGGTCATCACCTAGCCTAGCCTCCCAACTATGTCGGGGTCAGCTTCCAGTCTAACCGGATGCAGCTGAATACCAGTATTTTACATGGAGCGACTGCCTTTCTGACCTTTAAACCCAGTTCCTGGATTAACACGATACCCTTTCGAGGTTATTATACTGTAATTAATAATTTTTCCTCCTACGGGAACAACTACATGTAGAAAAGTCAGAGTAAATGTCAGGATATATTCAGCCCTCTTCAGAATAGGAAATCAAGGAATTCCTGCAGCAAATAAGGAAATGGGGGAGCCGGAGATTGTCTCGTCTTGCAACGAGCGACAGAACATCGAATTACAGATACAGCTATAGCAATAAGTCTTCAGTGATAAGACATACAACCCCTACATAGCCCTGGCAATGTTTTGCTTTATATTAAAAATAATATCACATTTAAAATTTATTTAAAGCAAGCGTATTAAGAGACAGGCAATATAAATTATCTGTAGAGGAACAAAATACTTGAACGTGCGGAAAATCAGAAATAAAACTAGCGACATCAATCAATCTGCCTAGCCTTTTCCCAACTATGTTGGGGCGGCTTCCAGCCTAACCAGATGCAGCTGAATACCGTATTATACATGGAGCGACTGCCTATCTGACCTCCACAACCCAGTAACTTGGTAATACGATAACCCTTGGTAAGACTGGTTGTCAGACTTTCGGGCTTCTGACGACCCGTAACGACTGTCAAAGATCCACGAATGAAGCCGGGACCAACGGCTTAACGTGCTTTCCGAGGCACGGAGGAGTCGCGGTATGTTAAGATGGTCACCCATCTACAGACCAACCTCGGCAAGCGTAGCTTAACCTGATGGAACGAACCGTGCGGCTGTTATTACTTAGCCACATGAAACAAGCCAATTCGAGGAGGAAGAAGGATCAAAGTAAGCAAAGTAGTCAACAAGTTTAACATAATTATTATTAACGGTATCCTACTATATAATTATAATAAAATAGTAACGAAGAATTTTTGTCTCTTCGTCTGGATGTATATTCCGGATTGGCGCAAAACGGCGAAACGGATTAGGCTGTGGCACAAAGATAGTTTATAGCCTGGATTAACACGTAGGGTACATTTAATTCCGGTTGTACAGAGGCCAGCAGGTCAAGCTACCCGAAACTGTCAAATTTTCGCAATCAACCTTGAACCTTATGCTGTAGTGCTAAAGTTGAAAATCTATTAAATAAATTTGACAGATTGTAGTAGTTTGATGTGCTGGCGTCTGTACATTCCCGTGGAATATATTCTGACATCCAGGCGGGTGAAGCCGTGGGCAATAGCTAGTCCTACTATATATCACAAAATCATGACATTATTGCTCAACATGAAACTAATCTCTGCATTTATAGACTTGTATAAACAAATGGCGTCGAACTTTTACGGCACTTATTAGAGCAGAGAGCAGCCATAAACGGCGAATCGTTTTCTTATATTTTTATAGCTTTATTGGTGAATCAATCATGATTTCATAGCCATCTTACGTAGGATGCGGCTGTCTAAATATCTTACAATATTTATTGGTCTTAGAAAGCTTTAAACTGCCGCAGACAGGCGCGTCGAGACTCTGGTGGGAAAATTTCTATGAAAACTTCACGGAAATAGTTCTCCCGGTGGGTGTCGAGTCACGCCGCACTGTGGATCGAGAAAAGGTCCTCGAATAAGTAGGAGCTTACATTTTAAAGTGTCGGTTTTTTGCTTAAAATGGCTTCTAATTGCCAATATTATGCATAAATATATCATAGCATACAATCAGGTAAGCATATTAGCAACATTTTTTTCTTTGTTTCCAAAAAATATGTTTGGAGCTGATGCTTAATATCTCCGGAACGGATAGAATAACCGTTATGTCCTTGCACACGGTGATGTAACTATTTATTTATGTTTTCTTGACATAGGTCATATAACGAAATTAAGTGCCATTAAAAAAAAAACGAGCGAACGAAAAAAGAGCCTCTTTTGATCCACAATACGCCGCCCGTCGCGCGTCGCCGCATCTCGGCTATCTACGGAAGCCTTTAAGGTTCTTTCTAAAAAAACATCTTACTGTACGAGCTTTTTAATGGTTTAAACTTTTAAAGCCATTATGACACTTAGAGAAGTATGGAAGAAAAAGGCGTGTTGAACCGAAAGAAAGAAAGAAAGAAAAGAAACAAAAATGCGTTTATTGGCATTACAGCAGAAAAATACACCTACTAAAAAAAACAGAAAACAATGACAACCGACCCCAAATAAAAGTTTGTTTTGCAATAATAAAGATTAACAACGTGTTACCGAGTTCCCAATCCTCACGTTTATGTTATGACTGAAGGAGATAGTACTACAATCCCGCTAAGTGCTAAAAAGAGAACGATCATAATTATTGTCGCCCGCCCCTCACAACGGGCGCCGCTAAATAATAAAACCTGTAGCCCATCCATAGTCTGTGTAAAATCAATACCTACATTAATCTGACGTCATCATTACATGAATAAACAACACAATCTCAAGTCCTTCATCTCATCTCAAGTACACACATGAGCGAACCATTGAACGAAAATATTCCGTTCCGTTTCGTATTTGCTGTAAAAAAATATCATAAGTTTTATTGAGTCCTAAATATAATTTTAATTTCGTTTAAGATTCTTCGTTGTAAAATAATTCATATAAGACAAAAATAGTTTTTTATGTAATGAGTACTTTTCATCATAAACGTATTTAAGTATATTTCATTACGGAAAAACGAAACGCAACAACTGTCAATCGAAAATGACAGACATTCGATGTTTTTGTGTAATGTCGGAATGTGTTAACTTTTTGTTTTTGATAGAATGATAAAAATAATGGAGCCGAGGAAGCAAATATTTACACTTCCAGAAAAGAAGAAGTTTTTGGAGATATTAAAGAATTACTCGAAAGTAGTGGAGAACAAACACACCCATAGTTCGGCATTGAAGGTGAAGAACTTAGCTTGGCTGAAAATAACTTCGGAGTTTAACTCGAGCCCGCAAACAAACTTACATGTGAGTACGATGTTGATTCGATGATAAAATCTTGTTGTACTTTAATACTAGATATAGCCGCAGCTTCGTTTGCGTAAAGTTTAAGATCTGGGAAATAGTTGACAGTTCTTGAGATTGTGAATTGAGAGATTGTCACGCATGTTGACATTAAGAAATTTGTTTAGAGTGGGTTTATTATTGGTTTTTATAAAACTTTTTGGAGATTTCATGAAAAATCTTTGCTTTTAAATGTTATGATTCCAAAAATATTAACTACATTTTCAAATTGGTATTTTCCAAGCAACAAAGTCTTTATATTATTTATTTTACTGAAAATTCTGTCTGATACCTTAGTCTCCTTAAGCATTATTTTATAGAGATGGTCAAAGATACAGAAAAATCTTTGAAAAAATCTACAAGTTTAAACAATCATTATAAGTAATTTCAAGATAAAAATATTAAAGTAAGGGTATATTTCGATTCAGAGAACTCCAAAACAGCTAAGAAGACTTTGGATGAACTTAAAGCACCGCCAAAGAGAAGCAGTAGCCAGGACCCTACACCCATTGTCTACGGCAGGACCCATGGATGATATTATATCAGGATCCAACATGATGCATGTAGCCCGTGCTCTTATGACTGGTGTTGATAGTTCCATGGACTCTGATATTGTGCTAGGTAAGCACTTGCTAGTTAACTTAAAAATAAGTATCTTTTATGAATTATTCAGATAGATAATGTATTATTTCATGTTTTGTAAAACTCTTTGAATTGCTTGTTTATGCTTCCTAGTTATTTGATATTGTTCCTGTCATTGGGATATCCCCTCCATCCCTTATTCAGTAAGAGTGGTATATTTATTATGATTTTATTTCTATTTGTAGAAACAATATCAAAAGACGACCCAGAACAATTGGAAACAAGTATTTGTCTAAGTGAAGAATCTCAAAATATCTCTAATCAGGAAACACCCATATTTAGCACCGTGAAAATAGAACCAATTTCCCCGATCAATGCTAATCATGCAGACACTATCGAGGCAACACCCATTCAAAACCCAGTCTTAACACCAAACAATAAAGCACATATCACTCAACAACAAGACAATCAGAATAGCAAATCTACACTTCAAAGTAATTTGGAACTTCAGGGTTTAGAAATACAGCTGTTAAAAGAGAAATTAAGATCTCAAAGAGAAGAGAATAAGAGTAGAGAAGTACGTGCTGCAGATATACACAACTTGGAGTATCAGATTTTGAAGGAAAAGCTTCGGGAGGCTAAAGCTAAGGCTGACTTAGCAGAATTGTATTTGAGGAGACAGCACTATTCAGACGGTGGTAGGTGATTATGATGCAATATTTATTTACTAGATATATTTATAGTGTGGTCAGCATATTAGGGTATTCTTGGTAAGTTCCAGCTAAGCAAAATAATAGAAATGGCAGATATTCATTTGCATTATCATTTCCCATGTATGGCCCTTTTTATTCAATCTTAAATGTGAAATCGACTATAATTTATCAAATAACTAGGAATCTTTCAGAATTGACAATGTGAGATTACAATTGCTTTGTGCAACCAATTAACTTTTCAATTTTATTTTATTTTCAGATTAAACTAATATAGAAGAAACAGTGGTTACTAATAGTTTTAAGATAAATATACGAAGCAAATTATTAAATATTACGTGTTTTATTGATGCCAAATTCACTGTAAAACTCAACAATAAGAATAAGCCTGAATCCCAGAAAGAATAAAAGTAATGAAGTGGTAAGTCATCTGTTAGTTTTATTATTCAATCGCCTGCGCATTTGTGTAATAGATACAAATAAATAAAATTTAAGTGTATGTTTGTGATGTCAAAATAACAGCTTTTTACTAAATGCATTTGAAAATATATACGGTACTTATTATAACAAAAAAAAACATCTTTTAAATTTTTATTCTGTCGACTGTTTGTTCCGGGTAATCTCAGAAAAGGCTGGACCGATTTCAACGGGACTTTCACTGGCAGATAGCTGATTTTATAAGGATCAACTACTAAAAGCTACTTTTATTTTAGAAAAATAGTTATGGTTCACGCGGACGAAGCCGCGGGAAGCAGCTAGATTTATTTTGTTATTTATGGTTCTAAATCAAAATATTGAATGACAAGGAACTGTCATATAAAAAAAACTGTCACACATATGATTGTTGATTTATTTAGTACAATATTGCAATCCCCCAAAGACATTATCCAGGCCGAAGCTCTGCTTTGCGTCAACCTGGATTAAGGAAATGATCAATAACATTTCAAAGGGCAGTAATCGAAACAAAAACAACATTTTAGTAAGTATCCCATTTACAAATCACCATTTCCTACAACTCACATTAATCGCCATCAAAACGAAAGTATAAACAAAACAGTTACGAAATGGTTCCCGGTCCATTCCAAATTTAAATTTAGGCGCGAACACTGCGCGCTAAAACGATAACAAACAGCCAGTAGTGAGTCAACGTTTAAATATAGAATATTTGAATTATATCACCTGGCAACATTATCGTGTGTACTGAAATGATTTACATGTTTCAAGTCATCTGTGAAGTAACGAAACTATTAGGGAATCTGAAAATAGTCTGCATGACGATAATTTTTCGGGAACACCGGCTATTTGTGAGTCAACGCAACTCTGACACCGAATTTTTAAAACACATCAATCAATTACCTTGGCCTATTACCATCTATTTTGGGTTTTATTGAACTTTCCTATTGCACCACAACAGTGTTGCCAACCGTACTTACTCTAATTTAGAGAATAGTACTCTATTTCGCATAGGCGTACTTCAGAACCTACAGAAGCCATAACGCTAAAATACTCTGTTTATATTGCCTCTCACTTTGAATTGAATTAATTCAGCATTCACTGAGAGAGTCTTTTCGGTTACGGCTATCTTTTCCATTGGCCACTGGGCAAGTTCCCCAGGACCCCGCGATACGCGTGGATCCGCGTGGGCTTTTCAAGGCGGTTGGCGATACGTTTAGACGGCCCTGTCTTCGGTCTAGATTGCAAAATGGTGGGAACACAGAAACAGGTCGTCGTTGAAGTTAATAAATAACTTAAAGATAAACTCTTTCTTTTAAGTCTGTACTCTATAATTACCCTATCTAAAATCAGAAATATTTTATTTCTTCTAAATAAAGTTGGCAACACCAAGTAGGTACCTACGCATTTGCATTTTAGGAAAAGGGCTTAGCGAGCTAACAGCCAGATTATTCTTACCTAAAATAAAACCTGCTTAGCCTTCGAGACTCCTATAAAGTAGTCACTAAGCAAGTAGGTAACAATTTCCATGATGATTATGGATTGAGGAAAACCCATTGCTTACGATTCAATGCGAGTCTGTTTTTAATGTGACTTGCGGTCCGAAAACACTGCTTAATTACCGTTCGACAGTGTGCCTTACTCTTATGCACCTGTAGTATCGATAAACTAATGCAAACAGTGACGCTTTATTTAATTTAACTCGTACATCGAAGAATTACAAATGCCCTTTCAATATTTCGTTCATATTTGGTTTGTTACAAAGTTACTTTCACTAACAGACCACCGCTGCCCCGTTTGGCGTTATACCTAGCTAGAGGCAAGTCTGTCTGAACCCAGACGGCGAAAAGCAAAAAGTATAAAACGACTGGGACTTAGCCTACAGTTTATTTATAGAAGCGGGAATGCACAGGATGAATGCTTAATGTCTTGTCCACTTTGCAACTAAGTATCGATTTTACAAGACTTTTAGTGCTTGTTGTTGGCACCGAATTGGAAGGGTATGTTGAAAAGGAGCATAGAACATAAATTTTACTTCATACTTGTACGTTACTTTATATTTAGCCAATGCTATTATATTGCAAGAATATATTCTTGGTGGAATATAATCAGTTTTGCTCGTCTGTGTAAATAAGGATTTAAACGGACGGTGGATATGGATCGTAATTAAGTACTGCTGTTTCTGAGCTAGGCAGCTCACAGCTGGGATAGACTGAGAATTCAGTCTATCCCAGCTGTGAGCTTAAAATGTTGTTAATGGCAATAATAGGAGTGGATGGCTAAGGAGGCCCAGTTTATGGCTAAAAATACCTTTCGTAAGGAAAGTTAAATATTCAGACCTTTGCATAATTTACAATTTTCTGCAAGTCTTCTACGCGATTTGCGCGGAACAAAAGGAAACTGCAACATTGTTACTTTAACATTTCCAGGCCAGAGCAGTAATTTATACAGCTCTGGCTTTTACCAGAGTTACTATAATACTAAACAAAGCATAATATGCAAGGAATAATCGTTCTCGCTCTCAATAGTGCAACGCAGCTCTAACATTGAATAATTTATTGCGATACTGGCGCCTGTATTTCAAAACTTTTCGCTATTTTTATAGACTAACGTGTTTAAAGTTTTGAGGAAACACGCTCTGATTTGGCTTGCAAGTTTCTGTTCAGTCAAATGCAAACATGTCTGAGACTATAATCGGAGAGAAAAAAACTATTTAGAGTGCAAATACTACTCATGTTTTCTTCAGGAGAAACCTTAACCAATATTTGAGCAATGAATTGATGTGAAGTTGGACAATACCTAGACTTTAGCTCATGGATATCTTATGAAACGATAGCGTTATTACAAAAACAAATCATTTTTAATCCTATAATACCAATCACGCCGGATAAACATCGAAAATAACGACCGTATTTCTAATAAAAACCATAACAAAAGACCTAAAAATCTATTCTCGTGGGGGACACAAGTCAAGACGACCTTGCCGTGACCATTAGTCCGCTAGGGCCGAGCCCAGCAGTCCCATGGCAGAAATAGCGGCGGATACAGGCGAGGTTACGCACCTGCCCTAATTACTGGCACGTGGGTGGCGGAATATGATGGATCTACAGACCTTCTTCCCAACTTTCTGATAAGAAAGGTTGATTATCTTAGGGCTATAGCAGAAGTGCTACTAAGCATCAGCGATTTACGACTTCATCAATAGAGATCTTCTGCATCGCGTTTTGGCGACTCTGCGTTCGGTCGCGTTTGCAAATCTCGCGGTTTAGCGATCTGATCATGGCGTTTTCTGTTGTTTCTGCATCGAGAGACGTCAGTTTCTTTATAGACTTTCCGAAAAGCGGCTACATCGCTGATCGCTGCTTAAGGCACTTGGAGCTTCGGGCGAAAAACATAATGTAATGTATGTTATAGAAGATCGGCGGTGGAGGGACCGTGGTTAGTAGCAACGTTGACACCCCAAAAAAATAATCAGCCTACATTCACGATTTTTTTTGTAATCCAACTGTCTGTCATGCTTAACTTTTACATTTGAATAATGTTTTTATAATTTATAGCATCCATGACACAGGCTGTGTAATAGTACATGGGTGTGTAACGTTAGCGCAGGGAGAAATAATTTGATAGGAACTTTTGTAAAAGCATACTTTCGAGCTGACAAAGGTCAAAACGCTAAAGTATTAAACAAATGTACGGTTTTATAATTTATTATTTACGCTGTGTGTCACCTACCTACAGCGTAAATAATAAATTATAAAACCGAGTCCAGTAACACGAAAGCGTACTTTACACGCTATGATTTTATACTAAATATGAAAATATTTTTTCTGGTTGATGGCCTTTCGTGTCGCTAAAGCCTTGCAGCTTATTAGCCTATTAGGGACAAAGCTTACCGATTGCTACGCCTAGATACAGGCTAGGCTATAAATGCTAAAAGATTTATGTTCTAATTATAATTTTGAGGTCGTAGTCCTCTTCAACTCGGGTGTAAAATAATTTTGGAGTAAGAATATTTTGACTTTTACGATTGATTGCCAGTTTCGCCTTATTTTCCTTTACGGTTTCTTTACTTTTACGTTTCTACGTTAAGTTCTTATCTGCATCTGGCTCTCGTCCATGATATTGATAGTTATTGATATTGCTGTGGTGGGGTTGTCTTTGTCTGTTAACTACACTCTTCCTTCGACGTCATTGTCGGTTGTCTGAATCTTTTTTGTAATCAAATTCAAATTCAAAAGTCATTTATTCAAACTAGGCTGAGAAATCAGCACTTTTCGAACGTCAAAATTACATAAGACAGTCCCCCAAAAATGCCCACCCTTCACCACTTCCTAGTGCATAAGCTTGGAAGAAGAAGTGGCGCAACAAACTCCGCAGCAGCACAGCTGTCTGTTCAGTTGAAAAAACTTGATTCTATATAATAGTGCATATTATTATGCTAAAATAATTTACATCACCACAAATTGCAATACAACTCATAAAATAAAAACATTTTAAAGAGTAGATTATGTCAACAATAAATGAAAACAAAATTAAAATAAATTTACTTACAGTCAAATAAAATAATCCAACAATTATATGCTCATATAGTATCGTGTAGTCTAAAATAGTCTAAAATAATTGTTTGTTCCTTGGGGTACATTGGAGTAGCTTAATTAGTCCCAAGCCTTTTTGTCGTCTAAGTAATCTTTAACTTTATAGAAACCTTTTTGACATAGTTTCTGTTTAATAAATGATTTAAATTTATTGAGGCTCAGTTCTTTGACATGGCTTGGGAGTTTGTTGTAATAACGTATACTTTGGCACTTAAATGAATTCAGGGTTGATAAAAATCATGACTTTTATAAAAAAATCAAAATAATCGGATTTATTTGATTTAAATCGGATTAATTTGATTTAAATCGGATTTTTTTGATTATTTCTGTCACACATGTCTCTAAATGTTTTTTTCATTCTCGGTACTAAGCCCATTAATTCCTTCTTACAACGTTTACACACCGCTTTGTTAAACTTGCCGCAAGTGGACTTTTTTTCATACATATAAACCCAAACAGCATCTTTTTTCATTAATCAATCACGAATGACCGCGCCAAAGACTAGACGGACGGATTCAGTCACGAGTTAAAACGGAGAATCTCCGAACGGTGTAGTTAAACAGCATTGGACACGTGTGTGCGCGCCGTAGTTTATGTCGGGGGAAGTCCCTTGACACATTTTGGCTGATTTGGTCGAAGTAAAACAATTTAGATTTAAATCATTGATTTTTATAAAAAAATCACTTGATTTTAATCGCGATTTAAATCACTGATTTTAATCAAGTGATTTAAATCATATCAACCCTGAATGAATTACTAATTTTTTGGAGCCTAGTTCTCGGCACAATAAATAAATCTTTGTTTCTAGTATCGATAATCGTCACCAAATGCTTACAGTTTATGCTTAAAGTCCGATCTGTGTCGAAGTGTCCAAGTAATCTCCGTTAAGAGACCCTTTTGACCCAATTAAGCTTACTGTCGAATAGCTAACATCATCCTGCGTTGTGTCGCTACGAAAGAAAAGTCTCCAAAAACCGTAACAAAGGACTAACAGCCTCTCTCTATCAACAAATCATCATAGGCAAATGTAGTGTGACTGTGACAATACGCAAAACCTGTCCAAAATACAATGTCAGTCATCGAACCCAGGACTTCACGGTTCAAGTCTCTTTATGGACCATTGTTTCTATGATGATTTCATTATACAGCTGGTGCAATAAATGACTTTTCGTAAATCGTTATTGTGTCTAAAATCATCTTTGTTTGTGTAGTAAAACACGAGATGTTTGACTAACCTTGGCATAAAATTACTTAGTCATAAGTTTTTTTTAACTCTTCACGTGTTTTTCTTGTACTGCCAATGTCATGGCCGATTTCACGCCAGTCTACATTGAAATTATCGCGATTTATTGTATTTTCCTGACGTTAACCTCTTCAGAAGCCTCACCTGTGCTGGCTCAGGAACGGACTACTCGACTACATTTTTCTCGAGTACATGAAGTACCACAGCACGTGACATTGTATCCGGCGGACACTGGCTGACTACTTGCAAGGTGTTGTGTGCCTTGGTCCTCATGGACATTGATCCACTTGGCCATAGGCATAGGCGAAACAACTAGTTCTTTCCTTTCATCGGCTTGTATTGCGGATTGCGTATTCCAGTTGAAAACCAGCGTCAGGCACTTACTATTGTCTGGCATTTTTGCTGAAATGGGACTTTTTGGCGCAGCCGGGAGGCACATTTTACTGCTAATTTATTACATCGTACTTTACACTTTTATTTTTAATCTGCTGGTCCTATATTACATTGCGTGCCTTTTAGTCTGTGCTAAATAAATGTTTTTACAGGAAAGTTGGTCTGGCTGCAGAGCCTCGTCTAGAGGCATTGCGATATGAATGACAAGATTCATTGAGGTTTCTCTTGAAGACGCACTGGATTTACTAAAACTGTCTAAACTTACTGGACCCTTCAGCTACCTTGAGCAACCGTCGACTCGGCGTTGTTTTTTTATAACATTTTGAACTCGATTCTGACAGTCGGCGACCGACTATAGTTTTGTCTGAACGTGGCCTGATTGGTGAAGTTATTGCCGTCGTTGTCCACTACTAATTACCCGCATTCAGACATTCCCAATTGGAATCGCTCGAAATAACCAGTCATGTCCTTACATGCGTTGACTACTGAATCGTCGTAAATCAATTGAGTTATTGACAAAATGTCCCGCTCTTTATATGCAACGGTATCGCACGGACTACGCTGTTATAAGGAGAATTTTTGAGATAAGTCTTCAGGGCGAAAACGAAACCTTGTATTTATACAGGGTGGATTTTAAGATGGGGTAGTAACGGCAAGTTCTTAGGAGACTGCCCTAACTTTTTGAGTAATAGCTATCTGCATCACATTCAGATAGCAAATTTTGGAAAAATGGGTACAGCCAGCTAGAAACATTCAAATTTTCAAGCTTTAATCGACAAGCCACAAATTGCAAAAAAATAATGAAAAAAAAAATAAGCTTAAGAATATCGTGGCAAATAACAAGACACTAAACATAACATAAACTAATACTACACAGCTGCGTGCTGCATTGTTTGTTTTAGAAATCTGACTAGTGCAACACTTTTAAATTAGATCAGATTTAAAACAGATTGTTGTCTACAGAGTATAGAGATGGTGAGGAATATGAGAGGAGTATGGTATAAAATCCAAACGACGAGTTCCAAACGTCAAGATCCGATGACGCACGAAGGTCTTCGATATCGGAAACCATAATATCGAACTCAAATTGAGTTAGACAGGACACCTGGCGAGGTGCAGTGATGACAGGTTGAGTAAGGCTATGACAGAGTGGGTTCCAAGGACTGGAAGACGAGATGTCGGTCGTCAGGCGGCGAGATAGGACGCCGACATTGTTGCCATCGCGGGTAAAACCTGGATGAGATTGGCACTTGAACGTGGGGGTTGGCAAAAGAAAAGAGAGGCCTAAGCTCAGCTTTAGGTGAACTTAGACTGTGCATGACGATGATGATATAAAATCTTTTACTACCGGTCAACTGCCCTAACTTCGTCTGGCGTCCTATGTTTGCCTATAATGAAAAAGACGCAATATCTTTTTCATTTTATTTGTATACAAACAAACTTTGAGTTTTCATGGAGAGCTTAAGTTTCGATTGCCATACAAGTAAAATGAAAAAGGTATTGTATCTTTTTCAATATAGGCAAACAGGACGGCAGGTGAAGTTAGGGCAGTTGATGGCATTGTTTAATTTATTAAACCAATTCCAACTGGTCATTCAACCTTGAAATTGCAGAATTATTGATAAAACAATGGAAATACAAAAACTTCAGCCCACAGAGATTTTAAGTGTGAATTTTTTATTCATTAATCGAAAATTACTGTAATATAATATTTTTGGCCTCGTTGGTGAAGTGGTCGCAAGCGCTGCTGCTGAGCATGAGGTCCTGGGTTCGATTCCCAGGTCGGGCAAAGTGTTATTGGGTTTTTCGATCAGGAATTTCTGAGTAGCAGGCCGGAGTCTGGATTTGTGCCCGGTTGATGGCAATAGACTCGCCCCTTATTACATGGGACTTATAAGTAACTGGCTAAATGTGCGTAACCCTTGGTATTACAGGCCTGATATTGTGATATGCATAGTATTTTCATAGTTGAACGAAAGGACATTGTACGAAAATACGTTTTAAAGTTGAGACAATATTTCTGGATGTTTATCAACATGTTTACCTCAATAAACAGTGACAAAGCACCAAGTTATCAGTAAAACGGCTTGTTTGAATACTTTATAAGTATGGACCGTACAGTTTTTACCTTGACTTTTGATAAAATCTGACTTATTTACTTGTCTTAAATAAACAAAATGATAAGGGTTTAAATGCATACTGACTTTGGAATTTAATCTTTTATTCCTTCTTATTTAACTGTACTTACTACAAAAAAAACTGTAATATAAAACGTGGTATTCAGCTGCAGTTCGTAAGACTGGCAGCCGACCCCAACATATTTAAGAAAAATCTAGACAGACAATGACTACAAAAACAAAACTAGTAATGTGAAAATCAAACTTGCATACCAAGTGTGTCGGTAAATCTACCTATTTACCATGCATGTTTTGCTGCATGTTGATATACCAAATCATAAAAAATACTATTAATTACACAAATAGGTTACTATTCTGTAACCTGTTTGTATAATGGATAACATAATTTTTTGTTACTTGAAACTATTATCATAATCGTAAAAATCTTTTCCTGCAAATTAAACTGTCTCATGTACTTTTGATGTTCAAAAAGTGCTGATTCCCAGCCTCATTTGAATAAATGAAATGTAATAGTGGTCAATGATTAATCTCAATATTGACCTTTAAGCCTGCTTTGTTTCTCAGAACAGTTTATTGAAAACAGGTGAGTCAGTGACCATATTGATAATACTATTTGCTACTAGTTTTCATAACAATGACCATGTTAATTAATTAGTTAATAGATCAAGTGGTTCTGGCCATTCATTATTTATTCATAATGAGTCAGTTTTGGAATTATTAGAGATTTTTTTGAGGAATGATATGAAAGAGAGGGGAGTAAATGATAGAGTGACGGTTGACAGGGGAGAGTGGGAGAAGAAAACAAGTTGCCCTGACCCCACGTAACATGGAACCAGGGCAGATGTTTGCTGTGGAGCAATGGTAAACCTAACTAGATAATTGTAAACAAATACTATATAAATTGGATCAATTTTTGTATTGATTCTTTTTCTTAGTGTAGCTACTACTTAGTTGCTGGCTTAGTAGCTATGCCTACTTGGAAAGTAAGTACTGCAGTACTGCATTTCACTGCATTATAAACAGCAGGACTCATAGCAATGAGATGATAGTTATCTAGCTATAATCTCATCTCTCTCTCTAGGCCAGCACAGATGTCTGGCTTAAACTATCAATTAAGAACTTTATAAGTACCTAGCAAATTCGAATTAACTGAGAATGTATAACTCTACACTTAGTTCGTCACACTGTAATTAATTCTAATTACTGACATAACATTCAAAAACAGAACAGCAACAACTGATTCACTTCACAGTTCTTACCAGCCAAGGTTAACCAACATACGACACCTCATACCCTGGTTTGCCCGCTAAACCAACCAAAAAGACCGACACAGCCTCGCGACCAAATAAAGTGATTTCCATCGCATACCTGCTGCGTTAATCACTGCTATGACATAATACACCGATAATATTGTAGTAAACGACCGCTGTAAACAATAATCTACTGATCTTACACCTACACTGGTAAATTAGAACGTTTTTCTATAAATAATATCGTGTGTTAACTCTCACCTGTTGAGCAACTGGCTCCAAAATACTCTCGATTATCTTCGTGTGAAACACCGGCATTTTGTATTTTTAAGTCTGACACTTAATTTACATTAGATAATAAACACAAATAACAATGATCTCACAAAATATTCACAAAATAAAAATAACACAACCGAACGAGTTAAGCGACCGAAAAATACTGACGGAATAGTGTTGCGCCACGCTAGTCAACGTCCGCACGAATGTGTTGTCGAAGTGTCAAATAGTGTGGTGAAATAACAGTGAAATTAATGTCACGTCATTCAGTAGTGGTTTTGTAATGTATGTAAACTTTATCGAAATAAGTCACGCAAACTAGCGTGAATAGTAACAGGTTCATTACTGAATAATTCAATACTAGCTTTTTTAATAATTATTCAGATCTATAGAAATTAATAATCCACTAAGAATACCTACTGTCGCATGTCATGAGTCTGTGAAAACGTTTTGATCACGCACTTCATGTATCAACCGTAGAGACGGAGGCAAAGCTCTGTCTCTACTATTGATACATGGAGCCATAGAAATATAAATAACAGGAGAAGTGGTATGGGGGCGTGTCTGTGTCCGCGCGTCTTGATCACAATGCTCATGCCTCAGGCAAATGGCCGTCTCCGCTAACTAGTGCGCTTTCGAGCGCGATCGTGATAACATTTAAGAATACCGTGTTTTTCAGTGGTTTCTTGTAAAAATCGAAGCTAAACTATAAACTTTATAAATCGTAGAACCACTTTTCATAAATCAGCACAAGTATTTTGCTATATTTGTGTTGAAAATCATGAAAAACAACAAATCGTAAAATATTTCTTGCCTTTACTACGTTATTTTTGTTTTCATATATCACAGCGACTGTACTTTTATTGTAGTAAATACATTGCTTCTTTACCACTACCAAAGTATGTCGCTAAGTAACTGGACAAGCAATGTAAAAATTACAAAACGATATTTACTTTAAGCGGTTGCATCGTTAGTACGGCCGCAGCGTCTTGTGACGGATTAGTGATGTGGTTGTGCAGATCCACTAACGTAGGCTATCGACAATAATGTCGATTGTCGTATGAATTTATATTACTATTAAAGTTTATTCTTCAATTTGTCAACAGTTATAGCCTGATTGGAAGACCGATGTGAAATCTTGTTTTATACTCATTTAGATTTTCTCATAATGTTGTTATTTTTTTGGTTTACTTAATATTTCTTTTTTTTACTTACTTATTGTTTATTTATATCATCTTATTATATGTATATCGTTTTTTATTTATAATTTTTTCAGCAACTTCCAAAAATTTTAATACAATAATAAATGGGAGAATCGATAAGTTTCCGATTTAGTCAATCACTAGCGTATATGTAAAATAAATGGCTTTTGCACAGCACAACGATAGCGAACGATGTTTTCGTGTGGGTGAGTTGTACGGTGCATGGTAAATGCACGCTGTGTTTGATGGGATAAGGTTTATAATTGATTATGTAGTACGTTCTGATTTGTAAATTGCAAGTGTGAGCGGGGCCTCGTATTTATTGGGTTTACTGATCGCATGTGTGATCGCAGGCTAGAGAGTAGGGATAGATAGAAGACATTGGGTTTCGATACATTTTCAACTACCGGGCATATCTCCTTCTTTCTTATATCTATGCATGGAGCCTTACATGCCTGTCTGTGTGAGTCGGCCTGAGGGAGGTAGTTAGCAAAACCTTTTCCTTAGGTTTAAACAACTAAGTACTACATATTCTGTGAGACCGTTCATCATCGTTCAGTGTCAGACCCTTCGACTTCAGGCCAAAGACTACTATAAAATATAATAGTATACTGGTACTTCAGGCATACAGACGAACTGAATTTATATAGAGGTGATTATTGGGTGATGTTTGAAGGATAATCAAAGTGCTGTCTGCTGAAAATTCCTTTACGGTCACGTCAACCTACGTGTTGTAGAGTTTGTTGTCACTCTTGGTTGGCAGTGACGGTTTTCCGTGATAATAATAAAAGCGTGTTTTAAAAATGAAATGCGCATCACTTGACAACGGTAACGGCAAAATGTTCATATACACAGGTTCTTACGGAAAGAAAAAATTAAAAATTTGCCGGGAAAAATGCCAACATTCGGAAAAACTGAAAGTGCATTTTCTATGGATTTTTTTTATGAATTATTGAAATCTGTTGGTTAGTTGATAATAATTACGATGGATTTATTGGACTGAGAAATTATGGATGTATTTATATTGAAAAAAAAAACCCTTCTGTAAATCAAATCATTTATTACATTATATTTTAATCTTATACATTATCAAGTCTTTAAAATTACGTGCAAATAGACAAAATTTTCTTTCTTATATATTAGGAAAAATCATAATAACAGTCGGTTCGTCAATACACATAATAACTTTAACACGGTGGGTAGTAAATTGAACATCTGACGGTGCAACCGACTTTCTAGTAAATATTTAATACCTACAAATTAGATACAATTTATTAACAACTGAACACATTAAAATCTAATTCGACTAGGTTTAAGTATCACAAATAAATAGAATCGGGAAGTTTGCCCAACAGTGGGAACCCATTGTTGTGCATTAACAGATCCTGTGCGATTTGACTAAGTCTTTATACACTTATTCGATGTTAAAAATTTAATACTTTCGATATTTTTACATTTTACTTTATAGACCCGTGAGCGAACTTGTCGATGATTTTTTTTTACATCTAAAATATTTATTTAGAATCTTGTACTACTATCTGTCACATCAACTTTACTATTATTTGATAAAACATTGAAACAATTTTGACGCCAAATCAAAATACATTTCCCTAGACAAGTAGATATAACAATTTCGAAAAATAACAGGTAGCTGGGACTAGTCTAGTATTTTCATTATACCTGTTCCACTATTAGAAACAGGCTGTTACTTTACCTACCCCTCTAAAGACGGCGTTTGGCGGGAAATTCAAAACTGTATTTTTTTGACGTTTGCATTAATTTGGATTTGATTTTCACAAACTACCCTAACTCCAGGCTAATGTCTACAACCACCACGAAAAGAGAATTTCTGTAAAGAAACGAGGTTATAAAACATAATAATCGTCTGTCTCTTACACCGTTTGGCCTTTTCATTTCCTTATTTTAAGTTACTTTCACGTTATAAAGAGGTCGTCATTGACGACCCTAACTTTGACATTTTCTCTTACAAATACTCAACGATATCACACTTGATGGATATATTAGGACAGCTGACTCCGTAGCTGAGGTTCAGTCCGTGTGGCTGGCTCTTATGCCGTTCCGTGAGGAGTTTGTGGAAGATAGGAAGGATGGCGCACTCGAAGAGTTCGGACTCGGAGCTAGCGGTGTACATCTTTCGCGTGTCTACTGATTCTTGGCGTTTCGTGTCGCTCCTGTATCCTGCAGATTTTCGGTCTTCCCGTTTGTTTGGAGAATCTGAGAAAGACATAAAATTTTGAATATTTGTTCAACAAACATGTTATGTTGATGTACCTATTGCCACTAAAGTGGTTGCTGACTAGAAGGAACCAAAAATGAAATCTACTGATCACTGGCCAATATAACCAGGAGGATTTTCAGGAGTTTGTAAGCGATGTTCTTAGTAAAGTGGTTTGCAGATTGTTAAGGGAATGCAAATAAGTAATTAAGTATCTATTTAGTTTTATACGATATATATATATATATATATATATTCATTTCATATTATTGTTTGTTACTATAAAAGAATTATAAGTGGAAATTAAGTGTCCGCACTAATAAACTATATTTCTATTACTGTTTGTTCTGTTCCCGCAGACAAACCGTGAAAACGGTTTTGCGGGGCATAGGTAGTTCTTAAATTAAGATTTTTTATAAACGTTGTTCATAATAAATAAATAAAAATATATTTTTTCCACCACATTTTCTGTGATAGATAGTATTAAATATCATCCTCAAAAGAGAAGACCTTGTATCGTATCGTAAGATAGTACTTACCAAAGACCAAAGACTTAAAAAGTTCAAATAGAAACAGTAACCCACCCGTTTTATGCCTTGAAGCTACATTAGGACTACTCTTATGATGATCAGGCCTCGGTGTGTGACTGGCTTGCGTCAGCCTCGGAGAATCCCCAACACCCTTCGCCCTCTTCAACGGCTCAGCTTCCTGCCTCAGTCTCTTTGCTGGAGAGTCTTGGGTCTTCACCACTCTGATAGTATCAGGGTCTGGCTTCCAGGTGTCTGCTTCAGGAACAGGTTCTGGCATAGGTTTCCGAGGTATGTCGTCGTGTCTTCTGGGTGTTGATTCTGTTTTCGTTTTGGCTCGCTCTTCTATTCTTTCTTCGTGGTATGGTCTAACCTGGAAATGGAAGAATTTAAAGGGGTTTAGCAGAATGTTAGGTATCGTATTACCCAGTAGCTGATTTGTGGAGGTCAGATAGGCAGTCGCTCCATGTAAAATACTGATATTCAGCTGCAACCAGTTGGACTGGAAAGTGACCCAAACAAAGTTAATATGAAAAGGCAGCAGATGAGCAGAATGTTGGTGACGAGATGATTATAATTCACAGTTACAAAATAGGTATTCCATACTACTTAATATTATAAATGCGGAAGTAGCTCTGTTATTTTTTCACGCTTGCTGAAACTATTTCGATGAAATTTGGCACACAAGTAGACCGTGACCCGGGTAAGGGCCCAGGATTAATTTTTCAATACGGTCGTACGTTCTCGTGGAATAATTTCCTATACGCGGACTAAGTCGGGGCAAAAGCTAGTGTTTTATATTATGAGTTCCTGGGTTTGCATTATATAGATTTTTCCTTGGCTAGCAGTCTAGCCAAGGAAAAATCTTTTCCTATTGATTGTGTAGCGTGTAGAATTTACTAACTACGGAGATTTTTTTTACTCACTTGAGCTGCAGATTGCCTTCTTTTAGATTGACTCTGCTGTGGAGGTGTGCTGACTGGCTGCGGAAACTCTGACCCTCGACGCTGAAAAAGAGAAATCCTGTCATTGCAGATACCCAATCAGGAAATGCTACTTGTGATTTTGTCCAACACAAGGAGGTACCAGTAGACCGAAGATGTGGACGAAATAAAATCATTTACCTTTGATAACCTATCTGTCATTCTAAGGGTTTCTGCTTCCCGGTACCCTTCAGGAGTGCCTCCTCTGGTACCGGTGCCGGTGCCAGTGCCTGCTGAAAATGAGTTTTAATAAGGAGTAAATAAAGTTCATATTTGAATGATAACTATAGGATCATGAGGTCTATAGTAAGGATAAGGCTTACCGTGGTTTATGGAAGCATTTGAAGCTCTTCTTTCAATACTTCTTGTGTCAGTTTCCCTAAAATCAAGGCAGGTTAATTTCTAAAATGAAAGTCAACTTCAAGATCCAAGTCAAGGTCCATAGATACAGAAAGATTTATAAAAAAGAAGAATAAAGAAATGAAATTGAAGGTACGTAAGTACCTGTGGTGATGAGGTGAGGACTGTGGCTGTCTAGTCTTTTCTGAAACACTTCTCTGCATCGGAGAATGATGGTGACTAGGTACTGCAAACAAAAAGGAAAATTATTAATTTGCGAAGTAGTTTAATTTATGGTGTGGCGGCATCTACATCGCCACATGTGAAAATTCAAATTCTAAAAGTCATTTATTCAAACTAGGCTGAGAATCAGTACTTTTCGAACGTCAAAATTACATAAGACAGTCCCCCAAAACGCCCACCCTTCACCACTTCTTAGTGCTTTAGCTGGGAAGAAGAAGTGGCGCAACAAACTGTCCAGCAGCACAGCTGTCTGTTCAGTTAGAAAAAAAAGAACTACGCAACACACTGACGTCACGTAAAAAACCCTGCATCGCTTACATCGTTTACTGTGCGACTAGAATATATACAATGTCCTGACACCAATCCTTGGGTAGTAGCCCACCAGACACAACACCCGTCTGTTCGGAGAATCCTCCATTTTCTATGAAGAATGATTGAACTGATTGGACTTTACACCCTGATCCTCGTACCTATATTGGTATTGCAGATCTTAACTACGGAAGATGTTTTTTTACGTCCAGCACACCCTGAGCAGTCAGCCACGCTGTCACTTTATTGATTGGATATTATTTTCAACGCAGTGTTTAGCGCCAAGAGTTGAAAATCAAACGGTTTGTTTTTATTACGCGCTGGGGTGATCTGTTGGATTCTCAATGCTCGCCTTATTAATACCGAAAAGCGTCACGTTAAAAAATCGTCTGTCCGAATTTATACCCTAGTTGTATACAATATTACACACGATTAATCAAAATCTGAATGGTTTTGAAACAGATTGCTGAAACCAATGATTTTTTTTCGAACTTATGAAGCAATCTTCACAGAACACACAGACATGAGCACACCACTTAAAGTGACCTAAATTAGCCTGTTAAAATATTTTGTAATTAATGTCTAAGTTTTCTTTAAATAAAAAAATAATAAATATTTTTTAAATCTTCATAAGTTAGAAAAAAAATCTGCTCAACAACGTAAATAACGCAATGAATGTTGTTGAACTGCCAAAATTAAACAGACGAGTCGTAATCGTTTACGAAGTTACGTAATTAGATAGCTGGGCTAAGAAGATCAATTCTGTCGTAGCATCATGTAGATTCGTCACATACGAACCACGCATCACACTGACGTCACGCAAAATCTTGCACCACGCAAGCAGACCCTGCTTACCGCGCGAGTAGCAAATATATACAACGTCCCGACATCAATCGTCGGGCAGTAGCCCACCAGACACAACACCCATCTGGTCGGAGGATCCTCACTTTTCTATAGAGGATGAGTGAACTTTGCACCCTGTTCCTCATACCTCAATAATTCAACCAATTACCTACAATATTTAATGATCGAAGTTTTTGTCACGCCCCCTTGATACCAAGCACAATTAAGGGCTGATTTCACCAATGAAACTGAACGCGATCAGCATTTTTAAAACGCGTTCAAGAGCTGTCAGTGTCAAAATTGTTATGGAATATTGTACACTGAGAGCTCTTGAACGCGTTTAGATGTGCTGAACGCGTTCAAATTCATTGGTGAAATCCGCACTAAGTCTCTACTTTTAAATCTACGTATCTGCTCTACTCTACCAATCTAAGTACCAACTCTACTGCTACATCTGCTCTACCAAGAGAGTGGCTGTATGATCACCTGTGGGCTCACCTGCAGGCGGAGACTTCTGGCAGGTGTACTGGAACGTGTTCGTGTCCCACAGGTCACTCTGCACCACTATGAACTCTTTCTTTCTCTTCTCTGAGTCTTTTCTTTGACCTGGAAACAATATAAACAGGTTCAAATGAAATTAGCCAGCGAAACTCCGCAAGCGTGATGTTATCGACATCTGAACACGATAATATAAAAATTTAAAAAGATTTGATGACTTTTTTTGCAGACAGTGATATGTTTACTTACGTATGAGTTGAGAAAGTTTTTTTTTTTGTTTTGTCGTGTTGAGATATCGAAGCCGTCTGTGAAGTTTACACAAAAAGAACAGATTTTTTTAAACCGATATTTCAAGTGACCACTACCTGCGCTGCGGTTGATGACCCCAAAAAACAACTGATCAATTTTTTTATTTATCGTGTTTACTCGTAGATATGATACCCATCAATCTGCAAGTTTCGCTAGCTAATTTGATTTGACCCTATAGATAGTCGAATTGTAGCAGGTCTTCTGACAAGCATAGTGAAGGATCTTAGCAAAATAACGTACTTTAAATAAACGTACCTAATCTGGTAATTTGTTTTGGGTTTAAATATTAAGTTTCACTTGCACCACAAAGTAAACACATATAAAACATAATTCTGTCTCTGTCACCTTCAAACGATTGTCAGAAACAGGACGATGTTTTAAGAAGTTTAGTGCTAAACGCATTTAGTGCTCTGTCGTGCAAGCGGGCCTAAGTATCAGTTTACTTACATGATTTTCTCCTTTCTGTTGAAGAGTAATCATGGTCTACATCCAGGATGTCTTCTGGTTCCACCTTAGGTTTTATTATAGGCACTGGGTCTCTTTCTTGACCTGTAACATAGAAATAGGAATGATAATACATAGTATCCGTCACAAAATATTTTATCTTTATACCCTGAGCGGAACTGCCCCGGAATTTAAAACCGTTACCAAGGTTGTGTGAAATTGACTAGTATTACAATTTACACATCCTTGCTGATTGGTTTGAATTCTACTACAGCATGAACTATTCACAGTTCCTGCCGATAGGAGAGAGAAGGAGCACTATGATCATACCTATAACCTTCCTCTCCATCCCCGGAGGTGGTTCCAGGTCATCCTGATCCACAGACACATGCATTAGGTCAGTCAGTAACGCTGCTTGACTGACACTGGACATCCTCCTATGACCCCTGGATGAAGGCTTGTGGTCTCTGGACGGCGTGGTCTTTGTGGATAAGGAGTCTTGCCGGTCTTGCGTCTTGATCGTTTTCTTTTGAGGTTCTGGAGTCTGAAAAGAAGAATTAAAAGAAATTGATGCTAATCTATATATTTACCAAGATCAAGCTCGTAGTTTTCATCGAAATTGATGTCTGTGAATGTATGACTAAGACCAAGCCTGAATTATGATCGAGCTCACGCAGTGTTTTGGACCAATTAAAAGCTGATTGACGCAGCTGTCAGGACCAAAACAAAACCAACCTTTACTGTTAATAACACTATGGGGCTCACGAGTCTCCTAGAACCGAAACTAACTCGAATAGGTAATATGGGCTGGTATCCGCAACTCCACGTCTAAGCGCGTATTTTACTCTAAATAAAATTATTTTTACAAATTACCTTATTGACTTTCGGCGTGGCTGCCTTAGTGTACATAGGTTCTTGCACCTTGGCAGGAATGGACTTGACAGTGGGAGTGTCGCTGGTCTTCAGCGCTGGTATTGTCTTCGCTTCTGCTCTCGCTGGTTCTGGAGTCTTGGTAACCTTAGGAGGTGGCTCTGATGGTTCCTGTGATAAATATTAATAAACGTTATTCATCATCATCATTCGAAAAACGTTCACTGCTGGACATTTCCACAAGCATCGCCAAATCCGTATTGTAATACTTGGAGTGGAAGTCCTTAGCTAAGTAATGAGTCAGTTGCGATAAATTTGCCGGAATCCGAACTTAATCGTGAACCGTAGTTGCTTCAAACCAGAAATGATGTGAAACGTATTGACGAATTAAGATATTTTTCAGCAGAATTCACCAGGGCTCTTCATCCTCTAGCTTCCTGTCACTTGTTAAACCTTTTGCATTCTTGCTTACCTACTTATGTACATTGTTTCAGGTGCTACTTTTGGCTAGGGCCAGCTGACCTACTACTGGGTATTGTTTTATTTTTTTCTTACCTCAGCGCTCCACCCTCCATACGGAAGCTTAGCAAGCTGGTCCTTCTCTGGAACAGCTTTAGAAGAAGGTGGACTGGTGTAGTCTAGGTGGTTCTTGAAAGACACGTTCTTCGTCTGTTCCTTCTTAGGTTCCTTTGGAGGCGGCTCTTTGAGAGGCTCTGGAGGTGCTGATGGCTTTGGTCTGCAAAGGAAAGAAAATAAAATGTTTATAGAATGTCTAGCTATCTATAGTTATGTGGCCCTATTATTACGAGCTAACATAGCCTTTCGTTCTTTTGTCTTAGGTATTGCTGGGGTATTGTGTCAGTTCTGATCCGTTCAGAATTAAACATGTTATTCTGTAATTTTTTATTTCCGTTATTTCAAATAAATGTTATAATAGAAAATGACTTACTTCTCAACGGGCAGTTGACTCTGAAGGTTGATGTATTCTGCCTCAGCCCCAGCCGACGCACTCAGGCTGCATACTGATGTTATGTCACTGGTTTCTGCAAGTTTTATTAGTATGGCTTTAGCTAAATAATAGTCGTTAACACTTAAGATATTTGCATATCCAACGACTACGAAATCGTCTAGATAAACTGCTGCTATTTTGTAAAGAATAATATTAGTTACCAGGATGGCTGATATTCTCCTTGGGTACTGGAAGCCTGGTCCTCGAGGGTGCTGGTGACCGAGAATCCCTCGTCGTCGATGACTCTGAGCTGGCATCGCTTCCCAGCTTACTTAGCAGCATCTGAAGAAAGCCTTTATTACTATCCATATTTTAACTCCTATTTTTGTTTCTTGGTATCGAAATGTGTTTTCCAATCCCAATTCTGTTTTCTTGTTGAACAAACACGAACATCAAACGGTATACTAAATTCAGATTTCTAAATTGTACAATTTGAACGAAATTTAAAAATAGCGCTTCTTTTTAATGAATGAATCAGGATTTGAAATATTATCCGTAACTAATTTCGTACGAAACTTCAAACGTGCAACTATAATAATCTTTGTTTCATGTTTATTCGCTTGGCAGCATTTACAAATTAAACGAATGGCAAAAATAGCTTAGTGAATGTTTTAATCGTATTAAGCTAGATTTTTTTTTATTTCACATTTTTGTGAATATTTCTTATCAATAGAAATATTAGTGAATGTGTTTGGTTCTAAGTTGCACATATACCATAATTTCCATTGCAAATATGTATTATATAATTTGACATGTTTATCTGTGGGTGGTACTTCTTAACTGAACCAAGTCAGCTTTCATTTCTATTTTCTGATTCTAAAAATAGCTTAGCAAAGGAGACCATATTAGGTACCTGCAGCTCATTTTCCTTAGCCTGTAGCGTCCTTCGGTAGCGGTTATTGTACTGCCTCAGCTCTTTCATGCGGCGCTCTAGTTCCGGCCCGGGCGAACGACATTCGTGTGTGGAGGCAGGCCGCAAAGTCGCTCGGATGCGGCCCGTGCCTGCTCCACCCGGCCCATTACGACGAAGCTCCAACAACTAGAAATATAGATAAGATAGAGTCTTTCAATAATTTAAAAGAGAAACAACAAGAGTCAGAAGACCAAAGAGAGTGTGTGACCTATCAAGAGGAGAATGTGAGACAAAGAAGAATGTTACCTTTGGTACAAAGACCAGACATAGTGTGCCCGTCGTGCAGAAGATGATGAAGATGGCGATGAGAACGAATAACGCGTCCTTGTGATCTTGCAATACCTTTAAAACAAAAGAAAAATCATATTGTAAGGCAAGGTAAAGCTGCATACTTTCGAAAAAGAGAGATAGATAGAGAGAGAAGAGATTATCAAAGCAACGGCAGTAAAAGTTTTTAATTGTAAGTAATTTACGGTTTATAAAACGACTGAACTTTACTTACTAGTGTAATAGCAGCCCCCATGATACACATGATGAGCACATTGTAAACTGAAAGGCCGATATGCTGCGAGTCGTTCAGGGCTGGGATGGATACATGGCGCGTCTCCCAGGCCAGGAAGGCGCCGAACACCTGGTGATAAAATGTCATAGATCCTAACATAGATCCCTGTAGTACGCCAAGCTACATAAGTCTCTACTTTGAAAGATCTCCAGGGTTTAACATTTTCAATTTAAAATTAAAATTTATTTGAAAGAAAACAATATGTAAACGTCTTTGCTTTATTCAGTAGCTTGTTACAGTGGCTAAGTTCGGAAGAAAAATATTTCAGTGAACGCAATCAAAGGCTTTGGAAAAATCACTGAACCTGGTGTATACCTGGTGTATGGTTTTTTTGTAAATTTGACGTTCATAAGTGCCTTTTATGTGCCTAATTGAAATAAATTGTTTGACTTTTGACTTTGACTTTGTAACGATAAATTGAAAAAAAAAAAAAAATTATAGGAGACAAGCGTTGTGATCTTTAAAAATAAGTATTATCCGAACACTTACCAACAACAGCCCTTTATAAGCGTAGATGATGCCAATGAAAATAGTCATTCTTTCTGACTGACAGTATTCGTTCTCTTGAACTATCACAATGTCTTCACTTGAAGGGTGTGGCTGCAACGTGAAGATTAAATTAACATCATAAGCTAAATTTTTTTTTTTCATTTCAAGCAACTAATAAATAATAGTCTTACATAAGGATCCATCTGTTTAGTAGCTCGGTAGAATGGGTCGGAAACCTGCCAGGTGGTCATGATGGCCAGGTCAATTGCTAGCAGCACACCTACCACCATGAACAGCTGGTAGTCTTTAATCACCTGCAAAACAACAACAGTTAAGCCACACAAGACACACTTTCTTCAACTTTTTAGCATTCATTCATGTTTCACTAACTTTCGTTTTTGCATAAATTAAATTCTACCTATTCTTCTGTTTATTAGGATGATGACAAAATTGTAACTTGTCAATTGAAAAAGGATGATTAAAGAACTGTATGAGAGACAACGAACCTTCTTATTCAACTTGACATCTGTGAAGATGGAATGAACCCGCCAGGTCTTGGAGAACATGGCACCGAAGGCGAGGCTAAACCCAGCCATGAGTAGCCAGGCTCTGGCGGTACAGATGTAGGGAAACGCCGCTGTGGATTCATAGATCGAAATATTATAGATAGGTTTAAATTTTTATGGAAAATGTGTTATTATACAGTTCGTCTATTGTCGAGACGGCGAGACTCAGCAAAACGGTTTTGATGTCAGACCAATTAAGAAATTATGCTGAGCCTCGTAAAAATATTGAAAATAAAGTATCACACAACAACATTTCTAATTTATCAATATTTTATATCACACATTTAAACATTGTTATTTACATTTTAGTTGCGAAACTGAAAAAAATTCATGCGTCTTTGCAAAAACAAATTAATTAAATAAATAAAAACAAACTGGTTGATATGATAATGGAAAGTAAGAAAGAACAGATGATGCAGGTGATAAGAAATATGAATTCAATTATCAGTTGGAAAGGAATACATATTAATTCATTAATTTTACCATAAACACAAAACTTACAGACCACAGATGTAGAAGAAAAAGACAAACACGGAATAATTGAAACAGGAAGAAAATAGGAAATCATTCAAAAGTTCACAGCACATCTCTGGTCTGTCGATACAAAGCATACAAATAAAAAGAAGCTGTAAGAGATAACAGAGACATACGAACCGACAATAAGCGTCGCGGATGGATGAAGGAGCAAACAAACCAAAACTTGGAAACATGCGCGACTCCTTGGACCTAGAAATCTGCCTAGGTCTTTCTCAGAATTAAATTCTATCAAGGATGTTGTATGAGAGTTCCCAAAGAACAATAGCAGGATTTGGCAGGTCTTCATGCAATCTCAGTGTTGTATTTAGATTTCGCGTTCATTGGTACAATACTCTCAAAAGAAAGATCTAAATCTAGATCAAACTAAAATGAAAGGTTATCACGTCAGTCATATTTCTTTTATTTCGCCAGCAATACGTTGTATATATTGCAGAGGTGGCCCAGTTTTTGTTGGCCCCATGACAGTAAACGGTTTTGATATTTAACATGGTGGACATTATTTCTATCAAGGATGGGTGAGAGTTCCCAAAATTTGGTTGAGGATCCACATAGCCCAGGATTGAAGCTCAAGCTTTGGGGGTGGGATCAAGCTTTTACCTCCGTGCGGCGTGTCCTGAGAAAGACCTAAGAACCAATGGCATTGATGAGATCAGATGACTTTGCAGCGAGGTCGATGATTGTGCTAGCGTCATGCGAGTCGAGAGTGCCTGTTTAACAAGTTACTTTAGTTACGTTATTTAAAATTTTGTTGTTATGGAAGTGGGAGCTAAGCAACGTTGGTTTTGTTGGAAATAAAACTGGCTGTAACTATGTTGTTAGGAATTTGAAGGACGAAATAGCTTAGATGGTTTATAGTACACTTTATAGTATGGCAGAAAATATGTAAACTACTGCCCCAAATGTATGTTTCATGATAATATTTAAAACCGGATAGACTTACATGGCGAAACCAAAGCCTAGGAAGGTTCCTGAATAAAAGATAATTTAAAGGTTTTCGAATCATAGGTATAGACATTTCTCCAAAATGTTTTAGCAACAAAACTTTTAGCATAATAACTGCACTTGCTTAGCACCAGCACTCCTCTGAATCCAAAATGATGAGCATGATCGTTACCTCCGGCTCCAAAGTCAGAAAGAACACAAAGATGTTAATAAGGCAAGTCAGCACAAGATGGAAGTTGGTCCTCAGGTACATACCGATGCTGCTGAGGCTGGAGTCGAGGCCGAGGAAGATGACGCTCAGGTATGTCAGCATACACCCTACGATGATCAGGTTGTTCAGGTGGGGAGATGACATTTTTATGTACCTGAGGAAGATGAAAAGTGATTAATACTAACAATAGCAAACATTATATTCACTTTGACCAATAAGATGATTTAGACATTGCTTTTTGCCCCAGATAAGACTAAAAATAAAGAACACAAAGAAAAAACAAGTCACGACACGGAACAAGATACATAGATAGAAACTCTTTATTATGTACATTATAAATTAGAAATATAAATGTAGAAGATGTAAATACAGACACTTTCTTAGTGAGAGAATAATGTAGGACTTTTGTTAAATCCATTTCTTTCACGCTTTCCAGATGCGGCCACTGCATCGATTGTAAAGAGCAGGAAAGATAGGCAAGTAGCTAATTATATGTTCGGTAAAAGGGCCAAGTTTTTGACAGAAGAGTCCGAGACGTTTAGCATGAAAGTTAACTTCAAGTAGGTACCTTTGGTTCCTGTAGTGTATGTTCATGGCGAGGAAGCCGGTGGCGAGCAGGATGCCGAGCACGGAGCACGACACGAGGATGGAGTAGATCGTGATGTTCACCTGTGTGTGCTCGATCAGACGGAGCGTGCGGTCTTTGGGAGGATTCCTGTAGAAAAGAGTGTGAGTGATGTTATTAGCGACACATTCTAATGGCTTCAAGGATCAGATGAATGCAAAGTTTTTATTTGTTTTATTGTTTCTGAGTGGCAATGTGTTGAGCATAGTGCGTCAGTTTAAAGCAGATGTTGACCGAGAAACCTTCACGTTTGTAACCGGGTAAGAGAATAAGTACTCATTCGCATATTACGAAGACAGAAAGAACTTCCTGAAAAATTGAATACTGGCATTGCACTTGCTAAAATCTCTAAATAACCATTTCCATTTTACGGACTGAATTTTACGTATAAAATTCAGTCCGTGTCTATCAATCATCACTTAACTGAATAATTACACCCTTAACACAAGTTAAATCTTACTTTGGGTGCCAGAGTTCATCGAAAACACTCTTTCCCTTAGTTGTAACGCTGCATAGTGTTTTAGATAAGTGTTATTTGTACAACTGAAGGTAGGTAATCAAAATCTTTTTTTTTTTTTTAATTTAATTTTGTCCCAATTGAAGACTTCTTTTAGATATTGTTTAGAATGTTATTGTCTTACAATTAAGATATACCGTTTGTGCTCCTGCTGCCTGTGATACGGGCTTTTCCAAGTAGGAACAGGCGTTTAACATTGCAATAGGTATACCTTTGTAAATTATTTCTCAGATTGTTACTTAATAAATGTTTTACCAATTTGAATTCTGAATAAATATTTATTAACATATGTTCGACATACCTGCCAAACCACCTGAAGGGTTCCCCACTGGCCAGGTCGAGATGGTCCCTCTCCGCGCAGTACTCGCCGACCTTCACCTCTCCTGTCCCGTCTCCCTGGAACTGCTTCAGCAGAATCGAGGCCTTGCGGTCGTTGTCATAGAAACGAACTGGACCCTGCCACGAATAGTTTATATTACGTAGTTATGAAATGAAATGGAATTTATTCGCAAGAATTGTAGTACATTACAGTTGGTGGGGTTGTTTAACAGTTTCTAAAACAATTCGCTAAAACTAGCATGCAAATTACATGAATTAAATAAATGTAATTATGTTAATAAAATTGGAACATACATTAAAGTTATTATATTTAAGATTATTAATGTCAATCATTTGTCAAATTATCATAGTAGAATGTCAGTGTCAGTCCTTAAAATTTAGGTACTCATTCACAGAATAGAATGATTTTTCTATAAGCCATTTGAATAATATTGTTTTGAAACGATTGATTGGCAGTTCCCTATATAATTTTGGTAATTTATTATATATCCTTATAACCATTGGAAAGCAACTTCTGTGATATAAGTGGCTTTTCATTGGAGGAATAATCAGTCTATCAGGATATCTTGTGTTAAACGTAACAGTGTCTCCAAGACGTTGAAATAATTCGATTATGATGATTTTGATTATGATTTTGATTATGTGGATCACTTCTTACTTATTAGTACCTATTACTTGTCAAAATGTTAGGAATATCGTACAATTTTACAATGTTTGTAAATGTGTGAGCACCATGTACCTATCTATCACATAATTAATTTATCTGTAATTGCTTCATTTTGCATTCTTTTTTACCTATCGTGGTATAGTAAAATACGCGCTTAGTCGTGGAGTTGCGGATACCAGCCCGTATTACCTATTACCTATAGTAATCTTATTCTAGATGCATGCATGAGTCTTCACATAAAATTATTTATTTAATGTATACAAAATATTGTAAAAACATTTTAAAAGAGTAACGGTGGAGTTTCTTGCCCATTCTTCTCCATACGAAAACTACTTTTTGGAAGGGGCGACTAGAATCAATATTATTTTTTGTAAAATTGACTTTCATAAAAGTGCCTTTTATGTGCCTAATTGAAATAAATTTATCTTTCATTCAAAATTTCGTAATGTGGAATCTTTGATTTCATTATTTAGTTGAATCTTTCGAAAACCCCACTTTCAAGTAGGGTTTTGTGCTAATTGTAAGGCTGGCTTTACAGTTGCCCGGGAGAGCCGCACGGGTCGTCCGTACACGGGAGACCCGTACGGGTAGCGCCCGCAAAGCTCTGAAATGAGGGAGTAGTACGATACGCTGTACGGGCTCTACCCGGAGCGGGTCGCGTACGGACCAATCCGCGTCGCTATGCAATGTTCTAGCGCCTCATGTGTGTCTCCGTTCCGGGAGCCCGTACTGGTTTCACAGCTCCCGGACAGCTGTGAAACCAGCCTAATATTAATATTTTGAAGAAACGGGTTTTCATTTTTAATCACCAGTCCTGATACTTGTAGGACAAATATTCTGATCAGAGGTAACTTATTTATTTACTAACCGTAACACCTTCAAAGGTGACGTTGCCGAGAGCATCCAAGAACAAGGACTCCCACTCCTTGTCTCTATACTTGAAGTCCTGTACCGTCTTCTCTTTATACTTTGACCTGACTCGCTGCGCCACCGTCTGAATCGCCAGCGCCATTGCCCATATACCTGGATGACATATTAAATTGTATGGTACAAGTGTTGATATAGGTAACCTAATTTTATGTAGAAAACTTCGAGAAGCTTACCATCATAAGTATATCCGTGGAATCTGGAATACTCTAAGCCTCTTCTCCGATCGTATTCCACTTGATAGTCCTTCGCTGTCTGAAAGAAAAAGTATCCATTGAAAGATGAAATACAACATTCAGCAGGTTTTTTGTTATTTTCTGTCACATTTCTGTCCATATAAATCTGGGACTAGTAGCGCGGTGAAAGACACTTGTGCGAAAGACAATTTTTGTAAAAAGATACATAAAAGAAAATTGTGTGAAAGGATATATGCACGAAAACGTAATTTAGGTATAGGCCAGTTATATGCGTTTTACAAATTGCACGAAGCCAGTCAAAAAGAGAAGAGCAAATATTGCGTTCTCAGTCTCAAAATAGAAGAGAAGATACTTACAATCCCCGACACAGTCGTCTCCCCAGTAGTAGACAGCGGCAGCAGGTCGGTGAGGATGGTGGTGTCGAGCGCGGCGGTGAGGTTGCGCTTGGAGCACGGCGCGTGGCGCAGCCACCACTTGTTGCTGTACGTGCCCAGGAGCAGCCACGTGTAGGCGCGACCGTACATCTCTAGGCTGAGGTGAGGAGTTGGGAAAGACGTATTAGTAATGAAAACATGTAAGATTGCGGAATCTGGATTTATGCCCGGTTGATGGCAATAGACTCGCCCCCTATATAAGTGGCGAAAGGGTGTACTGTAGGTACACATCTGCCTAACACTCCGGGGAAAACAGGCGTAATGTTTATATGTAAAATCCAAGATGTCGGACGTTTGTAGGTACACTAGATAAGATATTATGCTCTAGTAGTTGTCAAGGGCGGTTGAATGTATTTTTAGACATAATGATAACGCACATGGATCACAGGACTTAGGAGATTTAAGAAATCAAAGCTAGATTGGCTAAACTCCATTTTTCTGAAAGAAAAGATACAAAAAAAACGAGCAAGTCGCATATTATTATGATACACATAATTCACATCAACATTTGTGGCGGGGGCCTCGTCAAGGTCGTTTCTAAGGGCCAACCCTAGCACCGCGCGCGCTCATTGGTCAAATCAAATAGCGCGCGCTTTCCCGGCTTCCTGTGACACACTTCCGTCCTTTTTCACGAAATTACTCCCACAGATTTGATTATTTAGATTTTTTTAATATTGATTTTGATTGCAGGTAAGCGAGAGGAGAGATGTTACACATCAAAAAGTGATAAATCTGATAGAAAAGCAACATCTCATTCAATGTAAACCAGCATTTTAAAAACATATTTGGAAACTAGGACAAAAAATACTATGCAAGCCGAAGGAGCTTGTCACAAATAAGAATAACAAAACAATAATACAGGTACAGGACATACTTATAAGCCTCGCAGAATATCTGGAGAGCCCAGGTCTCGTTGAAGTTTCCCAGGATGATCCGGACATCTTTCTCCTTGAGCTTGGATAGCGCGGTCTTCACCTCTGTGGCGAAGCTCTGGGTTTCTTCAATGAGGAACCCGTTGGTATCCAGATCCGCTAGGAGCCGGTTGTGAGCCTGAAAAAAAAGAGCACTTTAAAGGCTGGTGCCTATAGGGATGATGTCTGGGTAAAAAAAAAAAAATCTAATTAATAAAAATTACTAAGATAAAACGCATTTTAAGTTGGGGAGTGGGGGTCACTACGTCACAAGTAAGTATAAAATCTACATACTCGTGACGTCATGACACATTTTAACTCAATGTATCGCCGTAATCTTTAATACTTAAAAAAAAGAAAAAAATACGTGTCTAATATTTTTTAATAATCTCAACGACGACGGACTAAAAAAAAAATTCTCATCATTCCTAGTATAATCATGAAGGGCTTAATTTGAATGCCCCTTTTTTACTTAAAAGTCTAGAACTTTTACATGGTTTCTAAAGCCCTAACAGTGCACGTTGTGTGCTAGAACAATTAGTATAGTATGTTGTTATGCTTTTTAAAACCGCTGGTCTCCATAATTAGCGAGCACTATATTTCGGCTCGTAGTTTTGTAATTCTTGTCACAGTTATTTATGTTGGTAATGGTATTGTATTGCTATAGCTCAAAATACTTACCAAAGCATATCTCGGTTCATTCTGGTAGATAGTCCCAACTCTAGTCCAGTTGAAGTGCTGCAGCAGCCTGATCCTCGGCAGGTTGAACGCGTTCTCCGAGGGTACGATGCGGAAGAAGTTGGGGAAGGCTTCTTTTGTGAACATCGGGTGGGTATCTGCGTACGACAGCTGTAAGAAACGGACAAGGAGGACAACCGTAGAAATATAAACTTATATCTATGAGAAAAACCGAACCAGAGAACACCTACACGGCGACGAAAAGGTGAATGTGATCAAAGGACCACCATTAATAGACTAAGGTCCAGACTAAGAGCATGTGTGATTGAAAAGATCACTGGCCATCTTTTGCATTACTAATATTCCTTTTAACCCATCTAAGCTTTTGCTAGGAGTGGGTTACCAGAACCGTAAAACAGGTCAGATTCAGACAAACCAACCCTCAATCATCAGTCCAACTGCAACGCCTTAGCTGTTGCAGTTTTAATTTAATTTTATTTGATTATCCAACTTGACAACTTATTTTCTCCATTTCAAAAGCTTGATCAGATTGTTACAATTATAGTTATAACATTTGTTAGGCCCTGGTCGTTCGCCTGAAACATTCGTAATCATATTTTTAACTCTATACACTAATTTATCCCGCTACCTGGGTCAGATGCCAGTGTTTCGAGGCCTTGGCGATGGGGTCCGTGACGTGGGTGCAGGCGGCTCCGAACAGCATCAGCTTGTGGGGGCCGCTGTGCATCATGTCGAAGAATGACTTCACTCCTACTGCGGCGTTGCACTGGTTGAAATGAAGAAGCATTAAAGTAGCTGTTGATTCCCGCCCGCCATTCTGGGCCCTTATGGTGGATTATGGCCCATTCCCTCACACAGAGAAGTCTGGGTCCCAGCAGTTGGAACATTATAGTATGAGTAGGTTATGTAGCCGTTCATTTTGCGTGATTGGTCATTAAAGTTTTTTGTTCATTACCTATTGATTACTACTACCCTATTCTTGATTGATTAGTACTTTCTGAGTTTATCTTGGACATTACTGACATTGGTGAAGGAAAAAATCGTGAGGAAACCTGGACTTATAGTTAATATACGTCTGAAATCACCAACCCGTCTTGAGCAAGCGTGGTGATCAATGCTCGTGCCTTCTCTGTATGAGAAGAGGCCTTTGCCCTGCAGTGGGACAGTAACAGGCTGGTAGTCGATCCTTTGAAATGAAACAGTTACTCCTCAACTTTCCGGGACCCTCAATTATAATATAGTACTTAGATATAAATGAGGACTGGCAATTATAGCCTACTAACCACAGAAACTGTGTAGCCTACCGCTACTACCTTAGAAACTGTGTAGCCTACCGCTACTACCTTAGAAACTTTAGAAACTTAGAAACCTTAGAAACTCAGAAACCTTAGTAACCTTAGAAATTTTAAAACCTTAGAAACTAAAAAACCTTAGAAACTAAACCTTAGAAACCTTGTTCGACCATCTGTGCCAGTACGGTGAGCTGTCCTGTCTGGTACTGTCGGACAGTTGTCACTGTTGAAGAAGTTGAACACTATCCGACTTCTCTGTGTTTCTTTGAACGTGGTAGTTTCCATACCCCAGTCTTATTCCACCAAATGTGCAGTCGGTAGTTCAGGAGCTTAAAGTGGCTCAAGACGACCTTCACGCCTCAACCTACAGGCTCACCTCGGTATCGTTCCACCACATGTGCAGCCGATAGTTCCTGAGCACGGAGTCGTGCTCGTTGACGTGGTCCAGGGCGAGCTTCACGCTGGGCATCACGCCTCGACCTACAACAGTGTTTACCTCTCGTTGGTACATTGGATTATAAAGGATTTTCCGTCAGTTATTAAAAAAAATCTGCTGTTTCATAGAAAATTGCAATACCTACGCGGTCAAAATGTATGGAACAGCCGATTTATTTTAAAATAACTAACGAAAAATTTCAACGCAGGGGGGTTCAGAATCATGTACTGAATCCACAGCAACAGTTTTCGCGTCGATGTCCCTGCCATCCTGTATATTAAAACAAACGATTTGAATAATAGGAAAAATCCGTGGCCGTACCGTCCTGTCCTGTATTTTAAAATTCATGGTCTTCCTTTTATTTGTGACACTATGTTATTTAGCAAAAAATATTCCTTATGATGAAGCCTTTCGATCGGTATGATAAAGCTACAGGGTGATTTTTTTTTTCAAGTAACGGGTTCTATTCCCGGTTCAACCATGTAATTATTTAAATATCTTTGAACGCAGTTTAAATTGTTTAAAAAATTCAAATAATGTCTTCTTTCCGTAAAATGTTCCATCTACAATATTCAAGGTACTTAGTTTCCATCCGTGAGACGCCCTGTATGTCTACGTAATATTTTTCTCAAAAATAATTAAAACTACGTAAATTACAGTCACACTTTCACTGTACAGTCAAAACAAACCAAAATGTACGAAGTAGTTACGCTACGCTAGACCCTTAGACGTGTGCGACTGTGTGCGTGCGTAGATTTTTAATGTGACCACAATTTTCTCCTACAATCAGAATAACTAATTTAATAAATAAACAAATGATTATAACATTATATTCTAATTGGGGTGTTTGGTGGTGTGTGTTAATTCCGGGACATGTTGTTAGAAATTTTACATACACTGACGAGCAATATAAAAAAATCCACTAAATTATCATGAAATATTTCCTTAACCACACAAAAAAGCTTCTAGAATAAAAAAGCAACATTCAAATATGTATTTAACAGTGCATAAAAAACCCCTATATTATAACTGTTTACAAGATGTTTTTACTTTATGTAGCTAACTTGTGTGGTTTATGAGATATGTAGGTATTAATTTTTTTTGGCACTTTATAAGTAGCTTTTTTATATTGTTCGTCAGTGTATTATGTAGGTACTGGCAATGATGATTTACCCTACTGAGACCCTAGTGTGAGTTCCTTTTAACCATCTCGACTTCACGCATCGACCGCGTTCAGCACTCCGATTAGCACTTCAATTGGTGAAGGCCGGTCGACTGCCAATCGGAGCGCCGAACGCGGTCGATGCGTGAAGTCGAGATGGTTAAAAGAAACCACACTAGGGCCTCTGATAAATACTTATCTGGTCTAAGTAAACTAACAAGGAAACTTGTCCAAACTTAGACATTAGCCGTAACTTCGTCGGAACTGTCTGAAGTCGTTCCACTCTCGCAGGTAACTTCTTACTTAAACATAAGAGGCAATTTACTTAGGCAACGCTGTTATTTCATTAAGTATGGACAGAGAGAAGCTTAGGTAATATCCAGGTAGGGCTGCCTGCGTAGCGTAGCCTAGATTTCATTAGGGAATGTTTTTTTTTGGCTTGTGCGTTTTTTAACACCATGTTCTCCCAATCCTTGTAAAGCATTGGATGACGGGTCCATCTTCTTGTCTTTTAGTAGCGAGTAGGCCTTCTTAGCTTATGCCACGAATGATAAAATCTTGCTAGTAGTCAGCGGATAGTAGCTGACAGTCTAAATAGAGTGCGCCAGACGTACAAGTCTAGGAAATCAATTGTCAAGTATTTACAACCTACTAAAATGTTTCGTTTATTATAACTGTCATTTCTTTGATAGTTATAAGAAATGGCTATATCACGAAAAATTCACGTAGGGTATTGTATTAGTCAATTGATTTCCTATTGCAGACTGCGGGTACAATCATTGTCGTCAATGTCTTTTGTTGCTGCTCAACTATGATTAAAAATTAAATAGATACCAGTATTAGAATTCTCGACTCCCTTCCCGAACGGGAAGAAGCCCGCGATGTACACATCGGTCCTCCTGTTCAGGATGGCGTCCAGGTTCGGCTTCTGCGGGAAACCCTGGCTTATGGAGACCAGCACGAGGAGTAGCAGCAGATGCATGGCTGGAAAAAAGGTTTATTGAAACTTTGCATTTGAAACAACTGATAATTTATGGTTTCAGGTTAACTAAGTATACAGAGTGGCAGGGATATCGACGCGAGAACTTTACCATGGATTCAGTACCTAATTCTGAACCCCTCTGCGCTGAAATTTTTCGTCGGTTATATAAAAAAAAACCGTAACAGTTTTCGTGTCGATGTCCCTGCCACCCTGTATATGAGAATGCGGTCAACGATGACCCATTCGCTAGACAATTTCAAACTAGGTATAATATAATATACTCCCTTACTCCCTGTCTGATTTTTTTTAAGATTCATAATAGTGTCGCTGGAAGTGTCAATTAAGAGATCCGAGATGCGATCACCTTAGCAAGCTGGGTTAAGCTTAAACCCTTAACAGCTTTCGGTTGCGTTATGTTGGGGGAGATATGGCGCTAATAGTTATCTGTTTTCAAGTAGAGTATGCAAAACGAGGTCTTTATGGCACATAGTATTTGAATTCTTGAACTTAATTTATATTTGTTTGTAATTTAATTTATCTATTGTTTTTTTATTTTTTATTCTAACATTTAAATATTATTATAACTATTTCCTAAGGCTGACATATTTAATTTTATCTTATATCTACTCACTTTTTATTATTTGCATACCCATGTGATGGTCAAACATGGAGAACTTTATTACTATTAACAAAAAACATCAATGTATATCTGTGTACCCATGTTTGCAAATAAATAAATGATTTGATGATTTTGAGAATATGATATCAAGTAATAATAAACAAAAGGCACATTTATAATTCCGAGATGTGAAGAATTTAAAATCTGTGTTAATCAAATATTAACATTGACACTCCTCGGCATTCTCGCTAGGGAACACCACAGAGAAAAAAATAAGGTTTTTTAAATTTTGTGGAGTAGGAGCGGCCTCTTGGGGGCTTGGGGGTGGTGTGTCCTCCTAGGCGTGCTCTTGAACAGAACGAGAACATAAGTTCTGTATCAAGCTGCTATATAAGAAGCTTTTGTAAAAACTGGCCCCACTATTACCTAACAATAATGATGATCTTCTCCTTTCTTTTTCGTGTTGTTAGTGACTAACCTGGTGTCAGAGTTTTTATGCCGCCCATGGGCCTCTGACTTGTGTTCACATGCCGTCAAGAAATATCTGTCAGGCAAGCCGGTTACCTGACGATGTTTGCTAATGATAAAGTATAATTTTTTTATAGGGTATAATGATGAATAGTCTCGCAAGTTTGTGACAAAGTAAAAAATCTTTTGATGTCTGCTAAGTTCTTATAATAAGGTATATAAATATTGGGAGGCTGCATTGCATACCTACTCCACGCGGCATAGGTCTCAAATTCTGGTTGTAAAAACAACGCCGCCTTTAGAGTCTAAAGATTTTAAAAAGGTAATTTGTTGTCTAAAGTTTCAATATGTAGTTTTTATGGAACGAGTTGGTCTAACGTGATTCAATTCAATTAAACATAATTAAAGATGAGGAATGATTAAACACACGCAAAAGCTCTAATAGAGGCGCAGTTAAATGAACATATCAAAAGCAATGAAAGTTTTATATTTTATTGGCGCCCAACTGAGTCTGGTTGGGCGCCAACGGCGATCTAAGCTTAATGTAACACAATCATTATCTATGAGATGTTTCGGTGCAATTTAGTTACTAATTAGAATCACTTGATAACTGGTTCAAAAGTGTTAGCAGCTTGTTTACGAGAACTTCCGAAGACTTTTCTAATAAAAACATACTACGGCTCACCGTGCGTAATATCGGACCCCTTGCCAATTACTACGCGACGCGTTAGCGTAGTTTTTAAAGCAGTAAGAAGCAACTGGTAGCTCCTTAAGGTCATTGTTTTCCTTCAGGATTTGCAGCACAAAACCCACACAATTATGTAATGTCCAGCCCCATAAATTGCTATCTAGATAGAAAGGACCAACTAAGAAATTGGAAATGGGTGAAAATAAACATCTTATCTACTTTACAAAGCTTATGTACCTAAACTGCTTATTTCACGAGCCCTTCACTTAAACTTTAGTATATTAAAAACCGTAGGTCTGCATGGTTCTATATATATCCATAGATCGATATCTATTCATAGATAAAACCACGTCACAAGAAGCAGAAATTATTTCTACCTTCTAGAGTGATCGATTATTCCGACTTTTGTAGATAATGAAGAATGATTTATTCATATTTCAATTACTAAGGTCAGTTAACACTATTAATAAAACCAACCCTATCGGACTACACTACCTACATAGGCTAAACGTATAAATATTTTACAGGCATTGTCTTTTACAGAAATCCATCAAAATCGCTAACAAAATGTAAAAAAAACCTCACCTTTTTCTTCCTTTTAAACACTTTTCTGTACTAAAACCACACAATTGTGTGCTATAAAAAGATCGGCATAGGGTCACCGTGAAATCACCACTTTTACGTCAATCACCAATGAAAATAACCGAAACTATGACCTCTATTACTTACAAACACCATTATTTTACTAATTTTCACTAAGAATCACTGAAAAACGAGAAGGCGCAACTGAGTTCTACATTTTCACCTGGAGCTGTACTGCCAGACGGTTACAAGGGCTAGAAATGCCGTCCGACCTATCATTGCAAAGGAAACTGGACTTTATTAATAGTAACCTAAGATTCAACACGTCACCACTCACATTGGTTCGTACAATTTTTCTTTCAGTAGCCAAAGTCGTAAAACACTTTTCTATATAGATGGAAAGTGGTATTTAATATGTGGGAATAAGGTGCAGTTTATGTTGTTAGGTGATGCTTGTAAGGGTGTTTCAGCAAGGGTAGGTTTGTGCAAACAGATAAAATTAGGCTTCGGCGGTGGAAATCGATAGAGGGGTGGTTTCACTCGTAGTGATGGGCAGAATTATATCGATGAAATATTTATCGTGTGATCGTTGTCAACCATGAGAGGGCCGACGAAGGGACTACCAACCACCTGAACACACGATTTGAACCCTTAAAACCGAATATTGTAAGGCTTCCATAAGTATGAGGTACATTGAATTCATCAACTTCAATCCGTGTTACTGGATAACCTACTTGCTTCGCCGATTTGATTTAAAGCTACGAGCTTTACCCTGCGAGTAATTGTATCTATGTCTTCCTACTAGCAATCGATTAAATAAGGTAGGTATACTTACTTCTAGTCCTGGGAATGAAGGTCATTAGGTACATGCTTTGACGACGCAGTGCTTGAAATTGATACCGTCCTAAAAAAACTCCGCGAACATAAGCTCCTCTTGTAGCTTACGTCCGACTTACATCTGTCATGCTTATCGACATTTCACTCCATTCCATCGATATCATACATGCTTCGCCCCCATCCCTACGTTCAGCTCAAAACGCATGCGTGAACCTTAGGGCAAGGGGTGTGTCGTACTCTATTTTGTGGTCCAGCCACCTCTCACTATTGTCAGGGAAGCTACGGCTCTCCTAAATGAATATATCAACGCACTTTATTGATATCCACCATGTTTTTGGTACTTTTCTGATATTTATGATGTTGAATATTTTATTTTGGATATTTAGCTGGTAGGTAGCTGTACCTACCTACCGGTTTCTCCTCACGCAAGGTCTTCGAGATAAAAAAAAATAACGTTTTTTCTTTGCGTGGTTTCAGACAGTTTCGAGATTTTCATTTTCGTGTTACATGCTGAGCTTCATTGCTCAAGGTTCTTATTAGCGTAGGTATAATATAAGCTAAGTGCCTAAACCTAAGGTGGTTAAGTAGGTAGGTATTATGTCTAGTTAATATAACTTAAAATATGATTGCCGGGTAAGTGTTTGTAAAAACCTACTTACAGAAATAAAATCATTCCATCAAAAACATAACATGTAAAAAAATACAAGTCTCGCATCGCAGTTCTTCTACCGTAAAAAGATATGAGATCTAATGTAAAACCAAGCCTGTTAATTTATTAAATACCTATCTATTTGTCATTTTTATATTATTATATTATTATTAGAATGACTTGGCCATCGCACGGCAACATAATCTTATAAGAATAATCTACTTTTTAAATACAGTGCTAATATTTTGAATATTTTGCCAATAAAGTTACAGGGGGTCGATAATCTCCTGAATGGCTTCGGGAAGAGATGGATACGACACAACTTAGATGTAGCATCGGCAAAAAATCGTAAAACCGATCACCATCCGAACTGAGTGCGCCTTTAAAATCACCAATCTTTATTACTGGTTTAGGTGAAAATTATCTTTACGAAAACGCACTTGTAAAGTCATATAACCAAATACAATCGTAAAATTGAAATGAATGAATGAAAATTTTCAAACGTGTATGCTACATTATGTTGTGTCGTACTATACGGCTGTGCTTAGTTTTGCTCGACTTGGCGGGGGCACTGCTGTGCCCTCCGATTTATCATTAAATGATAAATCGGAGGGCACAGCAGTGCTAAATTTTAGCAGACTAAAGGAGAGAAACTTAGAGAGTACTGTACTTATTTGTTGGATGACGAAGTAGGTAGGTAGATATAAGCACCTACCTTGTTAATTACTAGGTATCAATATTTTGCGTTTGTTAATTGATGACTCACAAATAAAAATAAATTTTATGCATTTGGTACCAGTACAGTTTTCTGTTTAGTGCTTGTCAATCAGATAAGCTCTTTATCACAGTTACTTTGTTGGTTAATTAATTTGGCATATTTGAAATATTTTTTGTAGCGTATATTATGATTTATGCCAAATTTATCAACGTATTATTTTTTTTAATTTTGGTCTAAATTTATTAAAAAAATTAGTACCAAAAAAAGTCCTACCTGAGTACCTGAGCTCTGCTAACAGGATGACATACACACACACACTATTATTGTTAAAATTTATTGTTCGCTTTTTATTTTGTAGGTACTTTGTGTTTCACGAACTGTGTCCAAATAAACATTATTCTGTCTTTCTTTCTTTCTTTCTTTATATCTGAAAAGTATACTCCACTTTTCACGGCAACCAGAAATGGACCAAGAACACTGCCTTGAGGAACTCAAGCCCGTTTCTACGTGGACCGCATGACATGATTTGACAGCATGGACCTTCGTGTCATTTATTTGTTCACGCATACTCGTAGTAATTGAATGGTCAAGTACTTACCGGGGTTGCGGGTTTGTCCGAAAGGTATATCGCGGCCCCGGCACACAGGCAACGGAAGGAACACGGGTGGGTTTTAGTCAGTAAAAGTCTGACACACCCTCCCGCTCCGCCCAGAGCGGGAGAAGTAAAATTAAAAAAAAAAGAAGATGGTCAAGTACATAATTATGTATTATTTAGGTAATAGATGTGAAAGTTACGCGAGATAAACCCCGAACCCGAACCCTATAAGGGGTTGTACGTACGGGTTGTACCTATGGACTTTAATACTGCTATTTTATTTGCTAGCCATGCTGATTGTCAGAATATAAAACGTAAAAATAAATATTATAAAATAAAATCCTATTTAGTTTAACTAATATGACGAAACCGATAATTTAAATTCTTTCACAGATGTAAAACTATTGGAAAACGAATTTCAAACCACTTTTTAAAGAAATAGAGTTCACTTTAGAATCTTTCATTTGAGAATTTGACATTAAATTAATCGTGATTGCCATACTGACTAAAAACGTTCCGTTATTTTAATACGCCGTGAGCCTGACGTTTTGTTAAGTTTTTATTTTGCCTTAATCAATGACTTAAAAAAAATGTTTTATAATGAAAACATTGATAGTACAGACTATTATTTTAATACATATTTAACATAAATTTAATCTCCAAAACTAAAATATTTTATTTTGTTGTTGCGTTTCGTTTTACGTAGCTGCAATGAAAATCAAAAAGTTCCACATAAGCGGTAGCCGACTGACAACACTGCCGAATACGTGGCCCCGAAGTTGTGTGATTAGTGAGACTTGTTTATATTTTTTATTGTGTTATTTCTATAAAAATCTCCTCGGAAGCCGTAAGTAATTAAAAATACATTATTCACCATCATCGCCGTATATTTTCGTAGGCGGAATCATTGTGAGTCTTTGCGTAAATGATTTACAAAGTTTAGGTTGCAGCTGTCAAAATTGTCCTAACAAGATTTCGTTGTATCTTTTGCGATTTACTCAATATTTTTACATTATATAACGCAAATCTTGAGATTTATATCGCAGGCGGTTGTTACACGACCTTTGCATTCATAAAAAAGTGTTATTTTGGGTAATTATAGTGTTGTGTTCGTTGTCTTGTCAGAGGTATACCATCCAATTAAAAGTCAGGTTTCATTGTCATTACGCTCAGGTTTCCGTGTTTGCGTGCTGAAAGACGTTGTACTCATGACACAGCACCTAATATCTCCTTGTAATAACATCCAAACCCCATTCGATTGTAATGTATGTCACAGAATATGTCGTGACTTCTTATCAGATTTCGTAACTTACATCTGTATGATGTATTCCAAATTACATTGAGATAGATGCGCCGATTCTATTAAAAGTAATTGACTGTAAATCATTAGAATATTAGGACAGTGTTAGAATGTATGAGTGAGAAATGACTAGACCAGCTGACACGCTGGTACCTATTGGTTAGACAAATAAATTGTATGAGTGAAAGTGATGACCATAATAATATGTTTAGTTAGTAGGTTAGGAAAGGGACCTGTCATTATTACATTATAAACATCTTCTATAATTTAACAAGAACCTGTCCCGAATACAATTGTGTGATTCATACAATCTGAATCGTACAGGTTCATTCTTTATATGAGAATGTTTTAATCTCTAAATATTTATCTATAAGGTTATTTTGGATGTTTTATTAAAGTATCTGTGTCTTATGAGAATATAATGATTCCCAAAATTATTTGATTTGAAAATAACATTAGAAATCCTCTAAAATGCCACAGTTATTAATGAAAATTTTGAATGTAAAAGAGAATGAAAATTTAGAACAAAATAGAAATACTAACCAACCAACATATTAACTGTAGAAAATAAGTTAAGAATTTCTGTTTTGGACCCTAACATTTTACAAAAATTATCTTTTTTCGTATAAATGTAAATGTGTCAACAAACTTCCTCTTGGTAAATATTTGTAAATAAAAAGATGAACTAGCATGAATGATTGCAGTGTGACCCAATTTCTTAAATGACCATTCATTTCCATAAAATGCTAATGTTTTTACTCAGATTGTTCACTATTTAACAGAAGATGTTGTGAATTTTAAGAAAGAAAAGAAGGAATTATTCTTATTTGTGGTTATTTGTATAATATTCAAACTTATAATGGAACTGTCAACTTTGTTAAATAAGATTTGTATGTTTTAACAGGATAATCGGCTCCAAGTACAATGATGAATCCTCAATATCAGCCACCAGGGCAGAACAATAACGCACCAGTCAACCCTATGTTTCCACCAACGTCCCAGGATTACAACGGAGTCCAGAATGCCAATATCTACAGTCAGATGCCACCGAACGGCCCACAGATGCAACAGAAAACTTTTGATCAGCTGGACATGTCCCAAAAGATGCAGGGTATGAGCATAAATGGACCCCAAGGCTTCCAATCTATCCCACCTACCCAATTACCCCCTGGCCAGGCTCCCCCTGGACAGTATCCTCCTGGAAGTTTTCCTCAATCCCCCAACTTTGGTCCTGGACAGGTCCCTGTTGGTCAGGCACCACAAGGTATGCCTGGTCGCCCTCCAGTAAGTGGAGCTCCTCAATTCCCCCCAATGGGCCAAAAACCCCAATTGCCTCCTTCATCAGCACCAGGGCAAGTGCCAACATCCCTTCCTGCAGGTTATGGGATGCCTCCTCAAAGTCAAACCCCAGATCCCCAGAATAGACAGTATCAGCCTCCAACTTCAATGCAGCAAAGACCTCCGAGTGCTCAACCTAGTCAACCACCTATGGGACAACAGCCTAGTTTCCAAGGGCCTGGTCAGATGCCTCCACATTCTCAACCTGGTCTTCCACCCCAACCAGGCATGGGCCGGCCAGCCATGCCGCAAGGTGGTCAGCAACCTCAACAAGGAATGCCTCAACAACCTCAGATGGGTGGTCCACCAGGCATGCAACCTGGTCAGCAAGGTATGCCTTCACAAGGAATGCCCCTGCATATGAATATGGGTCCACAGTCGCAGCAGCAACCTGGCATGCCTCCTCAGCCAAAACCTCCAGGCCCACCTGGACAGCCTCAGCCTGGCCAAATGCAGAGGCAACCAGGGCTTCCGCCACAGCCTGCCATGATGTCAGCACCTTTGCCCCCTCAACCTGGGCAACAACAACAACCAGGTCAAATGCCTGGTCAACAACAACAACCTGGTCAGATGCCTGGGCAACCTGGTAAAATGCCTGGCCAGCAGCAAATGCCAGGACCTCCACAACCGGGCCCACCCGGACTACCGCCTGGTCAGCAACTTCCGCCACAACCTGGACAGATGCAAAGCTTTTCTCAACAACCTGGGATGCCTCCACAACCTGGAAAAATGGGTCAACCTGGCATGCCTCCTCAACCAGGACAAATAAGCCAACAGGGAATGCCCCCACAACCTGGTCAAATGGGTCAGCCAGGTCAAATGAGTCAATCAGGGATGCCACCACAGCCTGCTCAATTGGGCCAGCCTAGAATGCCTCCTCAACCAGGGCAGATGGGTCAACCTGGTATGCCTCCTCAGCCTGGCATGAATCAACCTGGTATGCCGCCACAACCGGGTCCAATGTCGCAGCCAGGATTACCCCCTCAATCTGGAATGCCTCCACAACCTGGTCAGATGTCTCAGCCTGGTTTACCACCGCAGCCGGGTCTTCCACCTCAGCCCGGTTTCCCGGGGCAGTTCCAAGGGCAGGCGCAGACGATGCCTGGTCTTCCTCATATGCCGCCTCCTTTACCGCAGCAGCAGAGACAATATCCTGCGCAACCTAATCAGCCAGGGTATGGACAACCTGGACAGCAACCTGGTGCTCAGTATCCTAGTAAGTTATTTTTGCTTTATTACATACAAAACATATAATGTAAAAAAAGACACCAATATTAGCAATACGTCCTTGCTACGCACGGTTTTTACGACTTGATAAAAAAACGAGTTTTATACACAAGAACCTTCCGAAATAAATTCTCTAAATTATGGCGAAACCGCATCAAAATCCGTTGCGTAGTTTAGAAGGATAACGCGGTCACACAGGCAGACACGAAAAGTGACTTTTTATTTATAATACGTATAGAAGACGAATAAAATTATATTTACTTATTTATTTAACACTTTAAGCACACAAATGTACAGAGGCGGGCTTAATGCCATAGGCATTTTCAGTCAACCTTTGGGTGATGCAGAGATAAACAGCTGATATCTGTTTATAGTCCCTAAAAAATAAAATGAAAATACGGGTATTACCCAATTTTATTATTTTTCCTCTCACCTTTGCATCAGGTTGACTCTGATCTTGTCCTTGACTTGTTGCCTCGTAGTTTGATATTTCTTTTGATCAAAGATATCTTTCTTGACATAGCTTGCTTAAATTTTGAAGATTTCCAAAAGACTTTTACAAAAGGCTTACTAACTAAATACATACACAAAATTAATCCACAATGTTTGTCAATATGGATCTTGCATGTAGAGATAGTTATAGAAAGCACGGCAGTATTAATTAGCCTACTTGCCGTACGCAAAATACGTGCTTTGACGTGGAGTTGTGGATTACAGCCCGTATTACCTAGCCTACTTGTACATTATACACAAGAAAATATAAAAATAGATATAACTTTTAAATGACATGTAAAATTGATTTTATAATTTCCTAATAATTATAAAATAATAATAACTTATCATAACATCACGCCTGTGGGCAACTGGCGAAATGTGGGTTTGACCTCTGCCAAACCCTTTGGGGAATCCAAAGGGATTGGCAGAGGTCAAACCCACATTTCGCCAGTTATGTTTGAGTCCCATGTAATAGGAGGCGAGCCTATTGCCATCAAATGGGCACAAATCCAGACTCCGGGCTGCTACCGAGAAATTCCAGGTGGAAAATCCAAATAACACTGCCCGACCCTGGAATCGAAACTAGGACCTCATGGTCAGCGGTGGCGCTTGCGACCCCTAGATCAACGAGGCAGTTTTTGACGATGTCCGTCTTTAAATCTCCAGGTCTACCACCAATGCCGAACCAGATGCCGCCCCAGCCGCCCATGCCAGGACAGCAACAGCGAGGCTTTCAGCAGCCTGCCTCAGGGTACCCCCCGCAGTACCAACAGCAACAATACCCTGCACAGCAGCCGTATCCTGGGCAACAGTACCAACAGCAGCCGGAGCAGAAGAGATTGGATCCTGATCAGATGCCTAGTCCGGTATATAAATAATATTTTTATTGTTTTAAAGTAGAATGTAACCTTTGCAGTTGAGAATACGTCATGCAAACTCAAATATTTCACTGACGGAGGCTTGTCTGTTGGATAATTCAGTTTTCTTTAAAATGGCGCTGGTCTACTCGTGTTCTGGCTCCGACTGCTGCAACAGGTCGTCTCTTATTTTTGTATTGCTCTCACAGTATTGATTAACATCTTCGTTCAAGCAATACAACGGAACATTAACATTTATATGCAACCGATAATTATGAAAATCCATCATAATGCTTGCAATTAATTAAATCTTTATTTTTGAATGTAGGACTTTACTTACAAGAAAACTGTTGGAATTTTATAGTAGATCATTTGTAGATAGTGATGTCTTATCGCGAATTTACTCATTTCCTCTGGAGCAGCAACTTTAATATCAGCATAATTCAATTCTTTCCCCAGATCCAAGTGATGGCAGACGACCAACAGAACCGCGGCGGTATCTTCGTGACCAACGAGAAGGGGCTGGTGCCACCACTAGCCACCACCGACTTTGTAGTCGACGATAAGGGGAATGCCAGTAAGTTTACATTGCTTGTTGTAATTAATGATAAAATAATTATAATTAATGTGGTTAAGTAATAACAGCCGAACGGGTCGATCCATCAGTTTAAGCTACGCTTGCTTGGGTTGGTCTGTGGATGGGTGACCATCTTTACATACCGAGACTCTTCCGTGCCTCGGAAAGCACGTTAAGCCGTTGGTCCCGATTGTCATTCGTGGATCTTTGACAATCGTTACGGGTCTTCAGAAACCCGAAAGTCTTACAACCAGTCTTACCAAGGGGTATCGTATTACCCAGTTCCTCGGTTGTGGAGGTCAGATAGTCGCTGGCAGTCGCTCCATGTAAAATACTGGTATTCAGCTACATCCGGTTAGACTGCAAACCGACCCCAATAAAGTTGGGAAAAGGCGAGGCAGATTTGATGATGATGATGATATTTTTTTCTATAAATTGACAAAAAAAAAAAAAAATTACACGTCAAGATTAAATTATGTTTTTAAAACTATATGGGCTCGGTTTTTCCTATCCGACTACTCTGAGAAGAAAGACCGAAACAAACTCCGAGGTCACAGTCCGGACATAATCTGGGTAATAATAATATAAGTTAAAATATAAGTTTCCATAATAAAATAGTATTTAACTGTTTGCTAATTGTTTACGTTCAAAGCTCATAGGCAAAGATTTAAACTAAATATTTATTTAGAGCGGCCGAAACAAATTTATAGAATGACCGAAACCAATAAGTACATTTACTTTCTATACACTGGCATACAAATATGATTAGTTTTGCTTAATTATAGACGTCTCCATACCAAGACTTTTGCAATGGTATGAGGAAGCCCTTATTCAACTTATGATTTCATGGGCTTATGTAACATGATTAGATAGCGAGATTTCTTCTCCCACTGTGTGACTATGGTCTCCGCTAAACCCTACCATACCTACAGTGCGTTCATAATAACTTGACCCGTGACGCGATTGATAGAACTGAATTTTGCAGTCATGTGATTGGTAGTATTGTTCTGTCAGTCGCCATTTTGAACTCTATTAGTAACCAGATTCAGTGCTCCCAATCGCATCACGGGCCAAGTTATAATGAACACACTGTAGGTGTATGTTGTAATTTCTGACCAGTCTGTCATGAACAGGTGGGATGCAACAATTAACACAACATTTTTTTCGCTTGTGGGTAGTTGGAACGTTTACACAAAGAAAAATTTGCTCTTATTTGAAATTCAATATAATTTAATAGAAACATTATTTATAATTTATTTATGCTATATTTTAAAAGTTCATAGTTAGTACCTGCTGGTGTAGCGTTATCTCTTCACAATTATTCTCTTATAATCTACTATCACTTCACAATCATCGTCATCACACTTCATCACAATGGATTCACTAGCAAGCTCCCTGAGTGAATTAAAGGAGCTGTTTCATACTAAGATGTCCGCCTTTGAAGATGAACTACAGAAGGCCCCTCCATCACCGGTCACAACTTCTAGCCTGGCTGCGGAGTTTACAAAGTTCCGGACTTTCATCACGCTGGCTCTCAACAGCATTCAGCAACAGGTGGAGCTACTAGCTCGTAGTGTCGACCAAATAGAGATGCGGGGACGAAGGAAAATCTTGCTGTTACACGGTGTTGATGAGGAGCAGAAGGAGGACACTGCCAAGGTGATCACTGAGGTGATTCGTAACAAATTACAGCTGAGTGACTTCACTGTTGTGAACATCAGCCGATGTCACAGGATGGGAAGAGCTGTGGCTAATAAAACCAGGCCTATCCTGTTCAAGGTAGGCAGTCTTGCAGTTCGAGATAAAATTTGGTTTTCCAAAGCCAAATTAAAGGCTACAGGCGTCACCATGTCCGAGTTCCTAACAAAGGGGCGGCATGATGTGTTCTTGGCTGCGAGGGAAAGATGCGGTGTCTCTAAGAGCTGGACTAAGGCAGGCTGCGTGTATATCCTTGGTCCTAATGATACGGCATCGGGTTGAGTCCCTCGCTGAATTGGAGAGGATTGCGCCGAATCCCAGTGAGCCCGGGCAAAGTGATCAAGCGCCGGCTGTGCACGCCTCTGTACCGGTCGTTGCTGCTGCGAAGACCGCAAGGTTGAAGCGTGCTTTGAAGAAGTGATTTCTTTTGTGATTCAATGTCCGGGTAACATCATGTTTTATTGTTTTGTTTTTACTTTCAATTAGAGAGTGTGCTGCACAATTTACTTGACTGAATTATGTCACAATGTTGTCACTGTCAGTGTCAGTCACACACACATGTCACTTTGATTTGATGCGTTCCTCAGAGTAATAACTAAATTATTACTCTGAGGAACGCATGCGATGCGTTCCGTTTTTCTAACAGAAATCTTATTCTTTCTTTTCAATGTTTTGTTTCTATTTCTATTTTTCTTTTTGTGTTTTCTCCATACTTTTTACATTTTGATTTAGTTTTTTTTTTTTTAACTCTTTTGTTACCCGGACTGCGTAAGTAGGTAATTTTTTTTTTTTTTTGTATTTAATTTTAATAACGCAACCGGCAGGTGGACTAGCTGTTAAACGGTTTATTTTTATTTATTAATTCGTTTTTTTTTAAATATATTTATATAATTTGTAATATATTACGTAAATATTTATGTCTATCGATGAAAGCTGTGATGATAATAGTTTTTTCTCAGTAACAAGCAATGATGACAGTTTCGTGAGTATTCCTTCTCTTGCAGACAGTCTTACTGCGCAGTTTTCTGATGTTCCTAAGAATTTTAACGTTATACATATTAATGCTCAGAGCATTCCGGCTCATTTCCACGATATGCTGGCAAGCTTTGACTGTAAGAACGTACATGCTATTCTTATTTCCGAGTCATGGCTTAAACCCTGTCTCCCTTCAACTAGTTACTCTCTTCCTGGCTTCCAGCTTATAAGAAACGACCGGTCGGTTGGTGGTGGTGGTGGTGTTGCCATATATCTCCGGGCGCATATTCCATACTCTGTTGTCAATGTGTCAGTTCAGCCACCGCCATCGAATGCTGGTGAACATCTCTTCCTCGAAGTCGAACTACACCATTCAAAATTACTTCTTGGCGTCTACTACTGTCCCTCTTTACGCGTTAATTTCTTTTCATCTTTTGAAAATCTTTTAGAAATGCTGATTCCTTCTTACAGTCATAGTATAATCATGGGTGACTTTAATACTTGTCTTCTGAAAAAAGACTATCGCTCTTCTTCTCTGGCAAATATTTTGGCTTCCAGTAATCTTTCCATTCTTCCGCTGAGTGCCACTCACCATTTTCCTCACTCTACACCTTCACTTCTTGACTTGATTTTTGTCTCTTCTCTTGATCACGTCGCTAAGCATGGCCAATGTTCAGCCGATGCCTTTTCCTATCATGACCTGATTTTTCTGTCATACAAAATTCGCCCACCTAAGGCTAAAGCTAAGATTCTCATGCAACGCAATTTTGGTGGTATGAACCTTGACGATCTTTGCAAGGATGCCAACAACATAGATTGGTCTGCTCTGTTTGCCTCTGCATCAGTCGATGACCAAGTTAGTATTTTTGCGGCTAAACTTATCGAGCTTTACGATCATCACGCACCTGTTCGAGCTGTTAAGGTTAGACATTTGCCGGCGCCGTGGCTCACAAATGATATTAAAACGCTTATGCACAAAAAAGTTACGGCAAAGTCTAAATTTAAGCGTAGGGCTAATGACGCTAACAGGGAAAGATACCATTCAATACGTAATCACTGTAATAAGGTGTGTAGGAATGCTAATCGCCACCACATTCATACTTCTGTCCAAAATGGGGACGCATCCAAAGTTTGGAAATTTCTTAGATCATTGGGGGTCGGTAAAATCCGACAAGATACAATTCCAAAAGACATAGATATTGATGCAATGAATACTCATTTTACTGCTTCGTCCAATTTTGATAGGACAATAAAGTTGAATACACTGAATTATCTTTCTTCACTACCGACTCCCAGTTATTCTCCATTTGTTTTTAGTCAGTTCTCCGCATGTGATGTTAAGAAAAGCATACTGTCGATTACTTCCAATGCGGTAGGAAGTGACTGTATCAGCCGTAATATGTTAGTCCCTGTGCTGGATGTTATCCTTCCCGTCATTTGTCATATCCTCAATTTTTCTGCATCTAGTGGTGTCTTTCCATACTCTTGGAAAGATGCTCAAATAATTCCTTTACCTAAAAAGTTTAAACCCACATCCTTCTCTGAATACCGTCCAATATCCGTCCTACCATTCCTATCCAAAGTCCTTGAACGGTTAATTCTCAATCAAATAAGCACTTTCCTCGCTAAAAATAATCTCCTCAACCCCTTCCAGTCTGGCTTCCGTCCTGGTCATAGCACCACCACAGCGCTTCTGAATATTACGGATGATATAAGGTCAGCCATGGAAAACGGTAATCTAACGGTCTTAGCTTTATTAGATTTCAGTAATGCTTTTAATACTGTCGATTTTGATGTTTTGCTTGGCATTTTATGCTCTATTAACATATCTCCATCGGTAATTGACTGGTTTCGTACTTACCTGTTCGGTCGCCGGCAACGTATTTGCATAGGAGAGACGTTGTCTTCCTGGAGTAATACTTCTGCCGGTGTACCTCAGGGTGGCGTTCTATCCCCTTTACTTTTCGCAGTTTTTATTAACTCAATCTCCGAAGAACTTATTTCTTTCTACCATCTTTATGCAGATGATTTACAAATTTACTCGCGAGCTCCTCTTGGTAATCTGTCCGAGGCTATTTTATCTATTAATCGTGATCTGGCTCGTATATGCGACTGGAGTAAGAGATATGGACTTATGGTCAACCCCATAAAGACGCAGGTTGTGGTTGTAGGGAGTTCTAGGACGGTCTCAAGGATCGACTGGACAACTCTTCCCCAAGTTTCTTTTGACAATTCAGTTGTTCCCTTCAGTGAGAAAGTTAAAAACTTGGGGATATTCATTGATAGGAACTTTTCTTGGACTGCCCAGCTACAGGAAGTGAGCCGCAAACTATTTGCATCCGCTGCATCTTTGAAGAGATTACGTAATTTTCTACCGACTGCCACCAAGATTGCGCTTGCCCAATCGCTTCTTCTACCCATCCTTGATTATGCTGATGCCAGCTATCTTGACCTTACCCAAGACCAACTTGATAAGCTTGAGCGGCTTCAAAATGTTTGTATAAGGTTCATATTCGGTTTGCGCAAATATGACCATGTTTCCGAATATCGTGTGAAGCTCAAGTGGTTACCAATTCGCCTTCGCCGGAATGTTCATATTCTTTCCCTTTTGTATAATGTGCTTTTTTCCCCTTCCACTCCTCTCTATCTCAAGGAACGTTTCCAGTTTCTTTGCGACTCCCATACGAAATTTTTAAGGTCATCAGATAACTTGAAGCTTAGAATGCCTACGCATTCCACAACTTTCTTCGACAAATCCTTCACTGTCCAGGCTGCTCGTTTATGGAATGCATTGCCAGTTGAAATAAAGCGCGCGCAATCGTTACCTGTGTTTAAGAGACTCGTGAAGGAACATTACTTGTCGTTGTGATCTTGTTCTCGTAACTGTAATTATCTATAGTGTTCATTTATTTTCGCTGCTTATATATTTAGTATGTATGTATTTCTGTATCTATTATTTAGGATATGTATTTATTTGTGTATCTATTCTAGTATATTGTATACTTATAATTTGCACCAACGACCGCCCCATTTTATGTCCAGGTAAATCACTGTCCATTCTAAGGTTGCCTGGAAGAGATCGCGGAAAGCGATAAGGCCGCCCATTGTATATTTTGTAGTGTTTGATTATTATTTTTTTTGTTATGTTTTTTTGTGGTGTACAATAAAGTATATATAAATAAATAAATAAATAAACATTCTTAATTTTATCTTCCAGGTCCTCGCTACATTCGAAGCTCAATGTACACAGTGCCAGTTACTGCTGACCTGCTCAAACAGACGTCTATGCCGTTCTGTTTAGTTGTAAGCATATTTTTTAAAGATTTTAGTCAGATAGTAATCTTTCTTCCTATCTGAACAATACTTGGGTTGGGAGCACTCATGACTGGCAAAAATCTAAGAACAACAGAAATACCGTATTTTTTTTTTTTTTGTGTGAAATTATCAAATAACTTCTCCCGTACTGGACGGAGCGGGAGGGTGTACCAGACACTGACTAAAGCCCGCCCGTGTTCCTTCCGTTGCCTGTGTGCCGGGGCCGCGATATCCCTTTCGGACAAACCCGCAACCCCGGCAGGACAACGGAACTACCTTCAATACTTATAATAAACAGTATCAATTTACCCACAATAACGTATTACTAGATGCATTACACTATCCTGTGCTGAGTACTTTTAAAATTCCGTTCCGATACTGCCACCCATGTTTAACATTACTCTGTTGTTGCTTCCAGCACTCCACCGTTAATATAACGCGTCGAGCTTATTTCATTTATTAAAACACCAATAATCCCCGTCCCCAGCTCTCCCCAATGGCTGAGACAGTGGGTACAGAACAGGAGCCCCCGCTCATCGACTTCGCAGCCCTAACAGGGTCCCCTACGATGGGCCCGGTGCGGTGTTCGCGCTGCAAGGCCTATATGTGTCCCAACATGAAGTTTGTGGACGCGGGCAGGCACTTCAAGTGCCCCTTCTGCAAGGCTACTACCGAAGGTGAGTGGAAAATTGAGAATTAAGTTTGGTTAAAAACATGCTTGAGATGAATAAATACGAAATACGAATGATGCAGATACAATTACATACCTTCAAAATATGTCATCCTTACTACCCTAATTAATATGATAAATGCGAAAGTGAATAGAATAGAATAGAATATTCTTTATTATGTACACCATAAAAAAATACAGATATAAATGTAGACATTTTACATAGGGTGACACAATGGGCGGTCTTGTCGCTAAAAGCGATCTTTTACAGACAACCTTTGGATGGATTAAAGGGAGAAGGAGAGATAAATACTGCAGGTAGTCAGTGGTGTACCATATGCATACACAATAAATACATACATTCATAAAGCATACACTTATCTATATATATATATATATATATACGGGGTGTCAGGGACATCGACGCGAAGCCGGATTCAGTACATGATTGTGAACCCCACTGCGTTGAAATTTTTCGTCGGTTATTAAAAAAAAAACAGCTGTTTCATAGAAAAGTGCAATACCTACGCGGTCAAAATGTATGGAACAGCTGATTTTTTTTTAATAACCGACGAAAAATTTCAACGCAGTGGGGTTCAGAATCATGTACTGAATCCATGGTAGCCGGCTTCGCGTCGATGTCCCTGACACCCTGTATATGTATATACAATAATAAACATGAAACAAGATCAAGGAATGTTGTGATGGTGTTTAAAGTGAGTTGTTTCTTACGGTTTCACGCTAACACTGCTGAACGGATTTGAAAGAAATTTGGCACATGGGTACACCATGACCTGGATCAGGACATAGGATACTTTTTATCCCGATGTTCCCACGGGATCGAGACCTAAGCGGGTGAAACCGCGCGGTGTAGCTAGTTTACTATAAAGCATCTTGGATAGACTAAAACAAAAATATTTCCTTTCTTTTATTTATTTATTTAAATGCCTTAAAACTACCATTACAGGTCTTAGCCTAATGCGATAGCCAAGTCAAACACACCAAATTAAATTACAAAAACCTTAAGTCATAAAGATCAAGAAGAAGATTAAGATTTTCTTTTGAGCTTCGCTGCAGTTGAGTAAAAACAAAAGACAAAAACCTCACAAACTTATTTCATAAACACAAATTTGAACTTTAAACCAACAGACAAAGCAGTTTTTTAACAAAATTTAAAATTGAAATTAAAGTTCTGTTTTGAATTTTGCATCTTTTTCAGGACCTTGAGTCGTTAAATGTGATAAGAGTAAAATAGATAGAATTTGAGGTAAGATTAGAATCAAAACTGTCACCCATTTGGATTGAAAATTTTAGGTGTGCATCACTAAAATAAATATTTTTTAAAAGAATATCGCTTCCGATGCGTTGGTCCCGGCTGTCATTCGTGGATCTTTGACAGTCGTTACGGGTCGCAGAAGCCCGAAAGTCTGACAACCAGTCTTACCAAGAGTTATCGTATTAACCAGTTACTGGGTTGTGGAGGTCAGATAGGCAGTCGCTCCATGTAAAATACTGGTATTCAGCTGCATCCGGTTAGACTGGAAGCCGACCCCAAAATAGTTGGGAAAAGGCTAGGCAGGTTGATTGATGTGTTTTATAAACGTTGTGTCTTGTCCTTCAGTTCCGATGGAATACACACAGTACATCAACAGCATGCAGCAATATGGCCGCGTTCCCGCTGAAATGGCGCTCGGGACATACGAGATCGTAGCCACCAAGGAGTATTGCCGGGTGAGTTGATAGACGCGACGGTAATTTTACGTCAATGCGACGTATTTTGGTTTCATTCACGTCGTAAGCGACACTTCATTATGCCTGGGCTGAAAAAGCCCTGTCCATTTCGCTTCCTCCACTTGGTAAAATCACCAAACTCCTTTTCGAAGCTATAGCTTTAAAAAAGAGTCCTGGTAATAGACGTTGACGTATATATACATTGACTGTCTTACATAGGCGGTCTTGATTGCAAAAATCAAAAAACCTTTTTACGAGTATTTCCTGCAAGTTATTTATAGAACAGAAATTAATACTAGTTTAAATGTAATTTTTTTAATATAAGTTTTTAGCTGGAATTTGTTTGTGTAGTAATTCCACTTGCAAGAACCCCTCCACAGGTTAAGGCTTTCTCAAAAGGCAAAAGTCTAATAGTTTATTTCAATTACGCACTTAAAAGGCAATTTTGACCAAAAAAACTAACGCTAACCAATTTTCTCTAAATTGGTTACTTTAACCCAGTTTGAACCTCATATTTTCTTGATTGCAACAGACCCCTGAAAATGTTACCAATTGGTTACATTGCCGGGGTGTATTGAGAGAGTTAATTTCGATAAAAGCCTAAAAGTTACTCATACCTTGTTCTTCTTACAAATATAAAATTGTTTTATTCACAGAATAATACCCTGCCGAACCCTCCAGCGATAGTGTTCGTGATCGACGTGTCGTACAACGCGATCAAGAACGGCCTGGTGCACACTGTCTGCGATAATATCATGGAGATTATTGATGTAAGTATCTATATGGGTCTCTAATCTATAAGTCCACCCAAATAGAAAAAAGAAAAATTGTTTATTCCGCACAAACTAAAGACACATTACAAAAAAAAAAAAAAAAAATGCTTATTTGCAAATTAGCCAAAAGCCTCGTATTCGATATTTAAAAATTTGACAAATTTTGTCCATTGCTTATTGCGTAATGTGTTGCGACACCAAATGAATACAAACGAACAATCAAAACATAAACAAAATGCCGATAACGCAAATAACTGTTCACTTTTGTGACATACCCCTTACCTCATTTTAGAAATCCTATTGAATTTCGTCTGTTGTCAGATCTCATGCCTGATTTGAATGACTGTTGTTCTTATGCAGTCACATCAGTTAAAATGAGTTTCAGTTTATTTAAATGTTTGTGTGGATCAGCCTTTCGGAGACCATGGGTTAAACTTTCTGAACGCCAATGATGTATGACTGCTCGATCAGAATGATGCTTTAACCTGTCAAATCCATGGCTTTGTGGCTACCACAGAGCATTTCATTTTTTTTGCGAACAACCTACACTTAGGTTCCTTACACCCTTTCAAATACAAGACTTCGAGCCTGACACGGAGCGATGGTCCTAAACTCCTAAACCTTTAATCCTCTCAAATTAAAGACTTTTTGTCTATCACAGAGCGGGGTTCCTGATCCTATCCTTTAAGCCTGTCTAATCCAAGACTTTCAGTATATCACAGAGCATTACCTTCTTATGTGAATGAAACTATTCAGCTAACAGCTGATCATCAAATCAAATCAATTCTTTTTATTGTGGGCATAGGTTATACAGACAGATGTTAGATAAATTACAGTTCCATTATGTCCTGCCTAATAGGCATACAATAATTGTGTCAACATGCAGTGCAAAACAATTATTAGGTATCACAAACATTTCTTACAGAATAACAATTAGGTGTATGGTGACAGATTGTAGTAGGTACACACGGCTACACATCAACCTATACATTTCCAGTTTATGCTGATCTCGCTTTGTATAGGATTTCCGTACAATGCAAGGTCAGTTTATACTGGAGATGTATAGCTTGATGTGTAGCCGTGTGTACTAATTATTAAGAAAATCTTGGATCGTGTAGTCTTACTTTGTCAATTAAAAAGTTACGCAATTTATATTTGAATAGTGGGAGATCCTTGGTGGTCATACAACACTATTCTTAACTAGTGTATGCAAGGTGCAACATAATTCATTCAATATTTCTTTTAATATTATATTTACTTTCAGGCGATGCCCCGTGACGAGCAGACCGGCAAGAGTTGGACCCGCGTCGGGTTCATCACATACAGTTCCACCGTCCACTTTTACAATATCAAGGTAAGAGTTCTAATGCAGGCCACACACGTTACGATATACTTGCGCAAAATTGGACTTGGACAAGTATACAGTAACGTGCGGGATGAATTAGCACAAGTATCCGGGCCATTCGGTGTCACGCAGACTTGTGCAAGTTTAAAACTTGCGCAAGTATATCGTAATGTATATGACTACAATTTTTTTATAGAACTACGTTAAAATGTTTGCACCTTCACATACAAACAAACAAGTAGGTCGTGTATCACTGTGTAAAAATGTTTCCTTCTAGTTATTTAAAAATTCATTCTCAAATCTGTAGATTGAAAATCGATCATCAAGTAAATTCAGACAACCATATTTTTGGAACGAAGTTCCTTATCGCGCGTTGCGAAAGGGGGCTAGAAGGAAAAAATTAGGACCAAAAGTTGTAACGACACTTTTTGCTATAGTTGTAAACCGTGCGGCGTGCGCGTGTTTCTCTGTCTGTCTCTTTCTCAAAGGCAAAGTCGAAGTCGAAGTCGGAGTCAAAGTCGAAGTCGGAGTCAAAGTCGAAGTCGGAGTTGGAGTCGGAGTCGAAGTCGAAGTCGAAGTCGGAGTCAAAGTCGATGTCGAAGTCGGAGTCGGAGTCGGAGTCGAAGTCGGAGTCAGAGTCGGAGTAGAAGTCTGAGTCGGAGTCGAAGTCGAAGTCGGAGTCAAAGTCGAAGTCGGAGTTAAAGTCGAAGTCGGAGTCGAAGTCAAAGTCGAAGTCGGAGTCGAAGTCGGAGTCAAAGTCGAAGTCGAAGTCGGAGTTAAAGTCGAAGTCGGAGTCGGAGTCGAAGTCGGAGTCGAAGTCTGAGTCGGAGTGGAAGTCGAAGTCGGAGTCAAAGTCGAAGTCGGAGTTAAAGTCGAAGTCGGAGTCGAAGTCAAAGTCGATGTCGAAGTCGGAGTCGGAGTCGAAGTCGGAGTCAAAGTCGAAGTCGAAGTCGGAGTTAAAGTCGAAGTCGGAGTCGAAGTCGAAGTCGAAGCCGAAGTCGGAGTCGGAGTCGAAGTCGGAGTCGTAGTCGAAGTCGAAGTCGAGCGAGTGTATAAGTCGACACGAGTCAAGAGACTTTTTATTACTTTTATACTCTTTTTTTTTTTTTTTTTAAATGTCTCAAAGAAAAGCTTCGGTAACATTATTTGAAAGTAAAAGCTAGAAAACTTGATTTAAAAAAAAATACCTTCACCCGGTGGTGCCAACTTTTTTGTTCTGAATTAACATTTTGCAAACCATTATCTTTCCCCAGGGTTCCCTAGCCCAGCCACAGATGATGTCAGTAGGTGACGTGAGCGATATGTTCGTACCACTTCTGGAAGGTTTCCTGGTGTTGCCAGAAGAGAGCGGACCCGTCTTGCAAGCGCTACTGCAGCAGCTGCCGCTGATGTTCCAGGATAATAAGGAGACAGAGACGATTCTTTTGCCGGCTGTACAGGTAATTATCTAAATCACACAACTTTTTCTATTTTGTCTTAGATAACTATTTGTTTTAAATATAAGATATTTCTTATCTTAGTAGGCGTAACAATAAAACCCCAATGTGTTGCTGAAATTAAAGTTATTTAATTAATATCTAAGTTTTACTAAATGAAATATAAGTAAACTAAAATTATGTAGGTACTAGGTACGTTTCTTTAATTTCAGGTATGTTTTTGTATACAAATGTATACAAAAACATACCTGAAATTAAAGAAACGACATTTAAAGTCTTATAATGCGCCTAAGTCGATTCTCCTTCTATTATAATAATGTAATAAAATAATTAACAACAAAAACTTATTAATGTGTTTTCTATGTCATTTTGGCATCTCTACCAATTGACATCCGTGTTAACTATCACTGTCTTTTAACAACTCTTTAGCAAAAAATATTAATAATAACTACAATAAGAAATAAATATTCTGTACAAAAACGTAATGCTGTTCGTTGGTAAGCGTATCACTTGAGAACGGTTGGACTGATTTTTCTATGCTTTGTTTAAAAATCTTCAAATTTAATAAGTATTCAAATTGGAAAAGTTTTTCGGAAAATGTTGAAATTCGGGAAAAACAAAACGTCCTTTTTCTATGAACTTTTGTTTGGACACGACAACGTCTGTCGCGTCACTCGGGTCAGCTAGTTGCATATGTAAATGGTACACCACTGACTACCTGCAGTATTGTCTCTCCAAAATCAAAATCAATCAAAAGTCATTTATTCAAACTAGGCTGAGAATCAGCACTTTTCGAACGTCAAAATTACATAAGACAGTCCCCCAAAACGCCCACCCTTCACCACTTCCTAGTGCGTTAGCTGGGAAGAAGAAGTGGCGCAACAAACTCCCCAGCTGCACAGCTGTCTGTTCAGTTAAAAGAACAAAAAGAAGATTCTATATAATAGTATTCAAAATAATTTACATTAAGCAACACAAAACATAATTTAAATTATTAGCCATATATAAGCTAGCACACGCCAATATACCAAACAAAATCATCGAGAACTATACTCAGGCAGAAATAAAAAACAAAACGTAAACAGAACTTAATATCTTAATAAAAGGCACCAGGCATAAAGGGCGTGCCCGCTTACATATAGTTGTAACTGGAAGTTATAAATGATAAACTAGGACCATCGAGGTAAAATAAATAAACAAACAGTTAATTACTAATAGTAATAAATAATATGATCAATTGTCGAGGTCACTAGCTAACCACATATTGCAATACAACTCATAAAAAAACAGTGTGATGAGTAGATTTTGTCAAAAATAAATTAAAATAACTTGACTTAAAATGTCAACAATAATTAAATTTAAATAATTTGACTTTTATAGTCAAATAAATTAAACAATTACTTATATAAACTCATATAACTTGTCAGTGGGTAAGCTGGAGAAAGAACATAAACATTGTCTTGAGTTAACTACAGCGACCAACTATTCTTATCATTTAAGTAGTCGTTGATAGAATAGTATGCCTTTGAACAAAGCTTGGATTTTACTTTCGTTTTAAACGCATTAAAAGGCAAATCTACCAAAGAAGAGGGTAGCTTGTTATAAAAAGTTATACCAAGCCCAACAAATGAGTTATGAACTTTATGAAGCCGGTGAAAGGGAGCTCGTAGTTTGTCCTTATTTCTAGTGTTAACATTGTGAAAATCACTGTTTTTAGTGTATAAGTGTATATTTTGCCTAATATATAAGATATTGGCGAAGATGAATTGAGATGCCACCGTGAGGATACCAATATCTTTGAAAAAATCTCTTAGAGAAACTCTGGCACCTAGCTGGTAAATAGCTCGAACAGCTCGTTTTTGAAGGACAAATATATTTTGAATATCAGCAGCTTTGCCCCACAGCAGAAGACCGTAGGACATAACGCTATGAAAATAACTAAAATAGACTAAACGAGCTGTATCGACGTCAGTGTATTGTCTTAGTTTCCTGACGGCGTAGGCGGCGGAACTGAGCCTTCCCGCTAGGCTCGATATATGTGGGCCCCACTGAAGTTTGGCGTCTACTGTTATGCCCAGAAAAACTGCCGAATTTACGGATTCAAGCACCTCTTTATCTAAGACGATGTTGGGACCTAGATTTCTAACATTAGGTAGTTCTCCCTTAATCCGTCCAAAGGTTGTCTTTAAAATATCACTTTTAGCGATAAGGCGACCCATTGCGTGATGCAATGGGTCGCCTTATCGCTAATAGTGATGTAAAATTAGAATATAATTTATAACAACTTTCACTATGGGACCAACGCTGAAATTGCAAAAAAAATAAGCTGTTCCCTACATTTATGTTCGCATATCTCGTCGAAATGTAGGGAACAGCTGATTTTTTTTTCGAGATTTCAGCGTTGGTCCCATAGTGAAAGTTGTTCATAATGATGAGTACAATGACCCCTTAAGAGGTTTAGTGTAAACAAACACTAAGGTTGTATAGAAATTGTTTCGGGTCGACTTTGTTGTCCAACAATGCCGAATCGAATGTGCCAAACCCAAACAAGAGTATAGAATACCTTAGATTACACAGGTCCACAAGCTTTGGAAGCTTTTCATCAGGTCTGCCAACATATAGCACCTATCCTCTACCCATCTAACCCAGTCTCTTCTCCCTAGGCCGGACTAGAAGCCTTAAAAGCAGCCGACACAGCAGGTCAGCTGTTAGTCTTCCACACATCCTTACCCACGTTCAACGCGCCCGGCAAGCTCATCGGCAGAGAAGACAGGAAGCTACTGGGAACTGATAAGGAGAAGCAGATATTGGGTGAGTAATTGATGAAAACGACTCGTTACACACACTTTAATTTGAACAAGATTACGAGGTTGTGTGTTGAGCTTTAAATTATGAGTTTAGTAAGTAGTAATAAGTTTTTTATCATGTTTAAATATACCCATCAATCAAGTCTCTGAAGTTTTGCTAGCTAACTAATTCAATTTGACCCTGTATTGAGTGTCATAAAAATATTTGACGATACGGTTGGCGCAGTGGCTGAACGCTGTTGCGCAACGTGTCGCGGGTTCGATCCCCGCACGGAACAAATATTTGTATGATCTGCAAGTAGTTGTTCCGGGTCTGGGTGTTAGTGTATGTGAGTTTCTATGTTTGTAAACGCACCCACGATACAGGAAGAAATTCTTAGTGTGGGGAAAGGTTAAAAAAAAATAAAAAATTACTTAATATATTTATGTTATGTTAGAACACGCGTTTATCCAAAAGACGAGTTATAATTTGCTGATCGATTCTCGCCAACAAAAGTCAGCCGTTGTCGAATAAAAATCGATTATTCAATAACACCGGTTTCTCTATTACCTAGCTCCTCAAACTACCGCCTACAACGAGTTGGGCCAGTCGTGCTGCGCGGCCGGCGTTTGTGTGGAGATGTTCGTGTGCAACAACTCGTACGTAGACGCCGCGACTATCGGACAGCTGCCCAGGCTTACTGGAGGACAGCTACACAAGTATACTTACTTTACGGTAAGCTACTATTGAAATTGGTCACGAAAGCCACTTATACTTCCCGTTATTACGATCAATTCTTGTACTGGACCATACCTGGGAATCCTCTGGTTACTATTTTGCAGGATATTGAAGTTCAAAGTTCCAAGTAATTTGTTCACGAAAACTAAATTTAAGGGCCTGGTGAACCACCTTTTATTTTATTTTCTTTTTCTTTTTTTGGTTGGTAAATTAATAACTTCTCCCGCTCTGGGCGGAGTGGGAGGGCGTGTCAGACTTTTACTGACTAAAACCCACCCGTGTTCCTTCCGTTGCCTGTGTGCCGGGGCCGCGATATCCCTTTCGGACAAACCCGCAACCCCAGCAGGGTGAAATAGGCCCTAAGTGTTATAATTTAACTTTAAAAATGCCTTCAACTCCAACACTGTTGTATGCACATATAAGAACAATGTTTTGCGTCCGCAGATCCCATTTCTGCCGACATGAAAGTATTCATATTTCATCATGATCGAGTGTAACCTATCTGCTTTTGACAATGAACCCCATTTAATTATGCCTCGTCTTCTACCGTAACCACCTTTAAACAACGACTTACCTAATACAGACAGCGACTCCTAAAATATAAAGCTACTAGGTTCAGACTTAGGGGCAAGTACACACGGCTACATATTAAGCTATACGTTATACGTATCTAGTATAAGATGATCTCGCATTGTATAGAATTTCCGTACTATGAGAGGTCAGCTTATACTGGAAATGTATAGCTTGATATGTAGCCGTGTGTACAAGTATGTGCTTGAAGCAGCTGTCCAGTGTCTCGTTCAAATTCTACTACGTTATAAATAAAACAGATTTTTGAAAGAACTCTAAGAATAGCAGAGTTCCAAAGGGCCATCAACTCAGTATAATTTCAGAGGGCAGCACAAAAAACCACTAACTGACTAATGCTCCATGTGTACCTTCCCGCAGGCGGAGATGGACGGTCCGCGCCTGGTGCTGGACGTGCAGCGCGTGGTGTCGCGCGCCACGGCGCACGACGCCGTGATGCGCGTGCGCACGTCCACGGGCGTGCGGCCCACGGACTTCTTCGGACACTTCTTCATGTCTAACACTACTGATGTTGAGCTGGCGGCTATTGGTGAGTTTAATCAAATTAACCATGTGTATGTAAATTGGGAAATGCTGATATATGGTGAATAACTTACAGTATGAGACTGTTTTTGTTCCTATTATATTTCACAAAAATAAAATAAAATATACATGGCAATGTACGAAGTAAACCTCAACAAAGTGGACAGTTACTCGATTTTATAGTATTGTACTTTAAAAATCATTCGTTTTTATTTTTATCAACAAATCTTAATCAAAAGCTAGACGAATAATATTTTACCTCTACATTCGACTGTAATAAGTAATTACCATTTCTTTTTCTATTCAGTTCTGAGCGCATCAGTCATTGTAATTAAAACCTTATGTCAATATTTATAAAGATCACACGGCGCGCGCTCTTGATTTGCAGTGACTATAATAATAATAATACCAGCCTGTTACTGTCCCACTGCTGGGCAAAGGTCTCTTCTCATACAGAGAAGGCACGAGCATTGATCACCACGCTTGCTCAAGGCGGGTTGGTGATTTCAGACTTATATTAACTACAAGTCCAGGTTTCCTCACGATGTTTTCCTTCACCGATGTCAGTAATGTCCAAGATAAACTCAGAAAGTACATATGAATTGAAAAAGTCACATTGGTACTTGCCCGGATTTGAACCCACAACCTCGCAGTGACTATAATATTGCCAAATATTAGATAGATTTTGCTTTAAAAAATAGAACCCGAGAATCAAATTTATTCATCGAGCTACCCTCTCCCACAGACGCCGACAAAGCAATAGGCATCGAGATCAAACACGATGACAAACTAACAGCGGAAGATGGTGTCTACATCCAAGCTGCCCTACTGTACACCCACCGCTCAGGGCAGAGGAGGCTGCGCGTCCTGAACCTGGCGCTCAACGTAGCGCACCAGCTCGCCGACGTTTATAGGAGTATGGAGCTCGATACCTGCGTCAACTTCCTCACCAAGCAAGGTAAGGTGGAGAGGATTCTGTCAGTGTCTGTAACTCTTCAACACCGTCAAGTGTACGACTTGTTATGAATTTCGAAGTATGGAGACTGATCCGTCTACAATCTCATGAAACTAGGTTCAGGTAGTAAACCATGTGCAGATTTTAGTCAGTTGGTTTAAAGCGACACTCTTCTCTTCGTTGACTGTCATTATATTCCGCCACACAAAAATTTACTCACGAAAGATGTTCTTGAATCCAGGATTTTTATGACTTTTCTATGAATCCCTGCAGTTTTATTAGAATAATTTCTAATATAATAATTTGAGAAACTACAGGTGTTTATCATATTTTATTTACACTGGTAACTGAACATTGCTTACAAACATTTTTGTTCAACATACATACTAATCTTGTATTCTCTTCTCTTCTCCAGCTGTATGGGCCCTCCGCGAGCACTCTCCACGACAAGTCCGAGAAACCCTCTCAACCCGCTGCGCACGCTCCCTGGCGGCATACAGAAGACACTGTGCGTCTCCTTCCTCAGCTGGCCAGCTCGTGCTGCCGGAGCCCATGAAGTTGTTGCCGTTGTACACCAACTGCGTGCTGCGGTCTGATGCTGTGGCTGGAGGTCAGTACAGTGACGTTTATTATAATGTTCAATGTGTGTAATGTAATGGACACAGGCCTCCTCTCTTCGAGAGGGAGTGGACACGCGGTCCCAGTGCGAGTTGGTCACATGTCTTCGAATTTTTGGTTCTAGGACATGCCGGTTTCCTCACGATGTTTTCCTTCACCGTTTTGAGAGCAGTGATAATGAAATTAAATAGACAAAGTAAAGTTCCGGTTCGAACTTACGACCTACAACTCGTAAGTCGGGGCTTGTACCAAATTCAAATTCAAATTCAAAAGTCATTTATTCAAACTAGGCTGAGAAATCAGCACTTTTCGAACGTCAAAATTACATAAGACAGTCCCCCAAAAACGCCCACCCTTCACCACTTCCTAGTGCATAAGCTGGGAAGAAGAAGTGGCGCAACAAACTCCCCAGCAGCACAGCTGTCTGTTCAGTTGAAAAAACTTGATTCTATATAATAGTGCATATTATTATGCTAAAATAATTTACATCACCACAAATTGCAATACAACTCATAAAATAAAAACATTTTAAAGAGTAGATTATGTCAACAATAAATGAAAACAAAATTAAAATAAATTGACTTACAGTCAAATAAAATAATCCAACAATTATATGCTCATATAGTATCGTGTAGTCTAAAATAGTCTAAAATAATTGTTTGTTCCTTGGGGTACATTGGAGTAGCTTAATTAGTCCCACTGGTAGTACCACTGGGTCATCCCCAACCACTGCTCCCTGGGTCATCCCCAACCACTGTTCCCTGGGTCATCCCCAACCACTGTTCCCTGGGTCATCCCCAACCACTGCTCCCTGGGTCATCCCCAACCACTGTTCCCTAGGGCTCTTCCCCAACCACTGCTTCCTGGGTCATCCCCAACCACTGCTCACTGGGTCATCCCCAACCACTGCTCACTGGGTCACCCCCAACCACTGCTCACTGGGTCATCTCCAACGACTGCTCCCTGGGTCATCCCCAACCACTGCTCACTGGGTCATCCCCAACCACTACTCACTGGGTCATCCCCAACCACTTCTCACTGGGTCATCCCCAACCACAGCTCCCTGGGTCATCCCCAACCACTGCTCCCTGGGTCATCCCCAACCACTGCTCCCTGGGTCATCCCCAACCACTGCTCCCTGGGTCATCACTGCTCCGGAAGGAATAGGAGTTTACAATCTTCTTATTATCTACCTAGCACTGCAATTTTCAGCGACCAATATCTACGCGGCGGCCGCACGAAAGTTTTCGTCGTCATCTATGTAACCTTTAGGCCATTAGGTTCGCTTGCACCACAAATCAATTAATGCGTTTAGTGCTAAACATGTCATATTTAATATATCACCCTCCCCCTGGGAGGTTCGGGTAGGGTTGGGAAAAAATCACAAGGGGGGTGTAGTAAGATATCACGTGTATTAATTTTTTCGTAGAACACGCGATTTTTAAACTGAAAAGTGGCGCGTGACCTTGACTCGCCGTTGCCAGGCAACCATTTATACCTATATTCAAAGAAAAAATATTCAAAAAAAAAAATAGGACACTGTACTCTAAAACCTCACTGCGTATAACCAGGGGGGAGGGGGGTTAAAAGTTGCTAAAAACATCATGTGATTAATGGATGACCCCAAACGATTTACAGAAACAGAGTGTTGACTTTTTTAATAGATTTTTCCAATGAAACCATGTACCATAGTTTTCTATATTCTTTACTTTTTCAACAAGAAAACAACTTGAAAACCATTGATATAGTATCCGCTCTAGATACAGAATCATGAACAAAAATTCATTGTCTAACCGGCCACTTTTACTGGAAATAAAAATTCTGAATTAAAAAAAAATGGGAAAGTCTCAAAAAGGTTTTTAAATATTAAAAATATCAGTTTATTGTGGACCTTAATACCTAAACATAACGAACATATTCAATTAAAATAGGTTTAACGAATTTATGACATAATAATATTAAAAAAAAGTTTCATTCTGTTAAAGAAACATCTGTCTGAGTGTCAATGTCATGAAACGCCGGATTATTGGATTTCTATAGGATATGTCGGCTAGCTAGTAAGAAATATTTTTAACACAGATTTGCTAAGTAAAAAATCTTTATTAATCTCGCGATAATCTAAGAAGCCCGATTTGACACCTATCAAAATACTTGGTATAGTGGTGGGAAAAAAAAAATCGGTTGAGATAGGAGGAGCTCGTGGCTAAGTAACAACAGCCGCACTGGTCGATCCATCAGGTTAAGCTACGCTTGCCGGGGTTGGTCCGTGGATGGGTGACCATCTTTACATACCGAGAATCCTCCGTGCCTCAGAACGTTAAGCCGTTGATCCCGGCTGTCATTCGTGGATCTTTGACAGTCGTTACGAGTCGTCAGAAGCCCGAAAGTCTGACAGCAGTATTACCAAGGGGTATCGTATTATCCAGTTACTGGGTTGTGGAGGTCAGATAGGCAGTCGCTCCATGTAAAATACTGGTATTCAGCTGCATCCGGTTAGACTGGAAGCCTACCCCAACATAGTTGGGAAAAAGCTAGGCAGATTGATTGATTGAGATTGAGATAAAAATTCTAGAATGTGTGCACATTTCGCGTCAGTCGTTCAATGTCTACTTCTGCGTATGAACTTGCTGTGACAGAAGCGTCTGTCCTTGTCGCGGCGGGCACTTTTCGTCCGCACGCCTGCGCCAACAATCTCCCGGCCCTTGCGGCGCCACCACAGAGCGATGTTTTAAATACGCTACGCGTTACATACAATACATTTATAGACTTTTGGTGCAAGCGGGCTTATGCACACACTGAGTGTGTTCTCACAAACCGTTGGTCTAGCTTAGGCGTTTGTCAGACTCATACGCTGCGTAAACCCGACGGTTATATTGTGTCAACGCGATGCGGTTCCCGATCAAACTATGTCAACGCTAGCGAAGCCATTGCATTAACGCGACGTTTTTGCAATGTCTACGCTAACGTTAAACAGTCTTAAATATATGAGCTGGCAAAAGACGAAAGTTACTATTCAATCTTTCCTTATTCTCCCCAGGTCCCGACATAACCTGCGACGACCGCTCGTGCGCGATGTACCGCGCGCTAGCCGCCGACGTGGAGACGTCCATAGTGTACACGTACCCGCGCCTGCTGCCGCTGCACCGCCTCGCCGACCAGCCCGCCAACACGCTGCAGCCGCTCAGGGCGTCCGTCGACAAGATGAACGAGCAGGGCGTCTACTTATTGGGTGAGTGACACATACCGAGCAGTCTACATCTTAGCAGACCAGCCTATCCACTGCTGGATAAAGCCCACTGCCAAAAAGGGCAGTCATCATGCTGATAAGAGGGCAATTTAAATGGGTTCTGGCTACAGGACACTGGTCCAGTGAGTTTTATGACCAGTGTCAAAAAGGAGACTTTTTAAACGCTCAGACCGAACCCACAGAACCAATGATTATTATGAAAGTATAAGACATATTAAAAGGCAGTATTTATAAAAAGAAATCGCAAATTACTTAAGTCGGAACCTAACTCGTGTATTGTTCGTGAATCGTTGATAATTTTCCATCATGTATCAATAGCATACAATGATATGACCGATGCGTATAGACCCGCTTCACCCGAGTGAAGTTTTATTTATTTATGTACACACAAACACTTAAAGGAGAAAAATACATTAGAAATGTCTCCGCTCATTTAGTTTAATGTTTCGATTATTCTGTAGGCGAGTTAAAGTTGCCGGGTGCAGAAATTCTATATCGTTGTATTGGTTCACTAATGAATTCATCTTTCATTTTGTGTTCAGCCGTTTGACGTTTGCCTTCTAGTGAAAGATGAAAGCCGAATGAAAGACAAAAATTTACGATAAGTGAAGCGTCTGTTCGGCTTTAGAGAGGGTGAAAATAAAAGCCTCCATTTGTAAACACTTTTAACACCATTCCCCTCCTAACAGAAAACGGTGTGCACATGCTCCTATGGGTGGGCTCGCAGGCGAACCCGGAGTTCGTGCAGGACGTGTTCGGTGTGCCGGCCGCCACGCAGGTGGACACGCAGGTGTGCGAGCTGCCCCAGCTGGACACGCCGGCCAACGCCGCGGTACGCGCGCTCATCGACGACGCCAGGGGCAGGAGAAGGACTGCTATGAGGGTGAGTAGAGATCGCGGTTGGTTGGAGAATTTTTTGAGGCCTTATGCAAATAGTAAGCCTTGTCATTTTGACCATTATGAACAACCAGTGTACTTTTAGATGTAGACAGGGTCACATTAAATTAGCTAGAATAGAAAACATAATAATAAAACGAAAGATTTTCTAAACTATAAATTTTATGTAACTACAGCTGATTGCAGGGTCAACGGCCGCTGGCTAATTTGTGATCCTTTAGAAAAGTTTTAAATATACTCTTTTTGGGGTTTAGTACACCACATCAAACCTCGTGAGATCGAACGATAGAGATCCTATGAAGCTTAACTGTGGGAAAGTTATTGACAACATTAGAAGTTCAGTCTGGCTAGCATTAGTTTAGCTTGTGCTTTACCAGGATTTAGGGCACAAATATAAGACACACAGAAACATGTACACAGGTCTTTTTCTATCTTATTTTTATATAGATCTATTATTCCTTTGGATGGTAGCGTTTGTTTTATTGTTTGTGACGCTAAGACAGGCATGCAATATTGAACTTTTTACACTGCCAAGTGCTTACTGAACATTTTTTTTAAATGACGCTTGTGTCTTTTCTAGATACTCTGCATGTCTTTTACAAACTTTTTTCTCTTAGTTTAAGTAATGCAGATATTTTAAGAACTATTTTATTTTACGCATGCTACAAATTGGTAGTCTTTTGATTTATTTCTTATCTATTTTCTTTATTTCATGATTTTCGGCCTATCGCGTGCCACTTTTGATTCACTAATAATTATAACTAGGCGTCGTTACTAGCTGTTCGATAAAAGATCATATTATTGTCAGCATATGATCTATATTCGCGTCGCGCCGTTTGACTGCAGCAAATTTTTTAACTAAGATATGGCTACGATATATCGCTCTTGATCTCGACCTCGTTTGAAAAAAAAGCGATGGTTGAGGATACCGATATCCATTCCTACATTAATTATTACCAGGTTATAAGTAGTACGGAACGAACTACCTTGTTGGTGTAGCGGTCGCAAGCACTACTGCTGAGCACGAGGTCCTGGGTTCGATTCCCAGGTCGGGTAAAGTTTTGTTGGTTCTTCCATCAGGAATTTCTCAGTAGCAGCCTGTAGTCTGGATTTGAAAATAATTTGACGGGATTTTATCGTGCACTAGTTTGCTTCTCTCGGTCAACATCTAGTCGATTCTCAACGCTAGGGTGAAGAGCCGAGCGTTGAGAATCCAAAAGAGTGCAACCCAGCGCGTCGAAAAAACACACTGTTGGATTTTCAACTCTTGGCACTAAGCAGAGCGTTGAAAATACAGTGTGAGACTTAAATATAACTGGCGAAATGAGGCTGCCTAACCTTTTGAGGATTACAGTCTCGATGTTTGTTATGTTAGAATGTAAGTAGTAGAAAACACGTAAAAGGCTACCGATAGGCCTGAAAATTCTTCCCAAAAAGCATGGCATGGCTTACCCTCGTGACCCCTGTTCCTCTCAGCTGACAGTAGCGCACCAGCTGTCGGCCACGGCCCCGCAGTTCCGCCGCCTCATGGTCGAGGACCGCGGCCTGGATGGAGCCGACACCTACATGGACTTCCTCATGTCTGTGCACAAGGCTGTGCAGAAGATGCTGTATGTTTGATGGGTTTCTTGAGGGTTTTTGGGATGTGGGCTTTGGTGGGGCGTGGAATTGAAAGAGTTTTTATTTTTTTTGAACTAGCGATCTGACATCGAGATTTTTGTGCTATCTTAGTTAAATAATTATGTGTTACTTATACACATAAACCTTCTGGAATAAATTCTCTAAATGATGGTGTAAACTGCATCAAAATCCGTTTTGCAATTTAGAAGATCTAAGCGGTCACACAGACAGACACTAAAAGCGACTTTGTTTTTGTTTTATACTATTTATGGATAAAGATCTTTGAGCAACTCCGTATACAATTTATCTTAAGTAGTTATAACAGGTAACAATTAGCTTTCGACTTACACAATCGCCAATAGGGAAGACGACCAAAAAAAAAATTTTGTCCGTCGGGTAAATTATTAAAAAATATTGCACACGTATTTTTCCTTTTTTTACGTAATCAAAAGATTACGGCAATACATTAAGTAGGCCATGTTAAAATTTGGCATAACGTCACTCCCCGGTAGATTTTATACCGATATGTGACGTAGCGAGCCCCCACTCTAAAGCGTTTTATCTAAACCATTTTTTATTAATATGATAAAGCAAAAAATACGTGTCTAATATTTTTTTATTATCTGACTGACGGACTCAACCTTTTTTTTTCCAGTCTACGTTCATATTACAGGAGTTAATAACTGTGTCAAAGTTTTGCTAATTTTGGGAATTATATTTTGGAGAAATATACATTGCACTTCTCATACCGGAAAATTAATGGGGTATTAATTATATATATATATATATATATTAATTTCTAAATAAAGAACATTAAACTTTTTGCATGTATGAATAAAATAGTGGTGTTTTTGTGTGTATGCAGAAAAAACTGGTTTTCATTCCATTATCAGCTTTCATAGTGATATAATCTACACTTCTACATTAATAAGAATATTATAAAGAGAAAGGATTTATATTTCTGTTCGAACGAATAAAGTCAAAACTACTGGACCGATTTAAAAAAAATCTTTCATCAGTAGAATGTTATATTATCACTGAGTAACATAGGCTAAAATTTATAAAGTTATTTCGCAAGCGAAGCCGCTGCCGGAAGCTAGTAAGTTAATATGATGAAATGAAGTTTGCTTTCAATTCCACTGCCTTTTCTTACAAAGGTTGATGCGCTTTAGCACGCATGTTTCGTAGATTATCCTGCGGCCAGAAAAAGGGTGATTTTGGTGATTCTCGGTGATTTGGGCGGTTTTTTTACTATCTTTGGGTATTGTGTGACGCTTTTTTCGTTTTCCCAGAATGATCTTTCATATTTGTGGTTTTATATTACAATATATTATTCCATTTTGCAAGTCTAATAATTATTATCATTTTTAGGGTTGTCACACACGACTTATAAAAACATTTTTGTGAACATAACATATTATATTATACATACACATCATCATTATTTATCGTTACATGAACTCCTACACTTCACAGTGTTTATGTTATATGTCATTCACAGTGCAGCCATTAATTAAGACTTCGATCCCATATTATTATCGATGTGTCTTTCCAATAATTTTACATATTCACCAATTTAAAAATCATTCCAGAAACTATTTCCCTCTAATAAATGAACAAGATTAAACGAGCATTTCTTAAGTTTTATGAATAAGGGGGTTACCCACGGTTTCTCCAGGAAATGGAAAGTTTTGAGTATAAATGTTGTTGTTGTTGGTTTATTGATTCATCCGTAAATTATACAATAGGGATGATGACTACAAAATTTTTTTTAGTCCTTTGAGATTATAAAAAAATATTGGACTCGTATTTTTTCTTTTTTTACGTAATCTAAAGATTACGGCGATACATTGAGGTAAAATGTACCATGACGTCACGAGTATGTAGATTTTATACATACTAGTGACGTAGTGACCCCCACTCCCCAACTTAAAATGCGTTTTATCAAAGTATTTTTTATTAATATGATAAAGCAAAAAATACGTGTCTAATATTTTTTTATTACCTGACTGACGGAGTAATTTGAATTTCTTTTTTTTTATCCAGGCATCCCTACCATATTTATTGTAACAGACTGTACCACACTTTTTTTTAAATAATTACATAAATGGACATAAATTAAATTAAAATGTCGATGGCTATAAGAGTAGGGGAAGACCAAAGAAACGATGGATGGACTGTGTGAAGGATGATATGGATAGAAAGGGGGGGACCACCGAGATGACGACTGATAGAGAAGTGTTGAAGAAAGGGACATGTGGCGCAGACTGTAAATACACTGGGATAAGGGTAGGAGAATGGTGGTGACCCTCGGTTTCTCCAATTTATTTAATGTTTTCAAATCTCATGCATTCTATATCATTGTTACACACGGCTACACATCAAGTTATACATTTCCAGTTTATGCTGATCTTGCATTGTATAGGATTTCCGTACAATGCGAGGTCAGCTTATACTGGAAATGTATAGCTTGATATGTAGCAGTGTGTACTTAGTGTAATTGAATCCAGCTCATGCAATCTAATACCCGGTTTTTGAATTGAGATTTTTCAAACTCCTATTAGCATTATTAGTTAGTGATTCCTTGAATGGAGCCCGAGAAATGAAAAATTTCTAGCGTTACATATTTGCAAATGAATGTTAAACATGGGCTACATTTAAGCAGTTACCATAAATAAGACTTACGACAAGTTCTCATTTCAGCAACTGTCTTTACTTTTACTGATCACAGACTTGATCATTCATCCAAAAACACAACTATAGGCCTACCGCTTAACTGAGACGTTTCCTGAGGTACCTGCGCTGTGCGGGAGGGCTGACAGTTGTCACAAGTTGTCGGAATCGCTAAGGTCTCGCATCACGTCACCATACCCCGCCCGCACAGCGAAGCTACCTCAGGAAACGTCTCAGTTAAGCGGTTTGGCTATACATACATACTTAAAAATCCCCTAAAACCCCCCTCATTGTTTCAGCTAACAACAATGCGCCAACACGACAAACTGGAAGCCGTGTTACGTCACTTCCTGGTCGAAGATCGCGGGGTGGACGGCAGCTCTTCCTACGTCGATTATCTGTGCCACATCCACAAGGAGATCCGGGCGCTGCTATAGCAGATGTACGGCTACTATTAAGCGTAGCCTAACACCGGACGAAATTACGCGACGAAAGTTCGGCGCGACGATATTATGTCGCATACTTGAACACCCAATCTCAGATAATTTACTTGTATTGCCACTTAATCAATTATCAACTGTAGCGTTATGCAGTCTAAGTTGATTTTTGAATGTGTAATAAAAATGTCCTAAAAACTGTTTGGCTGCAATGGAATTTGAACTTTAATATGTATGACATTAAGTTTGTTGTTCCATAACTTGATAATTATCTGAGATTCAGAATTGAAGTTTAGGTAATTTAGTAACCAATGCAGGCGAACTTTCTGTCGCGTGTTATCGGTCGGTAAGCTTACGCTGTGGTATCGCCGCCCGGTCAATACAATGTGGGACACTTTTACATGGAGTGTTTGCTTTCAATAAACGGAACCTCGTTTTATTGGTACTTAGAGACGTGCAAGTTAAATGAAGGTTGAAAAAAGAGGTTCTGATTTTTTGGTGATGTTTCGTGCTTCAAAAAAAGTGTTACCCGAAGGTTTATTAAAAAAGTTTAATAGCATGTGTATTATAAGCTTTATAGCATTCAGGAAAGAGAGCATTTTTGTTAAAAGATATATCATTCAATCCGGCGTTTTGTTTTTTCCTTGTGTAGTATACATGAATAGTGTCTCCACTTAAATAGCTTTCAGCTTGTAACAGGTAAAACTTATTTAATTGTGCGTGCTAGTATATGTCAATAATTCGACTATTGATGACTCGTCAAGATTTAGATGCAATAATATATGTAAATAAATTACGTAGGTATGTTATGTAAGTGTGAAATAGCACATTCTTATATGAGTTTGTAAAAAAAACTACTAAATGTAAAAGTTTTCCACATTCCTAACTTGTATAGTTGTGAAATAAATGATTTTGTTTTGGAATAATTAGTATCAATGCTATTTTTAAAGGACTATTTGAGATTTCTACCAAAAACTACCAAGCAGGGTTGCTAGTAGTGAAAAATTATTAGTACTAATATAATAAAAAAATGCGTTTTGGTGATGGTTCAAAATGTATAGGCTTCCAAAGTATTCAAACAACCGACTTAACGGTAATAGCAATTAAAGGCTTCTCTCACAGGCGCGACTTGTAATCTCACATGTGGCGTGAAGTCGTGTCGCAAAGTCGCGCTTGTGTATGAGATCCTTAAGTCGATCGTTTATAGAGTTCTATGTATCTGTTACGTCCAAGATCTATGCGTAAAGATAAGCATTTAATAAAGACTAGTTGTTTCTTCGAATAAAAAGTGTTTGTCCCTTATTCATAAAAGAACGTGTAAATACATCACCTTCACCCTTAGAAACTATTATTGGGGGTAGGCAGTCGTGTACTTATAACATCTAGACTAAAGTTAGATATTGCCATAAACTTTTTTAATTGTCCCATGGGTTTAAATAGACGGAAAGTTGGCTTCCAAGCGTGATTTCCTTGATTTGATGGACGGTGTATTTTAGTTAGTAATTCTAGTGATAAATTGGAATTCTGTCCGATAATAGCGACAGGCTTAAAGCTGCGGGAGTACACCTTTGCCTACTCCTTTAAATTAATTGGCAACAAAGACATATGGAATGAGCACATAAATAAAGGGAATTTAATAAATTGATAAGTATATCATTGTTAACGATTTCCACAAAATTATTAATGAGGCTACTGCCACAGCACGGTTTCAAGTTAAGAAAGTCTTAAAACCTTAAGATCTAAGGACTTACGAGTCAAGAATGACCTATAATCTTCACAAGGCAAATAACATGTATGTTTAATTAATATAAGTCTTTTCTTGTACAGTATAAAGATGATTATGAAAAGCATTTTGTATGACCCCTAAATCGAATAAGTAATTATCAACTGGATGAAGTCAATTTAGATATTGTTTTTCTACTTAAAAAATTGGGTGTTAAAGTGATTAAACTTGCATACTAGCCGACCAAACAATTATACAACTGAGTAAGAAAAGAAGTTTCAAATTCGTCAAGTATTTGTGTGGATGATGGCACTACTGACAGTTGTCTAAGAAATAAGTCTAAATTCTAACCTAAGACACTTAGGCGCCGTCTCGTGGCATCAAATTTAATAGAAACTGTATGGAGTAATCTCCACACGGGGCGATATCATCGCGGCGAGAATTTAATAAAACGGTGAGACTATCGCCGCGATTCTCTCGCCCGTGGAGACGGCGCCTAAAGCGCAATCAAGTCATCTTCCATTCGTAGTTTTTGTACTCAACTTGCAATTACAATAATGTTGTTTTATAGGCAAATAGTAATACTCAATTGTACCGGGACGTAAATAAGGCGCATCGTCTCTGTCACTCAATCCTATGTGACTGTCTCTTTCCAACGCTCGATATGTCAATACAGTCCGGCCGCCAAAAATGCATTCTTGACACCTATCAGTTTCATACTAACGAATTGGTGTTTTGCGAATTTGGTCCTTATTAGTACTAGAAATGGTCCAACTGACAGGAGTCAGGAACGTATTCTCTCGATGACGTTCGGATACTGTGTACTGCTACAATATCATTCAGGCACCAAAGATCCTGTATCTTTGGTGCCTGAATGATATTGTTGTGTGAAATTGACATTGTGTCAATTTTTTGCCAAAACAAGATAGCGGTGTTAGTTCCGATTTTGGCCACGCGCCAGATGAACCCTGTAGCGTTGTAGTTGGTTAGTGTGGCCCAATTTGGACCCACAATGTCTATTGATGGCCTAGAAACTATTTAAAAGAGATAAAACAGTCTTTTATACGCAAAAAAGCTAACGAGTTCTTACGAAATTGTCATGTATATTTACAATAATAAAAAATAAATTAAGTTGTCCATTAAAAGTATTGAAAAAAATGCTAACTTTAAGTGTTGCTACACGAAAAAAAATGTTAACGTTTAGTAGAAAATTCCAATTAATTATTATCTCAAAATGTTAGTTTGTTTTGTTAACAATTGGAATAGTTTTTGTTTCCTACGATATTAAAACTAGATATATTTTTATCTGTATTGGATTGTATTGTAAATGTAAATAAAATATGGCATTATTTAATTTTATTTGTTCTTATTTTTTAGATTAGTGATAACATTAGTTGATTTTCGGTTTATAAACTTGTAATATATTGGAAATCTTTGTATGCAACATAACCATAACTTTTGAATACCGAACATCACTAGGAAAAACTTTAAAAGTCGAAAAGTAACAATTTTTTTTTTTTTTAAATCTTACGTAATCTATTTTTTTATCTGTAACTTTAGCCCTAGCAGCGAACGAGGCGTTTCCACTACATCAATATAATGAAATGTTCCCTAGCTACTGTATCACCACATTTGACAAATAATCTAGTTGCATCGCATCGTCCGCACAGGAAAGCAGAGGTAATACCGCATATAAGGAAAAGCAGATATCTTAAAAATCATCAATGTGATTGACGATTGTGCAAAGATTTCAATCGTTAGATTTGCCCTCACCGTACTATGAGTGAGTTCATACATTGCGCATGGAACGATAGGTACGATTTTCAGACCGCGAGCGAGACCATAATAATCAAATGTCATTGTCAACGAAACGAACCTAACGATTTAAATCTTTACGATTTATGTTTATTTCACTTCGTTTGGGATGTCTATCGTCAATAAATGAAGATATTTTATGTGAATTTATGATGAATTAAGAGCGTGCATTCTGAAAGTGGGCAACGTCGCAAATAGCTGTCAAATATTTCGCTGTTTTGATTAATTTGGCAAAATTACTGTATGGAAATATGAAATATCGCTAACTAGTGAACTATAATATTGATTATGAATGCAATGATTACTATCGTAACACCGAATACTTAGTTTAAGATTTTTTTTAAATAATTTGGAATCTTTCCAAATGCCCTTTTTACACCTAAAACGGTTACAACATCAAAATTCAGTGATACAATTGCAATTCATTATGAATACTTTATGTCACTAGTTAGCGATATTTCATATTTCCATACAGTAATATTGCCAAATTAATAAAAACAGGTAAATTTGACAGCTATTTGTGACGTTGCCAACTTTTAAAATGAACACTATTGACTTTGATCAAAATGTGGTGTTATAGCTCCCCCCCCCCTAAACCCCGGTTTGCAGCCAAACTCGTGAGTAAGATGCAGTTAATCTTCCGTTAACAGTAGTTTAGACAGAGTTAACTTCGGTAAGTTGAGGAGATTATTGTTAAATAGTGTATAATCCAGAACTGTATTGAGCGTGTAAGTTTTTAATAGTTAATAAATCCTTTTGTATAAAATTGTTTTTATTTTTTACGTTTCAATACCTATTACTTACCACCAAACATTTGATATTATGTTGAAAGCAATAGTTAGATTGATAAAGCTTCATGTGTGTAAATAAAACGCGAACTACATATTTGGAAGTAATATTTTTCTATAATTGAGTTACATGAATAAAGAACTTTTTAAATTAAATATTTAACAAATTGATTGATTGTTACAGACCAGTAATTTGCAATTAGCGTCGCGTCTTCTCCGAAAAAATCTTATTTTGACTGAAAAGAAAAATGGCTGTTTAGGTACAATTAGAACAATATCATCATCATGTTGGGGTCGGCGGCTTCCAGTCTAACAGTATTTTACATGGAGCGACTGCCTATAGGAACTCCACAACCCAGATAATGGGTAATACGATACCCCTTGGTAAGACTGGTTGTCAGACTTTCGGGTTTCTGACGAACCGTAACGACTGTCAAGATCCACGAATGACAGCCGGAACCAACGGTTTAATGGGCTTTCCGAGGCTCGAAGGGCTCTATATGTAATGGATGGCCACCCATCCAGGAACCAACTGCGGCAAGCGTAGCTTAACCTGATCGATCGACCCGTGCGGCTGTCATAATTACTTACAATTAAAAATTCTAGAATGTGTGAACTTGGGCGGTTTCATTTTAACTTATTGCGTGGAATTAATGGTTTAAATCCATGCACCTATGAATCACAGAGCAATGCTGTTTGACGGAGAAATGCGTGTGTAACATCTGTAAATTGTGGAGAAAAGGAAACATGGTACTAGCTACCTAGGCAGATCCACTACTTCGTGTAGGTCAGGTATCGTGTGCTAAGCCTGTTAACGACACTCCTCTAAAGGGCATAGGAGTACATAGGAAGTACAAAGAACGAAAGACTGATGAATAGAATCATGCAATCAAGTATACTTATAGGTTTTCTTTATATAAATGTGATAATCACCGGATTATCCTAATGTATCCTAATTTCAATTATGGGTTTGGTAACGGTGCAGGGCGCGCAGTTGGGGGTGGGGCAGGGCGCGTGCTTTCTGCGGCAACACCCGGCTGCGCGCAGACCCAGCGAGCACAGCGTCAGCATCGCCACTAGGGCCTGTGCTAGCCTCATACTGGAACACCACCTGGGATTTAGAAGAGTGTACTTAGTTCTTTTTCATTTTGAACATAAACTCAACCCACATTATAGGGATGTTGACAACTTAAAATATTTTTTATCCATCAGATAGATTAAAAAAAATATTGGACACGTATTTTTTCTTTTTTTATGTAATCAAAAGATTGCGGCAATACGCTGACGACGCTACTGTCCGGTAGATTTTATACTGACTTGTAATTTTTTTATTAATATGATTAAGCATAAAATACGTGTCTAATATTTTTTTATTATCGGACTGACCGACTAAATAGTTTTATTTACCTAGTGTTGACTGGGAAAAAAAAAACAACTAGTCCGAGATCCCTATTATGTATGTCTAGGTATATGATGACAATAACGCAAAGTTACCTATAATTTGATTAATTGCATGTAGGTAGGTATGACAAAACTAAAAGTAGGTAATTAACTGATCGCACGGTGTAGGTACGTATGTAAATACTAGCAGCAGTGCGACCAGCCAATGACAGCGTCGTAATGTTTTACCAGTTTAGGTAACAGTTGAGCGGCAAGGCCGAGAACGGAGACGTATGCGGCTGCGACCGCTGCTACAGGTGGGATTGTCCACTCTTTCCAAGCATGTTACTGTTTACTCGCACTATGACACAAATGACGTGTAAACACTGACTTTGAAGGCGGTTTGTGACAGTTCTGCGCTCAATTCGCGCCACGAATTTAATTAGTCACTAGACACTGCGAACGCGGGGATTCCGTGTTCTCAGCTTTTCCAAAATCCAAAATATTGGCTTGTTACACAACATAATAAATGAGGTATGGTGTAAAGCACAAAATACAGGGGACTGACATTGCACAGGATGTCAGCATAGCTAACATGACAAGCGCGAGAACGCTCTTTTTCTCGTTTTGTCGAAATTTGTCGACGATTCTGACGTCATTCTAATCCCTAACATGACCGTAAACGACGAGTAAACTGGAAAAAGGCACTTTGACACTTCTATATCTCGCGACGAGAAACCGATGTTGCAAATTATTAAAAACAAATCATTTTTATGATAGCAACATCGGCTTGAGATTCCGTTTCATTCATTCAATGGTGCCGGTTCTCTTGTCACAAATGCTTCTAAACTAGACTAAAAATCACCAAAATTTTGTTTATTCCTGTCAAACGACGTTTTGCCACTAATATGGCACTGAACTATTAATTTTGTGAAAACAGAAATTTTGCTATATTCTGAATTTGGCGTTTTTCACCTAAAATTTTGATTGTTAATCTAAATCTGACTATTTTTTATCGCGATTAAAAAGATGTGGATTAAAATGAGTTGTCATTAACCAAAATGCACACCAACACTTCAACGGTGCAAAAACAGTACTGTATCTTTTTTTTTTCTTTTCTTTTGCTTATATCTCGAAAATGGTGTGTCATATCGCAAAAATAATGAAAATTTCGACACCCTATATGAAACCCATAAACCCCTAGAGCTCAACATGTAGGTATTTCTTTTTGTAAAAAAATAAATATGACTAAAATAAGTACAATTGTGAAACTGCCATGCTATTTTGAAGTTTTTTTTTTTGTATCATTATTTTGTCTACTCTTCTCGTCGTCAAAATCGAGGACGAGTAAATGACAAAAAAATGGCAGATATCTCGTGTTGAATTGTCAAAAATCGAGATAACTAAGGTGTCATGTTAGAGTTTGTCGAAAAAATATCAAGTTTGACAGAACGAGTCGACTATTTTGTATGGCGGCGCTGTCAGAAAACGAGAAAAGTGACAGAAATAGACGACAATTACTCACGCGAGAGTGAGTCATTGTCGCGGGCGTCAAGTTAGCCCTGCAGGTAAATTCGTCTGCCTTTCTTCAGACATGAGAACAGCGAGAAATTATTGCGGCGTGTGAAAGATGGATCTTAACGGCCGAAGACTATTTCATCGTCATCAATTCAGCCAAAACACGTTCACTGCTGGACATAGGCCAACCATCGCCACATCAGCAGGTCCTGTGCATTTGCTTCTAACGCGGAAGCAAATGCACAGGACGGCCTCACCTCCTTTGAAGACAGTTATTGTTATGACTATTTGTAAGTGTATTACATTAAAATTTTCTTTTACGAACCAGTTATTTGCTGGGATCTCACAAGATTTTTCTGCAAAGAAAAAAAAAAATTACCTATCAGTTAGTTCGCTGGGTTGACGTCAAGTCTAATGCAGCAGACAGGTTTCAGCTACCTACTAATATTTTACAAGGCTCAAAGAATTAGGTAGGTATTAAACACCCTTGATGCCGATCGTCGAAATGGACTTATCTACTGCCTGTTATGTATTACTTTGCCACACAAGTTTTGTTAGTGTCGCTCAGTCTTTACAGTCAGTGGGAGTCAAGTTCGTCCCGCCATCACTTTTCTTTTTTCTTCAAAATGTCTTAAAACATCTTTCAGGAAGGTTTTTAAGGGCAATAGTCTACAGAAAAACCAGTATGACTGTTAGAGGCATACTGGTTTTTCTGTAGTCTTGATGTAGGCCGTTCCACTAAACGGAAAAAAAATACTCTCCGGTCATTTTCTGCTTTAACCGCACCAACCCTGGTACAGTTAAACTACAAATGGTATGCGCTTCGGTAATCTTCGTATTTCCGAATTTGCAAGAACGTCGCGCCACACATTACCCCCCAGAGAGCCAAATAGGCAAGAAGATACTTCGATGCTTGTAACAGGTCTACATAATGTATATAGTTATTAGAGCTCATGATTTCCGAAGCGCATACTTTTCCTTGGAGATCTGTATATGACTTACCTCAATATTATGTCCCCTAAATCGTGGTGGGCAGTGGTCCCACAGTTCCCGTCGTTTGAGGATCACGCGGATCAGCACCGCGCTGATCGGAAGCAGAGCTATCAACACGTTCCCTAGATTCATGTTTTTGGCTGCCGGAAAACATGTACAGTTAGTCCAGGTACATACGGGCCATTTTTAACACGACGGTTTTTATCGCGCACTGGATTTTCAACTTTCGGTGTTGAGAATCCAACAGAGTGAATCCCAGCGCGTCAAAAATACACTGTTGGATTTTCAACTGTCGTCGCTAAACAGTGCATTGAAAATCCTGTGCGCGATAAAAAATCGCCAGTGGGTACGAGGGTTTGGCAATAAGATAAATAAAATCAACGCGCACGAACAAGACCTGTAGTCAAGGAAATTGGAAAATGGTCTATGAATCAATGGAGATAAGGTTAATTTATTCGAAAAGTATAGGTACCTGTCTTGACAGCAGAAATTAAATTTAAATAGCAGTATCATCACAACGGTAATGTTTTCCCTGTGATTGTCTTAGTTGTTTTAGTATATTTATTTGTTCTTAAATTTATATATAATTAGGTGTTTATATTATATTTATAGTTTGTATTAGGTATATCTTTATATTTAAATAAATATTTATTCCTCATCACCCAAAGGTTAACAACTGGTTGAAAATGCCTATGGAATTAAGTCCGCCGTACATATGTGTGCTTGAAGTATTAAATAAATTAGGTATTGTACAGACATAGGCACATACCTACATAACATCACGCCTGTATTTCCCAAAGGGTTGGGCAGAGTTGTACCTAATAGGGATGATGTGTGGGTAAAAAAAAACTATTTAGTCCGTCAGTCAGATAATAAAAAAATATTAGATACGTATTTTTTGCTTTATCATATTAATAATAAAATACTTAGATAAAATGCATTTTAAATTGGGGAGTGGGGGTTGCTACGTCACAAGCAAGTATAAAATCTACATACTCGTGACGACATGGCACATTTTAACTCAATGTATCGCCGTAATCTTTAGATTTCGTAAAAAAAGAAAAAAACGTGTCCAATATTTTTTAATAATATCCATTATGGACAAAAAAATATTGTCATCATCCCTATTGTACAAACACAATTATTATTAGGTACATTTAAGTAATATCTAATTAAATATTTGAATACGCTATCCAACAAAATTAAACATATTGTACTGGCGCGCAAGTTACTTACTTACTTATTAAAAGTTTATTTTTTGCATTAGCGGTTCACGCAAAAATGTGTTAGGATTACAATTTAGTTCAACTTTTTTTTTCTAGGCTAGCCTAAATTTTTTTGTAAATTCTCTGGGCTGTATAGACTTTTTCCATTATGAATTTCACAGCAAATCGAATATTCAAAAGTTAAATGTTCAAGAAAAGACGCTCAGCTTAGCTCGAATAGTGCCGAGCCGATCCGAACTTGACTCAGCGCGGGTAGCAGCCGAACGGAGTAAGTCGATCGGCATGAGCCGAATGAAAGCCGAATATGTGCAGGCTTCAGGCCGGTTTTATTGTTCAACAAATACTGCTGAATCTAATGTGCCGACCATGCCGAACATGTCAGAGCGTACTAGCATTTTTTTTTTTTGGTTGGGTAATCATCAAATGACTCCTCCCGCTCTGGGCGGAGCGAGAGGGAGTGTCAGACTTTTACTGACTAAAACCCACCCGTGTTCCTTCCGTTGCCTGTGTGCCGGGGCCGCGATATCCCTTTCGGACAAACCCGCAACCCCAGCAATTGGCCCTTACGGACCCCGTCAGTTGGTGCTGACATCTCTTTGAGGCGCGCGTGGAACACAACGCGCCGTCGACCTGGGCCTGGTCCTAATCGGACGGCGAGCTACCCCCCATTGCCCACCGTCCGCAAGCCCGCGCCTACGGTGGCCGGAAGTCGGCTCGCGACTCCCGACGCCCGGGGCGTCTCCTGCGGCGACTAGGGGCGCGAGGGCGCGCATCTTGCATTTCCCTCGCGCGCTCCGCCTCCTCCTTCGCGAGCATTACTGCTTCGCAGAAGGAAGTGCCGGCTTCCCATGCACTCTCGCTCCGGACCATGGCCTGAACCAGGGCCGGACGCGAGAGATCGCCGCTGCCGATCGCCTCCGTGAGGACACGGCGGTGCCCCGCCCAAGCCGGGCAGACCTCCACCGTATGCTCCACCGTGTCCTCCGGGCGATCCACACAATGGTAACACCTGGGCGTTTCCTCCCGCTTTATCCTGAACAGGAACCTCCCGAAACAACCGTGTCCGGTGAGGACTTGCGTCAGGCGGAAGGTGAGGACGCCGTGTCGCCTCTCTAGCCACTCCTCAAAGAGGGGACTTATCGCCGCAATTGTGGCGTGCCCAGCGCTGGGTTGCGACAATCGCACTCTCCATGCCGCCATGAGATCCCGCCGGAGCTCTGTCCGCTGTGCCATGATTTCTCGCGGCAGCGGAGTTACACCCCGGCGTTTCACCTCTGGACTTTTGCCTCCAGATCCCATGGCGGTAGTCCGGCAAGGAGGCTCGCCGCCTCACGGGAGACCGTGCGGTATCCTCTGACCAGCCTAATGGCCATGACCCTTTGGGACGCGTTCAATCGCTGGGCTGGTCTCAGCCTTAATGAACGCGCCCACACCGGTGCCCCGTAAAGGGCCATGGCCCGCATGATACCCGCGTAGAGCCTCCGGCAGGAGGCGTTTGGACCCCCTAGATTGGGCAGAAGCCGCTTCAAAGCAGCCCCAGCCCTCTGCAATTTGGGAGCCAAACGTCGGAAGTGCTCCACGAAGTTCCACCGGCTGTCGAGGACGAGTCCCAGGTACTTCATCGTCGACTCGACACCGATGTGAACCCCTCCCGCCGTTATCTGGGAACCCGACAGTGGCGCGTTCCGAGGACCATAGAAACACATGGCTTCGGACTTGTGCAAGGCCACCTCGAGTCCCAGTTGCCGGATCCTATCGACGATTATCGCAACCCAACGTGTCGCTAGTTCGGCCGCCGCCTCATGCGACCTCCCCTGCACCAGGACCAGCGTGTCGTCAGCGTAGTTAGCCCAGTCGTAGCCGATGTCCCACAGATGCGGCCCCAGGACCGATCCCTGCGGGACACCGCACGACATCTCTCGCCGGTTCCACTCTCCGTGGTGACCGGGGTAGATGACGGCCCTGTCCGTCAAATAGGTCTCGACCACTCGACAGAGGTAGGTCGGCATTCGGTGATACCGGAGTGCCTCCCTAATGCAACTCCAGGGCAGGGTATTGAACGCATTGGCGATGTCAAGAGACACCACCAAGACCACCCCACCCCGGGCAATAGCATCCCCCGTCGTGAGGGCTCGAACGCGCATGATGGCATCCACCGTAGAGCGCCCTTTGCGGAAACCAAACTGGCTGTCCGCCAAATCCGGCCCCACTCGCACCAGCTGCCCGACAAGGCGGTCTGCAATTACTCTTTCAAAGAGCTTGCCCACCTCGTCAAGCAGCACGATGAGCCGGTAAGCGGGCGGAGAGTCCGCCGGGCGCCCCGGCTTCTTGATGAGGACAAGTTTCCAACGAAGTGGGAACTGGCCCCTCTCCAAGCATGCGCTAAAGAGCCCTCGAAGTCGAGGCCCGAGAGCCTCTAAGGCCAGAACCCAGGCTTTATCAGGTAAGCCGTCGGGTCCTGGGGCGGTATTTTTGGCATTCAGCCAACGTACCGCCACTTTCAAATCTACCCCGGTCACCTCCGGAGATTCGTCGTCGTCCTCGTCGTCACCTGTGTGGTCCGCATCGGGCACCGCAGGAGGCGGCGCCATGGGCGGGGGAGTATGTTCCCCTCGCGAAGGGAACAGAGCGCTCACCACGTCCTCCACGAGCTGGGGCCGGAGACTCTGCGTCAGCGGGGGAGCCCATGGGCGGAGCTTATCTCGCACCCATTTATATGGGCGTCCCCACGGGTATCTGTTCAGAGTCTCCAGCGACTCCTCGCGGGCCAGTCCTCTGGCCCGCTCGATCCCCGCTTGGAGGGCGGTCTTCGCCGCTCTGTACCCGGCGTACAGCTCCGCCTCAATGGCTTCCGTATCCGGCGGGCCGATACGAAGCCTGCGGTGCCTGGCGTACAAGTGGCGCAGCAACGCACGCCGCGCGTAAAGCGGTCAGCTCACGCGACCACCGGCAACGCACGCCGCGCGTAAAGCGGTCAGCTCACGCGACCACCAGTACACCTGGCGCTGAGCACGTCTGGGCTGGACCCGGGGCATTGCCACGTCACATATTTCGGACATGGCCTCCCGGAACCACTCTGCCTCGTCGTTGATGTCGGCAGGCTTGTCCGGTGATGACACCCAGGCCTGCACGATCGAGGCTTCCAGGAGGAGCTCCCGGTCCAGCTGCTTCAGCGCCCACCGCGGACCACTCGGGGTCTGTCTGACCAACTACTACACCCCTACTACTACGGGGTACTAGCACCCCTGAGAAAGGAATTCGGCGACGAAATAAAAGCTCTCACCGTTTTAGGTTTAGGATATATTACTTCAATGATAGGTCCCTTATAAGTGCAGGGGTTTATATTAAGCGAGTCTGAAGGCGGGGGATTCCGCCGCTTGCAGCCGGCGACGCGGATCAGTACCGCAGTCAGCTGCAGCAGAACTACCAACAGCTTTACAAGCTTCATTTTGGCTGAAACAAACATATTTTGGAAAATTATTTTTGGTCCTACCCGGGATTTTAAAGGTGTTAACACACTGGCGATGATTAACGTGCTCTCTGCGTGCGTTTAGTGAGCACGCCACGTGTGCGCAATGTGTTCGCCGCGTTTGTGTACCTAGAGCGATTGAAGAGAGTGTACAAGAGAGAGCGAGACAGAGTGTACAATATTGTGAAAACGTGGAGAACACGTTGCGTAGTCGCACGTTCATAAATCGCCTCGCTGCAAATACACTGGCCAATCGTTAGTGTGATAACGCTCTACCCGGAAGCTTATGATCCTCAGCCGACATCTAGCCACTAAACCGACGAGAACAATAATGTATTTCTAGAATATAAACATTTGATTTGATTCGATTCGTAAAACTAAACGTACTTATTAAAGACCAGTTTACCTTCATACAGCAAGGTTTTAATCCGCCAGTAGAAGAAGGTTTCGGTGCAGATTTTTTCTTGCAAGCCAACACATTAAATATAAACACGATTAAATATAGGAATAATATCAGCATTATTTCTGAAAACGTAACAATTAAACAGCCGGTTAGCAGGTGGAATGATAAACCACTTCAAGCTCACTTCACATAGGTTTTCACTCTTAGATTTTACAGACTAACCCATCGGCCATCGGCATCGGCTCTTCTGGAATTTCGGGAGTCTCCTGGAATTCAGCAATGAAAATTTAAATATCCCGGCTCCGGAAATGTAGTAGTAGTAGTTAGTATAGTATTCGATGTATGGACAAAAGAAAGAAACCGTTTAAATTAAGAACATATCCAAGCAGAAACGAATCCACACATTTTTTTTTTTTTTTGTTGAACTGCCAAGAGTTTTGTAAATTTGTTAGTTGAAGACCAAATATTCCTCCCTCTATCTGGTAGAATCATGATGCTCCGAAATTTATTTATCATAACACACTTGGCATAATCTGCTTTAAACGAATATTTTAAAGGCATAATATATAATATAATTATTGTTTGGCCGAATGTTTATATTATATGTCCCGTATTTACAATGGCATACTTTTAAGATAGCAGAATTTTATTTGGAATAATTTTATCAGGTATATTGCCATTTCTATAAAATAGCATGTTTAACCTTGAATTAAAATTAAAATATTGTCTTAAAATCTCAATATGGTATGCGACAAAATTTTGTGACAGCTACGAATCGCAGCAAAACCGACTCCACGTAGTCTTGTCTGCCCTACCACTAGAGTGTAATTTAAGTCCGCGTAGGCGCCAACGGGCGAGGCGGCCTGCGAGCTGAGGTCTTAAAGCCCGCTGCCGCGGCTGAGGTGGGGAGCATTAAAACCATCTGGATGATGAGATGGTTTTAATGCTCTATTTAACGTTATATGTCCTAAGTATTGAATTATATAATGTGTATTATTCCGAATGTTCATTTATAATAAAATTGTTAGTCCTAAAACATTTGCAAAAAATTTGGTTTTAGTGACAGAAACGAATCGCTGTAAATCCGACACCACGCAGTCTTGTCTGCCCTACCCCTAGAGTGTAATTTAAAATCGCGTAGGCGCGGAGGGGCTAGGCGGCCCGCGAGTTGAGGAGCAGGTGGGCGACGATAAGCTCGCATGGGACCGCCGGAGCCCCGCAGCGCCGGAGCCGTGACAGAAACCATACCTGCTGCATGTTGCATGCTTGCTTGCATGCTGCATGCATGGTATATGTTTTGTTGCATGTTTGTGTGAACTTTCTGCGATATGATGGTTCTTCTTTTTAATTATTATGGATATGAAATTTATGCCTAAAGATGATTCTGACTTACAAAATTATGAGTTTTGAATGTATGATAAATGAGTGTATGCGAAACGATTTTCTGCGAAATGAAGATTAATGCTATCCGCTGTTATGCAAAATAATATTATGACATTAAAAGTTCTGCTATAAAGGGTAGACCCATTTTAAAGCAGCGTTCAAATAGAAAATATAAGTTCATGAGAAAATTAAATAATATTTTCGTTGAATGCGCGATTTCTAAACCGAAAAGCGGTACGTGACCTTGACTCGCCGTTGCAACGATTATACCTGTATTTAAAGATAAAATATCCTGAAATGTTTTCAGAAACTTTGTACCAAAAAATACACGTGATTTTGGATAGGTTAGACTAAAACCACACCAATTATCACCAGGGGGGAGGGAAAGGTTAAAAAAATGCTAAAAAATCACGTGATTAATAATAATAATAATAATAAGGCAACACTGATACGTCAACAATGTCAAGTTTTTTCTTATCACATAATTTACATATTTAAATAATTCCGTACATCGTAAAAATACCAAAAGCGCCAAATAGAATAAACAAGAAATAAATATCTTGAATAAACAAGAAATTATACAATAAACATAACTAAAATGAAAAAACGAAAGAAATATAGAAACATCAAAATGACGCTGTCAAACTCGGACTCCCTAAAAACAAATTATGTAAGATTTGAAAACTAAATAAGTATGTTGACGAGATCAGCAGCTCGCCGTGCACGCCTTCTACCCCCGGACTCGCCGCTCAGCTCCGCCTCGCCGCCGCCGGTACCCAGCCCCATCGTGAGCGCTGTGTCGACACCGGCCGTGGTAGTTGCGTCGAGCTCGAGCGACGAGTATTTCTCCCCTCCGACGTCGCCAACACCTATACGTCGGCAAGGGAGAGGCCGGCCACCGAGAAGCTTGGGACTTAGGGGCCAACCGGCCCCGAGCCGGGTCCCCGCTGCCGGTGGTTGTGTGCAGCGCATGAGATGGACTCAGTCTATGAACGAGAACGTCATGCGCGCATATTACGGGTCTACAGAGGGAGGAACTAACCTCACTGCGTACCGTGTTAGGATGCTGTCTCTGTTTCAGGAACTAGAGCCAACCGTCAACGTCTCGGCCCAACGACTGTCGGATCAGGTGCGTGTCATCCAACGCAATCATAGGTTGGACGATGCCGCACTTGATAGGCTGCGCTCAGAGGTACTGAGCAACCATATCGTATCAACTCCAGCACAAACCGCGGCACAAACGTCAAATACTGATGCAATCCCGCCGCGGTTCAATCATGGTGTTGCAGAGGAGGATGATAGGGTTGACACAGTAAGTAGCCAGTGCAACGTCCGACTGAGGAGCGCACTGGAGGATGCGTTTCGCGAGTATAGGCACACTCCGACCGAACTTAGACCCCGACTTCCACGCTTACCCATGCACAAAAAAAATAGGGCGCTGGTGTGTGCCTTGGACTCGCAGCTTAAGAATTTCTTCGAGAACAGCGAGGATCTCATTGATACACACTCGATCCTGTATTGTGCGGCTGTTGCGGCATGTCGTTTAGCTAACGTCAAGTTCCCAAACTGTGACGGAGCTACTCGACCAAAACCAGCCGTACCAGCCTGGCAGTGCAGGATCGAGCGACGTATTGATGGGACCAGGGTACTCATCGGCAAACTATACTGCTTCAGGGAGGGCAATACACGACCACGAGTGATGCGCTTTGTAAGGCAGGCATTCTCGGGGACTGGAATCAGTCCTCAAGAATACATGTCCCGTGTTACAGAGCGCATCGACTTCCTGAAGCAGAAAGTTTGTGCATGGGCGAGCCGAATTCGGCGGTATAAGCGGCGGGTTGACCGATACACGCAAAATCGCATGTTCCAGAGCGATGAGAGGTGGGTATATAGAGCTTGGGAGCGGCCTGAACAAAATGTGACAGACGTGTGCCGCCCAGATGATGCCGCCACGAGTGCATTCTGGCGCAGCATATGGTCGGTACCCGTCTGTCACGCTGAGGCTGGCTGGATGCAGGATGTCGAGCGAGTGTGTGAAACTATACCAGAAATGGATAAGGTGGAAATCACGCCATTAGATATAGCCAGTGCAGCCCGTCCGTTACCGAACTGGAAATCACCGGGACCGGACGGACTGCACAACTTTTGGCTAAAATGGCTAATTAGTTCACACACTTGCCTGGCATCTCAATTCCAGTCATCCTTAGAGACTGGGTCGCTACCACAGTTCCTTACAACAGGCGTTACCCACCTGCTCCATAAGTCAGGTAGTCCCGCGGAACCCAAGAATTATAGACCGATCACATGTTTGTCGACGGTTTATAAACTTCTTACATCCATTTTGAGAGCGAAAATTAACACACACATTGACAATAACTCGGTTATGTCTGCCTCTCAAAATGGATGTAGGAATGGGTCCCGCGGAACTAAGGAGCTACTCCTCATTGACATGGCCATAAGCCAACAGGTTCGCCGATCCCGCAAGGATCTGTCGATATGCTGGATAGACTATAAGAAGGCCTACGACTCGGTGCCACATACATGGCTCATGAGGGTGCTGGAGTTGTACAAGATAGATGCAACTCTGCGCACCTTCCTGATGTCGTGTATGGGGCAATGGAGGACGGTCCTTCGCTACCCAGGATGTCAACAGATCCAGGGGAATGATGAGCCTGTATGGATTAAACGGGGAATATTTCAGGGCGACAGTTTGAGTCCACTTTGGTTCTGCTTAGCCCTGAATCCTCTAAGCACACTGCTGGAGGATTCAGGTCTGGGCTATCGGTTGAGGAGAGGTGGTCAGGTCATATCTCACCTCCTCTACATGGATGACTTGAAACTCTTTGCCCCCAACAAATCGCGACTGATGGAGCTACTGAAGGTAACTGAAACATTCAGTAGCGCCATCAGGATGGAATTTGGTGTGGACAAATGTGCAGTCATGCATGTAAAGCTAGGGGAGATTATGGAATCCGAGGGAACTCAACTCTCGGACTCCATACACCTTAGATCCCTCTCCTCAGCCGAAAGCTATAAGTACTTGGGTATGTCGGAAGCGTTAGGCATCAACGTTGCTGACATGAAGCAATCGTTGAAGGAGCGCTTCTTTGGTCGCCTGAAGAAGGTTTTAATTAGCCTTCTTTCGGGCGGAAACAAGGTGCGCGCCTACAACGGTTGGGTCATGCCGGTTTTGATGTACTCTTTCGGCATACTCAAATGGACTCAGACCGAACTCGACGCCCTGGACAGAAGGGTCCGTACACTCCTAACCGCAAACCGGATGCATCACCCACGTTCATCGGTGATGAGACTGTACATCCCACGGAAGTGCGGGGGTCGAGGCTTTTTAAACGCTAAGACCCTCCACAACCGCGAGGTGTGCAGCCTCAGGGATTATTTTTGTAAAGCCGAAGTGGGTATGCACCGGGATGTGGTCGCAGTGGACAAGGGACTCACCCCGCTCTCCATGGCTAAAGAGAACTGGCGCAAACCTGTAATACTTACTACAGATGACCGCAAGGAGGTATGGCAGAGCAAGGAGCTTCACGGGCGCTACTATCGGGCTCTTCATGAGCCTGGTGTAGATTTCTTAGCGTCCGTATCCTGGCTACGTTTCGGTGACCTTTTCGGGGAAACTGAAGGTTTTGTCTGTGCAATTATGGATGAAGTTATCTTGACGAATAACTACCGGAGACATATTATGAAGGACGGGACGGTTGACGTGTGTCGGGCATGCCATCGTCCGGGTGAGTCCATCAGACATATTATCTCTGGTTGTTCGCGTCTGGCTAACGGCGAGTACTTACACAGGCATAACCAAGTGGCCAGGATTATTCACCAGCAACTTGCTTTGAAATATAAACTTGTTGACTCTGAGGTACCGTATTACAAGTATGTGCCCGACCCAGTTCTCGAAAATGACCATATCACGTTGTACTGGGATCGGTCTATCATTACTGACAGGACTATTGTTGCCAATAAGCCTGATATAGTGGTGATAGACCGATTAGCGCGCCGCGCAATGATAGTCGATGTTACCATCCCACATGACGGGAACCTCGTGAAAGCTGAGAAAGAGAAACAAATAAAATATCTCGACTTAGCACACGAGGTTGTTGACATGTGGAATGTGAGCTCGGCTATCATTGTACCGATTGTCGTAACGGCCAATGGCCTGATGGCCGAAAGCCTCGACCAACATCTTTCGAGGCTCTCGTTAGGCGGTTGGATCAAGCGCCTGATTCAGAAGGCAGTACTCCTCGATACGGCTCGCATTGTGAGGAGGTTCCTGTCTCTGCAGCCCTAACCACCGGTAGCTTGGACCTTGCTCCCGACACCGGCGGAATACTATTTTTTATATTTTTAAATGTTTTTTATATAGTTTTTAAGAAATATTTAAAAATGTATTTTATATGTTAAAATGTTAATAAAGATAATAATAATAATAATAAATAATAAATAATAATAATAAAAGCCGCGCAATGATAGTCGATGTTACCATCCCACATGACGGGAAACTCGTGAAAGCTGAGAAAGAGAAACAAATTAAATATCTCGACTTAGCACACGAGGTTGTCGACATGTGGAATGTGACCTCGGCTATCATTGTGCCGATTGTCGTAACGGCCAATGGCCTGATTGCCGAAAGCCTCGACCAACATCTCTCGAGGCTGTCGTTAGGCGGTTGGATCAAGGGCCTGATTCAGAAGGCAGTACTACTCGATACGGCTCGCATTGTGAGGAGGTTCCTGTCTCTGCAGCCCTAACCACCGGTAGCTTGGACCCTGCTCCCGACACCGGCGGACATCTATTTTTTATATTTTTAAATGTTTTTTTTTTTATATAGTTTTTTAAGAAATATTTAAAAATGTAAATAAATAAGAAGACAAAACGAATAAACGAAATAATAATAAAGTTTATTATTCAAAAAGTAACAATACAATGTGACATATTCGGTGAGCCACAAACTAAGCGTCGCTTGTATCTTGTGGCTCTCAGATTAAGAGCGTTTATTCTGAAGGTGGGCAACGTCGCAAATAGATGCCAAATATTTCACTATTTTGATTAATTTGGCAATATTAGGTACTGTGTGGAAATAAAAAATGTGGCTAACTAGCGAACTAGAATATTGATTATGAAATGCAATAATTAATATCGTAACACCGAATGTTTAGTTTTAGATGTAAAAAAACTTTTTGGAAACTTTCCAAATGCTTTTTTTTACACCGAAAATGGGTACATCATCAAATTCAATGTTATAATTGCAATTCGTTATTATTATTCTAGTTCGCTAGTTAGCCACATTTCTTATTTCTATTCAGTAATATTGCTAATCAAAACAGGTAAATATTTGACAGTTATTTGTGATGTTGCCAACTTTTAGGATAAACCCTCTTAATGGTCGACCCCTTACGACTGTGGCGTGGGGCAAAACAATGAATGTCAATAAAACATGATTTTGTGTAATCAATATTTGAATGTTTCGAAGTTAGAACTTTTGCACCTGTACAGGGTTTTGAAATATTAAAGTTATGAAGGACTGTGATTGTTTTTACGTTTTTCACTTAAATGCTACATAAAAATACGCGCGAAAACCGAAGTGTTGCCATACTTAAGAATGCGGCGACGGATGAATTGTCCATACAAACGTAATACCAAAATCATTTGCAATTTGAGCATATTTTCACCATATTATGTGGATATTCGGATTAAGACAGTATTTATCTAGTCCTGTACGTCTTTTTTTTCCATAAAACTTACCTGAAATGAAATTAAAGCAAATTGAATTTCATACATTTTTACAGCGTAAATTACATGTTTTCATATTGTTTTTTCTGTATTATTTACAACAATATTTGTAATATTGTTTCCGCAGCAGCATAGCTTATATTATCAAGTTACAAATTATCGAAAAAAAATGGCAAAACATTTAATTTTAATTAATCATTTTTGGTATTACGGAACACATCCAATTTATCATACATTTTCGATAGCTAGTAGTGCTATCGCGTCAAGAAATATTATTGTCAATGTGTGCGTGGTCGCACAGTATCTATCCGCTCACCCACACACGCGTGTCTGACCTCGCCTTGTCAAACAGAGATAGCAATATTCCAAACGAATTTTGAACACATCTCGATTTGCAGTTGCCAGCTATGTTCGGAACGGCCCCTTAACTTCCCTATTTTGCCCCTGCACCCTTTAAATGTTAGAAGTTTTCGCGCGTATTATGTCGCCGCGGTGCGACTTGCACCTAGGAGAGCGGCGCGGAAACACTCGAGTGCGGCCGGCGGAGAGCCTCGACTAGAGAGCCGTGTGACCGGCGAGAACGACTTTTGATGAAAACATCCTAAATAGGTTCGACTCGGTCGCAGTCGCCGCCGCCAATGGTGGGTCGTGGCATAGCGACGCAGGATGCCCTGCGCCGCAAGACGCACCTCGCGACTGCTGTTCTGTTCTATACACTTCTGCCTACCGCTTCGGTGAATACTGGCGTGATGTTGTGTTTATGTTTACGAAGTTTATTACTTAAACTAGCGACACGCCTCTGCATCGTACGGTCTCGATATCTCTCGACAAGAAGAAATTTTTATCGAGACTATTACCTACATAAAAAAATAAAAAATAAATGGTGAAAACGGCATCAAGTTTAGCAAAACAACGTGGTCACACAGACAGAGACGAAAACCGACTTCAATTTATAGTACCTTTGTATAAAAAACTTATGGAGGATTACATACCTACTCAAAATACGTTATTGGATAAAGTAGATACTAGTACAGTCAATCTGCCTAGCCTGTTCCTAACTATGTTGGGGTCGGCTTCCAGTCTAACTGGATGCAGCTGAATACCGTATTTTACATGGACCTCCACAACCCTGTAACTGGGTAATGCGATACCCCCTTGGTAAGACTGCTTGTCCAACTTTCGGGCTTCTGACGCGGGACCAACGGCTTAACGTGCTTTATGAGGCACGGAGTAGTCTCGGTATGTTAAGATGGTCACCATCCACAGACCAACCCCGGCAAGCGTAGCTTAACCTGATGGATCGAACCGTGTGGCTGTTATTAATTAGACACCAGCTCCTCCTTAACTAGTAGAGTTAGTAGTATAGTATACGCCCTATAGTCACAGTATAAATAGTAACAGTATTATATTCTAAAGTACATACATCTTTTATGGGGTACTGTGTTAAATGTTACAATAAAATACCTTGTGATATATTACAATTAAATGAAAGAAAATTTAAAACTCATATTAAAAGTACACTCTGTAAACAAGCATATTACAAATTAGAGGATTATATCCAAGATAAGAATGCTTGGAAACATGCTGGTCCTGCTCCATAGGACAATTTAGATTCTAGACAAAATTAAACTGGTTGCTTATTTAATTATATAGTTTGTTATTTTTTATAACTCTGATTTTACATTCTGTGATTTCTTGAACTCACACACTGACTTATTAGTATTACTTATTAGTATTACTTGTTAAAATGTTAGGAATATCGTATAATTTTGCAATGTTTGTAAATATGTGAGCACCATGTAATCTATCTATCATAATTAATTTATCTGCAATTGCTTTATTTTTTTTTTATAAAAAAATAAAAAAAAATAAAGCAATTGCAGATAAATTTTTACCTGTCGTGGTATAGTAATCTTATTCTAGATGCATCGTCTTCACATATAATTATATAATTAATGTATACAAAATATTGTAAAAACATTTTAAAAGAGTAACGGTGGAGTTTCTTGCCCATTCTTCTCCATACGAAAACTACCTTTTGGAAGGGGCGACTAGAATCAATTCTATTTTTTTGTAAATTTGACGTTCATAAGTGCCTTTTATGTGTCTAATTGAAATAAATTCTTTGACTTTGACTTTCGACTTATTTTCATAGAAAACGGCCGAAACAACGCGCTTCCAAATCTCTTAAGTAACAGGATTGCGCGGCTTACGTACAGACCCGGAAGGTTTATCTACCAAGCGGCGGTAGGTAATTATTTCAAGATCGCTGCCGAGATATAATACTGTTACTTTATTATACTGTGCAATAGTTCATTAGTAGGTAAATTGGCAAAACTCGTTAGTCGTAATCTTATGGTAAAAGCACATAAAATGGGTCACTTAGAAGTTATTTGGAATCTCAAACTAAGCACTTGAGTAGGTGGTAACTGTCATAAAAAAGAACCAGATAAAGAAGATCCAAATTTTTATGATTTCTTACCTTCGGAATGGTCACCCGGAGTCTAGTGGGTTTGTAACCTAGATTAGATGTAGGATTATAGCTGATTGGAGGTGGTTTGGGGCATTTCCGTCTTTTGCAACCCTGGGTCACTTCAAACATCGTCAATGCGATATGCAGGAAAATTAGCAGGACATCGTTAAGCAGCATATTAATTTGTTTCTGGGAGTTCTGCCGTGTTTTTACTATCTGGGCCCGAAATTTGCTGTCACCTGGTGGATAATATGGAATTTTGGAATTGGTTTATTTTTATAATTTACAATGTACCTACTAATGTGGCAAGATATCGAAACATCCCGATGTCTGTTTTAGCTAAATTAAAAATATTCATGTACTAGCTTTCGCCCGCGGCTTCGCCCACGTGGATCTCCGAAGTTATCCCCCGGGAACCTACTACCGGGATAAAAAGTATCCTATGTGTTAATCCTGGTTATAAACTATCTGTGTGCCAAATTTTATCTAAATCCATTCAGCCGTTTTTGCGTGATTGAGTAACAAACATACAAACTTTCACATTTATATTATACTAGCTGCGCCCCGCGGTTTCACCCGCATAAGTCTCGATCCCGTTAAAATATCGGGATAAAAAGCATCCTATGTGTTAATCCAGGTTATAAACTATCTGTGTGTCAAATTTCATCCAAATCCGTTCAGTAGTTTTTGCGTGAAAGAGTAACAAACATCCACACATACATACATACAAACTTTCGCGTTTATAATATAAGTAGGATTAGTAGGATTTTAAACAAACCTTCCGGAATAAATACTCTAAATGATGTTGAAAACTGCATGGAAATCCAAAGATCTAAGCGGTCACACAGACAAGTGGCATCTCAATGTCTGCTATAGTTTTAGAGTAATATCATAAGGTTCACATTTCAATAAGTTACAAAAATATTCAAACCTAAAATTATCAGGTTGTCTTCTTCTCCTGTTTGCACCTCGGGTTGCTCGCGGTACAGTCGATGTATTCGTGTTTCACGCAGCCGAGACACGTCTCGAGGTATGACAGCAGAAGAGTCACTATCAGTACCACCACCTCTTGGAAGAAGGCTTTATCCATCGCGGTGCGATGACCTATCACATCGCCAATGGATCTGCAAAGGGTAATAAAAATAAAAATAAAATAAAAATGATTCAAGTATAAAGTAAAATATAGTAATATATTAATATAGTACTCGTAGTTATGATTTAGATTAATTACAATCGAGGAAAATTTTATTCTAACTATAATGTAGACCTGCCTGATCTAGGTTTATGAAAAGCCTGGCTTCAGGCCAATGCACATGAATCCATACTAATATTATAATCGCGAAAGTAACTGTCTGTCTGTCTGTTACCATTTCACGCCTTATCGGCTGAACGAATGTCGATGAAATTTGGCACTAATAGACCTGCAGTCTAATTACGCAACACATTTTATTTCTGTTTACAATTCTGAATCGAAAGCAAGTCCAGTTTTAAACGCCTGCCATAATTCGAATTACGCTACACATTTTATATCAGTCGACCGTAATTGGATAGGGATGTTCTAATCAATTGGCTATAATTTATTTGGATAATGTGTTTTGTTACACCATGTAGGAATGATTAATTTCCAAATTATTGTGCTATATTTTTTATTTTTTTTATTACAACTGATGCTCTACTAGTGCTTATAAATGAAAATGTACAATGATTGCCGAAAAATTAAAAACCAATTTTTAAAACAGTTTCTACCAAAAACTACCATAATTGAAATACGTAACAAAACGTTTTTCTTTTCACGTTTTTGTTATCTGTGGCCAATGACAAAATCGTAGAAAAGCAGTGTTGTCAACTTAGTGGGATTTCCACTAAACCTGGGGATTTGGACACCCCTACTGGCGGAGAAATTTTGCTTTCAGTGGCCGGTGGTTTTGTCTAATGGTTAGTTTAATTCAATTTGTAGAAAACAATACAATCAAACTAAAACTTTGACTCGAGAAAATATTTAAATAACACGATAATGGCATATTTTATTGTTTGTTTAAAACCTGTGTCAGTGATTTTTCGATTAATTTCTTTCAAATGCTTCGGCATTTGAAAGAAATTAATCGAAAAATCACTAGATATTTTTGTGCTATTCTTATTTAAAAAAAAAAACACCTGTATTAATGCTAGGTACTACGATTAAAATTTGTGCGTTGTACCTACTTATTTCTTTAATTTTTTTGGCTCGTTAAAATAAACTTTAACGTAAGAAATTTTGCACGATTAGAAGGTAGAAAATAGGTATTAAATATTTGTCCTTCAAAGATCGAAAAAAAAAGCCCATTTACCTGTTGCACTAAATAATTGAATCGTCAATTTGGAGGGACCAACTTATATCATCGATATCTTTAAAACGATGTATGTTTCGGGCAGCCAAAATCAATAATATTAAGGTAGAATTAAGGTATTATAACACTGAGTAGGTAGAACATTCCAGGGAGTAATCTATCAGTTTGGTCCCTCCATCTTGATATCATGATGGAGGGACCAAGCATTTTGTTAAATTATTATGTATATGATGAGGTAGCTAAAATTATAGCAAAGGTAGGAAATAGTAGATTAATGGTATTATTTTTTTACATATATATGACAGACATTGGAGATTTGGTCCCTTCATTTTGACGCTCACTATGCTAAGCAGTTTTGGAACATTTTTCTTGTGGCTTGTGGAAGTCGGAAAAACTTTGGAAAATTCTCTCGTTCAAAACACTGAAGACACTGCGTGCTCTGTTTTCGTTTTCTAATGGCTGCACTAAGACTTACTTAGGCTGTTTTGCTCAATAGCGAAAAGTAACTAAGTCGATATTATCACTACAAGTAAGTAAGCCAATATAAATAGGAATAACGTGTGTAAGAGAGTACCTTTGTATCTCATTACATTATTGTAGCTGTAGGTACATTATTGGTCAATCTACCTATGGACAATCATTCCTTTGTTGTGTAGACACAAGCATCTAACTATTTATTGTGGTTAAATATAGTTACTATGTCTGTCAACCTCAAAGTCTAACTGAAATTGTTAATTGATATTTATGTAAACAATTACAACTAGCCAAATAATAACTAACTACACTAGCCAAATAACTACAAAGCATATTTATAATATTTTCACAGACCGTGCTAGAGCTGAAAATACAAGAAGGGAACGCTACCCAACATCAATCTTGTTGTTCAAACATGGATGGAATATCCAATCTTCTGTAGAAAAAGGTAAGCTTTTTGACACATAGTTAAGAATAAAGCGTAGCAAGTCACATAATTATAAAACTTTGAATATATTTCCTTGGCTGAACATACATAGACACAACCTATATTTTGTGTATACCTAACTAATGTTTAATATTATAAAATATCTGGAGACTGAAATATCAGCCCTAAATAAAGATGAAATTATACAACCAGCACCAATGACTAGGCTGATGGGTTTTGTCCAGCCATGGGCTAATGAAAACGTAGTTGATATGCCTACTTTACTTTGCCACATAATTTTTAAGTACTTTATTTGAGCATAAAATAATAAGATTTTGTTTTTAAACTATAGTTCCTGGGGCGTTTCACCTATGAAGACATGAATGCAGCATGAAGGATGTCGCCCATGCTCTGCTACTTTAGTTTTCAAGCTTCTCAAGAACTAAAGTAAAAACTGAAGATTGTTAATGAAAGATAATCTTTTTTTTTTTACTGTTCAGTCTTGTACGACAGCTTGTATATAAATATGTGTTACTATTTTGTTAATTGATAACAGTGTAAACTTTAATAGTGTTTTTATTTTGAACCTGTACTTGTTATTTTTATTTGTACCTATAAAGGTGCAAATAAAAATAACTTATAATTAAATATTTAGGAATTGAATACTATGCCTTTTATAAACACAGCCAATTGATTATTATATTGATACTATTTAGAGGTACCTATTTACCTAAATTAACTTTCATTTATTAGGTAACAGTAAATAGAGAGAAATAAATTATGGTACACAAAAACGACTTTTATTATATCTTCACATTATTATGAAATATTTGGACACTACTGTAAGGATTAGATGAATTTGGGATCTAATGTCCTGTGGCAGTCATCATGGAATAAGTATAGTATAGTGTAGTAGTAGTTGTGTGCTTGCTAATTCTTGCTGTAAGCGCTCATGAGAGTTAAATTTTTTCCTGAATAATGTAGATGAGCCTGACACCTGAAATATAAAAAATTTAAATAAATCCTCAATATATTGATATTCCATTTACCATTACATCCATCCACAAAGTCTAATAGGCCTCTCCCTTAAACACTTATATGCACAATCTATCTACTTTATACATAGAACAGCAATATTCTGCTTTAAACAACAATTAGGTGCCTACAATTGACTTTATTTAAATGTATGGTAAGTTTACGTTTGATGGTGCATTTCGTATTTACCAACAAACAATAAGATTGTGTGTAAAATTGTTGCTATGCTAAACACACAATCAATGTTCCACACTAAGAAAGAAAATAATATTGATATTAAGTAGGTACCTTATACAGACAATGATGTGGAAATAGATCTATTTATGGTGTGGTGAGTATGTTCACCGATGTCCATACAGAATCCATTGACATAAAATGCTTCAAACTATATTATAATATTTGTTCTTCCTGTAATAAATTTGCTTTTCCAATGAAGCTTGTGGCTTATGATAAGTTTGATACGGTACGAGGTACGAATTTGTCTTTCCTTTAAAATGCCACCAAAATACCTCGTTTCTGAAATATCATAATATATATCTTTAGTTTAGGTTGTAAGCACTTGTAACAGAAGAAAACTTTCACAATTATTATTAAAAATCGACCTCGCTGTTTCGGTATTTTTCAGACCCTAATACTGATCTATCATTGAGGTTTTACACAAAAACACATTCACAATTTATGAAGACGACGTTCACTTACATAATTTTGTAATAAGTAAGGAGATTATACGAGTAAATCCCAAAAATATTGCAAAGAAAATCGAATGCGACCAGTAGGGTGCCTTCTCTTTAGATTGATAGCTCAAAGCAATTACTCGTTGATTTGAAACAAATTTTCAACTGTCAAAATGATTACGTAATTCGACTAATAGCCTTTTTAAACGATTATCGTTCACTCTTTAGCGTCTGAAACAGAGTGCAGTTGACAACACAGATTTTAGAGTTACGTAATTCGAAAATTATAAATTGAATGCAATTGTATTCAAAACGAAACAAATTTGACTCAATTGTAAATCGAAAATGTGTTGCGTAATTAGATAGCTGGGTTTGGATAAAGGAAAATATTATCCCGGTACGATCCCGTGAGTTAATTTCCGATCTTCACGCAGGCGAAACCACAGGCAAAATTTAGTAATATATGGAGTTGAAATAGCCGGCGGCAATCAACTCTACACAATATGGCTGCTGCGCAATATATAGATCGCTGTGTGGCGTTCTACACCCAACCTCAGGAACTCAGTCCCAAAAAAAACATCCCGCTTAAAACAAGGCACAAGTTGGCAGAGAAGTGGTAGCTACGATGGCAATGATAAACAAGCAGAGCTCAAATAGATAGAACAAAATACAAAAAAGCTTCCAGAGAGCTAAAAGAACACAAAAAGGAAAATTAAAACATAATTTTTCAACAAAGCTCCAAACTCACCATAAAATAGCCAACTACTCCCTATGAAAAAAAAGTGAAATAGAGTTAGCAGATTTGCAGGAACATAATACTCCCTCGAGAAAAAGGATTCTGTTCTGCTATATTCATAGACATCCAGTAAGCATTCGACAAATTCTGGCATATTTATGGGACTTCTATACAAGCTTACAACTCTGCTCCCAAACTCATTTTACATGATTCTAAAATCAAGCCTGTAACAAAATTGGTTTCAAGTGAAATATGAAGAAAAATTCTCAAAGTTTCATTATATTAAAGCCTCAGTACCACAGGGAGCAGTGCTAGGCCCTGTACTTTACTCCATATATACGATAGACCTGCCTGAGACTGCTGATGTAATTACAACAACCTATGGAGATGATTCTCCGCAAGCGATACCGACACGTACAGGCATCCACTAAACTGCAGGCACAATTGGATAAGATCGACGTGTGGCTTAAAAAATGGAGAATCAAGCCCAGCGTAACAAAGTCCACGCACGTCACATTCTCACTCAGAAAGCAGGAGAAAGGAGGTCACTCAGAGAGGAGATCTGTTTGCATGGAACGAGGAACCCTGTCAACCAGCACCACGGTGAAATACCTAGGCTTGCACCTATATAGACGATTGACATCCATGGGCAAAAACCACATCCAAGCCAAGAGAACAGAATAAAATATACCATTTAAGAACTTCTCATGGCTATTAGGCCGAAAATCACAACTCTCACCCAGCAATAAATTGCTTGTCTACAAGGGCATCATAAAACCAATTTGGACCTATAGAGTAGAGCCTAAGCCTATAGGAGGAGGAGAAGAGGATCTGCTAGCAATTGTAACCTAGAGATAATTCAGTGAGTCCAACACATTGCAATAAGAACGGTCTCCAGTGAACATTGGTTTGTAAGAAACTCTGAAATACACGAATAGGTATATGGAAATGCCGAGAAAAGTATAAATAAAAGACTAAACAACCACAGCAACACATTGGCTAAAGATCAACTTTAAAACGAATCGCACATAAACCGCCTTAAAAGATGGCACATATTGGAACTTGAAAAGGATCTGAAGTGTTTTTCTGAAGATTAACCGAGAACAATTTGTAGAAATTGAACATTGGGATCGTGACACTGGAGAATTCAGCATAATACGATCAAATAAACTTTTCATTAAAAATTCCATTCCGCAAGGTAGTGTTATCGGGTGTTTGCTATTCTTAATTTATATCAACGACCTCCCTAAAATTATGACAGAGTCGTGCGTACTGTTTGCCGATGATATTTCATTAATAACTTCCTGTAATGACTCTCAACACCTACATGAAAATTTAAATAATATAATGTTTAATATACAAAATTGGATGAAAGACCACAATTTAGAAATCAACTTCTCAAAAACAAAAATTATGCAATTCAGGCCTTACCAAAAAAAATCCTTGACTATAAATTTTACGTTTGACGGTATCAAATTGGAATGCGTAGATACTTTTACTTTGTTAGGTCTAGACTTAGATATCCACATGACCTGGAAAGCGCACATACAGAAAATTAAATCTAAACTATCTAGTTTTATCTACGCATTACGTGAGCTCAAAAAAACTACAGATTTCAAAACTCCCTATCCACATACTATGCATATGCATACGCATGGCTTAAATACGGGATTATTTTTTGGGGAAATAGTGTAGATAGCAATGACTTGTTTATCCTACAGAAAAAGTGTATCAGGATAATGGTTTATATTGACAATGACGTAAGTTGTAGACCGCATTTTAGGAAACTAGACATACTAACTTTGACATCTATTTATATTCTAGAATTATGTAAATTCGTTAGACAATATCCACACTTCTACCTTAAAATTGCAGACCAACCTCGCCGAGATGCACCACGTTCACGGTTTGAAAATATGCTAGTAATACCGCAATCTAAGCTAAAATTACACAGCACGAGCCCCCACGTAACATCAATTAAAAAATATATAATAAAATACCAAACGACATTAAAATGGAACAAAATGAAAATATATTTATTAAACGGCTCAGAAAATTACTGGTGGAGAAATGCTACTATTCACTTAATTAATTTTTTTAATGATGACATTTAAATGGAATGACCTCCACCATTAATTCAGTTTTAGACATTTATTTTTATTTGACTTTTATTGATTCTTTAATACTATTATATTAATCTGTGAGATATATATATATTTTTTTTAATGAATTGTTTATTTTTTTATTACATTTTTATTTGACTTTTTGATTTGACTGTTTATATTACCTAATTTAATCTGTGACATTAATTTTAATCTAATGAATTAATCGTTGAATAATTTAATTTGAGTGATTTTATTTGAAATTAATTAATTCTTTTTCATGACTTCTAGAGCTAGTGAGAATTTGCAAAGACGTATATCACGTATTTAAATGAGATAATAAAATTGTATTATATTTTTTGAAGGATAATGTTACTACTCATATTTTTATGAAATTGTTGTGCCCGACTAATTATTAAGACCTTGTAAACACATGTGTTATGCAATAAAGATTTGAATTTGAATTGTGTTCCCACATGTAGATGATGCTATTCACAGGAATGCCAACAAAAAAAAACTCCACCTCCGCGACCACATGTAATTATGGCTAAACAGTCAATTGTAGATAAAAAGGAGAAAAAAGAAAATGGCTGCTGGTATTTTAAGTTTTTACCCGACAGCTAAGACAGGGTTACGTTTGTATACAATGTCGCCCGTATTTTTCTGAATATTCATGACAAATTATCGAATTTAAAAGGGGGGGTCTATCTTTAAGTTTATTTTCGATAATTTGTCATGAATATTCAGCAAAATACGAGCGGGCCCATGCCCATGGGCGACATTGTATATACCTATGTATCTTTTTAAATTGCCATAAGGTTTCTAAAAACACGAATGAATAGAATGTCACACCACTGTTAAACCCGCGATGGTTTGTGTGGTGTGTTTAACCAAATGTCTGTTTTTTTGTTTTTGTTTAGATTAATAAAAAAAATGTATATCTATACATATAAAATGCTTTGTCCCGAATGACTGACTGACGGATCAACGCACAGCCTAAACCGCTGATTGTAGAGACCTGAAACTTGGAGGGTGTGTTCTTGGTATGACGTAGGCATCCGATAAGAAAGGATTTTTCGAAATTCTACCCTTAAGGGGGTGAAAAAGGTGGGCAAAGTTTGTAAGGTACAACGTGATTCCTTGGTCCAATCTACTTCAAATTTTGCATAAACATTCTTTAACAGAATTAATGGAAGACCTGTTTCGTATTTTATTGAAATTCATCCCCTAACGGGGTTAAATAGGGGTAGAAAGTTATTTTGGGAGTGATTTGCTTCGAAGTTGATATCAATACTCCTTAGTGCTTTTGATTTAAATTACTTTTTATTTTGACACATGTTTGAAAAGTCAATCCGATTTTATTAAAAAAAGGTTGAACTCACATAAAGGCTTGGTGCTTGCAATGCAAATACTCTTTAAAATTGGAATGTCTCGAAAGTCACCGTACTATATATTAGTACCGCATTTGAAGGTTTCTAAGCTTTACAAAGGTCTGTATTTATTCCTAGGATTCCCCTAACACCATCAAATTACCCCTTCGAATTCAAGAGAGTGCAGTTTCCCATAGTATGCTTCGCAATGACTATAAACAAAGCTCAAGGTCAAACTCTTAAGGTAGCGGGAGTAGACTTGAGGGAAAGCTGCTTCTCCCACGTATGTGGCATGCTCCAGAGTAAGCGCACAGAGTAGCTTGGTGATTCTAGCACCCGAAAGAAAAACAAAAAATATTGTTTACAAAGAAATACTGCGGAAGGTGTAATATTTCGATTTCGTTGTAAAAAGATAATACGCCCTTGTCAAAAAAAAAAAAACAAAAAAAAAAATATATTTTTTTCAGGTTTATTTATCCTTTATATCCCTACACTAAATTAAAGATTGTTATATTATATAATTATTCAAACATTTTAACATAATAATTTATATGTATATACAAAACTAATAATGTAAAAAACCAATAAAAAATCCTATTAGAACCATTTTCGACTTCTACGCGGACGACGTCGCGGGCAAAAGCTAGTATACATATATAAGAGGGAGTCTGAAAGAAGAAAAAGGCAACGGTAACTAAAGTTTTGTGGAAATCGGTTGTCATGGGCATGCCATGAGGAGGAATGACAAAAATGTCGTGGGGAAAGTTTTGAGTATGAATATGCACGGCTATAAGTATGAATATGCACGGCTATAAGAGTAGGGGAAGACGAAAGTAACGATGGATGGACTGTGAGAAAAATGATGTGGCTAGAAAAGGGAGAGAAGTAAGGACAAGACAATTGCGTCGACCACAAATAAATTGGCATTAGGGACAGAATAGAAGAAGAAATAGTACACGAGTGTGCTGTATTGGTCATTACCCAAAAGGCGGCATTGGCGCGCGAGCCATAGGCGAGCGCGATAATTTAGCCGAGTGGGTAATGATCAATGCACACGCGTTTCATACGACGTTTTTCAACAAACTTGCGAGGAAAAAAACAGACTTGTTGTAAGAACTTATGCTGGAATAACGTAACTAAACTATAGAGATGATCATTTAGATTTATAAAGTTCAACTGACCTTTGTTGCCAGGTACTGTCTTTCGGAGATTCTTTTAACCCTTTGAACGCCAACGACGCTTACAAGCGACAAACGTAATCGGCCGCTAGAACGCCAACGACGAGTTTAGGCGACAAATACACATCTATTTGTCGCCTAAACTCGTCGTTGGCTACTTTTTAATCTAATATTATAGAAAATAGGTAAAAGAATTAATGTTTTTTAAATTTTGTAGTCTTCTCCGTAAGTCACTTAAATAAAATTGTACTAAAGTTAAGCTTGATCTTTTCGTATTCATTCCAAATTTGAACTTGTTTTAGGCGAAGAAAAGACCTCAAAATATACGTTCACCAGACGCCATTGTCGCTTTGAAGCGACACTAGTGATGGGGTAATTTAACTTTCTTAAATTTTTTCTAATTGAACTAAAACATTGATTAAAACTACAAAAAATGCGTTTTTTATGGAATTAGTGTTACTTTATTATTAATACAATTAATATATATATCGTACAAATATAACAATCAAATTAATAATGTTAAAACCTACTTACATTTAAAACATCGATTTATCTATGGTCATCAAGTAGTCTAGTCGTCTGTAGTATGGTCGTCACTAATACTGTAACTGTCCATCATTTGTGCCCTCGCCATCGTCGCTTTTGGGCGTCAATAGTGACGTGGTGAATTTATTTTCCGGAAAACTATCTAATAATGAGTGAATATTATTCAAGAGATGAATTGTTACGCATATTAGACAGTGATAATGACGAATACGAACATGACACGGATTTCAATTTAGAGGTAAGTAGGTACTGTCCATACTAACCAAAAATGAACTCCTTTTTATGTATATGACCCTTGGATGCACAGAATGATTCACCCGTATCATTGTCTAACTAAGCAATCATATTTTGCACATTTTTGTCAGTGGTGGATCCATGCCGGAGCCTAAACGTACTATATATTAGGCCTTCGGATATTAGAAACGAATATTTTGCTAGTTTGGTTGCATTTGAATTAGAAAAAATAAGGCCTGAAGAAAGATCATATGTCTATGTGGGCAGATCATAAATACGATCAGGAGTTGCCGTGGCGAAAATGAATTTCCGTAACTTTCCGTATTATAACAGATCCGTAATACAACAGTTTGCTATAAACGTGTTTATTATATTTTATATATTATTATTATGTGTTTAACACTGTTTATTATGTGTATTTTCTTTGAAGCCATACGCCATTGACGCTTTCAAGCGACACGTATTGACGTCAATCTCATTTTAGGGATGCGCTTTGTTCGATAAAAACTTCTTTCAGTGAAGTTTTAATTGTGAAAATAGTTTGTTAATTTGATTATTTCATGTATGTAAGTTAATTAATGCTACTATTGTAAGATTTATTTGATAAATTTAACACTTTTAAATGGAAAATCGATTGTAGTAGCAGTGATAAAGGTTTATCGATATTTGTGAATACCCCATCACAGCATTTGTAGGTATTTAATAGTAAATAAATGGCTCGGCGTAGAGAGCACACTTCCTATGAGCTGCGCTTGGCGTTCAAAGGGTTAAAAACTGTTGTACGTCAGTTGGTGACAATACTTTAGATTTTCGTATTTTATAAAACAACAACACAAAAACGATAACAAATATTTACGGAAAATCGCGCGCTGGTTTTTTTTTTTCTACTAGCGATGCGCGCGCAGTTGTAAATAAAGGCACAGACAAAACAGCTGAACAGCCTATACCAAACCCGTAACATAGAACATAGAAGGCAAGAAGTCTCTTTGATGCTTAGAGTATTTATCACTGGAGAAGCCATAAGCGCAATATTCCGAACAAAAAAGTCTGTCACTTTTTGCGGGGGACGGGGTAGCTACTGTCAAAAATAACAATAGCTGCTCGCCCGGATAGAGAAGTCCGTACCATATTTTTTATTTTTATCGATATCGATATTCATTCGGAATTTTGCTTGAACCCAGAAATAAAACAGCTGTTGCATAAAATAGTTCAATTTTAATAAGAAGAGAAAATAACTTCAATTAAATAAAAGTAACTAAATTTGTAATAAGTAAGTAATCTCAATAAAAAATTAGATCAAGTTCAATTTATTTTTATTTTTATATACAAACACTTCAATGGACTTAAACAAATTATAAAACATTGAACAATAAAAAAAAAATAAACAAAAAAAATTACTAAGTAATTTTTACTAGGAAATAATTTTTACTAGAGGACATAATCGCATGTCAAGTGCGTGTAAGTTTTGCTGATTTGACGTATATTTTCGTAATGCAAAAGAAAAGTATTTTGATCTTTACGAACATAAAAACGAGATGTAGCGAGACTCGGTGACGTCACAGAAGCAACGTGAGGAAAATACTCGATTCATGCTACGTTTTATATTGAATCATGGTTGAATCGAATGAAAAATCGAATTGTATTATGAGGTTTAGGATTTTAAATTTCAATAAAAACATGACTAAATCTAATTTAAAAAAAACTGCTTAGGGAAAGTTATTCAGTTCTTTAGGTAAATTTGACGTATTTGAACGCTTTTTACACCATTTAACAGTACAAATAGGCATTTTCACGGAGCTCCGCGCGCCTTTAAAACGATTCACGAAGTGCGTTAGAATCGATTTGAAAGTAGTTTTTATGAACGTACTAGAACATTTGTTCTTGTACTTTTACAGAGGGGAAGTGTTCGTAAGGCTTCTCCAGTGTTATATGTATACTCTAAGCTTTGATGAGATTAAAAAAAGCACAAATCTCTGCTCGGGTTAAAATAGAGAATGCTCATTTAATAGTATAGGATAGTTCATACTAGTTCCATGTATTCAAAGTCAATTTCTTTATACAAATTCCATGCTGCAATGATAGTACTTACTAATTCCATACTGCCATGTCGCGTTTAAAAATTTGTGAAACAACAATGGCCGCTAGAAATTGTCTATGGTTTTAGTGATGTGGTAGTATGATCTTTTCGTTTTGGTACTTTCGATGTTACGATTTTTTTTGCAGGTAGTGTTCAATTCATCAGTATTTTTTTATTGAGTAACTTTCACATAAAAAACAAATCCATTGAAATATGTTCGAAGTTAAAACCGTGAAAACGAACAAGATAGCACGGGTACTACTGCTTTGTTTAATCTCTTCAAAGAGACTTCTTGCCTTCTATGTTAAGGGGTTTGGTTCTTTCCTTCAGGTGGACCATTGTGCGTGGGTACTTCTTGCTTTTTTTATGCCTACTGTGTAAATAAATAAAATATGATACATTTACATAATATTTCATCAAATTATATATGTATTTTTCACTACATATTATCTTAATTTGCGTAGGTATTCAAATTATTATTTTGTGTTTATTATATTTTTATATAGGCTGTTCAGCGGTTTTGCCTGTGTCTTTATTTACAAATGGAAAAAAAAAAACCATCGCGCCATTTTCCGTAAATATTTGTTATCGTTTTTGTTTTGTTGTTCTAAACTCTAAACTATGGACACCAACGGACGTACAACAGTTTTTAAAAGAAGCTCCGTTTGACAGTACCTGGCAACAAAGGTCAGTTGAACTTTATAAATCTAAATTATCATCTATGTAGTTACGTTATTCCAGCATAAGTTCTTACAACAAGTCTGTTTTTTTCCTCGCAAGTTTGTTGAAAAACGTCGTATGAAACGCGTGTGCATTGATCATTACCCACTCGGCTAAATTATCGCGCTCGCCAATACCGCACACTCGTATCATAATGTACTATTATTTGGTACACGAACAGGGAACAAACAATAAAAAATCGGCCAAGTGCGAGTGGGACACACACGAAGGGCTCCGTACCACCGTACAATATTTTGCAAAAAACGCCGAAAAAAAACAAGTTTCTTGTACAGGGTTCACAAGAAACATTTTATTCGGCGTTTTTCCATTTTTACTTTTTTTTATTTTTATTATTTGTTGATAAAGCGACAGCGAAAGAAATAAAAAATCTGTGAAAATGTCAACTGTCTACCTATTACGGGTCATAAGATACAGCCTGCTGACAGACAGACGGACAGCGAAGTAATAGGGTTCCGTTCGCACCCTTCGTGTACGAAACCCTAAAAAAGAACACTACAAATTAACAAATTAATGGAAAAAAGACCAGTTCGTGGTCAAAAAGGCTCATATTTCAGCATACAGCGCCTGGCTCTATCAGAATACCAGCCTTAAATGAGAATGCCATAACGTCGGCATTCTAATTTTCGTGATGCCACGGAAACACTCACGGACACACTCAGATCAAATAAAAAACCAAGACATAGCGCTGTCAACAGCGACGTGAAGCCGAAACATTTTGTGTGCTTATAGTGAGGTGTAGTTTCATTGTAAATGGTTGTAAATGTATGCGTGCGAGCGTGTATGCACAGAGCGGCAGAGCGGAAGTGTAGTTTTAGCATGCTTCACTGTATTGTTCGCAGCGCTATGTCTTGGTATTTTATTTGGTTTGAGCGGACATATAAACCCACTAGTGGAATAAAATTTTGTATATAATAAATATGCAAAAATAAAGAAAAACCGCATTATGACCTACCGGCTACGTCGCAAATAACGGTCAAATATTTACCTGTTTTGATTCTTATAGCAATATTACTGAATATAATTATGAAATGTGGCTAACTAGAATATTAATAATGAATTGCAATTATAACATTAAATTTGATGTTGTACTCATTTTAGGTGTAAAAAACGCATTTGGAAAGTTTCCAAATAGTTTTTTTACATCTAAAACTAAACATTCGGTGTTACGATATTAATTATTGCATTTCATAATCAATATTCTAGTTCGCTAGTTAGCCACATTTTTTATTTCCACACAGTAATATTGCGAAATTAATCAAAACTGTGAAATATTTGACATCTATTTGCGACGTTGCCCACCTTCAGAATAAACGCTCTTAGCGAATGACGATGCTGTTCGATTTCTTTAGAAATCGAACTATTGAAGGATGATCTAGAGAGGTATGTAAGCTATAATAACTACCAATATTTTATTTTCTGCAAGGTGGATTATTTTCACTGCAAGTTATGTTTTTTTTACCACCACAACCCGCGACTTCGAGCAGCAAGGTAGCTAATAAGCAGACGAGGAATGCTAGGCGCTCCCAGTGAGCGGACATCTTATTCTGAAACAAAGTTGAATATTTAGTGAGGGTATTTGAAAAATAGGCCAAAGTTCCAACTGAGACATATTCAACTTTGCTTCGAAATATAGTAGAGTGCCTGGAGCGTTAAAAACATGAAAATCTCAGATTTTTGTTACAGTGCATGAAATTTTAAAATTCTAAATGGAATGTTTAGCTAATACAATAATACATAAAAAAGTTTACCTATTAAAAAATTCTGATCTAGATGTGAAAAATAAAATAAAAAATTTTTTGACCATTTCTTTTGGGACTTTTTCAAAGAATCTTAAACTTCTCAAAACCGAAAAGAGATATCGAAAAAGTAAAAAGAATAATCCTGGAGAATTTAAAGGACTTTAAAATTATACCATTCTGGTTTCGATAGGATTATAATTATGGGTTAACCCCTTTCGGAGACACCATTTTGGTGGTTTCTTTTTTTATTTAAAAAAAAAGAAGAAGAAAAGTATTGTGGGCCTTTCAAACGCATCTTTTGATTTCATTTTTATTTCTCTATCTTAATAATTGAGGACGCTAGCCCCCCGGTCGCAGCGGTCGCTACGATTGAAAACAGGTACCCACCCTACTGAAGCGATCTTAAAAGCATTTTAAATGCTAAAAATCAAAAACAGATTTTTTTTTGTAAACATTGCAGATTATAGTTTAAAAAACAAAATCCCACTTCGATTTAAAAAATTCATTCACTGTTACAAAAATCCGAGGTCATCCCCAGGCGCTCCAGTAATAGTGGCGTGTTTCTATCTTTGTGTGAGTAACATTTAACAAGCTAACCGTCGACATCGGTTTCGTTGCTGTGGCTGTGGGGGGCCAGCTAGACAGAAACACGTTAGCCAGATATCAGATATAACAACAATCGACGAAAGATACAGAGAGGTAAGGTATTCATTTGTGCGATGTTAATTTCGATGTAAATGCAAAGTAAAATTTTAAGGGGGGCGCTAAGCCAGCCCACGAAATTAAAATTTTCTTACGTTTTTAGCAATTTGCAGGTCAATGTCAGATGGTATGTTGATTAAAATATGGTTCGCGGCCGTAACATGATGACTTTTATTATTATTATTCTTTAAATAAATATTTGATAAGATCGCGAATCGACCTGCACATTGCAAAAAACGTAAGAAAAATTGAATTTCGCAGGCAACCCACACACTTTCGCCGTATGGCAAATTTAAGCAAAACTCTCAAATTAAACATTGCCAAGTGTTCTTTGTATCTCGGGTTTGATCAGAAGTTATGAGAAAATAAATAAATAAATAATGAAGGTACTTACAAATGGAACAGTGTTGGCTTACTTCTAGGTATATTTTATGTATTCGCCATTTCAAGTCATGCGTCCATCTTCCCTCTGCAAACGAAAAAGAATCGATTTGAGTCGTTCCACCAACATACATAAACAAACTAGCTAAAGCAAGAACACTACAGCAATAAACTAAAATGAAAAAGTACAAATAAAACTACAAGGTGGAATTTGACCCAAATCAATACTTTAAGTTTGCAATGGAAAAGATGCATATTTAAGAATGAGAGTAAACCAAACTTTTTTGCATTTTTTTTTTACTTTTTTTTTACATATTACGGCTTGTGGAATGGAAAAATTACTGTCATTTTTTATTAAACATTTCGATCGTACAACGGGGTCTTCATCCAATTTTTATCTAATACTGCAGAAATCTGGTGAGATTGCTACACGTCGATGCTGCTATTTACTGTTTCCATTTTTCAGAAATTCTTTCCAACAGTAATATTCATCCCAGCTACTGTCTGCTAACCATAAGTTTCTAAATATATGTTTATACATTGTGTCGTGAGGTTGGTGTTCAGATTCAGCTGGTATTCTCAGTCGGTGCGTCGTCCTTTAAACTTGCGTCGGCGAAGCAAGACCCTGTAGATGGTTGTCGTGATGATGGAATTGGTGTTTAGATTAGTATTCTCAATCAATCAGCCTGTATGTTTGCATCGATGTCGTTAGAACCTATAGGGCCCTCGTCTGCAGGGGGCTTTGCCAGTGCAGGGGATCTTTTTCTTGCAGCACGATGTACAGACAATTAGTAAAGAGAATAACGCAAATAAGACTGCATACAGACGGCTCAAGGATATCTTAGCCATTATCAGATACTGAAACAAAGAAATGGTCGTTTTAGATTCGGAATGGTAAAACAGGAGAAATGAGAGCAAACACGTGGTGTACAGGAAATGAGGCAAAATTAATCTATGTGCTACTAATGACGTATGTAGTTGCTGATACAAAGCTAGCTCCCAAGTCGTTTTGTAAGGCTCATGAGTTCTATTTTATCAAGTAATAGTTCTTTGCCTTTTATAAAATCTGGAGAAAAATTGGTGATTGTAATCGTGAAAATTTTCCTTCGTGAATAAATTCGTTCGCGAGCATTCCGGCAATAATGGAGTTACTTGCAATGCTACAAAACTAAATAGCTTTCTCTACAAAACTAGATCAACCAAACAACATTTCCGACATTGAGTAATCAGACAAGCAATGAAGTAACATATAGTAAAGCCCTTTGTTATACATTTTATAAGCATCGTGTCATCGGTTGGCTCGGAGCGCAGGCGCCGTTCAAAAATAAACAACGCGCTGAATCAAACGCAAATGATTGGTATTAATCATATGGCTTGTACTAATTACATGCTTTGAACATCGTGGAAAAAATACGTAAACGGGAATCTGACGCGATGATTTGATGAAGACGAGGTGTCGAATATATTGGTCAAGGTGAGGCTTAATGGATTATAATTTATTGTCGAAGCATTTGTTTAGGCTGTTGTAATATATTGATATGTAGATGCTTTTGGATAGAGTGGGAGGCAACCAATCATTGTTGAGAAAAGGGGTTAGTGATTATGAAGCATTTGTTTAGATCCATGGCGAAAAGTCTTTAGAAACGGAATCCCTGATTAGCAAAAGCAGACATTAGTGCTTAAACAGATCATAAAGTAACTACTTTACCAATCCTATACAGAGGTATGATAAATGTGATGCGATAAGAAATTCCTTCCTAATTTGGAAAGAGATGACAGCAAGACACCCTATAAACTTAACATTTACTTCATATTGAGACTGAAATTAGAATGGAAACATTCTTAAAAATACGGGAATTGCCCTTCTGAAGACCTAAATCCTGCTACCAATAAAACAGAAATAAAAGACAACAAGAATCAATAAAATAGAACAGTATCCTTACCGTTATTACTTGGTGCAAGGCGCCGGTTGTCTGCAAGCGATGTAGACTTTTCTGGTGCAAGCGGTGGTAAGCCCGATGAGTGACAGGATCCCAGCTAGGAGGAACAGCAAGGCTTTCTGGACGTCCATGGTCTAGCGCCTCATGGCTGCGGTGCAGGGAAGGAAAGCCCTGCAAGCGTGAGTGGCCATGGCTCGGCCTTACAGCGTATAAACCATGGGTGTAGGCAGGGGCATAGGAAGCACAAAACCAGCTGACCAATTCCCGTAATTAAAAACCTTCACAATCTTGTGGCGATCTTATCTCAACGACAATCAATGTCGAAAATGCCAAGGTTGCCTGGAAGAGATCGCAGAAAGCGATAAGGCCGCCCATTGTATGTTTTGTAGTGTTAAATTTACTATTTACTATGTATTTTCTGGTGTACAAAGTATATATAAATAAATAAATAAAATGTAGAAAAGTTAGAGATGTTTTTGGCAAATTGAGTCTGAGATTAGAATGCAAACGCTTTTTAATATACGGGAACTGCCCACGGAAGTGTCCCCAGAATCAAATCTTGACTGCGCCCATAGGTGCGAGAATTTAATGAATTTAGGTGTAGGATACCGTTTGGGACATTTACTATGATTACTGCTTTGAGATAATATCTTGCTCTTCGATCGACCATGGCAGTGGTCAGGAAGCATAGCATGACAAGCAAAAACTTTTAATGTATTTAGAAGTTGTCATTTTCAAGGTTTTCTTTCATTTGGATCCAGCTGCGGTCAGTATTTAAGAACTCAAAAATACTTACCAATATTTTGCCTATAAAAACTTTGTTAACATAGAAGATAGAGTGACTACTATATGCTTTCTCTGATAATCACGATGCTAAAAAGAGTTTCATTCGAAGGTATTTACCACATAAGATGGCATAAATTACAAGTTTCTGTGAGCTGGCAATAGATGGCGATAATTGGTTTTGTATATAACTATTTTCGGGTTTATTTGAACCTTATTACAATTCATAGGACTATCATTTTTACACCACTGAAAAACATATTCTACTCTAGTATACGATATTAAATTAAATAAATACATGCTTTTGAACTGTTCCTTCGCGTCTGAAGTATCGATTCGGGTCAAATTCTTTAAATCTACGCAAACTATAGAAACACAATATCTTAGCTAAAATCGGTAAGCTCACCTGTTTTATATTGGTTGCAATGGGTGTTAAAGATTAAATTATATTACTGTGAATTTTGTTTTGTGAATTTTTTGCTGAACTTTTACTTTGTTGCAGTTTTGATGGACCTGCCAGATGGAACTGTTCATTTTGAAATTAATGACAGGATGGCTGGCCAGTATTGCTAGAAAAAGGTTGTGGTAGTCTAGGAAGGAGGTCTTCATTCCTCTTCATGACATCTCGAGAGCACAGTGCTATGTGTGTTTCTACCTTAGAGTATATAGTTTCTACGGTCTTTTAACTTTTTACGACAATCACATGCGATGAGTAAAATGTAGGATGGTAGGTAACTAAAGTAGCTGTTCTCAGCTGTTTTATTTTTATTTCTAAGATAATCTTAACCCTGATGCAAAAGTAAGTTTGTTTGTGTCGCTTTCAAGTCTTTTTTGCATACATGTTGATAGTGGTACAAAAAAGGATCTGGGGCAGCTGTCATCCAGGAAAAAGTACTGTTCCCGAGTGAGAAAAAATTAGTTTACAAAATCTACATTAACGTAAGCGAAGCCGCAGGCACAACCTAGTATATTTACATAATTGAAAAAGTAACGTTCTTAAAATAATATTAATATGTACAAGTATTTTAAAACGCGAGGGTAAAGAAACAGGGCATTTTAGGGGTATGAGGAACAGGGTGTAAAGTTCACTCATCCCCCATAGAAAAGGGAGGATCCTCCGACCAGACGGGTGTCGTGTCTGGCGGGCAACTGCCCACAGGTTGAAGTTATGAGATTGTATATAACATCCATCGCACGGTAAACTCTAATTGCGCGATGCAGGATTTGTGTGACGTCAGGATGTTGTGTGACGTCAGTTCTTTGATGCGTAGTTCGCATGTAGCGATTGTAGATCATCATCAAAAAAATCATCCGCATCGCTGTCAACAGGAAAAGTACCCAAAAGGCTGGCAGCATTGCCAGGTTGTATGGCGACGCTTATTCATTGGCCAAAAAATATGCCAGCTCTCTGGACACGTGAAGAGTCGACTAACCGCTTGGCGATATATCGAAAAACTAAGTGGACACTCGGCCCTAGTGTTTTAATGGAACGGCTCAAAACATATAAGTCTCAATAAAATTGGAGTATTTGCGCCGTATGAGGCTGTCCATCAGCACAGTCCGCTGTGTTAGGAAGATGGAATGGCGCAAGTGTTTCGACACATGTTGCATCCCACACCAAAGGCCTGCCTAACTTCCAAGGTATTATGGTCATTCCGTCCGGTCTCTTCATCTCCGTGCAAGCTTCGTGCAAGCATCGACAAGAGCACGACGGATGATGTCATTGATGCTGACGTGCCATGCTTATGGTTATTGAAACCAACGAGTCCTTAAGTTTAGATCACGGTTCGGCTAGCGGCTAGTAGTGGGCCTGACAATCATAAAAGGGCAATGGAGGCGGGCCGACTGAAAATTATCTCGGCTTTGAATGGCAGTCTGTGTCAGAAGTTGTGCACTCAGAGCAGTTTCGGCGCCACGATTTTAATTATTCGCAGCGCGGTGATTCCATGATCTGGGGCTTGATAGGTACTGAAGAAAAAATGCATTCATCCTTTTCTGTAAATCAATTTCACACAACACAATACACAACAACACACAACACACTACTTGTAAGATTTTAATTATTAACTGACTGTTGACTTTATACAGGTATGGGGAACAGGGTGTAAAGTTCATTCATCCTAAAAGGGAAGATCCTCCGACAAGACGGGTATCGTGTCTGTTTGGCTACTGTCCGCCGATTGATGTCGGGAAGTTATATAATATGCTGATCGCGCGGTAAACTCTGCTGCGCGTGACGTCAGTGTGATGCGTAGTTCGCATGTGAATGATGATGATGACAATAATACGTATTTTTCCCACTTAGTATAAATTATGTGGATGATATGATGATACTTCCTGTTACTGTTATTTACATAGCAGGTAGATAGTGGTAAGTGAATTTGTGTGGGCACCACAACAAAAAAGTGAAAAATAGAAACTGTTACAAAAAAAAAAAAAAAAAAACAGCTTCCGAAAAAAAACAAAAAACAAATTCAAAACCAAAGATTTTTTCGGAAGTCGGTTGTTTTTTTTTGTTTACAGCATATCAGTAGGTATTATAAGAAAGTCACACAATAATTAAATTTTATTCATCTTCCTCGTTTTTTTAAAGCTTTCATGATAACTTCCACGTTTTATGGGAACGTTTTAAACAAAAATAGTATCTAGTTTATGTTTTAATTTTAACAACATCGTTAAAAGAGATGGCTAAACACAGTCTTATGAAATAGCTTTGCATTACCAGTGGCATGGACTTTCAATTTTCAGGATTTTTTTAAACTACTCCTAATTAGAGATGTTTCGACTAGGCGGTGACGGTAAAGCCGACTATCCTGCCACTTTCGTAGTCAGCGACTATTCGGCAAAGAGCGCCGACTATCCGGCTTCTTACTTTGTATGTATTTCTCCTTGGTAATCTAAAATTACTTACTTGTAAAGAAAAATATCTATGACATTTTATTAAACAAAATTCAAGACTTGATTAAATTTGAATTGACCCCTTTGACTTTAATCAACAATAACAGTATTTTCTTTATTTATTTAATTACACAAAAACACTGCTTTGACCCGTGCAAGAGTAAAAATCAAGAAACAATGCGAAGTAAACAAAACATGTTCCGACACGCTCGCAGACGGCGCGGGCGGTTGCGACTTGCGCGCGAATCAGCTGTAAACGAAGCGTCACGGTAAGTGCCGAATACCCCTGAAGCCGTGAGCTGGGCCGACTAGTTGGCCTCTTTACAACCGACTAATCGGCTAGTCGGCCAAAGTCATCACATCTCTACTCCACGTACCTAAAAAAAATATAAAAAAAAACAAACTAGTTAATACCGTGACGTGAGTGTGTTTTGTGAAGAGCACTTGCGTGTCAAGGGTGATTTGAAATCAAGTGGCACTACTAGTGGCACTATTTAACTACTAGTGGCTACTAGTAGTTAAATACTTAGAAAAAGACAAAAGGGTAAGACAGATTTCTCCTGAACTTAAATACGAAAGAAATATATAAATTAATTTGCAATCCATAGTTTCATTATTCAGTCTTCTCGCGAACATCGCGCTTGCAACTCGCGCGTCGATACATCGGAAGCTCATATTAACAAAACAAATATACATATATATCTTGTAGGTACATGACAATAATAACTATTATTTATTATTTTTTATATACTTTATTTGTACACCACAAAAAAACGTAACACTACAAAACAATGGGCGGCAGCTTATCGCTTTCCGTGATCTCTTCCAGGCAATTTTGGTACGTACGATGCCCTGGGCACTCAGCCCTGCTATCATCTTGGTAACTGGCTAATCATCATTAGGTAATTCAATAGTTCGCGCCGGTACCAAAGAAGACTTTTTTAGTAATTGTAAATTTTTTGTTTTAATTTTTGCCTGAGTTTAGTTCTCGATGATTTTGTTTGGTATATTGGCCTGTGCTAGCTTATATGTGGCTAATAATTTAAATTATGTTTTGTGTTGCGTAATGTAAATTATTTTGAAAACTAATATGTAGAATCTTTTTTTTTTCCTTCTAATTGAACAGACAGCTGGGCTGCTGGACAGTTTGTTGCGCCGCTTCTTCTTCCCAGCTAACGCACTAGGAAGTGGTGAAGGGTGGGCGTTTTGGGGGACTGTCTTATGTAATTTTGACGTTCGACAAGTGCTGATTCTCAGCCTAGTTTGAATAAATGACTCTTGAATTTTGTATTTTGAATTATTGTCTGGCTTGTCATGATTCCCAACAATAGGTATGTTGACAATGTTTTTTTTTGGTATTGTCTTGTTTTCCATAAAATTATTTGTACTATTATTGTTTTCCATAATCATCGCCCCTCATAATATTTACTTGCACTATTATCATTTATACTAATAACGCTTGTCATCATATCAAATTTTATTTGCCATAAAATAAGTTTCCATAATAACATGTGATAAAATCATTAGTTTCTAACTTTCTATACGTAACACATTACATAAAATAATTAATATTTGACATAAGCAACATTTAATATAATTTAGAAACGTTTACTGTCTGTAATCAAATGCAAACAATCTTTAGTTAATAAACAGTTTGTCATTTTCGAAACGGTTAGGTTAGGTTAGGTTAGAACTGTGACCAAACAACGCGCGAAGGCGAGCGAGCGCAGCGAGCGTGCCGCGGCAGCGGCCGCCGAGTGCTAGATTTCCACTTTTGCAAATCAAGCTTGCATGGTAGATTAGGTTTATTTTTAGGTTTCCATGTTATTAAAAAAATCTGTATCGTATAATCATATATTAATCAACAGACTAGCATTGTTGTGCTAGTATGGGCAAATTAATGTTATGGTGAATATATGTAATGGAAAACGAAATTATTGAAAATGAAAAATATTGCAAATAAATTTATGGATTAAAATTATTATGACACTTGATCGATTATGACCAATGAAATTAGTGAAAATGATTTTATGTAATTTCACGATTATGGCAACTGAAGCGTTATTTCTAATGAAATTATGGCAAATACAAGTATGGTATATAAAATGATTGCATTTTAAATTATGGCAAACATTAGTAAACCGTTTTTTTTATTTTTGTCCATCAGATAGATTATTAAAAAAATTTAGACATGTATTTTTTTCATTTTTTACGTATTAAAAATATTACGGCAATACATTCAGTTAAAATGTAGCGTCACTCCCCGGTAGATTTTATACTGACTTATGATCCCTCACTCCCCAACTTTAATGCGTTTTAAATCTAAACCATTTTTTATTAGTATGATCTAGCAAAAAATACGTGTCTAATATTTTTTTATTATCTGACTGACGGACTAAATAGTATTTTTTTCAAAGTCAACATCGCTATTGTATTAAATAATACGATAAGAAAAAAAACAGCTTATTATTGTCCCACTGCTGGGCAAAGGCCTCTTCTCATACAGAGAAGGCACGAGCATTGATCACCACGCTTGCTCGTGGGTTGGCGGTTTTAGACTTATATTAACTATAATCCAGGTTTTCCCACGAGGTTCTTCTTTAACAAAACAACAAACAATCATATAGATTTGTGTGCGAATCATTTACCATCTTTAGAAAAGTGCTAGAGATGACGTACTTTTTTATTATCTGAATTTACAAAGCGTACATTTTCACGTAATTTTACTAGAAAATTGATGAATCGTAGGCCGATATGATTAGTTCCTGTATGTATTCCTGTACCTTTCCCGCATTGAATATTTAATGCTACAACATTTCCTGCTCGTATCTTTTTGATTATGTTAAGTTATTTGTAGCGAGAGTTTCAACTCGGTTTTCGTTATGCATAGCACTATTTCTGATTATCCCTGACATTTGTCAGCCCCGGATCTAGAGGGGGGCAAACCGGGGCCCGTGCCCCGGAAACCAACTTCAGGGGCGATGAATTCAACCGTAGCAAACAAATGCACCACCCAGCACACCGCAATTTTGCAATAATTATGAGACGCGCTGGACATATAATCTTTCTATTTCTTTCTTTTTAACAACAGTTTTGGCAGACGGCAGCATTTGCCCCGCTTCAAATTTTGTTTATATCCGGGGCTTACATTTGTGCAACAGTTTTTAAGTTTGTGCACTCAGCGGGATAGACGAGTGTTAGATTTTAAGTTCAATCTTAAGAGGGTTTATCCTAAAAGTTGGCAACGTCGCAAATAACTGTCAAATATATACCTGTTTTGATTCTTATGACAATATTACTGAATAGAAATAAGAAATGTGGCTAACTAGCGAACTAGAATATTAATAATGAATTACAATTTAAACATTGAATTTGATGTTGTACCCATTTTAGGTGTAAAAACCGCATTTGGAAAGTTTCCAAATAGTTTTTTTACGTCTAAAACTAAACATTCGGTGTTACGATATTAATTATTGCATTTCATAATCAATATTCTAGTTCGCTAGTTAGCCACATTTTTTATTTCCACACAGTAATATTGCTAAATTAATCAAAACAGTGAAATATTTGACCTCTATTTGCGACGTTGCCCACCTTCAGAATGTGAAAAGTAAAACAACCTTTTATTATATTTTAACAGAAATATGTCTTCTGGGATGGATATACAGCCGCGCTCTGTTTCCGTAACATCACGCCTCTTCGAAGGCGCTCTCCTCTTTCCCTCTCCAGAAACAGAGGACACACCTGATATAGAATATCTTCTAATGAAAAAACCCAAATATACTTTGAGTGACCGAGGTTTGAATCCAGGATTCCCATGCTCAGTACTGAGCGTTCATCCAAAAAGTTGGCAACGTCGTAAATATCTGTCAAATATTTACATGTTTTTATTAATTTGGCCATATTACTGTATGGAAATTAGAAATGTGGTTAACTAGTTAGCTAGAATATTAATAATGACTTGTTATACGCTTGTAAACTCGCACACACACACACACATACTATAGCAAAAGTGTCGTGACGGGGAAAATGTTATACTTTTTTCATTCTAGCTCTCATTCGCAAGTGTGCAGAGTATACCGTGTGATTATTTACCGAAAGTACTTGGTGATTAGGTAGGTATTTAGAAAATTCATAATATTAAACGTTTCCTAACTTCTTAGGTCGATCTGCACATTAGTCATTTAGCAACAAACATTAAATCATCATTGGATGTTTTGAAATTGACTTATTTTCATGACCGGAAACCACATATAACATTCAGCATTTCATATCGACCGCTATGTTGCTAGTGTAATAAATGTTAAAAATAAACATTCCATCCGCACTCACATTAATAAAAATGCTTTGAATAAAAAACTCGTGTAATTATTTATGGAACACATTACTATCGCATTGTTTATGGTTGTTAATCTAAATAACGACATATTTTTAAACAAATAAAATGTTAATTAATGACAGGTTTCTGTATTTATTAAAAAAGTAATCGGTTGTTTTGATGATAGAAACTTGTTTAAAGATGCAATCTTTTGTTTCTTTCTTTTTCATCATCATCATCGTCATCGTCGTTATCATCGTCATCATCATCATCACATTTCTTTTCTTGCTTTTTCGTGAGGTTAGTGACTAACCTGGTGTCAGAGATTTTATGCCGCCAAAGGGCCTCTGAATTGGCTTCACATGCCGTCCAGAAAAATCTCTCAGGCATGTGGGGTTCCTCACGATGTTTTCCTTCACCGTATTTTAAGCAAGTGATAATTATTCAAAACGCACATGAATCCGAAAAGTCAGAGGTGCGTCCTTGGGTTCATACTCGAGACCAATGATTTGGCAGTCCGATGGTAACACCACTAGGCTATCACTGCTGATGAATGCTATCATCATCTTCCTGACCTTGTACCAACTTACGTATGGTCGGCACAACACGTTTTCTTCTCCCACTCTTCCCTGTCAACCGTCACATTTATCATCCACTCCCTTCTCTTACTTAACATTCCTCACACACTCCATCCATCTTCCTTTTTCATAAGCAATATTATAATCAGCAACTACTACCTACTTCAAACCAGAGTTTCCTCATAAACTGTTAGTGGCAATATTTTCATAATCGCCACATACATCAGATTATACCGGGTTCACATGGTTCGATTTTACTGGTTTTTTACTGGTGGAGGAGCTCGTGGTTAAGTAACAACAGCCGCACTGGTCGATCCATCAGGTTAAGCTACGCTTGCCGGGGTTGGTCAGTGGATGGGTGACCATCTTTATATACCGAGAATCCTCCGTGCCTCAGAAAGCACGTTAAGCCGTTGGTCCCGGCTGTCATTCGTGGATCTTTGACAGTCGTTACGAGTCGTCAGAAGCCCGAAAGTCTGACACCAGTCTTACCAAGGGGTATCGTATTACCCAGTTACTGGGTTGTGGAGGTCAGATAGGCAGTTGCTCCATGTAAAATACTGGTTATCAGCATTCAGCTGCATCCGGTTAGACTGGAAGCCGACCCCAACATAGTTGGAAAAAGGCTAGGCAGACTGATTGACATGGTTCGATTTTAGTTGAACAACTTTTGTTGTTCAACAAAAAATACTTTGAATTTAAAATACAATTTGATTGAAAGTCTGTCTAGACGGTTCAAATCGCTTTCGACTGAGCAGTTGATCAACTATAATCGAACCGTGTGTATCCGGTATTAGTAGAACTGATTGGGTGGAAGATGATATGGCTAGAAAGGAAGAGAATAGAAATATAAATGTATTGATTCTGATTATGTAGGTATACAGATATGATGTTATTTTTATAAATAGTCCCGGACACACTACTACTATTACTAGTACTACTACTATATTAATACTGAGCTGCTGGCTAATGTACGTAAAAAGAAGACATGCTACATAATCGGCCTAAAATATTCCCACCGCTGGGACACGGGCCTCCTCTCTGTGAGAGGGAGTGGGCCGCGTCCACCACGCGGGCCCAGTGCGGGTTGGTAGAAGTCACATGTCTTCGAGTTTTTGGTTCTAGGACATGTCGGTTTCCTCACGATGTTTTCATTCTCCGTTTTGAGAGCTTTGATGAAATTATTTACACAAAGTAAAGCGACTGCTTGGGTTCGAACTCACGAAAAACTCGTAAGTCAGGGCTGTTATCTTTGAGCCACCACTGCTCTAGCTACTGGCTACTAGAGACGTATGTGGCGGCATCTACAATACCACATGCGAACTACGCATTAAAGACTTGACGTCCCACAAATCCTGCTCCGCGCAAGCAGCGTTTACCGCGCGATCTGCCGACATATAACTTTCTGACATCAATCGTCGGACAGTCGCCCACCAGACACGACACCCGTCTGGTCGGAGGATCCTCCCTTATCTATAGAGGATGAGTGAACTTTACACCCTGTTTCTCATAACTCTTAATGTACCGAAGAAGAAGAAATTGCCGAACACAAATAAATTGGTTTAATGGCAGACGGATAATAGATACTATGTTCTATGTTATGGGGTTTGCTTTCCGCACTTAGTGCCTCAGGCGGACCATTGTGCGTAGTTCTAATAGATACTACATAGCTTTTATTCATTAATTAAGCATGTGGATATACGCAGTCAGTATCTATGCATGTAGTTATCCTTTACTTGACAACAATTCGCCGTGGCTTTTGACGGGGATCCCGTAAAGAGGCAACCCTCTTTCTGAGCGACCAGACGGGTGTCGTGTCTGGTGGGCAACTGCTCGACCATTGATGTCGGAAAGTTATATGTCGGTGGTCGTGTCGTAACAAAAAAAAAAACGTCTTTTCACAAAATTATGAAAAGTACACTACATTTTGGTAAATTAACAAGAAGTTAATTAACAGCTAAACGATCACTACAGGAATCGACCATAAAATTAAATTAGCCGAAAGTGTGCAATTAACATTATTTTGATGGTAATTGTGTCGTGAATTTTAATCAAATGAGGCAGTACAGGCATATCGCGTGAGACATCGTAGTGTTGGGAAAATTTATCGATGTGAAAGCTGTAGCGAACGCAATGGGCAGAAATAGCTTTTGATCAGCAGTTTACATGGCATATTTGTATGGAATTGCTATCGCAGTGGTGAACCAAGGTAACCGATTGAGGGGCTTGCGGCTAAGTAATAACAGCTGCATGGGTCCGTGGATGGGTGACCATCTTTACATACCTCCCCCCCCCCCCCTCTGTGTTCCCTCTGTGTTTCGGAATGCACGTTAAGCTGTTGGTCTCGGCTGTCATTCGTGGATCTTTGACAGTCGTTACAGGTAGTCAGAAGCCCAAAAGTCTGACAGCCAGTCTTACTAAGGGGTATCGTATTACCTAGGAATTGGGTTGTGGAGGTCAGATAGGCAGTCGCTCCATGTGAAATACTGGTATTCAGCTGCATCTGGTTAGACTGGAAGCCGACCCCAATATAGTTGGGAAAAGGCTAGGCAGATTGATTGACATGGTTCGATTTTAACTAAAAATACTTTGAATTTTTAATACAATAATACTTTTCGTGTGGGTTTACTGCATAGAGGTTTGATCATTCATCTGCTTATGAATCTTTTTGATGGCGGTTAGGTTAGAGGATACTTTCCGGAAATCCATAACAGTATGATATTATTACATAAAATTTTAGGTACTCAACACGGATTTGAATGCTTGTGACAATAAAACAGTGTCTATGGAGTTGCCTTGTCTGTTTTTCTCCATAGGAACCTATTAAGCTTTGGAATGGGCAATTAGTTTCATCTTTTTGACTGACCGACTCCTTGACAATTCAAAAGTGCAAATGGTTTCATTTAGTTAAATGCTTTTAGTTTGAGTTGACTTTGAGAACATAAAATCAGTGACCACGTTCCATTACATGATTGTATGGCGAACGAAAACGGCGATTTATTGATAAACAATAAAATCTCTTCACTAAATCAACATAAAAAGGTCAGAGTTTGATAGAATTTGGTTCACTGGAGCCGCAAGGTGTTTCCATAATCTTTCAAGGTACCATTGCCAGAGTCCATTGCTCGACTCAGCTAACCTTAAAGCAGTACCTAGGTACTTACTGGACATAGTAGGCCAGCCCAAGGTGAACGTTTCCATAAAACATGAATCGTTTCTTCTCTTTTTATTATCTTTTGTATAAACATTACCGAATTATTTTTAGAAGCGTCTTATCTCCATAGTCTTTTGTCTATCTATCATAATCCTTCATAAATGTTAATTTTAGCATTATGTACAGAACCGAAATATAACGTAGAGTTAATATGGGTATATACTTCCTGCAATAATCATGACCAGTTTCCTAAAACATCACAAGCTCATCAGAAAGTGAGCCAACCACTTCCTTCCACTCAATTCGTCACGTTCCAGGTCCAGAACTTCCAGGAAGTTCCAGCAAATCGATTCTTCCATCGATACTTGCATCGTTCCCGTCCCGCCCTGCGTGAGATCATCACTAATGCACGATCACTGGCGGCATGCGCCGGCGTCGCCACGCGCCGTTTATTTATAACGAAAACTTCCGATCGACCAAACGAATACATTTTTAAATCATTATAAATAGAATTTCTATATTCCAATCTTCCTACTGCTTAATTATAACATTAAAATGCACTTATTTAGTTACGCTGTGACAAATGTGAATAAAATGTGTGTGTGAATTTTTGTGACGAAATTCTGTGAGTATTCCATAAATGCAATTTCAGAGATTTTTGTTCGGTGAGTGATGGATATTTTTGCTGAAATTTCTCTGAAATACGGATGACTGATTCGGGATACGGGGTTTTCGTTTCTTTAAACTCTACAGTCAGTGTTAAATCGTCATTACGACCGTGCGATGTGTTCAAGTGAATTAAAAGTGCTTTTTTCATAAAGATTTTCCTGACTTCACTGAAAACTGTAGGTAAGTTTATTGACCTATTACTTAATTTAGTAAGAAATAAGACTTGACTATGAGAGTATAACTTATCCATTCTGAAATGACGCGCCCCATCACCGCATTACCGCGTACGTAAAATGCGGTGGTGTGGCACAAAATCGCGTAAGCATTCTGACTGACGGATTGGTTGAGTGAGTCCATATATACATTTATAGGCACATATTTATCTATTGATTATGACTTACTTAAATAATATACTTAACATACTATTATTCACTTGAATTGTTACTTTTCGATCAGTTTTATACCACGTTGCGAAACACGTCGCAGGCGAAATTATGACAGATTCCGAACGCTGTTAGCTGACGCGTTTGCGTACGAAATTAATTTCTGTATATTTCTCATATCAGTAAAGTAACTGATGTGTGCGATTTGTTTCACGTTGTATTAGATTTATTCAGCTTTTTTACAGTGCCGCCAATTTGTCGGTATGTCGTGACACATTAAGTATCCTAGAATATATTTTTAATGGCGTTTAATCTTTTTTAGATTAAAAAAAATTGAAGTTTAAACTTCTTTGCGCTCTTTCTGAACCGTCACGCTCGGGTCGGCGACGCTAAATCGTATATAGTCGGCTCCAGTCGGTCGGCGACGTTGAACCGCGTATACTGGGCTCATATAAATTTTCACTCCTATCGTTCAGAAAAAAAGCCTGAAAAAAAAAGAGGATGTGTGCCATCCTCTTTTTTTTTCAGGGTTTTTTTCCGCAGCATTTTGGACTTTATTTTATGCTATCACGAATTTCTGAAAAGAAATGCTAACCTCGTTTGAACTTTGCTTGCGGTCACTTAAGCCCAGGTTAAGTTAAATAATATTTTTAAGTATAATGCAATAAAAAAGGTAGGCATTCAAATCTTTGATAAGGTAGGATTGCTTATTTTTTTTTTTTTTCGGTAAAGATCAAGTGAACCACTCACTACCTTTTGACTCCCGTGGTTGTAGTACCTAAAAGGCAAAGATTGAAATTGTTAGATTTGCCCGACCGCGTCAAATATGGCCACGTTTCTGTTTCGTTGACCATTTTGCATTTTGAAATAATATCTATTGTCTCGCTTACTCATACAAAAAATCGTATCTGACGTTCCATGCGGGTTGTATGAGTTCACTCTTTTCAGGATGGACACTTTTTCATTATGTTGAGGTTAAATCTAACGATTTAATTATTTAGATATTCTTTGGTAAAAGGCGCGTAACGATGACACCAGTGAACCCAGAAGTTGCTTAGTTCCTTTTATTTAGAAAGTTAAACTTTTTGTGATACAATTATTTGAAAATCAACCAGAAATAACCAGCCTGTTGTGAAATACGGAAATACAGTATTTCAGACTTTCAGTGTCCTGAAATTTCACACATTCTGTCACACTTGTTAAGATAAATGGGTTAACTGTACGTATAGTCTTCCTAGGAGGTCTGGCAGTCGTCAAAATTTCCAGAGTAAATAAAGTTAGATTCTTTGGAGAAGTTGAAGTTTATTTATTTTCGACTTTATTTCAATGACTGCAATGTTGTTATTTGTTCAGCAGTGAAAACTCCGTTTCGGAACCTAAGTAGTCTAGTTTCATTCATGCTTGGTTTTGTTTTAGAACCGCATGCAATACTGACATTTTAAATGCCAGTACGTCATGCGGAACAGATCGATTCTGAGGAAGTTATCACTCCGATGGCATGTCGTTTGTCACCATATTTCGATGAATTTATAAGTAATGTCTTAATTATTGCTTTGATATTGATTAAGAATAGGCTCGCCCCCTATTACATAGGCTTCAAACATAAAGGTACCATTCAGTACCCGATCGCAGGCGGCAACTGCAGGCGACGTGTCGCCGCTACACGACTGGTTTCTATGAATTTCTATGAAATACCTCCCGAAACTAGCGACACGTCGTTTGCAGCTACGGGCAAGCGACAGACGATACGTGTCATCATCACAGACCAGTAGTGCCGCCAACGCTCGAGCGATAACACGTTTTTCTATCTTCATATCCTTTTGTTCCTGCAGTTGCCGCCTGCGGTCGGGTACGGAATCATACCTATAGTGGCAAAATGTGGGTACAATGGAGAGCACACACACACACACACACACACACACACATCTGCCTAACCTTTCGGGTTAGGTTCGTTACAGGCATGATGTCAAGTTAAGTCCAAGCACAGTCTAAAAATTGGTGTTAATTTCTGGAGGAAATATGGTCATAATTGAGATGGACGAAGTCGATTGATAGCTATCATTATGTTACCCGTTTTAATGCCACCAAAAATGTCAACTCGGAAACAGCGAAGTAGACTAGACTTGAATACTTACTCGACCCAAATGTATGGGACAGCTGATTATTTCTTCGCGATTTGATGTAGCTCCCATGGAGAAAGGGGTTCAATTTGAAGATCTGTACCATTTACTTTAAATATAACCACACATTTCTGATACACGCGATATAGGTAATCAAAGAACATTCTTTCTTTTGGAATCTTTTTTTATTTTATTATTTATTTATGTACACAAAAAAAAAGTTTGCGATTCGACATACTTAAGGTTATTTCTTAAGATATTTCCTCCAGCAGAGCTGCTGAAGGAGAAATGTAGCTAAGTGTGAGATCAAGAAGAAAAATTTACAAATACAAAATTAATAAATAAATATATAAAGCTTGAATATATAAACATATAAACTATAGGTATATAAATACTCACAGTTGAGAGGAAAGGTAATGCTCTTTTACTCGATATTTGAATAGACAGCAGTTTTTATTAAATCACGAATGCTAGGCGGAAGTGAATTCCACAGTCTTAATGCATGGACAGTGAAGAAATAAAAATAGTAGCTTGTTTTATGAGGATGAGATTAAAGGAGGGATCTGAGGTGTGATCTACATCTTTCTTAATTTTTCCATCACCATTCCTTTAACCCAACTTTATATAGAAGTCCAAATATAAATAGCTACTAATCAGGTCAGAGAGTTAATAAAAATGACGAACTCTGCGGTCCATAAGATTTGTGGCGAACTGTCACTTCCTGCTTTAAAGAAATATTCAAGCATAACGTACGTGTTGATATGCGTGATTGAAAAAAACCGTTTAAAAATATAATAAATCTGTAAAAAAATAACGTAAATCTGTATTTCAGTCACGTTATGTGAACTCGTAAATGTACCTACCTACGTTATGATTTACGATGAAAGAAGATATTTGTGAGGATAACTAGGCATTAATAAATGATCTGAAGTGAAATAACACTTTGTCTGTATTCCTCTACTATATTTATTTATTTAACTACCACCTGCTCCCGATCCCGTGAGAATGTTGGAATAAAAAGTACCCTATGTCCAAATTCAGTCTACCCACATGTGCTAAACATCCAAATCTTCAGCCGTTTTAGCGTGTAAGCGTAACAAACAAAACTCACTTTCGCATTTATAATATTAATATACAGGGTTATTGGTAAAACACCAACAACCTCACTATGAACCACTTTTACTATGGGACCAAACCTGAAATCATGAAAAAAAGATCAGCTGTTCCCTACATTTTGACGAGTTATGCGAACATAAATATAGGGAACAGCAGATTTTTTATTCGTGATTTCAGGTTTGGTCCCATAGTAAAAGTGGTTCATAATGAGGAATAGAATGACTCCTTGAAAGGTTATTGGTGTTTTACCAGTAACCCTGTATAGGTAGTTAGGATTTATGCACACACATACAAACAGACAAGAAGAGGGGCATAGAAAAATACGTACAAAGGTGATGCTTATTTCTAAAGAAATCTCTTCCTGCATACCTGCGATAGGAAAGTAGTTAAAAATAAATTTAGACAACGTGTGTAAGAGTAGAAGAGAAAACAAAATACATAAAATCAAAAAACAATCCACTAATACTATTCTTACTACCTAACATTATTATGCCTTTTCTTTTTTTTTTGGGTTGGAAATTATTATATAACTTTACCCGCTCTGGGCGGAGCGGGAGGGCGTGTCAGACTCTTACTGACTAAAACCCACCCGTGTTCCTCAGTTGCCTTTTCGTTGCCAGGGGCCACGGTATCCCTTTCGGACTTTCCCGCGACTCCGGCAGGCATCGGTCCTAGCGCTATTTATGCCATAAGTCCTATGAAATAGGCAGCGAATCTATAGCCATTATCATCATCATTTCAGCCAAAAAACGACACAGGCCTCCCCTAAGCACCTCCACTTCGACCAGTTCTGTGCGGGTACGCGGTCTGCACTCCAGAACCTTTCGGCCCCATCGGCGATCTGTTCTGCGAGCAATGTGTCCCGCCCACTGCTACTTAAGTTTAGCATTTCTTCGGGCTATGTTGGTTACCTTGGTTCTCCTGCGGATGTCTTCATTTCTGATTCGATCACGTAGGGAAACTCCAAGCAAAACCCTCTCCATTGCCCTTTGGGTGACTTTCAGCCTTCTAATAAGGTCCATTGTGAGTGACCACGTTTCAGTGCTATAGGTCATCATTGGCAACACGTACTGGTCAGAGACTTTCATCTTGAGACACTGCGGTATGTGGGACGAGAAGATATTGCGCAGCTTCCCGAACGCTGCCCAGCCGAGTCTGTTTCGACGATAGCCATTATACTAGACGCAAATCTAGACTCCGGGTTGCTACTAAAAATATCTTCATAGGAAAATTCATTATCACTTTGTCCTATCTATCTACTTTGTAATATATAGATTTGTATTGTTTTTTGTAATGAATAAACTCAAAAACTACTGGACCGAATTCAAACATTCTTTCTCCAGTAAAATGCTATATTTACGCGGGTGTAGCCGCTAGCGGAGGCCAATGTATAATAAATACCAGCCTATATTGTCCCCCTGCAGTTGGGGCAAAGGTCTCTACCCGTATCAAGAAGGCATGAGCATCGATTACGCCTTCGATTGATGCCTATATTGATTATAAGTCGGGGTTTCCTCACGGTGTTTTCCTTCACCAATATGTACATTTCTTTGGAAATACTGACGTGATGTTAGATATGTGCCTTTATATCTTAGTACAATAATACTTACTACCAGTTTATTTTTACAATCATTCCCCCACTTACTCACTCACCAGCTAGTTACAGGCAATCATCTTAAATCTTCTGTGAAAATTCCCTTTTTAACACAAATTACATTAAAAACATCTAAATTAATCACCATTTCTGACGTTTTACATTCATTTATTATCGTTAAAGTCGCTCCTAAGAAAAACAATTTATGACTAAACTGAAATGCTTGTACTTCCATTTTGAACCTTAGCTTGACCGAAGTAAGGTTAATTTTTTGTAAATATTTGGAAATACTACAAAGAAAGTGCTACAGAAGCACTACTTCTTACAATTCTTAAGATAATCGCGACGATTATTGTGTGCAAAACAAAATTAAACCTAAAGGTATAAAAATATTACCATATCGTCAACGACCAACATATATCTTTAACACTGAAAGATACGTATGGGATAATATAACAGCTGTCAAACTTAAGGTAAATAAGTATACTTTGACAACAACAAAAAGTAAGAATTAAAGATAATCAAGCAACAAATCTTCTGTAGTTTCCTACACCGTGTCAACAAGATAGTTTAATAATAGCCAGGCGTTGAAAACCGACTTATTACCCGTGTTAAAAGATTTGACAGCTCGCTGACAAAATACACGCGCTGTCAAAGATGACACCTTAGGTATTTGTGACGGAAGGGTTCCAGCTGAGTACTAAATATTAAGGTGCGTCCACACTATATAACATAACACGTTGGTACAGTCAGCATCAAAAGTTGTTGACCACATTTAGATTTTCAAAATCGCTGTATAGTGAAGTGCTAATAGTGAATACGGTGTACAGCGATTTTGAAAACCTAAATGTGGTCATCAACTTTTGATGCTGACTGTACCTGGTCGACCGAGCTCTGCTCGGATGAAAATAGAGCATGCTCATTTAATCGTATAGAATAGTACATATTAATTCCATACTGCCATGATAGTAGGATACTTCCTAATTCTATGCTGCCATGTCATTATTGACATGTTATTTTTAGGTTATATGTGTATTATCTATGATGTTATGTCTTGTTCTCAGAGTAATAACTAAAGTATTACTCTGAGGTCTTGTTCTAAACTTTGGGCTGCTCTGCTCGAGTAAAAATACGGAGAAAACAAAATTTCCTAGATATGAGACCTAGCTAGATCGGCTTTTCGCCCCCCATAAACCACTATATTGCAACGTTCATCGAAATCGTTAGAGCCGTTTTCGTGAACGTGATTACAAATATATATATATAAGTATATACAAATATTGCTCGTTTAATAATATAGGATAAAACATAGTGATGTAACATGTTTCAGAGAGATTAGCAATGTTAAATAATGTGGACGTTTTATAATTATAACAAAAGTTTATGTGTAACATAATCTGGACGCAAACTTAGGCTAAGCACTTGTACGGCTTGGCGGCACAATTGAATAAAATTATTGTAGATATACAGTAGTACGGAGTTTGCCGATCGGTACAAACCGAATATGTGTTGTGTAGTAATTGCTTCGGTTCAGCTTCTTTGTTCAACAAATACTATCGACTCGATTGTGCCGACCCGAGCTTTTATAGAACCTCGTATCACCCATGTGTCTGAGAACTCAGATTCCAGATAAAATTAGACCTAGGTCAAAGACATTTCAGATTTTCCTGGAGAGATGTCATAAGACTATTAAGATATAAATAAATTGATGGCATAGTTGGCGCAGTGGCTGAGTAGACGGCTTTTGCGGCACTGATCGCGGTTTGAAATAATATTTATCCATTCTATATATAATGTATATATTTACGGTAAAAAAACAGTATTAGTGGAGGGAACACAACTGTTCAATGATTTACCGGAAGATATAAAGAGATGTGATAGTATTAATATATTTAAGAGCAAACTAAAAAAACATGTATGTACCGTATAAACGTCACCAACGCCCCAGAGGCAAATATTATATATTATTATTTAGAAGTAATTCTGTATCTCTTTCTATGTGAACTGTTATATAGTTCTTATGGGAAATAAATATCTTTAAACCTATATAAAAATCGAGAGCAGTGGTGGCCCTGGTAACGGCCGTGACTTACGAGGTCGTAGGTTCGAACCCAGACAGGCGCCTTACTTTGTGTAAATTATTTCATCACCACTGCTCTCAAACGGTGAAGGAAAACATCGTGATGAAAACGGGATGTCCTAGAACCAAAAATTCGAAGACATGTGACATCTACCAACCCGCACTGGGCCCACGTGGTGGAAGCGGCCCTCTCCCTCTCACAGAGGGGAGGCGTCAGTCCCTACAGTGGGAACATTATAGACCGATTATGTTATGTATGTTATTATATAAAAATCAATTGCCGTGCTTGAGTCTCGCAAAAACTCGAAAATGGCTCGTCAGGTTTGATATATTTTTTATTTTTTAAGAAAATATCGTAAGGAAACCGGCATGTCCTAGAACCAAAAATTCGAAGACATGTGACATCTACCAACCCGCACTGGGCCCGCGTGGTGGATTACAGCCCAGTCGAGGAGGCCGGTGTCCTAGTAGATGAAACATTATAGGATATGTGTGGATAAGGGATTTAATAGCAAAGAAATCTTGATGTCTTGAATGTTGCCACATCAGTTTGTACTCGAGCGAAACAGGGGGATTGCTAGTGACGTACAAATATTTCAAATCACACAACACTCATTGAGCTCGTCACAAAGATCGTTTTATATAACAAAACGTTTCTATTTCATATCAGTATACCTTGACGTCCAATTCAATGTACAGTCGCGTACGGTATTAACAAAGCCTATAACAGTCGCAAACAAAAGTAGTTCGGTAGCGTACAGTCGCGTGGTGTGACGTTATCTTTGCGGAACGGGTGGGGCCGGAGGAGTAGCGTTGATAAGACGAAAAGACGTGCAAGGTTTTTCAATATTTATGTAAATATTTTCGTGAACAAAATAGGACTTTTATTCCTTTCCATCACATTTTTTTCAGTGATCTAGAGTAAAACATTTGAAATATGAAGATAAAGATATTTTATGTTGCAAATACGGGTATAATACATGTTATAAGGAGTTTCAGGCATATTTTACCAGTAGGCATGCAAACGTTACAAAAATTATAAACTAAATCCACTAAAATAATCTACTAGATTTTATCAAACAAAACAAAAAAAAAACAATGTTAATTTTTAAAGATTACAAAATGAGTTTCTATTTTTTTTTTCACTTAAGAATTCTGTTACGCTATACTAAGCTTCGAAGCTTTTTTTTAAATAACAATAACGGCACAATAACTCTTTTAACTTTTTCTAGCGTTTGAGCTAGAGAGAGCGGCTAAATTAATATTACGTAAATCATAACAGATGTCATGCCTTTCTCAGAAGAGAAAAACAAAAAATCTATCTTAGAAAGCCGAAAAGATTTCGTCATGATCTTGCTAAATGTCTAGTATCCACAGTTTAAAGTTGTTACGACTTTACTCTGTTTGGTTGTTACCTCGTTTGTAAACTATTCAGCTTTTATAATCCACATGATTTCAGCATACCTTCAATATACCATGTCCATTGTCTTTCCCCCTTTATCACACTCGCTATTTTCCTGGCCACACATGACGTGTCACACAGCTGTCACGCCGCGCTCATCGTGACTGAATAATGTAGCACTTTTGTCGGCGATTGTACCCTCGGGACAAGCGCTACCTGTTTATTTAAACGTTATAATAACTGCGCGCGAGTGTACTGCCAATGCCAGTAAAGTATGATGGTTTCGTAATTACTCTACTGCGACAAAAAATTGGCTATGTTATGGTGGGTTGGAATTTATGACCCCGTAAGTTGTGATGTTACCATGCAGGCTAAATAGAATACATGACTTTGTAACTGTCTGCCGGTTTTGAGTATTTTTTATGTGGCTCTACTCAAATATCCTGCAGATCTGGCAGCGTCGTATGACGGGTCGTTGAGCTCCCTAAAGGGTTGAGCTAGGGAGCTAGCACCCTAAAGGGGTGAGAAAGTCATGTATTCTAAATGACTTTATAACCATCTGCCGGTCTTGAGTATTTTTTATATGGCCCTACGCAAATATCCTGCAGATCTGGTAGCGTCATGTGACGGGTCGTTGAGCTCCCTAGAGGGTTGAGCTACACGACGACATGCATGCCGTCTGTCGGTATAGGTCAACTCAAAGCTGCAATAGCTCATTTTTTTAAGTCAAAAAGCCTTTCCTGTTAAGGTCCTGTACTGTTAAACTCACATAAAATTTTATTATTATAATTTTTGTACTTTAATAATCATGACCTCCAAGTTTATTTCGGCATTTCTTCAGGGTCAGTCAGCTAGGAAATGCCGGTGACATCTAGTTTCAAAGTATCGACCAAAAAAATTATTTACGAACTCTTATAACTACACATCATTTCGTTACCTTTTTGGTGGTGTTAAAATTGTTGAATTGTTGGCGATGGTGAATTTTGATGTCATGGATATTAATTTGAGAAGCTCGTGGCTAAGTAATAACAGCCGCACGGGTCGACCCATCAGGTTAAGCTACGCTTGCCGGAGTTGGTCTGTGGATGGGTGACTATCTTTACATACCGAGACTCCTCCGTGTCTCGGAAAGCATGTTAAGCCGTTGGTCCCGGCTGTCATTCGTGGATCTTTGACAGTCGTTACGGGTCGTCAGAAGCCCGGAAGTCCACCATCAAGGGGTATTGTGTTACGCAGTAACTGGGTTGTGGAGGTCAGATAGAGTAGCTCCATGTAAAATACTGGTATTTAGCTGCATCCGGTTAGTTAATACACATATATACACATAGCTCATGGAAAGCGTTCGGTGACGATGACGCGAGTTTCACGCTTTTTGTTCACCCAAAAAGTACACATAATATACACGCACCTAAAGAAGTTTTTACTAATAACGCAGGGAGGTATATCTATGTACATCTAAACACAGTATACGAGTACATATAGCTCATGGAAAGCGTTCGGTGACGATGACGCGAGTTCCATGATTTTTGTTCAGCCAAAAAGTGCCAAAAAGTGCAAAAAGCGCCTAAAGAATTTTTCACTTCAATTTATTTTTGTCATAATCCCTATTAAACATGTACGAGTAAGAACGTAACTGAAGCAAGTAAGGAGCGTAGCAGATGCCATTCTATAGTTACTGCCTACCTACATGGATGAAGGACTGAGTTTATGTTTGTTTGTATTAAACTTTTGTTTCATACCCTTCAGATCCAAACATCATACTTTTCCGTATGTGAACATGACTCAAACACAGCAATACAATTCGGAGATTTATTTTATCAAATAAACATGTAAGTACTGAACATTTGGCTACGCAAATAAATATTTACTCAACAGTGAAATGAGGCATCGCTAACAATAGGATTTGTGCTGAGATTCCATTCAACAATATTGTAAGGGTGCGTATTGTGAATAATCGGACCGACGAGCGTTTTCAAAACTGTTATGAAAGGGAAATGAAGAAATAAAACATTTATTAGGGATGACACGTAAAAATGAAAATACTTACAAACCGACGAAATACAAGTCGTAATTAGTGTTCCAACCGCAAAACATAGCCTGTCCCAGAGCTCTTTGAAACTGGAAAAACCTAAAAAGTGGGCAGGAAACTCATCATGATAAACAGCTAACTGCGTCCCGCCTGTCCTTCCCCGTAGTCAAACTATTTTGTCCAACTGATTGGACCACAAGGAAATTTAACCATGGATCGTTCCCCGTGGTCAAACTACTCAAATGATCCTCCCTGTTTATAAAGTTTGACTACTTTAGTGTACAGTTATGATTAAAATTAAAACCGTATTATAATTTTTTCGAAGTAATACGAGTATACTTGGTCTGTTCTTAAGTTGTAAGTCTGGTCATAAGTTTTGTCACATATGGAAAGTTAAATAAATGACATAATGAGTTACGCACTACAACCATTTATATATCAAATAAAAGGGTATAAAATACAGATTTAAACCACATTAAAATTATTCGAAATGTCCTCCTCTTGCTTCGATACAAGCCTTCAATCTGCAAGGCCAGTCATCAATCGAAGCACGCACGACATTCACGTCAATATCGGCGACTGCTTTAATCAGGGATGCTTTAAGTGGCTCCAAGTTGCGATGGGGTTTAGCGCAGACCTTCTCCTCTAAGTGCTGCCATATTTTGTAATCCAAGGGATTCAAGTCTGAACTGGATGAGGGCCAATCCTCATGCCTGATAAAGTCGATTCCACGGGTCGTGAGCCAGTTTTGGGTACTTTTCGCCTTATGAGCCGGCGCAGAATTCTGCTGGAATACCCAGTGCCTGGTTTCGAATATTGTTTGTGAAAGAGGTTCCACAATGTTTGTTAGGACTGTGTTTTGATATACGAGGGCACTGGTTTTCACTCCTTTTTCACAAAAAACACCTCCGTTGGACCCAAATAGGACACCCCAAGCCAAACCATGAATGCCGAAGGGTGAAGACCACGCTGAACACGTGGCACACGTTTGTTCGCTTCTTCACTAGAGTGTGCATACACTTTATCATTTTGTTTATTGAAGCTCTCCTCAACATAAAAAAAAATTTCGTCCGAAAAAAGTATTTCGCGGTATTTTTTTCCCGCGTACCGCCTTATCAAAACCCGGCTTCTTTCGAGCCTGATTTTCTTCAGCCGTGCGTTAAGAAGATGTGCTGTTTTTTTTTCTATAAGCACGCAGTCCTAGGTCTTCATTTAACACCCTTTTAACAGTAGTTCTGCTTAGTCGTGTCATTGACTCTGGCAGGGCCACCAACAGGGATTTTAATTTTGATTACACAAAAATTTAGTCGCTAATTTGTCGAAATTTGTCGCCAAATATCAGAATTTGTCGGTCACTGGTTCAAAACATATAAGGGTTTATAGGTGCCGATCTGGAGAGAGTCTCCCCAGCAGGGCCAAATTTATATCTCAAAAACTAAGGCACCTAGCGAAGATCTGTTTTCTCCCATATTTTGTCGTTAATTTGTCGAAATTTGTCGAAATTTCTCAGATGACTACAAGCCCAAAAAACGTTCCCATTTTTGTAGGTACGCCATCTGTAATACTGTCGCCCATCGTGGAGTAAAACTATACCACGTTTACGTTTCACATATTTCATTTCCATTTTAGATTATGAATAATTTGAAATTCAACAAAACAATTTCGCTTGACATTTGACATTAATTTTATCTTTGACTGTACATACTTAATCTGCATGCATACAGCGTGCTAAAAAGTTCTAATATCAATAAAGTCTGACCACGGGGAAAATTATTCCTTGTGGTCAAATCAGTTGGACAAAATAGTTTGACTACGGGGAAGGACCGCGTCCCGCGGTTTCACCCGCATAAGTCTTGATCCCGTAGGATTATAGGGATAAAAAGTTTTTTATGTCCTAACCCATGTCATGGTTAACTCATGTGCCAAATTTCATTCAAATCCGATCAGCCATTTTAGCGTGAAAGTGTAACAAACAAACAAACTCACTTTAGGATAGAATTTATAATCAGAGAGCAAGTCAGAAATCGCAAAAAAAAAATCTGCTACTCCACTTATGTTACCGTAACTCGACAAAAAGTAGAGTGAACCGCGATTTTATGTTTGTCCTGTAAAAGTTGTTCATAATGATAAGTACAATGACCCTTTTCAGGTTTTCAGTTATTTCAATTAGGTACACCTTGTATAAAAATTATGTACCATTACGAGTACGAGAACACTTAATAATATTCGCTTCTTCTCCTTCTTTTCTAGTCGATGGTAAATAAATGTAAATATTTTGTTAAAGTCGTTGGGCCCAGCAGCTGGCCACGCCGATCGCGGCATCAGTGGCGTATTTTAGGTCCTCAGACGTGCAAGTGTATGAACATTTTGGATATTCCAACTTATAGTTCATGGTTTGGTCAGGAGAATTCGCACTAGGTATCGGTGGGATCTATAATCTCTCATTTTGCTAGATTGTGCTTGCAGCGACTTACTTGGGTCCGCAGTCGATTGATTGCTTTCCATATAGACCACTGCAGATCACGTCCGGGTGGCAGATGCTCCTGAGGCTGCACGAAGGTGGTGGGCACTGTTTTTATTTATAATACTCACTAAACGTACCACTTTTCTTGGCACCCGCCCCATCGCCGGTGATTAACAAGAAACACGTAGAACTAGCAACTAAAAACGAGTTCGCGAGCCCCTGTTATGAGTATGTATACCGACCGTTAGTTTCTCAGCGAGTATTGGGCTCGCCAAGCGAGCGTCGCTGAGTGAGTACTCTCTTTAATAAGTAACTCTTGTCACTTCGGCAAACAAGTACTCACCGGCGATGTGACCAGTCAGCGATTAACTATTAATATATGTATGTCTTTTACCTACAATATTTTGTACGTTTCGTGAGCGAGAATATCGTTGATATAGCTAGTCGGTACCTCGATGGGACGGTGCCTTCTAATTTGTATGCGCGAGAGGTACCCAATTACAGGCGTCTGTAGCATCGTTGTTGTTGCATTTTCTCAAGTTAATTGTCAGCACAACATGAAACAAATGATGGTGTAAAACACCGAACACAGCTCACCGTCAGAAGCCACGCTCTAGTAAGGCTGCCTGTCCATTGAAGCGGAGCGAGGCAGCGGAGAGGAGAATGGCCGCGGAGTGGAGCGGAGCTACGGACAGTGTCTGTCCATTGATGCGGAGCGAGGTAGCGGAGCGGAGTTACGAACTGTGCGGAGCGAGGTAGCGGAGCGGTGTTTCGGACTGTTCGGAGCTAGACCGAGTTCACGTATTTTTCCGCATCGCCTCTCCGCTTCCCCGCTCCGGTTCCCCGCTCCACTTCTCCGCTCCGTGTCCCCGCTCCGCTTCCCCTCTCCGCTTCTCCGCTCCGTTTCCCCGCTCCGCTTCTTGGTTTTGTATGAATTTTTAAACTAGTTTGCAATTCCATTGGTTAATATTGGCACACCGCTACTCCGCTCCTCTCCTATCCGCTCCAGTGGACAGGCAGCCTTATACGGACAATATTATATGTTGAGTTGGTCTCAAAGCTGTGAAAGGTACATGGATGAAACCCTTTAACACTCATAGGAATCGGAGATATTATGAGTTTATTTCTTCAGTTCACCTGTGATCTTTTTCACAGATAGGTACATTTCTTTAACCTTGCTTATCTAAAGTAAAAAAATAAATTAAAAAAAAAGTACGCAAAGAAAAGCCGCACACACACTAAGGTCAAGAGCATAGGGTCCCGTAGTTTTGAGTCACGAACTTTGTGTATTATGACAAAAATATTCTCATAAAACTGGTTTAAAACAATTCAAAAACTAAAAAAAATATCAATTTTTGTCTTTAATTAATTTCCAGGTGTTTTCAAACAACCTAAAGTTACAATAGTAGTCCACTGTTGGACAAAAGCTTCTCCAAAGTTCATACTTCTACACTTTGTCATATCACTATCAGAGAGCTAACCTAGTTTTAGCTAAATATTAACACAATATTACGAACTTCTCCCTGAGGTCTCGTAGCACCGTAGCTAGTTGCTACGACGCTACGACGCTACGCCGTAGCATCAAAATGTTACTTAACATAAATGTAATTTTATACGTGGGCCATGTTTTTTAAGGAAGGTTTTTTTTAAACTGATGTCAAAATGATTGGTGGAATGTGGATGAAAATTAGAAAAGACGTGAAAGAAAAGATGCAAGGGTTTTGTAAAAATCTTTGGGCTATCCAAATGAAAAATTTTCTTTATTTTTATTGATTCATGGTAGCCAAAATGATTTTAATGACCGATGGGGAAGTATGAAAGGATACGTACTGTGAGATGATGATGATGTTGATTAATAAGTTAGCTAAGGTCTCGTAGCACCGTAGCTAGGTGCTACGGAGCTACGACGCTACGCCGTAGCCCGTAATTTTGCACGTTAGTATTTTTTTAAGACGTTTATTTTACGTTATTAGATTATTTGGTTAAGTACAACTCCTTGTGAAGGAGGCGCCCGGGAAATTATAACCATACCTACACTGACCTTCAAAACTATATAAGTACCACACTTTTAAAATTGCAATTTCTTCTAAACTATAGAAGTCAGGGCTTTGAAATAAAAAACGTTTTATAGCAAATTTCATTAACTTTTTTTGAAATTATAGGTTATTATACATTAGTACTTTTAAAAAGATTTAAACCAAAATATAGGCATTTTTAACTTACTGGCAAAAAAGTCAAACAACATTTATAAATATGCTTTACGCCTTATTTAAATTTTAATAACTGGTATTGCCTCCTCGGGCTCTGATTGCATCTTCGAGCCGGTTTGGCATAATGAAGACGATGTTTCGGAGGCAATATTGGGAAATATTCTCCCGTTCTTCCATCAGGGCCTGTCTGAGGGTGATAGGAGGTAGTCTGAGGCTTCTGACTAGCCTCCCGAGTTCATCCCAAGCATGCTCGATCGGATTGAGAACAGGACTTCTTGATGGCCAAGCCATCAAATTGATACCAACTTCCTGAATGTACTCTTGTACTACGAGCGGTGCGTGGCCTACATCAGTATCGATCCATCACCCATATTTACTAAATGGTATATGTGGTGCAAACAGTAAATATAAGTACGTTTTTTAAATAAATAAATTAAATATGACCCTGCAACTCATTAAGGATTTCTTGAGCATATCTTTCCCCAGTCAGGGTGCCATTTTCTATGGCCACTAGCTCTCTGCGACCTTCTGAAGAAATGCCAAGCCATACATGTACAGAGCCTCCACCGTAATGGACTCTTTCTGGGAAGCAGGCTTGAATGTATCGCTCACCAGGTCGCCTGTACACTTTTTTCCTTCCATTGGAAGTGAATAGTGAGAGTCGACACTCATCAGTGAACTTTAAATAATATCTTGTGCACTTTAAAAGTTATTGCAATTTCAAAAGTGTGGTACTAAGTTTTGAAGGCCAGTGTATTTCTGCCGCGTTACTGTTTTGGTAGTTTCTGAAAGTGTATAATTATGCCTGTGTAATTAGAATTACGAGCATTCGGCTTTCCTTCTAGTATTGCAAATGTTCATAGATGGTAATTTAGCGACAAAAGTCGATTCAAACTTTAGTTTTTTATCTTAAGAGGGTTTATCCTAAAAGTTGGCAACGTCGCAAATAACTGTCAAATATTTACCTGTTTTGATTCTTATGGCAATATTACTGAATAGAAATAAGAAATGTGCCTAACTACCGAACTAGAATATTTATAATGAATTGCAATAATAACACTGAATTTGATGTTGTTTCCATTTTAGGTATAAATAACGCATTTGGAAAGTTTTTTTACATCTAAAACGAAACATTCGGTGTTACGATATTAATTATTGCATTTCATAATCAATATTCTAGTTCGCTAGTTAGCCACATTTTTTATTTACACACAGTAATATTGCAAAATTATTCAAAACAGTGAAATATTTGATCTATTTGCGACGTTGCCCACCTTCAGAATAAACGCTCTTAACTATTGAGCTAAATATTTAACTAAAATCTGTATGTATATGTGTTTTGTGGCAGCGTTACTTGACTTGTCGCAGACCGTACATAAAATAAAACAATATTGCCTAATTTCAAGTCAACATGGTTGAATATGCAAAGCCCGGGCACTGCCACTTTAATATTAAGCTTTACAATACTCGAAAAGAAAGGAAGTCGTACCAATTTCGCGCAGCTGCTTCCAATATTACGTTACAAGGAAAGCACTAGTTTTACATAATCTTTTAGCAAGGAACTACGAAAATGCAGTAAGTAGTCATATTATTTAATAACTTTGAAGGAACCAACGTAATAATAAAAATTATTCGTATTTTTTTTTAAATAACTAATTTTTCTAGCTAGTTTAACTAGTTTTCTCATATTTTTTATATCATAGGGTGAGGCAGAGATATGCTTTAAGAGTACAACCACATTTCACAAGTTATGTTTAAGTCCCATGTAATAGGAGGCAAGCGAGGAGCTTGTGGCTAAGTAATAACAGCCGCACGGCTCGATCTATCAGGTTAACTTACTTACTTAGTTACTCCTCCATGCCTCGGAAAGCACGTTAAGCCTTTGGTCCCGGCTGTCATTCCTGAATCTTTGACAGTCGTTGCGGGTCGTCAGAAGCCCGAAAGTTTGACACCAGTCTTACCAAGGGATATCGTATTACCCAGTTATAGATTGTGGAAGTCAGATAGGCAGTCGCTCCATGTAAAATACTGGTATTCAGCTGCATCCGGTTAGACTGGAAGCCGACCCCAATATAGTTGGGAAAAGACTAGGCAGATTGTTTTTAATAGGGGACGAGCCTATTACCATTAACAGCAAATCCTGCTCGTATTTTATATAAACAAAAAACCATAAATATCAATAGAGTTCTAGCACATTTCTAAATGATCATCTCTGAAACATGCTTATCTAACAAATACTAGGAACGAAATAATATCAAAGACCTTGAAGCGCCTAGCTTCCTGATTGGCCTACTGACCTCACCCGTGAAAAGCCCTGATAAAATATATTTCGTTTACAAAAACTATCCTGTCTTACTAACATTATAGAGAGTGGAACAGAAATAAGTATATACGTATAATATTTAGAGCTGGGTGTAAAGATGTTAATCCAATTACATAATCAAAAGGTTATACAATTATACATTAGAATAACAATAAAAAAGAACCGAATGCAAGTGCGTTGCCATTTCAAAAATAATTCATCGCGTCTCTGAAACCAGGTCAGGTTAATGCCACGAAGTTGTCCCAGCCGCCCTGCGCCGCGCATCCACCCGAAGTCAGCCACAGTGCGCGCGCCGCCCATACTCACAACCGCCCAAGTCTTCACCTGCCATCAAAACCTTTGCATCTTTAAAAAAATATAATTAAAAAATAACAATCAAGGCGTGTACTCGATTCGAAAATTAAAATTCGAATTCATAAAACAAAGATGGCTGACATTCGGTGTGTGGTGCGTCGTGGTGCGGACGTGTGTTAGCCACAATATGTTACGCTCAGTGTATGGGACCTAGGTTGTAACGATTGTAGTATGTGTATTAAAAGTGTTGTGTGTCGCTAACATTGCTTGCAGAGCAGCTGTCGACCCCTGTGAGTATATTTTCCTTGTTATTATTAAGGGGTGAGGCTCAATAGCTAAACTCAACCCCCGGGGATAATCCTTGTACTGTCATTATTAAACGACCCTACAAAACATCTCGAATGACTGCGTCGAAGCCAATTTAAGCTTAACAATGTAAGTTTGTCTCCAATTAAACGTGAAATTCTGCCTCTCAATTATGTTTGTCTCTATGCAACTTGATATTATTCACAACAGTGTCCTTTTTAATCCCTTATCAATTAAGCATAAAGCAACCATTTTATTAATTTCATTAATTTATGAGCAGCACAATGTTACTTTAACATTTGCTGTTACTTTTCATAATTAAAAGCTGAGTACTTGACACACAATTTAATGATAACAATGACATCATTTGTACTATTAGTAGTAACTTATAGATCTGTATTAAAATGATTGAATGAGTGTAGAAATAAATTATGATGATCGCCCTTACCATAACGAACATGAACTTACCTTCGACGGTGACGTCTTGAGGAGATTAAATGCTAACAGCACTAATCACCACACTTGGCCAGTATGGTGGTGATTATTTGTAGTTGTCGTTAATAGACAGGAAGGTATTGTTACATGGTAATAGAATTATATTCACATCCACAGAGGCTTCGATTTGTTGATAACCGATCGATCATCTCAAAAGTCTATTAAAACTATGAACACACGCAAGTTAGAATAGCTTAGATCAAACATTACTTACTTTAGTGATAAATGCTCATATCACAGCCTATTGTACTCGCTAGGCTATGATATGATCTTTAGCATGGCAGTAACGGCTTAGCGACTAGGTATGGACCTCCTTTGAGGTAATGTCACTGCTCTAAGCGAAGGTGTTGGTTCGTGCGCTAGTAACACTAACTCTCACTACATTTAATCCGTCCATGTACACTGCTGGATCAAGGATCTAATATCAGTAGGGATAATATTGGTATCAAAGCTATTTGGACTAGATTATGACCTTGGTATTCAATTAAATGTTCTGATCCACATGATGACACAAAATACACGCACACACTGCACACGCTCCACACTACTGCTCTATTTACATAGAATTGTAATGCCACACAAGTATGAAAGATGACAGATTTCTGAAAATAATACAGATCTTTGAACCTAACTCAAAAATCAGGGAATTCATAAGTATTTGCCCGTGGCTTCGCCTGCGTGAACCTCGAAAATTATCCCACGGAAGGTAGTACGTACCAGGATAAAAAGTATCCTATGTCCTAACCAGGCCATGATCTACACATGTGCCAAATTTCACCCAAATCCGTTTTAGCGTGAAAGCGTAACAAATAAAATTAACTCACTTTCGTCGTACTCATTATGAGTCTGCAAGAGAAGTATGTAAGAACAAAACAAGTTGCGCCGGCCTCAAATATATTGGGATAATGACAGGAGAATTTATGATATCAGTTTGGAAGTGCTACCCTGCAGGGCAGACCTCTCTTCTCATAAAGGAAAGCAAACGATCATTTATCACCTCAGTTGCTTTTAGTGCTGACGCCACCTAGACACATAACAAGCTGTAGGCTATCCAATTACTATGTATTTCAAGAGGCAGGAAGTAACTCACTTTGATGGCCCTTTTCTTGAAGACCACCATAAAAAACCTATAATTAGATACAAATAAGACTGCATCATTACTGCAAGTCCTCCTGGCGCCAAACTAAGCTATACAACCCACAAAACCGGGCGTGGGATAACCATAACATCGGTATTAGTCCCGTGTTTACATTTCTGAACGAATGAAGATGAAAACAAAAGATTTTCAGAATGTTTGCTTCTGGAACGTCAATATGGAATTATGTCTTAACCCTAGGACCGAGTCACACCGGACTGGCAGCGGCCGGCAGCGACGCGGCGAGCACTTTCAGTTTGAAATAATTTTAAACTTTATCTATATTCTTAAAAGACCAGTATCGCTTGAAAAGCTTGAAAAGGTCGCGAGGCCGCCCGCGGTGACGCGAGCGGCCGCGCGCCACGCGCATCTTGTCAGTGGTTCTGCCCGCGGCTGCCAGCGGCGACCGCGGGTGGCCGCGCGTATGTAATGTAGAAACTAAACTAGTCAAGAGGAGACTAGGCACGGGGGATCTGGAGGTCGCGCGAGGCCGCTGGCGGCCGCTGCCATTCCATTGTGACTCGGCCCTAACAGAAAATTGTAGGCGAGTTTTGAAGGAGAATTCTTTAGTTTACCTTTTCGATGATTTCATCAACATCTGCCTAGATTTTACTGAACTATGTTGGGATCGGCTGCCAGCATAACCGGATGCAGCTGAATATTACATAGGGTGACTACCTATCTGATCTCTACAACCCAGATACTAGGTAAATACATACGTGTCAAAGATCTACGCATGACAGCCATGACCGATGGCTTAACGTGCTTTCCGAGGCACAATATCTAACCAGTAGTACTAATAGCATTCATAAATAATCCACCTGTAATGTTCCCACTGCTGAGACTCCTCGCTTTTAGAGGGTAGTGGGCCGTAATCCACCACGTGGGCCCAGTGTGGGTTGGTAGATGTCAGAAGTCTTTGAATTTTTAGTTCTTGGAAGTGCCGGTTTCCTCACGATGTTTTCCTTCACCGTTTTGAGAGCAGTGGTGATGAAATAATTTACACAAATTAAAGCGCCTGTCAGGGTTTGAACTTACTACCTCCAACTCGTAAGTCGCGACTGTTACCATTGGACCACCACTGTTCTACTAATATCAAAGAGATAAACGACACTTTAAAACAACTCAGAAACCGCGCACTGGCCTCGTCAATAAACCACCTTCGTTAGCTTGTGAATGCTTTAAGAACAGTCACGTCCACAACTGACATGCTCTACGCCTTATTGCGTTGCACCCTTCACCTAGAAGAAAATTAAAACTCTGTCTCATTAGCATACAAAACCTTTTAAACAGAAATACAGCAATAATGCTAATTAAAAACACCGCGTTTGACAAAACCCCCTTATTATTAAACCAGTATTAACTTAAGCAAGATCACAAGCGCTACTCCTGAGGTCCCCAGGTTCGACAAAGTGTTATTGGATTTTTCTATCAAGAATTCCTCTTTGACAGGCCCAAGTCTGGACTTGTCCTCGGTTGATGGCAATAGGCTCGCCCCCTATTACATAGGACTTAAACATAACCGAAGTTTGGGGGCGAAATAACTATCGACCTACTCCTGCTTCGCACGATTTTAACGACTTGACAAAACATCGATATTTCTTTTTTATACCTGTATAAGTTTAATATGAATGTATTATACACATAATCCTTCCGGAAAAAAATCTCTAAGGGCCGATGCACACGGTGTGCTGCGGCAGCGCGGCGCGGGAACGGTGTCACTGCAGCGTTCTACATACAAATATCCATGGTATCCTACGCGGTGCGTACCAGCGTTACACCGCACGTACACGCGGCTACACATCAAGTTATACATTTCCAGTTTATGCTGATCTCGCATTGTATAGGATTTCCGTACAATGCGAGGTCAGCCGGAGCCGTATAGCCGCACTGCACCGCACTTGCAACCCGCGAGACGAGGCGGGGAAGGATGAACGCGTTGCTATGCCGGAGTGGCATCGCTCAATCTCAACGTGTAACCGCCAATGCGGTGTAACAATGTTACAGCGCCGCAACGCCCGTGTGACTGCCAAAGCGGCATAATATTTGCGGTGATTTTGGATTGCTTTACGATGCATCGTGAGAACAGGCTCTTAATGATGGTTAAAACGTCATCAAAAGCCGTTGCGTAGTTTTAAAAAACTACGTGGAGAGACTTATAATTTAGATTTAATTTATAATAATTATGTACGTAATTTGTAGGTATACAACGTCGCAACGTCGCAACTATGTTATTGGCTCAATTTAGATTCTGTTTATTATAAAGCTTATGAGTTATTTTATCGGATTAACTAACATATTTTAATAAAATTTATCGACTATGAAAAAAAACGTAGGTGAAAACATAAAAAAAATACAGTTATAATTTTTTTTAAACACAAGTGTAAGTCCATAAAATCATAGCGGGATAATGAAAAAAAATTAAGATAGACCCCCCTTTTAAAGTTAATTTTCAATAATTTGTCATGAATATTCAGAAAAATACGGGCTGAACATGCCCATGGGCGACATTGTATATGGGATTATTGTTATGTCTATTTTCAAGGCACTTGAAAAAAAAGTCTGTTATTGTGTCGCCTTTTTTCCTCCACCTTTGCCACTGCCTACCCCATCAAGCGAGACGATATAATCCCTCAATACATACGATAACAGTCTCCCATTGTTACACGGCGCGAATCAATCAGCCTGGGTCCACACGACAATGGGTTCAGACTTATAGTTCGAGATTACCAGGCTCTGTTGGGGAAACAAATTTATTCAAGCTGTTTTTATGGGGTAGCTTAAGAGTTTTCTCTTTGAGATGGAACGGTCTTTGGGAATCATTGGATATAGCTACATATAAAGTCTATTTTAATTAGGGGTACCTTCAAAGTATCATTATTTCAGCAGAAAGACGTCCACTACTGAACATAGGCCTCCCCCAAGCACCTTCACTTAGACTGGTTCTGTGCTTACCACATCCAGCGGATTCCGGCAGGCTTCACAAGGTCATCGGTCCACATTGAGGTCCACCTTCAAAGTATATCATCATCTGCCTAGACGATCGATGAGATGCCATCATCATTTCCCAACTATGTTGGGGTCAGCTTCCAGTCTAACCGGATGCAGCTGAATACCTGTATTTTACATGGAGCGACTGCCTATCTTATTTATTTTATTTATATATACTCGTACATTATCGCACACCACAAAAAAAAAAGCACTACAAAATATACAATGGGCGGCCTTATCGCTTTCCGCGATCTCTTCCAGGCAACCTTAGAATGGACAGTGATTTACCTGGACATAAAATCTTATCTTACCTCCACAACCCAGTTACTGGGTAATACGATACCTCTTGGTAAGATTGGTTGTCAGACTTTCGGGCTTTTGACTACCCCGTAACGCCTGGTCTGGTCTGGCCTGGAGGGGCTTGGTATGTAAAGATGGTCACTCATCCACAGACCAACCCCAGCAACTGTAGCTTAACCTGAACGATCGACCCGTGTGGCTGTTATTACCTAGCCACAACCTTCAAAGTATATCTGAAGTAAATTAAGGGCAGGTGCTACATACAGAGCTTGATACAGATTTGATTTAAAAAAAATTGGGTCAACGACCGTAAGTGTGTAGTGTTGTAACTGAGTTTTTTTTTGGGTTACCTTCATCGGCGTAATGAGTATCGATATCTATAAATAGGAAAAAAAAAAAAAACAGATTTTCCCAACTCATACTTCAAGTACTACTGATCGTTGACCCCAGAAAAAAATCACCAAAACTTCTTTATTTTTTCTTTTCGTGTTCAGATATCAACACCATCACGTCTGCCCAATTTCGCTAGCTAATTTAATTTGACCCTGTCTATTTACACAACAAACTTTGTGCGATACTCGTGTCTCACCAATTCCATCTCGTAACGAATTACCGACCTTTTAAGTGCATCAGAATTTAAACGTTTTAAGTGCTCATCTCTCTTGCGAATGAAAGACATCATTAATAAGATCAATTTATCAACCTCAAAACATTTATATTATTGTGAAAGCAAAAGCGAGTTTATCAGTCTATTTACATTTCTACAACTTAGCTACTGAGTGCAAATCATCGTAATACATATTTAAATTAAAAAATCTTTAATATTCTGAGGTTTCTCCTGAAAATTAAAAAAAAATAAACTATAGTAACAATCAATTAAGAAAGATAATTAATCTTAACTGCACATTGATTTTGACTAGCTAGGCAATTACCCATAGTCCCATTGTCCATGTCATGGGCCTACTTATTTGAAAGGTAAACTTTCGTAGAAACAGAAATAACATACTTTTCAATTCGATAATTACCTACGGAATTTCCAAATCATCTTGTAGCAATTAAATAAGAAGCGTGGGTGTATCAGGTTCTCAGGTACCTGAGCATTAAATGCTGCTTAGAAGCCAAATTGATGTGATTAGCATAACCAGAGAACAGCCGGGAAATAATTGATTAATTTAATACTTTTTGGAAACTAATACTATTTGTAAAGGAATACATAATATGTGTAGGGTAAACAAAAGCTTGTTTAAAACAACGAAATAGCGTAGTAGCAACAAATTGACTTATTTATTTGTTTAGATTTACGAACATTTGCATATTTATTTATTATTTATTTATATATACTTACATTATTATTATATATTGTTATCTTATTTATTTATTTGTATATACTACATAAATTACAAGAAGCAACAGAAAATAAAGTAACAAACATTTCTAATGCTGGTTTCACAGCTGTCCGGGAGACCCGTACGGGCTCCCGGAACGGAGACACACGTGAGGTGCTAGAACATTGTTTCACAGCGACACGGACTGGTCCGTACGCGACCCGCTTCGGGTAGAGCCTGTACAACGTATCGTACTACTCTCTCGTTTCAGAGAACTGCGGGCGCTACCCGTACGGGTCTCTAGTGTACAGACCGCACGTACGGGTCTCCCGGACAGCTGTGAAACCAGCCTAAGTACAATATTTACTTATTATTACCTACTAGGTGTCTTTAAAGGAAAACAGTAAAATTATTGGTATACAACAAAAAGAAATACAGTAAGAAAATAATCCAATCGCATTCATTTGTTTTTTGTCTGTATTTTGGACCTTATGCCTAATCCAAATGCTTACAGATATATTCACTTTGATTGAGAGACGCGGAAATGAAAGGAATGCCTGTATTTGAATGATTCACTTGTATGTTTACCTACACGAATTGATTTGGTCTCTTCATTCAAATTGAAAAGCAAATTTGAACCATGTAATCAGGACATTAGACATTGCAGAATCAGATAAATGATTTATAACAACCATCATTCAGAGTGGTTTTTTGCTGATATTATTATTATTTAGTACACTTATCTAAATCTACTCCATAGGTAATAATATCATCAGCAAGAACCACAATAAACAATATAATTATATAGCTATATTATAAATGCGAAATTGAGTTTTTATGTTTATATGTTATGCTTTCACGCTAAAACGGGTGAACGGATTTAGATGAAAGGTAGACCATAAATTGACTTAGGACATAGGATACTTTTTATCCCGATATTGTTATGGGATCGAGACTTACATCATCATCATTTCAGCCGAAAGATGTCCACTGCTGGACATAGGCCTCCCCCAAAGGCCTGGGAGGGTTTGCCATAATCACCACGCTTGGCAGGCGGGTTGGCGATCGCAATAAGGTGTTAAAATGTATAGAGAACGCTGCTGCCCATTCTCTAGTGAGTCCCTTAGTCGCCTTTTACGACACCCACGGGAAGAAATGGGATGGTACTATTCTTTACGTCTGGCACCACACGGAATATTATTATGGCGCATTATTTACTAATCCTGGTTATTTTATAAACAGGATTTAGTATCCCTCGTTTCAGTCCGAGGTCCGAGTGTTAGAGGCAAACAACTTAGTTTTTGGACGTCGAATTGTCTCTGGCTGATATTAGCACTACGTACAAATGTATTCTGTACTTTCTAAAACGTTAATTCTTCTTTCGTGTGGTTAGTGACTAACCTGGTGTCAGAGTTTTAAAGCCGCCCATGGGCCTCTGACTTGGCTTCACATGCCGTCGAGTATCATAATATCTCTCAGGCAAGCCGGTTTCCTCACGATGTTTTCCTTCACCGTTTTTGAAGCAAGTGATAATTATACAATACGCACATGAATCCGAAAATTCAGAGGTGCGTGCCTTGGGTTTGAACTCGAGACCTATGACTTGGCAGTCCGACGGTCACACCACTAGGCTATCACTACTAATCCTCACTCAAAACATCAATACTACATCCTCATTCCTAAAACTCAGCTGATATACGTTCTCAAAGTTTGAGCAAACTTACGTAAATGCTCTCCGTAGTTCCATTCATATTAAATCAATGTTCGGAGGGAAGAGTGCTGAGAGACGGCGATGCCCTATTTAATATATATATTAGGTATACAGTCGGGTCGTATTTTCTCTGGTTCTTTTTCGTTTTATATGCATTATTGTGTAGTAAGAGGAGCTCGAGGTTAAATAATAACAGCCGCATGGGTTGATCTTCAAGGTTAAGCAAGGCTTCCCGAGGTCGATCCGGGGATGGGTGACCAACAAGACAAGACCCCTCCGTGCCTCGGAAAGCACGTTAAGCAGTTGGTCCCGGCCGTCATTCATAGATCTCAGTCAGCAGAGGCCCGAAAGTTTGACAACCAGTCTTACCGTGTGGTATCGGGTTACCCAGTAAATGGAATGATCGATAGGACGAAGAAGAAGAAACCGAGTAACTGGTTTCTGGAGGTCAGATAGGTAGTCGCTCGAGGGGACCCCCGTCAGGAACGAAGTTACTTCTCACATACCATTTAGTACAAAATCTAAATTTTAACAGTGGCCATCTTGGATTTACATTATGACCTCACTATCAAATTCGGCACCCTCGAAAACTATGAAAACGCTACCCACGATTACAATTTTTTAATTTTCACAGCCGCCACGTTTTTCATTTTGACCCAATTCGATAATCGAGAGAGAGAAAGTGTGAATATGATAAGACTATCGCCACGATTTTCTCGCCGGACTTTATATAACTTAGATATAGCACAGATATCTTGATCTTTTGACATGTCGACACATCAGTAGATCGCACTCGCGCGTAGCTGGGGCGGCGTCTGTTTCCTATATTCCTTGTATCCCGTATAGTGGTGTTTGTGGTATATATTGTCTCTGCTCTATATAGTGTGCGTCAAAATTCAATGTTTGTGACCGGATGACATGGGCTCACGATTGATTGGGTTCCTATATCGATGCTCAGTAATATTTTGTTCTTGTCAGTAAAGCTGTTTTATCGGAATTGAGACCAGTTTTTTTTGTCTTTTTTTGACCTTGCGTTCTCTTTTCGCAAAAATGATTAAACACGAAACAATAGACACCTTATTATCAACGGAACCTCCTTAAATAATACAAACATAGTCTGAACGGATTATCCTGCCTTTACCGGGGTCGGGTAAAAACCGAGGTAAACGGAAATTCAACTGAGCCTCTGCTGAAGACTGGAAGCAAAGTTCATTGCCCTCAAGCGTTCAGGGAATACTAATAAATTACTTACTAGTGAGTTATGAATCGTCTACTTTTTCTTAATTAACTTTTAACTAGCTGTTAGAGTCGTGGGCGAATTGACTACTAACACGTAGGAGTCCACTATCTGTTAGTGGGTATTTATGTTATTGAATAGCAAACAAGTAGGGAGTCCACTGGGCCCTGGTCTTGAGGATAAATTAAACTAGCGACCCGCCCCGACTTCTCAGGAGCGCAATTAACGAATGATGGTGAAAACTGCCTCAAAATCCATTGCGTATTTTAGAAGAGTAACGCGGTCTCACAGACAGACACAAAATGCGACTTTGTTTTGTAATATTTAGAGATTTGAGAAAGAGGAGAGGTTAGAGAAGAGAAGAGATACAGAAGCATCGTAGGTACGTTACTATTACAGAGGTGATACTGAAATGTCTCAAGTCCTCTTTCTACCAGTAAGTACAGTCAGCCTCAAAAAGGTATATACATCCATAAGAATTCATTTAATTTGTAGATAATCCAAAAAAATGAGAACATAGAGAAAGAGAAGAGAGAGAGGAGACAGAAGAGAGAGAGAAGAGAGAGGGAGAGAGTGAGAGTAATAAAGAGTTTTTTATTCTATCTATCTACAATCTTTGTTCTATTGTATCTATGTGTAGCAAAAAATATTCTTCAAAAAATGTTCTTAATTGTGTTAATACAGTGTTATTTTTAAACAAACCATAATGAAGTACCATTTACGAGTATAGTACTAGATGTACATTAAATAAAAACAATCTTCAAAAAAAAAGCCACGAAAGCTAATATTTTTAACTACATTTGAACAACGCTACTCAGTCCTCCGCCATCATTAGGAGATACTTGTTTAAATGCAAGCGATGACGTCACTATAGCTATCCTCACTATGTTTGCATAAAAAAGTGCAATAAAGCGTCCCATTCACTACGGACGCTGTAACCGGTCATGGGAAACATACGGGGGTGTAGTTTTTGCGTGGACGCAGTTGTAGTTGTGGGAGGGGTAAATAGATAAACAAGATACGATTTCTTAATCATTCCGGAAAACAGCGATTATTTTCTGGCTCAAGGTAATATCAACTCGGAAAAGGATCGTCACCGTATCGCCGCGGTTCGCGAGCTTGTCCCGAGGCGAGGCGATTACGTTACGATTCCGGTTAGTGTGCGTTGCAGTAGGGAATTTCATACAAAGAACACTGAATGACTCCAGTTAATATGGTGACGATCCCTTTCCATGTTGATGTGTGATATTTCCTTGACCCTTTCGTTTTTAAATATTTTTATTTTTGTGTCTTGGGTTTTTGAGATCCCGGTAAAATCTTTTATCAGCAAAACTGTCGTCAAATCTCAAGTTACATAATATAACATCACGCCTTAGGGTTAGGCCAAGGGTTAGGCAGAGATGCACCTATAGTACACCTACATTTCGACAGTTATGTTTAAGTTCCACGTAACAGGGGGTGATCCTATTGCCATCAACCGGGCATAAATCCAAACTCCGGGCTGCTACTGAAAAATTCCAAATGGGGAAATCGAATAACACTTTGGCTGACTCTAGAATCGAATTCCAGGACTTTATGCTCAGCAGTTGCGCTTGCGTCCATTAGACCAAGGCGGCAGTCAAATCTCAAGTCAGTTATTGTTAATAAGTAATTTCTTGATTGTCTATTTTCAGAGAAATTAAGAAAGGTTTTCAGTGACTTTATTTTTTTTTGGGTGGGAAGTCATCAAATAACTTCTCCCGCTCTGGGCAGAGCGGGAGGGCGTGTCAGACTCTTACTGACTAAAACCCACCCGTGTTCCTTCAGTTGCCTTTTCGTTTCCAGGGGCCACGGTATCCCTTTCGGACTTTCCCGCGATTTTTCAGTAACTGGGGTTCTGGAATTTCAAACTCCAAATTTTTTATTTTGTTGTGTTTTGTGAACAAGTGAAAAACTGAATCAAATTTTCGCTTTTAACATGGAACAACTGCAATATAAAATACAATAGACGACGTATATTTAGTAACCTAATGCGCTTAAGTGTTCTTAAAGAGTCATAAATCCCTCTAAGAAATCGACCCGACGTGTTGACACGTCAAGCGTCGAGGGCAGAGTCGCTTCGCTTTCTCGACGCTTGACGTGTCGACACGTCGGGTCCGGATTCGCAACAAGTCAATCGTCATCCTGAGGATGCCTCGTTGAGAGGAGGAAACACGTGTCGATTTCTTACAGGGTTCTGTATCACTCTTTAGGAACAGTTAAGCGGATTAGGTTATTAAATATACATCGTCTATTGTATTTTATAATTGATTTCCACAAATTAACACCTGAGTCAATTAACTGCAATATAACATACCTATCCTACTGATAATGATTGAGCTAGAAACCAAAATAACAGTGTCAGTAAAACAGTTATGTTTTCATTAAATTCTGAACATCTGGTAATGATCGCAATGTTATTTTAATAAACAAGCAAATCGTTGTTCTTACCATTGATTGAAAACAAGCCTCTGTTGCACGACTATTCGACTTTTATCTTAGATCGAATTTTCATAATATTTGTGCATACTGTACTTTAGCGTCAGTTTAGATAGCATTTTGATCTTATTTTATATTATTTACCCGCAGTTGCTCAGTAAAAATATACGTGGACACAGTCATGATGAGATCTTATCGTGAATGTGTCCATGTATATTTTTATATATCATCTTCATTAAATATACGACCAAACAGTCACATATAGTGTGTAGTGTGAACCTACATCCATTATGACATTGGAGCTCATTGCGATCTCTGAGGCTTTGACATAAATAATAATTAATCATTGTGGATATAAAAATGTTGTCATTTGTACATTACACCATATAGCTCGATGCGCCTCTGGCCACAGAGGTGCATCGATAGCTTATGTTATTATATCTAAAATTGATGAAATTACTTTAAAAGGCATCCAACTGATAGACAGGCTGCAGATGACAGCACAGCTTTAATTGCATGCACAGATAAAACGACGTACGAAAAAGATATAAATAACACCCTTAAAACTATAATTGATTGGCTTAACAGGAATAATTTAGTAATAAATCTCAAAAAAACACAAGTCATGCACTTCTATCAACGGCTAGAGCCTGATAATATGATTATTCAATATAATGACCACAACGTTGATACTACTACAGTAACAAAATTCTTAGGAGTTCACATAGATAATAAACTGACATGGAAGCATCATGCTGAATACGTATGCAATAAATTAAGTACAACGGCATATGTACTCTATATCCTATCAAAAAAAGTTAATTTGAATACATTAGTGACAGCATATCACGGTCTAGTGGCTTCCACACTAAGATTCGGTGTCATATTTTGGGGAAACTGCAGTGAAAGGGAAAGGATATTTAGAGCCCAAAAACGCTGTATGCGATCAATGACAGGTCTCAAAACGACAGAAAGCTGTCAACCAGTTTTTAAATCGCTAAAGATTCTGACATTGCCTTCGTTGTATGTTCTGGAAGTTGCCATGTTTGTCAAAACGAACAAGCACCTGTTTACGTCAGTAGCGGATAAACGCCAACGCTCAGGACCACTAAGGTCACAATACAAAAACCAACTTTACACAGGTGGTTACCAAACTTCCTTACTAAAAAACAATATTTTAATCATGGGTCCCATAATATATAATAAACTACCACTACATTTAAAAGATTTACCCACCAACGTTTTTAAAAAAAAGTTGACAAGACTGCTACTAGACAAGTGTTACTACACAATTAAAGACTTCATTAATGACACTTTCGGTTAACGACGCTTATGCTGCTTTATTAAACCCAATTTGTTGACATTTAAAATTGAATTTTCTGTAATTGTTAAATCTAATTTGTTGACATTGTTAGCTTGTTTTATTGAGATCTTTGTGTTTAATTATACTTAAAATTATTTTATTTTATTTTATTTTATTGACACTTTGCTTTATTTCTTAATTTGTTAACATTTGTAATTTAATTTCTTTTTGACATTTTAAAACTTAATTTATTGACATTGTTAGTGTGGGTATTTAATTGAGGATGAGAATTTTTCTAATGAATGTTACTAACCGAATGGAACGCTTTTTATGTTTGTTTAAATTTCTTGTATGTTTAATTAATGTTTTTTATGTTAAATAATTTTTGCATGCCGTAAGGCAAAATGTATCGGGACACTTAACAAAATACCATCATATCTGTATACCTACATTATTGGCAAATAAATGATTCTATTCTATTCTATTCTATTCTAACTGAGGTTGCAGTGGGTTCCATAGCATATTGGATTGCGGGGCAACGAAGAGGGTGACACATTGGCGAAATTAGCGGCTAGGCATGGAAAAGAAATAAATATCATATTAGATTAGTCATAATTTTTACCAAAATTTAAAAAATATTTGATATGATATTAGAAAGAATATTTTAATAACGGTCATTAGAGAAGGCTTTATGTTATAAAACCATACAGTGTAAACCTCTTCGCGTGCCCTGTTTCATGAATAGTGATGTTATGTAGTAGAAAACTGATTGCTACTGCTCTAAGACTCAAATCTGGACTTATTTCATGCAAAAAAATTGCCTTCATGACGAAAAAAATCGCTTCACCCAATTGTGAGGAATGTGGAGTTGTCGAGGACCTACAACATTTACTGATGGAATATGTCCAATATGAGTCCAGTGGAAATAATTTAGTAAGGTCCTTGAATTCGAACAGAACTGATGTAGGCATGTTCCATACAATTCTATCACAACCAAATGGCAACGATGCGAAGGGTTTGTTCAAATTCATGGCCCACGTCTTGTGAAAGTACTTAATTGTTTAGGATACGATGGGACTGATATACGCTATGCGTAAAAGCCCCTATAAACAAATAAAGAAAAAAACGACTAAAAAGCGGTCTTCGTGTGCGAATAGGACTCAAACTCAAAGCATTTATTTCAATTAAACCATTTACAGGCACTTTTGAATTTTCAAGGAATCGGTCAGTCAAAAATATGAAGCTAGTTGCCCATTCCAAAGCGTAGTAGGTACCTATGGAGAAGAACGGGCAAGCAACTCCACGGACACCCGCACACGAAGACTTCCGTATCACCTTACAACATTTAACACGATATAATACGATTTCAAGTGTATACCTATTACGGTTAAAAAGATACAGCCCTGTGACAGACATACGGACGGACAGCGGAGCCTTAGTAATAGGGTCTCGTTGGCAGCCTTTACGTCTGGTATCCTAAAAACACATATTATAGGGAGTGCTCTGCACTTTATATAACATTTGTCGCGCGTCCCCGCACAAACTACGCTCCGTACGTTTCCATGATACTTGCATCCGTGCTCAACGATGCGATCTTGAATACTGATAATCGAATACACACACATATATACAACAAGTTTGTATGTCACTAACTTTGCGGAGACATTGATTTCTGATAGATTGTTCAAAGGTGGACGTTCCTTTGTAGAAGTATCGATGGCGGCTCTGAAGATACATGGGCTGGGCTTATGAGTCGTAACTTATACCTAACTACTGGTAAGTTCATCTAATCTAATCGCTCGCGACACCGCGGGCAGCTTCGAGACCTTTCAAGCTTTTCAAGCGATACTGGTCTTTTAGGTATGTAGTAAAGTTTAAAATTATTTCCCACTGAAAGTGCTCGCCGCATCACTGCCGGCCGCTGCCATTCCGGTGTGACCCGACGCTTACTGTTCATGCCCCAGAAAGCACGTTAAGCAGTTGGTCCCGGCTCTCATGGGACTGTTGCTGTCGTGGTGACTGTTACGAGTAGTCACTAGCCTGAAAATCGGATCAACCTTTCTTGCCAAGGGGTATCGTGTTTATTTATTTACAGTTCATTAAAACGGTAAAACACCAATTACATTCATTCAAATTACTCTCGGTTGTGGTCGTGGAGGTCAGATAGGCAGTCACTACATGTAAAATACTAGTATCTAACTGCATCCGGGTAGACTGGAATTTGCCCCCTACATAGTTAGGAAAAAGCGGGCAGATGATCATGGCATATTTTTTTTACCCGACTACGGCGATCTAAAAAGGAGGGTTATGATTTTGACCTGTATGTATGTATATATGTTCGTCTGTTACTTCATAACTTCTAAACTACTTCGATCATAATTTGACAAATGATGTATCGTTGGAAGCGTCTTGATCGTAGGCTGGTTATAGACTTAGTTAGGTTAGAAAAATCCGGAGTCACACGTAATCTATACGATTTATGCCCTAACACGTGTGACTCCGCATTTGTAATTAGTCTGTCTGTGATATCTTGTTTATACCTTTTTAGTTGACATTTTTGTCGTAGTTAGGTTTTAGCTTTTATAACTTTTATAACTTTTATTTTTTGATAATCAGGCGACTGTATAAAACCACTGTGTACCACTGAAATACTGTACTAACTAGTACGGAGGCATTGTGACTGTTACTGGCAGCCGTATATATTGTAATATCAACAAATAGACATACTATTTAGGGTAATATATTTCGCACAATAAAAATAATATTGACAGAACAATGTAAAAGCAGCAGGAAGACTCCCTGTCCATGCTATTGAAAATAATCACTCTTTTCTTTCCATACATTTTATCTTCCCACTCATTAACGAGGACTCAACACTATGTTTTCTCAGACAAAAGAAGAATTCCCACCGCAGTCCGACCAGTAAATAACATTCATCAGTTTTCCTAATCGCTACGCTAAAGAACGCTGCAGCTGCGTACTGGATGGGAAAATTCCCATTCGCAACGACAAATGGCGTACTATTAATAAAGGACTTGACTTTTGTCTTGTTGGATAATCTCGTGGGTTTTTGGGCTCTGAAGCCGTAAAGCCTGAGGCATGGGCATAGGGGTCCGCTGTCATGGTAATTTTAAGGTTGTGTTTGTTTTAATTTAGGTTGATGTAGGTAGAGCTGTAGTAACTTAGTATGTAGTTAGTTAGTTGCTATTAAACATAAGTTAAACATTGTGATGTATAAATATAACTGTATCTAGGTAAGATCACTATCAACTTTTCCTTTGCCAATAAAACTTTTTGTATTTTTTTTTGTTATTAAATGTGGTAATTGTTTTTACTTCGATAGAAACCATAATATTTATCAATGTAATTTCGATCTTTTTCTTTGAAATTTGAAACACGCAGAGATTTCATTTTATTTAGTGTGACTGTGAATAATCAAGACATCTTATAACAACGCAACCATACTAACAGATAAGCTAAAAGAAAAAGGAAATGTAGAAACACAGATATTAAATATGCAAATTATATTCTTTATATCCAAGTTTAGTAAATTCTGGTGCGAGTTAGCCAAATCCCCCAGATTTAGCTCAAATCACAACGAAATCATATTCTGAATTGAAAAACATGGCGCACGCTGTTTTCTTTCAACATTTTATGTCAAAAATGTTATAGAATTACAGTGTGCAGTTACCACCAGCGGGTTAGTCAGAGGCAATTGTTCTTCCCTCTTACGGAGAGTAGGTCTGAGTCTGACCAGTGGCATCATTAGAGGCTTTATTAACATTTTACCTGTAATACTAAAACAGTGACAAGCTTTTTATTAAACCCATTTTAAACTACAGAAAGTGAATAATAAATATTTTATTATTTACTAGCTTCTGCGCGCAACATAGCCCGCGTGGGGGTCGAAAATTATCCCGCGGGAACGTAGCTAAATTATTTATTTTATTCGGATACAGTGATCCATATTTATGTCAGTATACCTACTTAAAAATTATGTTAGTAATCAAAGATTAAAAATAAGTGCATAAAATCAAATTGTAAAATAAATAAATTAATACCTCAGTCAATCGCATCTATAAATTCTATACTACCGGGCTAAAAAATATCCCATGTCGTAACCTAAGTCATGCCGAGGTGCCAAATTTCACTGAAATCCGTCCAGCCGTTAAGGCGTGAAAAGGCAGACAGACAGACAGAGTTATATTCACATTTATAATATTAGTATTTTAGAGGTATGAGGAACAGGGTGTAAAGTTCACTTATCCGCTATAGAAAAGGGAGGATCACGACCAGACGGGTGTCGTCTCTGGCGGGCCACTTCCCAACGATTGATGTCGGGGAAATTATATACATATGCTGGTCGCGCTGTAAACTCAAATTGCGCGATGCAGGATTTGTGTGACGTCAGCATATTGTGTGACATAAGGTCTTCGAGGCGTAGTCTGCATGTGGCGATGTAGATGCCGCCACAGTATGGATTTTTAGCCTGTTGTCCCTGGCAGAGCAAAGGCCTCCCTTTTTCCTTTCCACTCCTCTTATTATTATTTTATTTAATTATTTACGAAATATTTTTATAAAAACCACAAAAAACTTTTTCAAATATTATAATAGCCATCTTGCGTTTTTATTATTCGTGGATAAAGTCTGTCATTAAGGCCAAATTTCATCCAAATCCGTTCAGCCATTTTAGCGTGAAAGCGTAAGAAACAAAAAACTCACTTGGCTTTTATAATATTAGTTAATACTTTACTTTAAGAGAGTTAATAAAAATATTAATCCTTATGAATCTACATAATATGAATAAGCGTTTAAAATGCGTAAATTTTAACACACGATTAACAAAAGAAAAGCACTGATTAACAAAACACCGATTAAATTCAGGTTGACACGTGTTTAATTTAGATTAGAGATTGTTTATGTTCCTTATTAACTAAATGAGCTGCCTTATAGGCTATGGTCACGGAGAGGCCGTCATTTTGTAATATTTTGGTAGAGCAAGAATGTTAAAGGGATAATTTTAGGTAGTTTCAGAGGTTAATTAGATATCACATAGACAGATAAATCCGAGAGGCATTTTAAGTCCCTTTCTATGTCTTTTTCTGACTTTATTTAATAACATAACATCACCCCTGTAATATCTAAAAGGCAGGGTAGGCAGCGGTTTACCTATAGTACACCCACATTTCGCCAGCTATGTCTAAGTCCCATGTAATGGGGGGCCAGCCTATTCCTAATGAAAAAATACAATAACACTTTGCTCGGCCTGAGAATCGAACTCAGGACCTCATGCTCAGCATTAGTGCCTGCGACCAAAAAATCAATCTGCCTAGCCTTTTCCCAACTATGTTGGGGTCGGCTTCCAGTCTAACCGGATGCAGCTGAATACCAGTATTTTACATGGAGCGACTGCCTATCTGACCTCCACAACCCAGTAACTGGGTAATACGATACCCCTTGGTAAGACTGGTGTCAGACTTTCGGGCTTCTGACTACTCGTAACGACTGTCAAAGATCCACGAATGACAGCCGGGACCAACGGCTTAACGTGCTTTCCGAGGCACGGAGGAGTCTCGGTATGTAAAGATGGTCACCCATCCACTGACCAACCCCGGCAAGCGTAGCTTAACCTGATGGATCGACCAGTGCGGCTGTTGTTGCTTAGCCACGAGCTCCTCGAGCGAGCTAGTGCCTGCGATCACAGTACAGATAAAAGATCTGTTTTGTGCCTGCGACCACAAGACCAATGAAGCAGTCACTAATTTAATCTCTCTCTTATTTAATCTCTCTTTTCTTAAATCTCTCTCTTATTTAATCTATCTCTTATTTAATCTCTCTCTTATTTAATCTCTCTTTTATTTAAACTCTCTCCTATTCAATCTCTCTTATTTAATCTTACGCAAAAACCCAACCCCTCGTGTTATCAGCTTCAAACTATTAGCTGTCCGTCTGTGGCATCGTAGCTCCTAAACGGATGAATCGAAACTAGAACACATCGAGACAGATATGCATTATACAGACTTCACGAAAGATCTTATTATAATCCTAACTTAAAAATGCGAAAATGAGTTTGTTTGTTTATTTGTTTGATATACTTTCACGCTAAAACGGCTGAACAGATTTGTATGAAATTTGGCACATGGGTATACCATGACCTGGATTAGGGCATAGGATACTTTTTATTCCGATATTCTTACGGGATCGATATTTATGTGGGTGAAACCGCGGGGCGCAGCTAGTAGTTAAATAAATAAATATAGTAGAAGAATACAGACAAAGTGTTATTTCACTTCAGATCATTTATTAATGCCTAGTTATCCTCACAAATATCTTCTTCCACCGTAAATCATAACGTAGGTAGGTACATTTACGAGTTCACATAACGTGACTGAAAATACAGATTTACGTAATTTTTTACAGATTTATTATATTTTTAAACGATTTTTTTCAATCACGCATATCAAAACGCACGTTAAGCTTGAATATTTATTTAAAGCAGGAAGTGACAGTTCGCCACAAATCTTATTATGGACCGCAGAGTACGTCATTTTTATTAACTCTCTGACCTGATTGTAGCTATTTATATTTGGACTTCAATATAAAGTTGGGTTAAAGGAATGGTGATGAAAAAATTAAGAAAGGTAGTTTTTATCCCGATGTTTCAACTGGATCGAGACTTGTGCGGGTGAAACTGCGGGACGCAGCTAATAACCGTATTTTGATTTAAAAGAGTGTCCGTAGAGTTTTTTGCCCGTTCCTCTCCATAGGTACCTACTACGCTTTGGAATGGGCAACTAGCTTCATCTTTCTGACTGACCTGCTAACTGCTCGACAATTCAAAACTGCCTATATATGCTTTGTATATTTTGTAACCATAATTTGATTTAAAAGAGTGTCCGTAGAGTTTCTTGCCTGTTCCTCTCCATAGCTACCTACTACTCTTTAGAATGGGCAACTAGCTTCATCTTTCTGACTGACCTGCTGACTCCCTTTTTTTTTTTTTTTTTGATGATAGGAAATTATCAAATAACTTCTCCCGCTCTCGGGAGGGTTTGACTTTTACTGACTAAAACCCACCCGTGTTCCTTCCGTTGCCTGTGTGCTGGGGCCGAGATATCCCTTTCGGACAAACCAGAAAATCCCGCAACCACAGACAATTCAAAACAGCCTATATATGCTTTTTTTTCTAATGCATATCTTCGTAATTGTTCCCAAAACCAATTACGAAGACTTCAATTTGTTTATTCGGTACGCAGAAATCCCTGTCAAAACAACATCAAATTGAATATCAAAGAAGCTTCTCCGTGGAATCTTCCGACCGTCATAAGTTATTCGTCTGTTGTCGAAGCGATAAACGTTAACTTTCACAGTTAACATTAATTACAGCTATAACGTCGCCAAGGTGACGGACTGCGTAAAAACTCAATAAATTTTACTAGTTTTAAGGAGTTAATGGTGACTCTATAAGACTGAATTATTGTTCCCTAGGGAGTTGGTCGTGTTTTGATGGTAAGTAGGTATGCTTTCGGGTTAATAACCTAATATTATCAAGCCCTCTTTGTGTTTTTAAGTCAACTCTCATCTCGACTCTGAACTGATGCTGAGAATTTCCTTATTGTCAAACCCAATAAACTTTTGCCCGACTCGGGGATTGCAACCAAGACCTCACGCTCAACAATCGCGCATGCAACAAATAGACCCTAAGAAATAGTAGATACATGAAAAAAAAGATGTCGTTGTTTAGGGTTCCGTAATAAACAAGGAAACATTATAGTGTCTGTCTGTCCGCGGCTTAGCTCAGAGTACTATAGAGCTGTAATTTGGCATGGGTATACACATAATAATCACGCCGACATGTCGTAAAATAAAATCAAGTATTTTTTTTTTTATTGCTTAAATTTGCATTTAGAAAAACATGATCTCCCATATATTCCGTATGGGAGAAAATGTTTTTCAACTACAATGTTAAGTTTGTTCTTCGGATAAATTCATCCCATCTAGGGAACCCTTCATTGTGCGTGGTTCGACACGCACTTGGCCGGTTTTTTAAAAATAGATATTATGTTGGACAGCTCTTGACCTCGATCTTGCCTGGTGGCATATGATGGATGAGATCTATGATCGAACGAGTGTGCCCAGAAGATGCCTGTTAACTCTTGCTTTAAAGGCTGTCGTTAAAAAATCTAGACACCATTTCGATAGACTTCATTATTGGGATTTCAATGTAATATTTGTTACATTCATGGTACAAATGAATGCCTAAACACATTAAAAAAGCCTTTCATTCACAAAATTAAATACAAAATACAATCCGTTACCTACCCAAAACTCCACCTATCTGACATGCCTACATCAAACGACGCAACATGTCCCGCATTTCAACATATTTCCAACAGAAAACACTCTGAAACCCCTGAAATACAGTACCATAACATTTAAAAAGTTTTCAGGCTTCAGTGCCAATGTTTTTAATTTGTCGTAGCGAAAGTTTGAAATATTTCATCATACAAAAAAAAAGTACTAGGAGCACAATGGAGAATGAAGGGACACTTGAACGAAGTTTTACAACAATTTTTTGTACGAATGAACGATATCAAAGTTTTTCATTGGAAGTAAATTGCTCTTCGAACGAATGAGTGAATGTTATCGGTAATTATCGAATGAGAGATGAATGGTGGACATTGTTTTTTGTTTAGAACCGCAGTTAGAACGGATTTCGATTAACGAGATAAATGAGAAATAATGATATTCTTTTTTGCATGAGTTTATTGAGAGATTTTCTGTTATTCTAGCTGTTTATGCTTTTTGCAATAGTTCTTATGCAGTAGTTAATATTCTAAACTTTCGACATTATCAAATTGAGTTGACAACTTTGAGAAGAGGCATTTACCAAAACTTGGCGAGTTTTTTTTTTTTTTTTTACTTTAAATCATTTTACAATCTTTATCTTTTATTTAACTACAACTACCCACCTTCCTAGCACTACGGACTGTGCTAGGGCGGCTGCTGTAGGAGCAGAAAACGTCGAACTGCGCAGATAAAATAATCTTATTGGGAGTTATAATATACACCGTGACATTTTACTCGTCCTAAAAAAACAGCCCACTTCATGTATCAAATGACTACAAACAACTTATAACTAATTAATTAATAAAAGTAGCAAAATTATATACTAACTTAACTAAAACTATTTACAAATTAAAATATAGCATCGATAAATTGATCCGCATCGTTATCGACTGGTAAAGTACCCAAGAGACTGGCCGCATTGCCACGTTGTATGGCAATGCTTAGCCTCTGGCCAAGGTAAAAACCAGCCCTTGGGTCACGGGAAGTGTCAAATGGAAAGAGGTATTTTAGGTCGGTTATATTGAGTGGCCCTTTGTAAGACCACTAAAATGTCACGGTGTATATTTGAGCCATTTAGGGGTTCAAACCCAAGGCAGTGGGGTCCGAGTGCTCATCGAGTATTTCGGGACATCGCCAACCGGTTGCTCGACTCTTCACATGACCAGAGGGCTGGCCGAAGAAGTACTGCCATCCAATGTGGCAACGCTTCCAGCCTTTTGCGCATTTTTCCCACTGATAACGATGCGGACGAATTTTTATTTTTTTTATACACTAAGACTTGTACATGCTTTAATAATGGGACAATCAACTGTACCATACATTTTGACCGCGTAGGTATTGCAAAATTGCACTTTTCTATGAAACAGCAGATTAAAAAAAAAATAACCGATGAAGAATTTCAACGCCTGTTCAAAAGGTTCAGAATCACGTACCTACTGAATCTTGTATATTGTATTTAAGATTTGTCAAAATAAATTAGTATCTTTAAATATCTTTGGTATCAATAAATACTGGTCGTACTTTATTAATTTCTCAATATTTACATTAACAAGAAACAATTTAAAAACTAACAGACTTAAAATAATAATAATAATAATATGTACCAGTATATAAGAAAGGGGTGGGGGGGGGAATCATAGGGCATCAAAAAATTCGTCCACATCGCTGTCAACAGGAAAAGTGCCCAAAAGGCTGGCAGCATTGCCACGTTGTATGGCAATGCTGCTAAATAGGTTGTAAAAAATACAACAAGGTCGAATTTCTTTCCACCACATAATCTTGTAGCAAAACAAGATACACATAAACTTATAATACTTAGATAGATTTCTTCACGTCGCCGTTAAGTTGCTATTAACATGCAAATCCGCATTATTCATTCGTATCACCGCGCTAACGCAGTTAGGGGGTGGGGTGACGTTATAGTCTTAGTATGAAGACTCTCTACTTTCATTAGATTATTATTTAAATGAGAAATGCTTCAATGCTTAAAGAAATTAAGCTTCTTGAAGATTCCTTCTCATCAATTCCTTGAATTCATTTTTACAGTTTAATTTTTTTTATTTCGTTATGTGTGTAGTCGAACAGACGTCATTTTCAAACACAAGAAGCAATGTATAATATTTAATCTTGTATTGTCAAAATGAGAGGAATTGTCAGCAAGTGATTAGGATGCGGGGCTTCATCATTTCCACAGAAACACGTCCACTGCAGGACATAGGCCTCCCCAAGCACCGCCACTTTGACCAGTTCTGTAGTTCTTGCAGCCAGCGAATTCCTGCGGCCTTTGCAAGGTCATCGGTCCATCTTGTGGGAGGCCTTCCAACGCTACGTGTTCCGGTAAGCGGTCGCCACTCCAGAACCTTTCGGATGTGGGGCTAATCTATAACTATAAAAATCAATGCAACTTTTCGTTGTAATTTTATAACTCAAGAACGGCTGGGTCGATTTAGCTGATTTGGGTTTTGAAATGTTTGTCATAGTCCAGGGAAGGTTTAATCGGTGAGAAAATTAGGGTAGGGTAGGTAGGGTAGGTAGGGTAGGTAGGGTAGGTAAGGTAGGGTAGGGTAGGTAGGGTTTAAAGCTACCCGTGCGAAGTCGGGGCGGGTAAAGCTAGTCATGTATGAAATCATCAACAGATGTATTAGTGTAGTGATCAATCCTCATTACTTCTCTGCTCAAGAAGAGGCTTTTACCTACCCTGCAGAGGAATTACATTACATTACAGCTTTTCTCCTAAAACCTTCTGCGTCCAATATGCCTTTAGATGGCAACGCTTTTAAAATATTGTTTGCTCCTTGAAAAATAGCTTAAGCTTCGAAACGAATATTTTTGAAAAACTTCACAGACTTCTTTGGATAGTATTATTTACGATTGAAGCAAGCAGTTTGTCTGATTGTAAAATATATTGAGTTTTGACCTCAAACAGATGGAACCCGTCATCTGGGTAGAGTAAAGTTCATGCCAAGTCTATGCTATACCATGCGATACGATTCAAAAATTGCTGCGGCGGTTTTAAATTCTCTAACTAAACTTAATTGAAACTATTGTTATCTTTGACGCCAATTAAACCAGGAAGAGGCGAATGAATTAATGAAAAAATACATTACTGTCACGGTCTGCAACAAGGGCATTGATGGACGATCGTGAACATATGGGCTGAGGCAAAGCCGAGGCACACATACGTGAGTCCATCAATACCTGGTTGCGGCCAAGGCTTGTATAGTACTTTTCTCAAATAATGCAAACTAAGTAAATTAACTATAAATTCCAGAATCAATGACGAACAACGAAAATTTTTAACGTGTGCCCATGTTGATTTGTTTCTTCTTTTCAAACCAAATCGAAAAATTAGAATGTTTGGTTACCTCCATGCCATGTGTTGAAATATAAAAAGTTCGTTCCATTTTAACACGACACATAGATTTTCAAACAAACATTGCCGGCTGGGCGCTCGCATGTATGCGGCCAGTACAGTCATTTCGATTTATCGCGACGAAGGTTGTCAAAATGATGTTCGAATTTCCAAGCGTGTTTGAGAAAAAACATTTTTAGCAGCCAATGGCAGGCCAGTGCTGGACCTGCATAGCTATTCACAACCATTCGACAGGCTATCGTGTCGAAAATGACACATTTCCATTACCTGATTTGCTTTGGGACCCCTTGGATACCATTGGCTGATCTTCGATACGGCACGGAAACGTACAGAGTAATTGTGCGCTTCAAAAAACATACTGACAGTTAAAACGTCAACTAGTTTGACAGCTCTTAATTGTCACCAGTGTCACCGTCCCTTTCTCGCTCTTTAAGTTAGGAAGAACAAGAATAATGTTCCTAAGTTGATTTATATGGTGAATATGAGAAAGACATCGAAGTCTTTGTGTTTACTCTGCTTCGCTTGTATTGTAATTACGAATCAAGCCCACAATTTCCCGCGGGTGTACGTGAGACAAATAAGGAAAAATTACGAAGGAAATTGACCGCGGTGACATAGGAAAAAGGTGACGTTTTGTCTTCTGTAGTTGGGAGAAGAGTATGGATGTATGAGTATGTATTATGGAGTCAGGTTTTAACACACGGGTCAGTGTTTAAATACAGTGTGTTCCTATAGTGTGTTTTTGAATTTTAAATGAATAGAATTGTATTTAATTGTAATTTTATTCATTGCATTGTAATCTAAAAATGTTGAAATTATTATTAGTTTTTTTATGTTATTTCTAATTACTAAATGTGTACTGCGTGCTATAAGTATAACCAAGATGTAAAATCTGAATATTTGCATAGTGAAACCCATAGATATTAAGCACGTACCTATGTTAGCTACATTCAATCATTCATTCATTCATTCATACTTTTCTAGGTAAAGTAAAGCTAGACGAAGGCGATGCGTTTTTATTAAATTATATTTTCGGCTCAAATATTTGTATAATACTTAAATGTATGATAATTAAAAATTAAAAATTAAAATTCATTTATTTTCAGGTAAATAACACCCATAGCCAAACATAAATTAATACAATTAATTTAAAAAATTAAAAGCCAAACATAAATTATAATAATAAAATACAATAAAATCAAACATCAAATAAAATTAAATTAAATTACGTTAAATCGAGAGCAAAATATAAATCAAATAAAATTAAATTAAATCCAAATAAAATTAAATTTAAATTAAAAATAAATAAATAATCAAAAACAATAAAATTAATACCCTCTCTCCGACATTGGTACAGCAACATGTCTGCTGGAACAATGCCGAACGAAGGGGCAGTCCAGCCTTCCCGCAATCATCGCCAGTACGATGTTGGGGCTAACCCGTACCCTGCGCACAAAGGACGCGGCGCGCTTGCGCATAGTCGCATGAAAGCAATCGGTGCGCGCCTCTGCGAACATACCCGAGGCGCTGCAGTATCGGGGTAGCCCCATCACCGCCCTGAACGCGTTATTGTACTGGACGCGGATGGCGCTGTAACTTCTATTAGAGTAGTGAGCCCACAGACTGCATGAGTACAGCGATGTACAGTACGCTCTAAAGAGCGTAGCCTTAACCTCATAAGAGCACCGCGCAAATCTGCGGGCGATCATGTTAGCTCTAACAGATAACGCCCTCCGCTCCCGTTCCATGTCTGCGTGATCTCTAAGGTCGACAGTCAAAACATGCCCCAAGTATGTAAACTGGCTAACCCTTTTCAAAGAAACCCCATTGAGTCTGACCGGAGGTATGGTTCCCGGACATTTTGCACTGGCGGTCTCAAAGATCATACACTGGCTCTTCTTTACATTATACAACAAACCGTGACCACAAGCATATTCCTCGCATATATTTACCAGCTTTCTCAAGCCGCAGACCGAAGCGCTCATCAGCACCATGTCGTCAGCATAACTTAAATTATTGACACATGTACCGTCAATGTGACAGCCGACATGCAGACTGCTGAGCGCCACGATCAGCCCGTTAACATACAAATTAAACAGGGTAGGAGATGTTAAGCCACCCTGCCTGACTCCGCACTCGAGCTGATACGCATCCGACATTGCCCCCGCCCATCTAACACTATTAGACTGGTGCGCATACCAGTACTGGAACATGCTGATGAGTTCCGGTGGCAAATCTATGCTCCTCAGCTTGTTCCACAACAGATCATACGCTACAAGGTCGAAAGCCTTTGACAGATCAAGGAAGCACGCATACACGGGTGTTTTACGGTCTGTGTAGTATTTGACGGTATGCTTAAGACACAGTATAGCACTTTCAGTGGACAGCCGGGGACGAAACCCGAACTGATTATCGTGCAGTGTTACCGATCGATTTAACTGTGCGTTAAGCAAACCGTCAAACACTTTAGCAGTTACAGTGGCAAGAGAAATAGGCCTGTAGTTACTCTTATCAGTAAGGTCACCAGTTTTATTCTTCACTACAGGCACTACCACCGTTTTCATAAAGTCCGCTGGCAAGTAGGAATGACTCACGCACAGCGAGTAAAACATAGCCAATACCCTAGTAATGTGTGGTCCCGCGTGTTGTAGGTGCTCAATGCTGAGCCCATCATGACCAGGGGACTTACCTCTCGAGATAAGCCTTATAGCTTTAGCTACGTCCCTAGCCAGGAAGGCAGCCCCCGCATCCCGACTGTTTACGCCAGCATTGAGCACCCCCGTCGCTGTACCCAACGGAGACTTCACCAAGAATTGGTTCTTAAAAAGATTCGCAATCTCCTTCGGGTCATTAATACCATCGATGCTCACAGGAATGCCGGGGCGTAAATTTTCTTTTTTGGTGCCCTTCCAGAAACCGCGGAAATCCCCCTTGTAATATTTCACAGCTAGAGCGTCCATTCTTATTTGGTCCTGATGATTTTGGCACCATTTTAATCGAGACTTGAACACTCTTCTGCTATCGCACATTTCTTTATATAAAATTCCTGACTTAGGCCTACCACACAATACCCAATCGAGGAACTTAGATTTGGCCACCCTGTGAGCCTCGCTGACATGTTTGTTCCACCCGGCTATGCGCGGGCCACCCCCGCCCTTCCCCGTGCTTCCCCGACTCGCCACTGCCGCATCACGGAGGGCAGTCACAATGTCGGAGTAAAGCGTATCTAGAACAAGCCTGTGGCCACGGTCACTACAAAAACAATCAGCACAGCTAACACACTCGGGAGGGAAATCAATTATTTTAAGTCGCCTATGACACTCTTTGGCAAACATAGAACCTTGTTCCTCACTTTTTATACCCCACACTACATCTTTATTTACATTAGTAACTTGAGATGTGACCTTAGGGGACAGTAATTTTAAATTACACAAAAACACAAGTGGAAAATGATCAGACCAAAGAGTGTCATAGTTAACATCTACGTTAATAACAGCCTGCTTTGCCGAGTGAGTTGTTAAACAGTGGTCCAGCCAGCTGCTAGTCCCGTGCACATCACTTATAAAAGTAAAAGTACCCGAGTCCAACCCTAACATATCTATGTCTATACATGACCATTGTTGGTCACTACAAATAAGCATAAGTTCATTGAAAAACAACTCACCCGGATCCGCATTAAAGTCGCCTAAAATAAAAACAGATTCAATTCCATATTCGTCAATAATGGCACTTATCTCACTCAAACAATCGGTAAAATCTTGTAAATTATCGACAGAGTTAGTTGGTAAGTAAACACTCATTACGATCACTTGTCTATCACTCGTTGTAATTTTAATGGCACAAATACGGGCGTTATCGCACTGTAACACTGACACCTGTTTAAACGCACTATATCTCCATAGCAACGCGACGCCGCCATAGGGACGCCCGCGCAGTATCCCCGCGGATGTATCAACCGCAGACGTCGCAGTGTATCCGAAACCGCTGTCGATCGTGCTGATAAAGGGTATGTCGTGCGGCATCAACCAAGTTTCCTGGAGACAAACTACGTCACACGTATGGCACAGGTCTCTGACGTCACCGATGGAGCGTTTTACATTCTTGCAGTTGAAAGTAGCAAATCGATAAGGGCCACTATCCATTATTTGGTTTATTTGGACCGTCAGCGTCGGTAAGATGTGCACCGTTTGTTGTCCTGTGTTTGAAGTTTACAAACCGCCGAAAAAAGACACCTGCGGGCCATAAAGTTTCGTCCATGTACCTTGATAGATTGGCCTCTGATATGAAAAACTTGTATGCTTTGTGTCCCCTTTCAAATTTCATATTTATTTTCTCTAAACACACATTTTCCCGTGTCTTGTTGTAAATATGTTTTATTATGTCACTTTCTATAGTCGACATATGTACATTTGTAATAAACATTGGAATTTTTCTATCTGCTCCACGAAATGTGCACTCCAAATCTCTGGCTACACCTGACTTGCCTACGAAACGATATTTCGCTGCTTTTTTACGATGCACTACTCTCTGCCATCCTTCGTTATTATTATAGTTTGCTTTGGTCGTAGTTTCGCATACATACACCGGATGCTGTAATCGATGCTGTCCCGTCGTAAATCTATGTCCGTCCGCGTCCTTAACAGCGACATCGACAGTCAGCTGATCCGCTATCTGCAAAGGCATACTAGGTGCGACTGACGTCACCGCATCTCTCGACACAGAACCGGTCCGCGGGCTCGCCTTTTGACTCACTGACAGGCATTCCCCCTCCGCGCCGTAGTCAGCGCCCGCGCTCGCCTTATGACGCGGCAGCGACCGACGATCGCCTCCCGCGCTCGCCAACCCGCATTTTACCAACCGTTGCCGTTCACTTGATTCATGATCGGTTTGTTTCTCCTTAACTACCCTCATTTCTCTATATTGCGACAAAGGTGACTGAATATTCGAAGATTCAATATTCTTGTTGTTCACATCTAACTCGTCACTCAGATTTTGACAATCATGTGAAAGTCCTATAGGACCACTGTCCAGCCAGGCACCTCGTTTCAAGTTTACTTTGAACGCCGACGCCGGCGGCAGGGAGTCGTTTTTTACGCGAAGAACGTCCGTTTTTAATTTGTTAACACTTTCTAGTGTAGCATATGTCGACTTTATACCTTCAATTTCGGCTTTCAATACTTGCATGTCCTTTAACAGTTTGGAACAATCCAAGTGATCTATCAGGATTGGCGGTAATCTATCCAGTTGTCTTGCCACAAAAATTGGAATAATGTCGGGCTCTGTCGATTTAAATAGATTTATGATATCTGTTACATCGCGCTCCTCCTTCCCTTTGTTTTTTCGCAATATTTTCCTTATGTCCGTTGGGATGGATTCAAACAGGAGTGACTTCGAGTTCTTGATTTCGTCACTTGTGAATGTAGCCTTGCAGATACGCACTAGTGATTCTTCGTCTATGATTGACACTTTATTTTGAATGTACGACAACATCTCATCAATGATGATATTACACACATTGCACTTTGCAACGTTCGTCATTTTATTACAACACACGAATCCACGCTCCGTATATAAAAATAGGCCCGACGCTGTAGGGTGCGCGCGCGCGACTGATGAATAAAATTGAAATTTCAATGATGATGGCCTAAGGATACCGCGGCATTGTTGCCGTTGAAATTTAAATTTTATTGTCATACTGTTGAGTTACATTTCTATTCGTTGCATGTCATGTCCTAAAACTATTTAAAAAAATATTAGACCAAACAAAAACATTAAATAAAAGAACCGCATCGTCGTCGTCTAGCTTTAGTTTTATAAGACCACCAACTTTACTATCATTGGGGGGACATTGGCACCCTAGGACAGATATTAGAAGCCCTGAATACGTCTGTCTGGATGTGAAGTCTGCAGAACAAATGACAATAAAATTGAATTTTATAATATTTTTGTTCTTAGTTTATTGAAGTAGGTAAAATCAGCTTGTATTTTTACCCGACTGCAGCGAAAGAAATGAGATTTATGATTCCACTACAGAGTTCAGAGTAAAGACCTATTCTCAACAGAAAAGTTTATTCTGCCTTGTCAATGGTCTAGTTGTAACAAGCACAACTGCTGACCGTGAGATCCAGGGTTCGATTCCCAGGATGGCATTGTTATTGGGTTTTGTCGTCAGGAATTTCTTAGTAGCAGCCCGGAGTCTGGATTTGTGATCTATTTATTACCCATGTAATAGATACCAGTACTTAGAAAATAATTGGCGAAATATGGGTATACTATACGTACACCTCTGCTGAACCCTTCGGGGAAACAGCCGTGATGATAAGTGTGTTATTAAAAAGTTTATCCAAGTGTATCTGACGACACGGTTGGCGCATTGGCTGAGTGATCGACTGCTGCGCAACGTGTCGCGGGTTCAATCCCCGCACGGAACAAATATTTGTATGATCTGCAAGTACTTGTTCCGGGTCTGGGTGTTAGTGTATGTGAGTTTCTATGTTTGTGAAAAAAAAAAAAACTATTCTACTTCACCATGAATTTATGGTGAAGTAGAATAGTTTTTTTTTTTTTTATCGTGTTTTTATGGATCATGTGGTCTACAGTAAAGATTTTTATTATTAATATAACCTTCGATAATGACTATAAATTTTTTATCCTTGATTTTCTTCTTTTAAATGTAAATTCAAAAAATTCTTCTTGTAAATTCAAATCAAGAACAAAATACCAACCAACGTACGTTTTATTACCAACGGAAGGTAACTTTCGATAATCATTGCCTGGAGGCCTACCACCACCTCTAAAACAATATTATTCTAATATTACTTTAGGTGGGAAAGAGATGAAGCTCTACAGGACGTATAACTCCATCCCTTTCCCCCACTGAAGTAAAATTCAAATAATACGTCTTTAGAGGTGGTGGTAGGCCCCCTGAACCTTTTTAAAGCAGTTTTACCTTTATTGCCTTCTCCTCGATATTAATATTCGATTGAAAAAAATAAGGTACGGTAGGACATAGGTATTCGGATTAAAGAGAGTTCATTGACTTTGGAAACGGTTTTTGTTTCTTACTATACTCCATTCGAAATAAGATTAGACATTTAAATAAATAGTGTCCATAGCAAAAAAGCATATTATAAGATTAAAGACTACGTTGAAGACAAGGAAGTTTGGCAATAATTCCTTCTGCACATGTGGCTTCCCTGGTACCTCAATAACGGCATAACTATGTAAATGTCTATTAACTGCTCCCAAATTACGCAAATAATTTTATTATACCTTTTTTTTACATACTTCCTTGACATAATAATCTATACATAATCTTTTCATTATTTGAAATTATATACCTACAATATTCTATATTTTTTATTAAATTTGATTTGTTACAGCTGTACTAGCAGTCATGTCGTAAATGTTTAAATAGGTCTTTATTTTTATTATTTTATTTATCTTTTATATAGATTCTTTTCTCGTTCGCCTTGGCCTGCCGCAATGTCGTCGTGCGTTAATTGAGACCCAATCGGAGTTTTTTATTCGGTTAGCGAGAAATTGACTAGCAAAAATAACACAGCATTAAATCAGGACTGTATTGTCCAAAGAAATTAATCTGCCTAGCCTTTTCCCAACTATGTTGGGGTCGGCTTCTAGTCTAACCGGATGCAGCTGAATACCAGTATTTTATTTGGAGCGACTGTCATAAGCTAAGTTTTTTCTTGGGATAAATTCATCCCAACTACGGAACCCTGCATTAAGCGTGGTCCGACACGGACTTGGCCGGGTTTTATTAGACATCTCGAAAAAGCAAGACGCTCATCAAAAGAAATAAAACAACAAAAAGACACTTCATCTTCCTATTTCCTTTTTTCTTCCAAAACCGAATGAAAAGTAAACAATATAAATAAAAAACAAACAAAAAATGTTAAAAAGGCTTACATTTTTATCTCTTAACCAATTTACAAAGAATTTGATTTCTTAACAATGTTTTACGTGAACTAAAATTGAACGAAAAAGTTATGAAGAAACCCGGTTGAAAATGTTCGAAGCGCTTGGTAACTGAATGAACGAAAGAGTGATTGATTGAATGATGGCCGCTCGCTCGGCTGAACGAACTTACCGTCGCTACCTACACGTGTTTTCATCATGTTTTTTTGGTGTTCCGTATAAATTGAAGGCGAAAATGTTTTATTTAGGGGATAAAAGTTAGATATTTTTTAAGCTGTTGGTTTTATGATGTTGACAAGTATATGTAGTTTTATTTTCCGGAGATACCGGATGTTTTCTGGTCAAAACCTACGGACAACGTAAGTTGGTAGTCAAATTGATGAAAAATTCATTTCCCTGACTTAACATACGAAAATACTTAAATGGGATTTATTTAGTCGTAAAATATTGTAACTAGTCAGAGCTTAGAGGGTCAGAGTTGATTGCTAACCGACTTCAAAAATGACAACTTCTAATTTTATCTGTTTTTCGTTTTGTGTTATCTGTTTTCATACGTCATAAATTACAAATAATAAATGTAAGAAATAGAAAACTCGGAAGGCGTCGTGGGACACCCGGTGGAACGCAGTTTCTTTCGATGATATACCTATTAAGTCATCTATACGTAGTATGGTCTCAAGTTTCAAGTGTCAAAAGTATTTGTTTTATTTTTTTATACATATCTTGACTTAGGCTGATTGTCCACTGGAGCGGAGTGAAGAGTAGCGGAGCAGAGCTGTGCCAATATTAACCAATGGAATAGCACCCTCCACTTCATTGGACAGGGAATTGTGAACTAGTTTAAAAATTCATACAAAACCGGGAATCGGAGCAAAGAAGCGGAGCGGAGGCCCGCTCAAACTACTCGTCGCGTGAACTCGGCAAAGCTCGGCACAGTCCGCAACTCCGCTCCGTCCTACCTCGTTTCGCATCAATGGACAGACGCAGTCTGCAACTCCGCTCCACATTACTCCCTTGCCCCACTCCGCTGCCTCGCTCCGCGTCAATGTACAGGCAGCCTTATACGGGCATAACGGTTTTTCATTATGTGACGATTTCTATCAGTTTACGCCTACCGCAAGCCGTGTTAAAGAACTTCGTTCCAAATAAGCCAAGACTGACAACGATCTGTCATCACCAACTTAGCCAACAGCATTGATGAACTCATCACCAAAGTCTAGTTTCCAGAATTCAGTACCTAAGAGTCTAAATAGTTAGAGAGCCATTAAAGTTTTTATCTCCAGCATTCAAATGTATTGTAAACACATAAACGTAGGTTTTAGATCATGCAATCAAAATGTATTACAGTTTATGAGTGGTAAATCATGGAGTTTTATCGTTTTCCATAAATTAATGCGCTGTTATATTGTTGTTTCTTTATGGATTTTCTTCCTTTTGTTGGCTGAAGAATATAATTTTTTAAAGTACTTTTGGCTTCATGGAAAGCCAAATGGATATCTTGAACTCCTAGCGATTAAGGCTCGCCATATTTAGGAAGGGGGTGTTAGACTCTTACTGACCAAAACCCACGCGTGTTCCTTCAGTTGCCTGTACGTTGCCAGGGACCACGGTATCCCTTTCGGATTTTCCCGCGACTCCGGCAGGCATCGGTTGTTGCGGACCCCGTCAGTTGTGCTGACATCTCTTTGAAGTGCGCGTGGAACAACGCGCGCCGTCGTCTTGGGCCTGGTCCTTATCGGACGGCGAGCTACCCATTGCTCACCGTCTGCAAGCCCGCGCCTACGGTGGCCGGGAATCGGCTTGCGATTCCATTAGCATTACTGCATTACTGCATTGAGCATTACTGCTTCGCCGAAGGAGGTGATGGCTTCCCATGCCCTCTCACTCCGTATCATGGCCTGGACCACACGCTGGGCTGGACGCGAGAGGTCACCGCCGCCAATGGCCTCCACAAGGAAACGGCGGTGCTCCGCCCACCCGGCCAGACCTCCACCGTATGCTCCCCTTTAATTTTTAACTTTATTCTTTTAACTTTGTGTTTTGCTAAATATTGTTCGGTGGTACGGAACCCTTCGTGTACAAGTCCCACTCGCTCTCCCGGCCGGCCGGTTTCTTTTGTCCCCAATTTTTTTTTTGCGGGCTCAGCTTGTTTTAGCGCATGTCCAACGGACTGTTGATCGCAGCATGCACTTAGGAGGACGTGACCCCATCGTCAAACTAAGCCGTCCGTCACATTTTTTGACACGCGCCTTTAAAAATGGGGCTTCCGAAACCACGCATAGAATAAAATTGTTGAATTAAAATGTATCTACATACTTTCTACGACTATTTGTACAGCCTACATCTCTCTGGATAGGATTTGTCCAATTAGATATGTTGGAATCGGCCACCATGATCATCATTAACTACTTTGATCAGCACCATCACAAGCCATCCATACTATCGGACATAAGTATATCATCATTCCATAAATCGTAATCTTTTTATCACGAAAAAAAAAGAAAAAATACGTGTCCAACATTTTTTAATAATCTACCTGACGGACAATTTTTTTTTTGTCAACATACCTTATGTTGACAAAAAAAAATTGTTGGCAATACACTGAGTAGGCAATGCGTTAAAATGTGGCATGACGTCACTGGCCGGTAGATTTTATACTGACTTGTGAAGTAGCGAGCCCCCACTCCCCGACTTTAATGCATTTTATCTAAACCATTTTTTATTAATATGATAAACCAAAATATACGTGTCTAATATTTTTTTATTATCTGACTGACTAAATACTTTTTTTTTACCCAGTCAACACCCTTAAATTTAATTTTTTTCAAGTTTATATAGTTTTTACTACAAATACATTTTGACACAATGTAAAAATTGCTAATTAAATCGATAATGAAATATATAAAATCCAATCGCATTCCATTTTCAGCCACTCTCGCCCAGCTAAGTCCACTTCGTGAAAATCCTCACTCAAATCAAAAGCAACCAAAATCATTTATTTGCATATAATGTAGGTAACTACAAGAGATATTACATACGTATAAAATTCAACGCAAATACATAATATTCCGCCGTGACCAGCATGCAAAATATTTACTAGATAAAGTAGGAACATATCTACCTCATGTAGTTAGTTTTAAAGTAGCGTATAGCGTACAAATATAATATATAAGGTCCCATTAAAATAGATGGACCAATTTTAACACAACGTTCAGTACTTCTAACCAAAGATATCCAAGCAAGAAAAACCCTGAATCAAGTGATTTTATTTTGACCTAACATAATAAATGGCATTGGGTAACCAACATTTTTAGTGTATATCTGTTAGCAGATTTATCTTTCTTGTAAGTATCTAATGCGTTTTTCTTATATATTTTTTACTATTGTCCTTATTTTGGTGGTCTGAATGATTTCTAAAAGTTTGTCCTTACATTACTTTTTTTGACCTTATATTATTCTAATTTATAACAATTCTTCCTCTTCATGGCACTCTTGTCACAGCGTCGTGGTCTTCAAGTATTACCCAGGTAGGTATTAGTTTTGCCCAGGGGCTGATGTGATTCGTCTCGTTCCTCACGATTTCTCGCCATCTACTCCGATTTTTGGTGTTTTTAGTGCATTTGATGGCGGATTTGATTTGGTCAGTCCATCTCATGGGTGGCCGTCCGTGTGGACTTGAATTTAATACCTGGTAATAACAATTATCAGGTATTCAATTCGAGTTTTAGAACTCCTCTAAGCTTTTTGCGATTTGCAGGCTAGTATTAGGCTGCACGTTTATCAAAATATGTTCTCTGTAACAATCTCTGCTGATAAAGGAATTATTCAGTTTCAACACGAATAAGTTTCGCTTTTAAACTCTTCTTATTTCTATAACAAAAGCCTCCTTGCTTCCACATCCTTCCGTGATTAAATCAGCATTTTGCACGGGGTGACTGCCATCTGACCTCCGAAATCCAATTACTGGGCAATATCGATTACTTTCACGGTAAGATAGGTTGTTGGCCTTTCGTTGAACGACCGGGAAGGATGTTTAACGTGTTTTGCGAAGCATGGAAGGATCTTGATGTGTGTTGACTCTCGTGCCCGGAAAGATCATCAAAGGCTCGATAATTTTGAACTCGCAAAACTTTCCTTAAACCCTTATTTAAATCTGTTCACAATAATTCTCATGTGTTGAGTACAATGTCGTCCATGGGCATGTGACCGCCCGTGTTTTTCTGAATATTCATGAAATATTATCAAAAATTAACTTTAAAATGGGGTCTATCTTTAATAATTTTTATGTTATACATATTTTAATTTTTTGAGTAGTTTGCCATATACCCGATGTTGTTGACTCGATTTGGATTGTGTTTATTATTTCTAAAAGCTTATGAGTAATTTTATCGGATCAACTAACATTTTTTACTAAAATTTGTCGACAATGAAAAAAAAACGGTGGTGAAAACATTTTTTTCTAAAAAAAAATTAGTATTTATGTATTTAAAAAACACAAGTGTAAGTCTATAAAATCAAAGGGGGATATAGAAAAAAAAAACAACAAGATAGACTCCCCTTTTAAATTTTCGAGAATTGGTCATGAATATTCAGAAAAATACGGGTGGTCACATCCCCATGGGCGGCATTGTGTAAAGATGGATGGAGAGGGAGAAGAAGGCCAAAGAAAGGGTGGATGGATTGCGTGATGAATGATAAAAAAGAATAGGGAAAAAGATAGCGTGACAGTTGATAAGAGAGAAAGGAAAAAGAAAACTTGTCGCGCAACATGGGACAAGGCCAGGAAGATGATGACAAGTCTTTAAGTAATTTTAATCATAAGAAAGGATTTTTTTAAATGTTACCCCTTATGGGGTGAAAAGGCCCCCTTTTCACCCCCTAAGGGATAGAATTTCTTAGTTTGTTTAGTACTAAGAAGACTGGCTGTTGTTAAGAGCCCATACTACTCGTACCTTAGCTCAAATTCACTTTTTATCTCGCTGGCACTATACTGCTCGCGGATTGAGTGAGAGTGAGATGTAGTGCGCTGGCGAGACGCCAATAGTTTATGTAACTGCTTTTTACAGCAAAATAATGGTAATAAAAAAAACAAAAAAATTGTCACTGCTTTATAGTTAGTTCAGTTATTAGGCAAAGTTTCATGATCTAATTTGAAGTATTTTTTGAGTACCAGCGTTTTGTAACTTTAGATTTTTTTCTAGACAGTTTTCGTCATACATAGTACTTAACATTAATCTTCAACTTTAATATAATGCTGCAGTATTTTCATTATAACATAGGATTATGAGCAATTTGAAGTATTATAGACCCTTAAATTGGTCAACCATTCACACGATACTGCAGATTTACTTATAAAAGCCTGGACCAGGCGCCCAGAAATCCAAGGAAGAAACTCTTGTAAACTAATAAAATATTTTATTAGCGTTCTGCAGCTAAAGTAATATCTTTTACGATACAAGTTCCGTTTTAATTCGGACCCTCTTCATAATGTACGACGGTGCAGTGTTGTTTGGGCCGACTGCCTTTAATTTATTCATGAGGACCATGTACTTTAGGGAAACAAGGCATCGTTTATTTCTCTAAGATTTACATAATCACTTAATGAGAAACAAAGTTTCAATAATAACATGTTGGTAATAATGCTAGTCCCGAGCGCTCGTCGCGCAGTTAGCTAGTAATAAAATTAGTAGTTGTAGGTACGAGTCGTAATAAGTCTAGTAAGTGGGTATATCGCAGTAAATCACTCAGAACGCGCGCGTCGTTGTACAAATCGAGCGCGCTGTTCTTATCAGCACTGTTATAAAGCACCGTGCACACTATACAATACTAGAGAATAATAATATTATAGTTTATTTATTTATTTATTTATGTTGGAGCCGTCGAAGATGTGTTTCTTTAGCATTTTTTAAAAATATATATTAGTTTTAGTTTCTTTAATGTTTTTCGGTAGTGAATTGTATAGTTGTACTCCTTCATATTTAATATTTTTCTTTCCGTGATTTGTTCTAGGTCTATGTAATAGTACTAGGTCATTTTCCCGACGTGATGATCGTGTTTGCACTTCATTATTCTTTTTATATGTAATTTCTGTGTGTATTTCTTTTGTTAGGATTTTTCTTATTAATATACAGGTATTATATTGATGAGTTTTCGTGAAGTTGAAGAGCTTAGTGTCGTTGTAGATTTTATTTGTGGATGTCAAGTAGGGATATTGAAAGATGGCTTTAATAATTTTATTTTGGGCGATTTGAAGTTTGTGTATGTTTGTTTTTGTTGTAGATCCCCAAACCTCAATTAGATATTCAATGTGTGGCTTTGCTAATGAATTTTACACAGTATACCGAATTTTTGGTGGTAGACATCTAGCTATACCACGTAACGCACCCGTAAGACTTGACAACTTAGAATAAATCCTTTTAATGTGTGGCTGCCACGTCAAGTGACTGTCAAGTGTAAGACCCAAATACTTCTCCGTGTTTACCTTATTAAGGACATCTCCATTTATCGACAGAGGCTTGTGATTGTGAATTTTTTTGTTCTTGGCCGAGAAGATTATGTAGTTCGTTTTGGATGTATTAATTGTCAATAAGTTGTCCAAGAACCACCTTTCCAAAATAACTAGGTCATCCTGTGCGTCTTGTGTAATTATTTCAATGGAGTTACCGAAGTAAAACAGACAAGTGTCATCAGCATAAAGTGTTATATGACCTTTTAACCCCAACTCGTGTATGTTGTTGATATAGATAAGGAACAAAAGGGGACCCAAAATTGATCCTTGAGGCACACCACACCTTATCAACTTGGAGCTACTGATGTTGTTTCCTATTTTAACGACCTGCAAACGATTTTCTAGGTAAGACTCGAACATTCTGAAAAAAGGTCCTGTTATTTTTATAGACGCTAATTTTTGCAGGAGTACATTATGACTTACGGTATCGAAAGCCTTTTTTAAATCAATAAAGACTCCCAGAGCAATTTGCCTCTGATCAATTTTAGTCCTAAGTTTCGTGACCAAATCCGTCGCAGCAGCCAGCGCATTGGACTTAGGTCTAAATCCATATTGCCGTTCAAAAATAAAACCGAAAGAATCTAGATAGTCCATAAGTCTAGAATGAATTAATTTCCCCAATATTTTCGACATCACTGGCAATACCGAAATGGGCCTGTAATTTCCCGGGTCTGATTTCGAGCTCGACTTAAAAATGGGAGTTACTTTTGCGATTTTAAGTGTAATTAAAAGAAAATAACTGTAGGTGTGAGTGTGTTGTGTGGTGTGAGTAAGTTGGTGTAGTGTGTGTGATTGCGTATGAGTGTACAGATTTCACTGTAGAAAAATATCGGTAATAAATAGAGTTTCAAGTAAGACTTTCAGTATTACTATATGAAAGGATGTTTTCGAGAGGTATTTAGTGAGGTGAGGTTGTAGGTGAAATCGGCACACGCAGTAAGCAAGTGTGGTGATCATGCTCGTTTCTTTTCTTTATGAGAAGAGTCTTTGCCATGATTTAAGGGTGATTTAAATTTTAATCGGGAAACGAGACACAATAGAAGTTTTATTGTTATGACGTCTATGGGCGTTTAGTGTCCCGGATAGTGTTAAAACTGTGAGTAAAGTCATTTTATTTTTAGCCTAAGCTGTCCTACAGCAGGACAAAGCCCACCCTTTCTCCTGTGGCGGCATAATGCAATCTAACAACATAATGTCATCTACAACACCACATGCGCACTACGCATCAAAGACCTGACGTCACACAAATCCTGCATCGCGCAAGCAGTGCTTACCGCGCGATCAGCATATATATAACTTTCTGACATCAATCGTCGGGCAGTTGCCCACTAGACATGACATGCACGGTTGGGGATCCTCCCTTAACTATAGAGGATGAGTGAACTTTCATCCTGTTCCTCATACCTCTATACTCCTTTCCAATCCTCTCTATCTTGAGCTAATGTGTACCAATCCTATCTGTAGCCGTCACGCTCGTCGCCATCTTCTCCTGGGTCTGCTTTGATGTCACTGGACGTTTTCTAGGACCCACATTGTGCTAGATTAGGCCCAGTCCCACTTAAGCTGATGTCAGCGATTTGTGTTTTGAGCGCAGCGCTGTGTTCCTAACACGGTCCGTTCATTTGACTCCAAGAATGCTTCGCTCCATTGCTCGCTGGCAAACCCCAAGCTCTGCTGAATAAAGTAAACTAAAGGAAATAATATTTCATGATATTGCTTGTATTTAGCGAATATAGATTCCATTTTAACACCTTAATAAAACAAGCCATCACCAAGTACTTTAAACTATGCCAAGATATCACTAAACTTCACTTAAACATTAAAGAGAGTTTAACACCAAATCGTTACCCATTGAGAAGCTTTGATAAGGGTTAGGATACTCAACTATAGCGGAAGTGAAGGCTGTTAGCACTTGACGGTTGAGAGTGTCAAATGTCCCGAAATGGTGCCCGAATGGCCCGCGCTACCAATGTCCCAATATAGTCAAGAGGGAACATTCTGAAAGTTTCGCTCCTCAAATGTTTCACTGTTTTAGTTAACTTACAATGAATAGTACCTACCTATTTCTACCAAATTCTACCCTTTTCTACATTTTTCTATCAAATTCTACCATTTTCTACATATTCTACCACATTCTACCTATTTCTACTTATTTTTTATTCCCTTATTTACACTAGGGCCTTGGAGTCCGAGTGCCCACTTGATTGGCGGGACATCGCCTGGCGGCCGTTGGTCGAAATAATTATTCCTCAATTTTCGTTATATTGCACCTATCACTGTTTGTCTCTGCATCACCCAAAGGTTGACTGGTAGAAAATGCCTATGGCATTAAGTCCACCGTACATTTGTGTGCTCGAAGTATTAAATAAATAAATAACAAAGCCGAAGCATCTCAGAGCTGTGCACGTTTGTTCTAAATTTGTATTACGAGGTTTTCGACCCAACAAATAAATAAAAATAAGAGATTTGTGCTTTACGGGAATTTCACAGCCCGACGACGAAGTGCTTGTTTTACATCTAGAACTATTTCAACACCCAATTCTGTGTTATTATTATTAGCATTCTAGTGCACTACAGAGCGATATTTCATAATTTAATTTAGTATAATCTAATATTGATAAATTAATCAAAACAGCTTTATATGTAATTACAGTTATTTCCGACGTTCCCAACTTTCAAAATGCACCTCATAGGGCTGGATGTTTTAGAATCTATTAATAGTTTTGTTACTGTTTGTGGTTATTGGTAAACGAAAATCAAAAGTACTGTTTACATAGGACCCCTTGCTGGTCCAGAAAACCTCCGTTTAGATAAATCGAAAACCAATCAAAGTTAAGGGCAAAGCTAATTTAAATAATTGAGAAAGGGAAGTTATTGAAGCAGCAATGCTGTGACCCGGTTTGGACGGTATCACGGCGAAATTATAAGCACAACAGAATTGTCTCTTTCTGGAGACTGTCGTTTTGTTAAATCATGTTTATTCGGAAAGTCCTACAGCAGTCTACTGCTGGACAACGGCCTCTCCAATCGCACGTCATTCAGCTCGATTCTCGGCAACTCTCATCCAGCATTTTTCGATACTCGCAAGGGTATCAAAACCTACAGGGTACTTCCCGTGAACACAGAATCTTGAAATTTGGTACGAAGCAACGTCTTAAAGCAGAGATAATAGAAAAATTGCGAAAAGCATAATTTTTTTGTAACATCATATAATAAAAATAATTTTAATACTTTTAAACTTACTACCCTTTCCTCATGAACGCGTAGAGACTTTTACTTATATACCTACAGGTTTGTACGGAACCCTCGGTGCGCGAGTCCGACTCGCACTTGGCCGGTTTTTTTTTTGTAATTGTAAATGTATTATTGGTATTGTAAATTGTATTGGTAAAAAAAGTTTCTGGGCAACTATCGTAAAATACTGAAATGGTTGAAGATACAAAAGGCAGGAAATTAATAAACAGCCTAGTGGATGAGACCTACCTACCACTGTGTTAGCCCAGCGATAACGGCCCCGACTTATGAGTAGGTCGTGGGTTCGAACCCAGGCAGGCGCTTAACTTTGTGTAAATTATTTTTCAACACACTCGCTCGTAAAGTAGCTCTTATTGAACCGTTTTTAGGGTCATAATTCAGTGTATTAAAAACGCGGGCTTTTTACTTTATATTATCGGACTAGTGCTGTAATGCCACAGATAACTAATCAGGATTTGGTTGCGACTCGCTAAAAACAATAACATTGGACTTGCCTGGAAATCGAACGCGATATCTATGTGTCACTGATTAAATACGCACTAATTAGGATACACGTATTATCACACCTACTTTAACATCCTATGCGTGTTTCTTATCTTTTAATTAAACTATTAGAATTAACAATAAAAGCGAAAACTGGAATAAATTTTGAATTTTTACAAAAGTCAAACAACCTTTTTTTTTTTTTTTTTTTTTTCCTAACTAGGGCATCTCGCAGATTACCACTAAGGTAGTGACTGCTTAACCGGGCTTTCCTGTGGCTGCCTTAAGCTTCTACACTCAAAGCCTCCAGCCAGGGCAATATACTATTCTAATTAAAACTAGGCGAATGCTCGCTAAGGGCCACCCCCTGTGGGGTGCGAACCTCGGCTTAGGGCATTCGCTGAGGGGAGGACAGCAAGAGGGACAGGCTGGATCAAAATGGTGGTTTCATGATTATTGATCGGGGAATTTAAAGCTACAGGCTCAGCGGCAACGCGTGCTGGCGCTTCGTCGACGAGCAAGGGTCGGGAATTAAAGATATATATAATTAAGACCAGTTAAAAGTAAGTAAGGATGTCGGTTGCCTATGCAACCGACATCCTTACTTACTTTTAACTGGTCTAAATTTATCTTGTCATTGAAAAGTTAGTGATTGACATAATAAATATCGACTATTTGTTCAAGGAGTATTTTATTAATCCTTTATTGAATAAATAAAACTATTTTAATGTATTTATAATTATTATACTGACAACTTCAAGTGTTTTTCGGCTAGGATTTTCAAGATGCTGTTGGAGCTAGCCCGCGTTTAAAGATGCGGTCCTATTTCCTTTTTAAATAATGTCGTAGGTCTATATGTATTATGGGGACCCCTCAAGTTTTAGAATATTATACTGCTTTAACACTGAATTTGTTACGAATCATAACTTTTGGTGACTCCTGAGCTACACCATATCTCTAAGTAGTCTGTGAGCTACACCATCTGTAAGCTCGTCTCGTATTATTTGTCAGGTAAGTATTTGGTTAGCATAAGTATTTTTTTTAATCTTTGACATACCAAACGTACGTAAGTACCCGTGCTATCTTATTCGTTTTCACGGTTTTAACTTCGAACATATTTCAATGGATTTTTTTTTTAAGAGAAAGTTACTCAATATAAAAAATACTGATGAAACACTACCTACAATAAAAATCGTAACATCGAAAGTACCAAAACGAAAAGATCATACTACCACATCACTAAAACCATAGACAATTTTTAGCGGCCATTGTTGTTAGACAAATTTTGAAACGCGACATGGCAGTATGGAATTAGTAAGTACTATCATTGCAGCATGGAATTTGTATAAAGAAATTGACTTTGATTAAATGGAACTAGTATGAACTATCCTATACTATTAAATGAGCATTCTTTATTTTAACCCGAGCAGAGATTTGTGCTTTTTTTAATCTCATCAAAGAGACTTCTTGCCTTCTATGTTCTATGTTACGGGGTTTGGTATAGGCTGTTCAGCTGTTTTGCCTGTGCCTTTATTTACAGCTGCGCGCGCATCGCTAGCAGAAAAAAAAAATAACAGCGCGCCATTTTTCGTAAATATTTGTTATCGTTTTTGTTTTGTTGTTACAAAAAATACGAAAATCTAAAATATTGTCACCAACCGACGTACAACAGTTTTTAAAAGAAGCTCCGATTGACATTACCTGGCAACAAAGGTCAGTTAAAATTTATAAATCGAAATTATCATCTCTATAGTTACGTTATTCCAGCTTATGTTCTTACAACTAGTCTGTTTTTTTCCTCGCAAGTTTGTTGAAAAACGTCGTATGAAACGCGTGTGCATTGATCATTACCCACTCGGCTAAATTATCGCGCTCGCCTATGACTCGCGCGCCAATGCCGCCTTTTGGGTAATGACCAATACAGCACACTCGTATCATATGTACTATTATCACCAGTGCTCTCAAAACGGTGAAGGAAAACATCGTGAGAAAACAGGCATGTCGTAGAACCAAAAATTCTAAGACGTGTGACATCTACCAACCCGCACAGTGCCCGCGTGGTAGATTACAGCCCACTCTCTCTCACAGAGAGGAGGCGTGTGCCAGCAGTTGGAATGTTATATGCTGAGTATGCTGGTGGATGAAAATGGACGTAGTTTAGCAGAAAGGACTCAACCCACACTATGGTCAAAAATGAGTTATATATGCCAAAGAGGTCCTAAAGGTTGGTTCTTTCACTCAGCAAAAAAGATCCGTAATACTATAAAAATAAGGATGTTTTTTTAATGATGCGAACCAACCCACATAGAGACGGGTATTTTTCTACAAACCACTGTAATAACCCAAACTGCTTGGGTCGTTTTTAATAAATCCAACTTGAAAGAAGCATGTCTATTTTTAATATAACAGAATTGTCTCAAAACACTTGAATCGTTTCAGTTAAAATACCTTCATAGAAACTAGTACATTTTTTAATTCAACTAAAAGGACTCAAACTGTGTGGATCATTTCTGATAAATTGATTTACGAAGAAACAAGCCGATATTGCATTCAGCTAAAATGACCCAAACTATGTGAGTCGTTTCAGTTAAATTACCTTCATGGAAACTAGTATATTTTTTATTCAACTGAAACGACTCAAACTGGGTGGATCATTTCTGATAAATTTATTTACGAAGAAACAAGTCGATTTTGTATTCAGCTAAAATGGCCTAAACTAGTCGTCTCAGTTAATTAAACTTATATGAATTAAGTTTATTTTTTGATTTAGCAAAAAAATAACTTGCTGTTTGATAGTGCAATACACATCACAAAAAGGTATTAAATTATTTTTTTATACATTTCATTTGGCAACACAAAACTATATTTTTTATACTTAAATACTGTTGCTGTCATTCATACATATTTTCTTTCACGTATCGCGCGTAAAAACTTTCTCCGAGTAAACTTTTTTAGTGATTGTGATAAATAAGTATTGTGAAACGCCCGGAATAATGAAACGGATTGATCGAATTTTAATGAGTGCTTTGAAGAATAATAATAATTCTAATAGGATGGAAGAGTTCTTGCAGCGTAAGTTATTTGCTTAACCTAAAATATTTATCTAACATTAAGTTCAAATTAATGATTGTAAATAAAATTATCTATCATAAGGTAAAACTCTGCGCACTCTGTGTTTACAAGTTAATAATAATATTTATACCTACATTGACTTAGTAACGCTTTCAAGGTCTCTAAACGGCCATAGCATTCATAAAAAATTAAATAAAACTTCTAATATGTCTCGTTCAGTGTCCTTAAAAGCGGTAACAAATGAATGGCGGGGCTAGTACAAAATTCACGCAAAACTGTCTTGAGCCAATCTATAAACGAAGGTACTCTAGGTTCATATTATATAGTAATCAAATAAACTTTATCATTCTAATTTTAAACCGTATAGCTTTAAAACAGTGTTCAATTTTGCTTGTTTTTTACTGTTTATGTTGCTTTAATATGAATATTACGTGAACATAAGTAAAAAGCAATATCTTGCCAATGTCTTACCTACTTTCAGATGATAAGGATTTTCCTGCTGCTTCTTTTGCTCCTCCAATGAATGCACCTGTGATGGATCAGCTTGAAAGTAATAATTTAATTTAATAATATTTTGTACTTACCTACTAACAAACAATATCTTGCCATAAGCTTAAGGTGGTTGTGCTTATGCTTATGTACCTACTTTCAGATGATAAGGACTATCCTGCTTCTTCTTTTGCTCCTCCAATGAATGCACCTGTGATGGATCAGCTTGAAAGTAATAATTTAATTTAATAATATTTTGTACTTACCTACTAACAAACAATATCTTGCCATAAGCTTAAGGTGGTTGTGCTTATGCTTATGTGCCTACTTTCAGATGTTAAGGACTTTCCGGCTGCTTCTTTGGCTCCTCCAATGAATGAACCTGTGATGGATCAGCTTGAAAGTAATAATTTAATTTAATAATATTTTGTACTTACCTACTAACAAATAATATCTTGCCATAAGCTTAAGGTGGTTGTGCTTATGCTTATGTACCTACTTTCAAATGATAAGGACTTTCCTGCTTCTTCTTTTGCTCCATAAATGAATGCACCGGTGATAGATCAGCTTGAAAGTAATAATAAAATGTATCAATATTTTATACCTACCTACTGACAAACAATATCTTTCTATGTGCTTAGGGTGGCGGTGCTTATGAAAATTACTGCTGTTTTCAGATGATGTCAGCTCACCAGTGGCTCCACTGTACTCACCTCTAACCCCTCTAGTAGCGGCATTTGGAACGACTAAACGTCAAAGTAATTAATGAATTTTCTTCTACTTCTCCTTGTATTTTACGTACAGATTTTTTTTGTTAAACTCATGTTTGGGTATTTCAGGAAGTGAAAAAAAATCTTCGCCCTTACCTCCAATGTCTCCAAAAACTTTCGAACTATTCGAAACCTTAAGTAAAACATTCCCTTCAGTAAATGCAGAAGAATTCGTTGATCTTGACATGGCAAAAGAAGAAACATTAACTGTAATGAAATTATGAGTGCTTGACGACGGTAAAAACATCGAGAATGACCAGGCGACCGATTATAGTTGTGATACGGACTCCGATTATGTTCCGGATAGCGAGGAAGATTCAGACAATGCAAATGGACGTTTAGTTAAAAATAAAAGAATATTTACTGCTAACGTATTAGGATTGAAAAACAATTATGTACCAAATAGTGAAGATGATTCTGAAAATGAAACCTCAAGATCATTGTTAGAAGCTCTGAATGTACAAAGCGTAGAAAACCAGGAAGCAGTTTTAAGAACAAGTGTCAATACTGCAAGAAATTCATATTTTGATGAAGAAACTGTTGACGATCTCTCTAATTTAGAAGTTCATAATATAGATTCGGTTAGGCAGGACAAGTCCTGCCTAACCGAATCTATATTATGAACTTCTTCTTACTCTTCTTACTTCTTCTTGACTTGTGTTTGGTGTTTCCAAGGAAACACCAAACACAAGTCAGAAAGGATGGGCGAAAAGAGGACGTAAAAGAAAATATCCTGATCATACATTAGCTCAGAAAAAAGAACAAAAATACAAAAATTTACCATATAATGCAAAATCCAAACGAGTTGAATCGAAAGTATTTCAAAACTACGCTTGTACCTGTACTAGACAATGTTTTGCCAAGGTTTCACAAGAGCAAAGAAGAAATATAATATGCACAGGCAAAATTGGACGATTTAAAATCAATGTTCCATCTTATCCCAAAAGACTGCCAGGACTTTTACAAGTCATTAAAAGGAAAGGAATCTGAGGAAGATGTGGATGGGTTCGGAGCGGAACCAGATTTCGAGGTGGAGCCGGAGCTGGATGATGACAATGATGGGTAGAAATAGAAATCAGCTTTTAAAAACATTGTACTTTTTGAATAAATACGTAATTATTAAAATAATAAATGTTTTTTATTTAAATATCAGTTTGTTCACAATTTTTTGTTACTTGGATCCTTTTTGAGAAATTAAAAGAAACATTGCTTAATGTTAAAACCAATTTAGCAGAAACGACTCAAATCCACATTTTTCCAAATAACTCGAAAAATGAGATAGTCTATGTAATACAACTTGACTCATTAAAATATTAGTATATTTGGCCCATATGTGACAATATTTCAAAATATTCCAAATACAACATCTTATAGCAATACACACCTAAACTTGAAATCTCGATAACTCAAAAATGACTTTTTGTGGGTTGAGTCCTTTCTGCTAAACTACGTCCTTTATGGTCGTCTTATATACAAGAGGCATCGTTGGTGCGTTATTCAGCCTAGAGATAAAGCTCTAATGTTTCATGTATGCCTGAGTCTCGTTGAATAAAGCTTCCATTTTACTGTAGTTCGTTCATAAGTAGAGGTTTGACATAAAAGTAGTACTCGTAAGAACATGCACCTGTCATGTTTGCACTACTTACTCTAAGATATTAAACCGAGCTGCGTTTGTTATACTGAATGACAGTGCTGCCCAAACATACAAGTATAACTACGAATGTGTAAGCACACTTTTCTTAATGCCATAGAGTAACAGATCAAAAGTGAAAGCCACCAATAGACATCTGATCTGCAATACCGAAAAGGTAACTGGTAATTCTGCTTCTACTGAATTACCTTTTGCAATAATGCGCAGGTAAGACGAATGTGAATACAATTGTACGCGCATGTGTTGCGCCTATGACCTACATGCAGTACAAAAATAGTGCGCAAACGCTTGACGCCGATCTATAATTGTGATGCTTTACAATTGCGATTGTACGGTGGGAAAGGGCGAAGGGAGGGGAGCGATTAGGGCCAAAATTATTGAGATGTGAGCTATGAAGATAGAAATTCAAATCATTCATTTGATTTTGATTGAAACCAACTATACTTGGTATGCTAACTTTTAACCACTTGAGCACTATCTTTTTTAAATTACATGACATCATAACATCACGCCTCTATTCCCGAAGGGTTCTGCAGAAGTGTACCTGTAGTAAACCCACATTTCGCCAGTTATGATTAAGGCGAAAGCGTCAAGGTAGCCCGCGAAATTCAAATTTTCTTACGTTCTTTGCAATTTGAAGGTCAGTATCTTGTTGTATGTTGATCTAAATATGATTTGCGGCCGTATCAAATGTTTATTTATAGAATTATAATCATAAAAATTATCAGTACAACTCTCTAAGTTCATATAATCGCATTGAATGACTATTTCATGAAATTAAATCATGACATTTGACGATTGTGCTTACTTATGGAATTGTATTGCTGATTGTAATGATTATAATTATGTAAAGCCATATTTATGACGGTCGCAAATCATATTTTTATCAACATAAAACCTCACACTGACCTGCAAAATGTAAAAAACTAAAGAAAATTTGAATTTCGCGGGCTACCTTTGCACATGCCCCTTAAGTCCCATGTAACAGGGGTTGCAGGGGGAGCAGTGACTAGTGGTGTGACGGCCAAACTGCCAGGTCATAGGTCTCGACTTCGAACCCAAGGCACGCACCTCTGACTGTTCGGATTCATATGCGTATTTTATAATTACGAGTATCACTTGCTTCAAAAACGGTGAAGGAAAACATCGTGAGGAAACCGGCATGCCTGAGAGACATTTCTCGACGGCATGTGAAGCCAAGTCAGAGGCGACTTTAAAACTCTAAAACCAGGATAGTCACAAACCACACGTAAAGAAGAACAGGGGGTGAGCCTATTGTCAACAAACGGGCACAAATTCCAGATAGAAAACCCAATAACACTTTGTCCAACCTGGGAACCAAACCCAGGACCTCATGCTCAGCAGTGGCGCTTGCGACCACTTGACTAGGCAGTTTTACTATCTGCTTTACTTTTGAAATAACTTTGATTCGATTTGTGACTACGGGTAATCTAGTTGAAATGACAATCGAATCAATCGGTGAATTCCCTTTAATTCTGGTTCGTGAAACATACCTAGATGTGACCAAATCACAATCCGAGAGAGAGGAATATTGCTAAACCATTGCTTGATATGTTTGAAAAATTGGTCTGCTCAATAACGCAATGGACATGGCTGAACTGTCAAAATGAAACCCATTACGATCAGTTGTCATTGTATGTGTGCTAATATTCGAACCCACGTTCAAACCCAAGATAAGGTAGGTCTGTCAAATGACGCCTATCTAAGGATGAACGTAAATAACTCTCACATAATAAATGAAGATGAAGAAATGATTGTGTTAATGAGAAGTATGTTTATTATTGTATAAATAAAGCACAAAATATTATTGGTCTGTTTATTAAAATGATGACAGAGGATCAGAATACAAACACAATCGTTTTGGCGCAATTAAACTACTGAAGTTAAATTTCGCCTACAATAGTTTTCTTAAAATTACTTCGTATCAAAGCATTATCAGAGTTTTCTGTAATTGGAAACATAATTAGTCTAAGCAGAAGTATCTTATTCATCAGTTCTTTTAAGTTTTACAACATGGTTTCTCAGTTATACAATCAGGTAAAAAAAAAAAAAAATTACTAAGGTAATAATATAAATTAATTTAATTCTTCAATGGTTCATAGTTTAAACATAATCAAATAGTCTGTATACAAATTATCAAACAAAAATAAATAAAAATAAAAAAAACATGTATAAGCGTTATTATACCCAGTAGAGATAGTAACGCCTATCTAAATGTACGTAGCTAGAATTGATCACAACCATCATGACATCTAAATTATTCTATGTAATGTTATGGCAAACCGATTATAGTTGGTTTTTTAAATTATTAGCTTTGTTATATACCATATTGTCTCACAAAACACAAATGTTCGCTAGTAAATATTGATCTTCTATCTAAATTTTGTTTGGACATTCCACTCTTTAAATAATCTCGTAAAGTTCTTCTAGGGATATTATAACTACTAGCTGCTTTATAACTGGATAACCTGATTGTCTGAACAGCAGTAACAGCAGCTTCTAAATCAGTTTGTGTCCATGAGACACGGTTAATTTTTTTACCTAAAACAATCAACTTATTATTTATTTATATTACTTTTGCACAAAAAGTACATCGGTAACTTATTACTATATTTTAAACTTTATATATACAATGAATTACATTTCGCGGATCAATCAATTAATTTTCATAATGTGCAATTAAAGACCTTTTATGACAAGCTCACGAGATGGTTAAAAGCGCCTATGGCAGCATTTGGTATGGCTAATAACGCCTAGGCGCAATTACCGCCGAGTACACTTCCAATAAGTTTAAAATATAACGGAAAACCGTTTGCTTAATACTATAGAAAAATTGGTTATGAACGGTAGAATAGTCATACTAACAAATAAGCCATAAAGTTTACAACTAAACTTATAAAGGACAATGACCAAGTGACTAAGGAACCTAGTATCGGTATGAAACATGCAGTGACTCAAAGATTTATGGTTTAATTAAAAGGATAATTTTAGGGCTTTCAGATGTAATTTACCATTTTACCATAATTCTCGGCATTACACGGTAATTAGGTCTCAAAATCTAGGTTTAGAATCGAATCTCTCGATTTTTTGTCACAATGTATGCTGTTAAATTCAAAATACGAATTAGTCAAAATAACGTTTAAGAATTTTCAATGCTCGTCAATTCCGACATTCATTTCCGACAATGCTTATATAATCATAAAACGTTCATGTTAATGGGACCTATACGTTACACCATGGTTAAAACCATAAGATCAAAGTGCTGAACATTTTTCAGTAATCTATGTGACATAAACTTATAAACATAGCTAATTAAATTAAATCCAAATTGCAAAATAATAATGGCCTAGTAGTAGAGATTAAAACAAAACATATAAATGGAATAATTCAATTAATTATACAATAATAATAAACAATTTTAAAAGTAAATACCTATCGGTCGAGACTGTGCTTAAAACTAAACGAATGGGACGTGCATATAAGCTAGAAAGAGAAAGCCCGCCGTTCTGTCGCCAGCATATTCTGCTCAGGATGCGCGCGCATAGAATCTTAGCACATGTTTGTTCCTCAGAGTATTATCTAAAGGTTTGTTCTGTTTTCAAAGAGTTTCTTTTGATGAATGAAACAGGCAAAGGTCTCTAAAACCTTCTGCCTTTCGCATAACCAAAAGGTTTGCCTATGTACTTTTAACATCCTAACAGATTATTATTACAATGTAATAATAATAATAATTCGTTGTTATTAATATCTGTTGTTACTAATTATTCAACTATAATTTTAATGATTAGATGCGTAAATTAATTATTTTGCGTAAGTCAAGAAGGTTTTATTGTTTACATACTCTTTGAAGCCAATGACATGTGACATTTACGTGGGTGAAAAAACAATTTAGAGGTAAAATAGGAAATCGAAATAAAAACTGATACTTTTATGGAGTTTTTTATACGGAGAATTTAAGGAATCGCATTACTAGATAAAATTATTATATTTAAAAACAAGATTTATCAACATTATAAACTTAAGTCACCACAGAACAAATAGCGATACCAGAAATGGTCAATCTCTTTTCATTAAAACTTACCGCGAAATTCCCGCTCTCTGTTGTTAAAAACGGCACCGAGATTACTCACCACGTATGTCAGTCAACTACTAGGTTGCGGAGTGGGGAGCGCCGCAGGCGCGAATTGGGGATGTTTCGGGATGTATGATCCTTGATGCGTAGGTATTAAGTTTGATTTTATCTATTATGTAACCCGAGTTATTTAGCATAGGCGTAATTAGCCTCTAGGCGTAATTCGGCAGACCTATCTACTTACTAGTCAAGTAACCTTAATACGATGTTATTTTATGGTGAATTCTCTGTATAGGTACCGATAATAGGCATACATACCAGTACTTGTATTATGTTATTGTTTTGTTTTAATTGTTTTGTTGGTGTACCAAATAAATCCATCCTAGCCTTTTCCCAACCATATTGGAATCGGTTTACAGTCTAACCGGATGCAGCTGAATACCAGTATTTTACATGGAGCGACTGCCTATCTGACCTCCACAACCCAGTAACTATGTAACACGATACCCATTGGTAAGACTGATTGTCAGACTTTCGGGCTTCTGACGACCCGTAACGATTGTCAAAGATCCACGAATGACAGCCGAGACCAACGGCTTAACGTGCTTTCCGAGGCACGGAGGAGTCTCGGTATGTAAAGATGGTCACACATTTTCGTAAGCGATTACGTCTAATCAGTTACATTTTGACAGTTCAACAACATTCATTGCGTTATTTACGTTGTTAAGCAGATTTTTTCCAACTTATGAAGCAATGGATTAGCAATCTATTTCAAAACGATTAGATTCTGATTGATCGCGTATTACGTAATTAGGGTACTGGTTAACTCCAGGTTTTCAGGTTTTATTTATTTATTTGTTTTCTGTCTGTAATTACAAACACTTGTTGAGATAAGCGTAGTAATCAAGTGTCATTCCTTCTCCGGCCTAACGGACCAATAACCTTAGAAAAAAGACTATGAGCGCTTTTATAATTTCTAACGTGATGAATTATCGTGGATCTCCATGTCCACATCACGGCATCACGATAACAGGGAAGTAAAATCTAAGGCAATAACTGCAGACGCTTTTAAATATCCGTTCACGATAACGTTATAACGTGCACGTAGGTATTTCCATAAATTTTATGTACGTGAATGTTTTATCCTTTTTATTACAGCTATGAAGATATTGATAATATGAAGAAGAAACGTTGCATTAGAAGATCGCAAGGTACCAAACGATGGTTGTACGATTCTTCACAGAATTTGTTTTGAGTCCAATTCTAATTTCAGTTAATTTAGGACTAAGAGTCTGACTCGCATTCAGATTGTTGCATAATCTTGATCGCGAGCCCTTTTCCAACCTCTTACTACATAAAAATACTTCCCGCGTTATATTTCCTTTACGAATCAGCGCATGAAAACCTATAAAATATTGGAAGAAAATCAACACACTGTCATAAAATTTACTCTCTATCTTTTGTGAAAACTTGACCTCAAAAGGTGTATTACAAGCTCCATTTTCCGCGACTAAAAGCTTAATGATATACAACAATATGTAGTGATACCATTAAACAGTGAACCTCAAAAGGCTTACCAAAAAAATTGGGCTGTTCTCGGCAAATGCTAATGCCAGTTCCAACTGCAGTTGAAGTTCTTGTTCTTGACTCTGAAGCAAAGGCAATAAGTAGTTTGGACTGCATTTGGAAAATGGTTTATGTGCAGACCACACTGGGAATAAAGCGAAACAAAGCTAAGTTCGATTAGCTTTCTTCCGCGTCTTTTCATACTTCTGTAGGAAAGCTAAACGAAATTAGCTTCGTTTCGCTTGGTTCCTAGTGCGGCCTGCGCCTAACACTCTCACTTTCTTCCTGGTTTAAGACCTCGGTAAATAATTAAATGAGTACTGGCTAGAGTAGAGGAGTATCTCGTGGCTAAGTAATAACATCCGCACGGGTCGACCTATCAGGTTAAGCTTCGCTTGCCGGGGTTGGTCCGTGGATTGATGATCACCTTTATATACTAAGACTCCTCCGTGCCTCGGAGAGCACGTAAAGCCGTTGGTCCCGGCTGTCGTTCGTGGATCTATGACAGTCGTTACGAGTCGTCAGAAGCCGGAAACAATCACAACCAGTTTTAGCAAGGGGCATGACCTCCACAACCCAGTTACTGGGCTATAGAGGTCATATAGGCAGTCGCTCCATATAAAATACTGGTATTTAGCTGCATCTGGTTAGACTGGAAGCCGACCCCAACATAGTTGGGAAAAGGCTAGGCAGATTGATTGGCTTGAGTAAAATAATGGGGTAGTGAGTGATTAGAGTGGTGCTGGTTGCCAAAGATGTCTTCTCCTATAAAAAAATACGCTTTTTTTGCTTAAATTTTCAACTGTCTATGAGTAGGACCTAGGCTGGATCCAGGCATCAGAGTTTAACACTTGAAGCAAAAAATAATAACAAGGTACCATCACACAGTTTTCCAAAATGTTGTAGTAACAAAATCAGCGCTATACTGTGGGTCCCCCATAGCACAGCATCATGCTGAGTCGAAATATCTTGTAACAGTCACGACGAGACGTGCAGTTCTTTTTTCTTACGTTGCTCGCTTACTAAAGTCTTCTCTATTACATAACACAATTTATTTGATAATTCCTTTAACCTTATTGCCTCAAGTGGTCTTACTGCAGTGTACCTATCGGTCCACGATCTAATGGACGCTATTCTCCGCTGTAATGGATCCACCACATCTGACGCCTCCCACGCGCCGTATTTCACGGCTCAGTATGCCACGTGGCGTCGTTTACATTCCTAGGAAATTATCATTGGTTTTGTGGATGTGTTAGATAAATAGGTATTGTATTGTAAGAAATTGTTTGAAACTTTGGCCAAACAGAACGAATCCCGCGTTGTAGGACGAAATTCGCCCGCGCCGATTATATCAAATAACTTGAAGTGAACTATATCATGTTCTTATGAAATAAAGATTCTTTAAACCTAACTTATATGGAGGTGTACACACTTACAGACAATTTAAGTTTAACTGGGCATAAGATATATATATCATGTCCCTGCAGGCTGCTGGCTACTGTTCCTGCGGACCCTATCAGAATGCCAGCGCTGCGGTATTTATTTTTTAAATATCGCAGCATAAGGCTGCCTGTCCGCTTGAGCGGAGAGGAGACTCGGTCTAGCTCCGCACAGTCCGCAACACCGCTCCGCTACCTCGCTCCGCACAGCCCGTAACTCCGCTCCGCTAACTCGCTCCGCATCAATGGACAGACACTGTCCGCAACTCCGCGCCACTCCGCTGCCATTCTCCTATCCGTTATTATTGTTTTCGTTTATTCGAAAAATATGTTAGTTTTAAATGGTCCTTTTTCTATTTTATTACTGTTTGTATTGCCGGTGCGTGTCCCAAATAAAATATTTATCTTTCTTTCTTTCTTTCTTTACCGTCAAAACGAAAAGAAGAAGTCAATTAATTTTCCAGATTTAATATTTGCTACTCATCGACTTAATTATAGTTCAAGTAAGTTAGCAAAATAGCGTTATTTGAAGTCTCACAAAATGGTTCTGTTATTTATAATGCATTTTCTAAAATTTGAACAAATCCAAAACCACAAACAATAGAAGCATAGAAATATTCCAAAAATCCATTAACCAAGCTGCCTCTGGCTTTGGATTAAAACAATAGCATCGTCAACTCGCGGCCAAGTCGCCGTCTATAGTCCGACGTCGCGTCAACGTCAAACTCGTTGCGTTTGACGACGTCGACGTCAGCGTCAGCTTTGACGAGTTGAACCAAAAGACGGGGTTGTGTTCGACTGGCTTTGTTTTCAAACTGGTTGATTTAATACTGTGTGATTATTTTGCAACTTGTGAATGGATTGTCAATTGCGTGCTTTCCTCTATTGTTGCGGTTTGTCTTCGAATGGTTGTATACCATCCGGTATGTTGTCGGCCTGTTAACCCCGTTTTAACATACATATATAACGAAGTTTGGTGGGAAATGGGAATCGTGAGGAAACGTAGTTAATTTAAGTCAGAAATAGCGGTTTCAGACTTAAATTAACCTGTCTGGAGCAAGCGCAGTGATCAACGCTCGTGCCTTCTCAAACTCAACTCAAAGCATTTATTTCAATTGAACCATTTGCAGGCACTTTTGAATTGTCAAATAGTCGCGTCAGTTAGTCAGAAAGTTGAAGCTAGTTGCCCATTCCAAAACGTAGATCTCTATGAAGAAGAACGGGCATGAAACTCCAAGGACACTCTTTTCAATATAGATATTACAAAATCCTGGGTACATTATGCTTGTTGTAAAAAAAAAAACTATAAACCAGAATAATTTCAATAAAGCAAGGCTTCTAGTCGCCATGACGGAAGCTTTAAGGCTTGTGCAGACCAACGCGACTTGTCGCGCGACGTGACACCGGTTATTGTTATACTGTGAAGTTTTCTTAGAAATTGTATTGTTCGTGTCGCGTCGCGCGACAAGTCGCGCTGGTCTGCACAAGCCTTTAATCAGGCACGGGGAAATTGACCTTCCTTGACCTTTTAAGATACAAGGAAGTCACACAAATATTAGACAAAGCGCCAAGTGAACTGATTTCTTAGAGGGGATTAGGGGAGTGATCTTGCACTGAGGAACGCCATAGAGGTTTTTAGTCGATAAGAGTTCTACGAACCTCTCCTCCGTTCCCAGATGAAAGAGGACTATATAATACAAAACAGGACTTTAAAACGTAAATGATCACACGTATACTCTTAACGAAAATTAACCATCTTATACTCATTCCTTTTAGTGTTGACGTCACAAATCAATCGCGCTAGACGTACCTACGCCTAATGGTAATCGGTTAGGAGCCTCCAATGTAGGAGATAAATACTTACTACCCCCCTTCCTCCACACATCCCTAAATGGACATATTGGTGAAGAGAATATTGAGCGTGTTGGTGAACTTGTTGGAGGGATTAGTGACGAACTTAACTCTGACGTGATTACGTCAGATTTTACGGGGGTGAAAAAGCAATCTAGCTAGGCCTCATATCTGGGAAAATTCGTTTTCTCAATTTTCACAGCATCGGGAATGTGATACAACGTTGGTATATCCGGACGATATGTTTATCTATTTTCACTCAAGCAGAGCTTGGTTGACCAGTACTATTTATAAAACTTAAACAACCAAACAATACAAAAACAACCAACTTCCAGCAAGTTCTTAAACAAGGGTTCTTCCTATTAACAGGTACATGCAGCTGGCTTAAAAAGTAAATGATAGGGCAATCCAGTTTGCTGGCAATGACAACCAGGAGACTGTTCGAGCTGGCACGCACTCTGCTCAACAGAGCTGTTGCACGCTTGGGTCTGATCGTAGCGAAGCCGTCAGTTTGCGCATCCGTGAACATACCTGAGGCATTACAAAAGCGTAGTAGCAACATAAAAAATAAAAATAATATAATAGGTATCTGGTCAACCGAGCTCTGCTCGGGCGATAACAGAAAATGCTAATTTAATATTATAGGATAGTCTTTATTATTCCATGTATTGTACATACTAATTCCATGCTGCCATGATAGTAGGTACTTACTAATTCCATGGTCCCATGTCATTATTTTAAGGTAGCCATCTTGTTCTATACTTGGGCGACCGAGTTCTGCTCGGGTGAAAATACGGAGAAAACGAGTTTTCCCAGATATGAGACCTAGCTAGATCGATTTTTCGAATCCGAAACCCCCTATATTGCAACTCTCATCGAAATCGTTAGAGCCGTTTTTGAGAACGTGATTACAAATATTTATAAATATTTACAAATATTGCTCGTTTAATAGTATAGGATTAAAGTCGTGTCAGTATTTAATTGTTCCACTGTAGAGGAAATAACACTTCTCATTTAAATAAAAAGCACGCATTTATCAACTCTCTTTTCCCTGTGACAAACATCCAAACATACAAACTTTCACATTTATAATATTATAGTAGGATAACGTCTCCTTTACCACACATACACGTTACACACGTTATTTTTTATGTGAAGGTTGACCCTCAGTGAGCTTCAGAGAGAGATTGTGACACGAGATGAGTGACAGACACGAAGCTTTCCACGGCCTAACTTCTTATAAAACTTGATGTGCCATAATTACAGGAATAACATAAGAAAGAAAGAAAGGAAGAAAATGTATTTATTGAGACTCGCACAGGAAATCACAAATTAAAATAAAAACACACTAAACATAAAGTAAAAAAAAACAAAGAGAAAATAAAAAAAAATAAAAAAAACTTAATAATAAACTACAAATAATAATAATATTATGTTATATTAATTTTAATTTTTATTAATTCATTTAAAAGTAAAAATTAATGCAGTCCTGTACGAGGCCAAAAGGCTCCTATCTCAGCTTAATGCTGCGACATTTAAAAAATAAATGTCGCAGCGCTGGTATTCTGATAGGGCCCGCAGTGATGTCACGGAAAGATAAATACAGAATTATATATTAAATAAAATAAAAACTAAAGAAATTGGAGTGTGAAATACAATAAAAAGTAATATATATGTAGCATAATGTATAAGTATAATCAGCCTTATATAATGTTTCCACGCTGGGATACAAGTCTCCTCTCTCCGAGAGGGAGTGGGCAGTAATCCACCACGGGGGCCCAGTGCGGTTTAGCAGATGTCACATGTCTTATTTGGTTCTAGAACATGTCGGTTTCCTCAAGATGTTTTCCTTCACCGTTTGAGAACAGTGCGGTGGTGAAATTATTTACCTAAGTAAAGCGCCTGCCTGGGTTCGACACCATGACCTAGTTAATCGGAACCGTGAAAACTGACCCACCACTGCTCTCCATTCTAAAGACAAGCGTTTTATTATTTCAGCTCCATTTTCTACAGATTTTCTTCGCTAAATCCTGTGTGTCCGTAGTGACAAAGCATTCGTTAAGGATCCTTAAGCAATGTTTCCGAAATGTTATTAATTGCTATCTATTGTCTTTCCTTGACGGTCGTGTGTCAGCTGACGTCATTGATGACGCGGCACTATGTTAAGGATTCTGAAGCAATGTCCTGAAGATAGTGTGTCTTTAAGTAATGGATGAGGAATTATTGATGTGAAGTGTTGATAGTTTGGAAATAACACCTATCTACCTACCCTAACCTACCCACCCTGGTAGGTTAGGGTAGGTAGATAGGTGCGCCGTAAATAAGTACTTACTTATTGCTACCCGTGCGAAGCCGAGCCGGGTTAAGCTAGTAAGTTAGCTATTTCTTGAACTCACACACTGACTTATTAGTATTACTTGTTAAAATGTTAGGAATATCGTATAATTTTGCAATGTTTGTAAATATGTGAGCACCATGTATCTATCATAATTAATTTATCTGTAATTGCTTTATTTTTTTTTATTTTTTTTTTTACTTATCATGGTATAGTAATCTTATTCTAGATGCATCGTCTTCACATATAATTATATAACTAATGTACCTACATATATACAAAATATTGTAAAACGTTTTAAAATAGTAACGGTGGAGTTTCTTGCCCATTCTTCTCCATACGAAAACTACCTTTTGGAAGGGGCGACTAGAATCAATTCTATTTTTTTGTAGATTTGACGTTCATAAGTGCCTTTTATGTGCCTAATTGAAATAAATTGTTTGACTTTGACTTTGACTAAGATATGTATAATTGGAGGTACAATTTAAGATTAAAATAACTGCTTTCATAAAAAATTGGGTACCTAAAATATAAAATAAATGAATTATTGGGACGTAGGAAAAAAAAACAAAAAAGGTCGGACCCCCGTCCCTCGATTTTTTTCATGTTTTTATTTTACCGCTTTGTCGACGTTAATATATGTATAACCATGCCAAATTACAGCTTTCTAGTACTAAGAGTCTCTGAGCTTCTGCTTTTCGTGTGGTTAGTGACTAGCCAGTCTGGTGTCAGACTGTCAGAGTTTTAAAGCCGCCCATCTTGGCTCCGTCTTGGCTTCACATGCCGTCGAGAAATATCTTTCTTTGCTCACGATGTATTCCTTCACCGTTTTTAAAGCAAGTGATACTCGTTATTATACGATACGCACATGAATCTGAAAAGTCAGAGACGTGCGTGCCTTCGGTTCGAACTCGAGACCTTGGACTTGGATTGGTAGAAGACTTGGCAGTCCGACGGTCACACCACTAGGCTAAACCGCGGACAGACAGACGGACGGACATGGCGAAAGCGTAACTATAAGGGTTCCTTGTTGACTACGGAACCCTAAAAATGCCAATACCCTTCCAATGAAATCTAACCACCTTCAAACGGGTTCCTTTCAACTCTTACTAGGGGCGTGGAACAACATATTAACACAATTACCCGAGTGTATCTACACAGTGTTTACCTACCAAGCTCAACCAACCGTAACGGACCACCTTTCGCATCGGCAGCTCTGAATACACCAGTGTGTACTTGTGCTGGGGGTACATTAGCGGGCACGGGCAAAAATTAGGGTACATTGATATAGTAAACTTTTGGATATGTATTGAAATAATATAGCTGGCACATGGAGACAGAAGATGTTTCAAGTATTTCGAATAGATCTGTCTAGATTCTGTTTTTGCATACCAAAAAAACATGACAAACATCAAGTTCCGCACGCCCACATACTCCTATATAATAGAAAGAGACAGAGAAAGTCGCATGAAGGGAGCATAACGCTTTTTCCTTACGTGACGTACCAAAAGCGAACTTTGTTCCAAAAAAATATATGTTAGCACTCTTGTTAGTCTAACACCAAGTTTTGTAACAAAGTCAGCTAATTAGTGCAACTTAACCTAAAATTTGATTTGATGTTTTTTATAACTTATTTAAAAAAATGATTACAAAATAAATAGCTAAGTACCTACCGATAAATTCTAACATCCACGAAATGTCACTTTATCACAATACTAATTCTTTTTTAATTCAACTTATAAGTATATGTACTGGGGCGACCGAGCTCTGCTCGGGTGAAAACACGGAGAAAACGAATTTTCCCTTAAATGAGACCTAGATAAAGTCCCCGTCTCAAGCGCTGTAGTCTAATGTTTTGTGGTACTCAGTTCTAGTTCCACAAAAATTAGACGACCGCGATTTATATCGCTAAAATATAACCCGACCAAGTGAAATTGCTCGTTAGTTTCGTATTACACGTATGTTACTTTGAGTTGATTGAGTTTGGGATTATTTGTTGTTGTTTGAATTGTCGCTACGTAACTTAGTAGAAGTTCTTTGTTTAAAAAAACTATAGCTTCTCGTGACGGAGACTTTAGATAAATTTTTCGCAATATTGCAACTTTTTCCGTTGCCGTTTTCGAGAACGTGATTACAAATATATTACAGGGTAGCAGGGAAATCGACGTGAAAACTTTTACCATGGATCACACGGACAATCGTGATGAACAAGATGATGATACTTTGTTGAAACATTTTATCGTTTGACTATATCGTTCATGACAACACAAAACTTCGCCGAAGCGCGCTATTGTAACCTGTGCATTGCACCACGTTACTACAGTAAATTTCAATAACTTTACTAATATCCGTATTTCCGTAGACACACAGAATGTGTTTGAATTTGATTTCAATTGTTTCTGTAGAATTGGAAGTAGGTCAAGATTTCTGAGTGGGAAGATGTAAACTTGCGATGAATTAATAACTTTGAGTGCTAGTTGGTATGAAGATAGCACATATTGCTTACAAATCTCTTAACTACGGTTTCTATATTCAGTAGTAGTTACGAATTTATCTATACTAATAATAAAGCTGAAGAGTTTGTTTTTTTGTTTATTTGAACGCGCATCTAATCTCTGGAAAGAAAAGAAAGAAAGGAAAGAAAGGAAAGAAAGAAAAGAAGGAAAGAAAAAAGAAAGGAAAGAAAGAAAAGAAGGAAAGAAAAAAAGAAAAGAAAGAAGGAAATAACAATGTTTATTTGGACAGTTCGTGGAACACAAAATAAAACATCATGCACGTAAGAAAAAATGTACATCTTTTTAGTAAAAGAGGTGATAGACATAATTATAGTACAAGAAATAGGGACTTATTAGTTCAACCAGGTTTCAGACTGGCTAAAGTGGACTCATCTTTCATGGGATACTGTTTAAAATGTTATAACAAAATTCCTCCCCACATACTTTAACTGAATGAGACGAAATTCAAATCTTGTATAAAACACACACTATGCAGGCAGGCATATTATAAGTTGGGGGATTCCATCGCTGATAAAAATGCTTGGCTCAATGCTGGTCCTGCTCCACAACCACAACTATTTGATTAACATTTGAAAACACTGTTGGAGCTGGTGATGAGTCTACGACTATTTTTGCATTGTATAGAATCAATTTCCTTTGTATTATATAATTTCAGAGCACAGGTGTGAGTACTATGTACTAAAGAGCTAACATTTACCGGGTAATACGTATTTTGTTGACTTGAATGTGCCCTGGCGGCTGTGAGTATGTCATGCTCACTCAGATGTCTCGCTGATGGTGGCGCGTGTGTTGAATCATTTAGCTCCCTTCAAAATGGTTGAGCTGAATGGTGCTAATCCATGCGTCATGTTCGTGAACGGGCGCCGTCAGTTGGTACTGGTCAACTCTTAGCTGCCTTGACTGATTTAAATTTTTGAATTGTTTTTTGTTTTATATTTTTATTACGGACGCTTCTAACGTGCACGTCTTTCTACATTGTTCTCACATTTTTAATTTCAACATGAATGATGTAACAAATACTTTGTAACAATTTATTTAAAAGAGTGTCCGAGGAGTTTCTTGCCCGTTCTTCTCCATAGGTACCTACTACGCTTTGGAACGGGCAACTAGCTTCACATTTCTGACTGACGGAATCCTTGACAATTCAAAAGTGCCTGTAAATGGTTTAATTGAAATAAATGCTTTGAGTTTGAGTTTGAAAAAAGTGAAAATAATATTTTTACAATATTTTTTTAAAGCGCGGGCGGGCGATGCCATGAGACGCGGTGGGTCAGGAGAACATGAAATTTCACGCAATTCTCAATTTTGTATTGCGTACCATAATGTATAAAGTTGCTAGGGAAATAATTATATTAGTCACAATTATGGACCCTGTCGGGCACAGCATAGATCAAGCAGGAGAGAGGAAGAAGAGCACTGGGTGTTTAATGTGATAAATTGTATTATTAGTTAAATAGTTAGTAAGTTATAATCAGTTGTGCAGACTAAGTCATGGGCAGAAGTTAGTAAATAAATAAGTCTTGCCAAAATAATATCATGATATTTTCTTTGTTACAGGGGACCAACTATCATCAGAAACATAGAAACCATCGGAAAACCCGCGACATTGTCACAACACTGCTGCTTTCATACATTTTATAATAATTAGTTTAAAATCCTCTCCAATTCCTTGTAAATTCAGTGATGTGTGCTTAGTGGTTGTGTGGTAAAAAACGTCGCATGGAATTACAGTGCGTCGGTTCGAATCTCCGGCTGAGCAAACAGAAGAATAGGTGAGTTACTTATATCAATTTATTTTTACGTTTTGAATATAACGATAAGCTTAGGTAAACAGATAAGGTAACTACAGACAAATCGTGCGATTTGTGTCATCAACGTTCTGCTTTTATACGTTTAAATAATAATCGTTTTATGAATAAAAAGGGCCACAAAAAAAATCAAGCGAAATCAAGCGTCGAGAGCAGAGTAGGTACTCTGCTCTCGACGCTTGACGTGTCCACACGTCGGGTCCGGGTTCGCAACAAGTCAATAGCCATCCTGAGGATGCCTCGTTGAGAGGTGAAACACGTGTCGATTTCTTAGAGGGTTCTTTATGACTCTTTAAGAACATTTAAGCGGATTAGGTTACTAAATATACGTCTCTCGTCTATTGTATTTTATAATGGATTTCCGCAAAGTCACGCCTGAGTCAATTAACTATCTTAAAAAGGGCCACATATACAATTAGTAACTTAACAAGTAAAATAGAGCCCAGTTGCTTATTAGCCTGAACTAGGTTGAACCTGTGCTTCAGGCTAGGAAGTGATACTTAGTGATACTTAATGTAATAAAATGACAGAGAGAAAAATAATTATGATTGTGCAAAATATTTAATTAAAATCGGAACTGAAATAAATCATATTAATTCTTAGCTTCTTATTTATCAGATATAAGTAAAAAGCTAAAAAGCAGTTTATCTTCATCATTTTGTGTCGATTTAGATTATTATGCAAAAAGTGGACTTTGTTGAGGACCGTAATCGTTATAATCTATAGGCTCCCTTTTGTTAAAAATCTTCACTCACACACACACAAAAGTAGACTTTTTGAGCGAAGTTTTTAGACTAAGACGTTAGGCATTCAAAAAAGGAACGGACTCAGCAAATAATATCTGTTAGCAATGTAACGTGTTACAAACTCAAATCACCCCAGTGCGGGTTGGTAGATGTCACATATCATCAAATATTCTATACTAGAGAGAGAGAGTGAGAGTGAGTGAGTTAGAGGAAGATAGGAGAAAGAGAGAGAGAGCGAGTGAAAGAGAGAAAGAGATAGAGAGAGCGCGAGAGAGAAAGAGAGAGAGAGTGAGAGAAAATAGAGAGTAGAGAGAGTGAGAGAAAAGAGAGAGATAGAGAGTAAGTGAGTGAGTTAGAGAGAGAAAGAGAGAGTGAGTTAGAGAGAGATATAGTGAGTGAGTTAGAGAGAGATAGAGAGAGAGAGAGAGAGAAAGAAATAGAGACAGAGAGAACGCGAGAGAGAGAGAAAGAGATAGTGTGAGAGTGAGTTAGAGAGAAAGAGGGAGAGAGTGTGCGAGAAGGAGAATGAGTGAGAGAAAAAGACATAGAGAGAGAGAGTGAATGAAAGAGAAAGAGAGAGTTTTGGATTTTGGACATACCTGTTTCTTCACGATGTTTTCGTTCACCGTTTTAAGAGTCGCGGCCGTTACCACTGGGCCACCACTGCTCAATCACTAATGAGTAGCCAGAATGTCACAGCATGAACCGCCATTGAAATACTAGTGCTGTGACATTCTGGCTACACATTCGTGATTTGAGTTTATAACATTGTACTTTTGAGCAGCGTCGTGGACGATGGGCATAACACAACTGAAAACTGCATTCAAGACCTTTTTTCGATTAGGTAAACGTTGTCTACGTGGTAAAGGTCGCGAGTCACTATGGGAAGCGTATACTCAGTAAAGGTCACAGCCATTGCATACATGCAAGCGTCCATTGTGTAAACCTATGGAGGAGTGGGTCCAGCAATGGACGTGTTTCTGACTCTGCGACGATAGTGAATTTGGGTTGCTTATTGATAGTATTTGCCTTTTTCTAAAGCTAAGCAGTACTGTTGCTGTATCGCTATTTCAGGGGGACCAGAATACTGACGATGTTATTACAAACACATGAGACCATCGGGGTCTCCAATTTAGTGGTATGAGGAACAGGGTGTAAAGTTCACTCATCCTCTAAAGAAAAGGGAGAATCCTCTGACCAGACGGGTGTCGTGTTAACTGCCCGGCGATTGATGTCGGGAAGTCATATAACTGTTGATCGCGCGGTAAACCCTGCTTGTGCGATACAGGATTTGTGTGACGTCAGATCTTGTATGCGTAGTTCGTATGTGGCGATGTAGATGCCGCCAAACAGTTCAACTTTATGTCATGGATGGCAACGCACCTGTAATGCCAAAGCTATGGCTGGTGACTCACAGTGGGTTGCCTGCTCGCTAACCACCCAATAATAACAACCAGTATTATTTGCTAATCTGTTCAAATACCTATGCTTGAGATATGTTATGGCCATTTGTGCACACACCTCCTTGCCGTGGGAAACGAAGGTTTAGTCGCGGTGTGTGGCACGGTCGTCAGTGTTGTATGGATCACTATAGAAGCTAGTTTGTTGACAGACACTTTTTTTCTACGGCGCGCTTTATACGCCATGTGTAGGAGTTATTCTACTTTGCCCCCCCCCACTGGTGGGGAAAAGTGGAATGCCTCAAATTTTGCAGTGGAGTCTGCCCCATTACTTCAATATGGTTTTTGGATTTACTAAGATCTTATTTTATTTGTAACAAATCGTGTAATTAATGTGTCATTTACAAGCCGATTCCTTCCAGAAACAAATAGTACCTAAATAAATTAAAATTTCCAAACAAATATGTTTGGACTTTTATTTAAAAACACTATGTAAAGTTCAACGTTACCAAACCTAGTTGCATTTTACTTAGATATATATTTATTTCTTTTCCTAACAAATATAAAATATGATTATACTAGTACCTACCTACACAAATTCTCAGGTGCCAACCCTAGTGGGGCAGAATCCATTAGATTTTATACGCTACTACCAAATTTTGAGGCATTCCACTTTGCCCCACCAGTGGGCGGCTTGGTGGGGCAAAGTGGAATAATTCGTGTGTAGGCACGGTTATAAGTGTTGTATGGATCACTATTGAAGCTTAATGACGGACACGTTTTTTCTACGGCGCGGTTTATCCGCCGTGTGTAATCTGCGTTCGCAGTGTATTTGCCAAACATGTAAACAAACACGAGTTTTCCACTTAGACAAAGATCAACTTTATGAAAGTGTAAATAAAGTTGATTTTAGACTGACTAGTACTGTTGAAAAAGTCATAAAAAATATGAAGTTGTAGCACAAAGCGAACCTTGCGTGTAGGCATTACAGTTGTGTTTCCTAAAACTTGTATTTGTTTACATGTTTGACAAATGAATTGCGAACGCAGATTAGACACGGTCGTCCGTGTTGTGTAGATTACTACTAAATCTTATTGACAGACACGTAATTTTACGGCGTGGTTTAAAGGCGGTACCGTAAAGAAACAGTTCACGATAGTTATAGGTATCTCGTTCCACATTCCGATTGAGTCGCCTTAGCCGTTCGACTAAAACCATTTTCAATTTAACAAAGTCAAGGTGTCCTGCCAAACAAAATAAAAGTTTAGCAGCTACAAACGACCGTGTAATTACATTTAACTGTGTCGGTCTCTACTCAATAGCGCATAAACTGGTGCCGGGCGATAACCAAACTATTTGCAGTAACAATTAACAAGCTGATTGTTATAGTTTGCAGCTTATTACATAACCTGAAATACTGGTTAGGTTTTAGAGAATGCAATTTGAAATCTGGAATGTGAATTGCTGTACTTGTCTTTAGTTTATTTAGAGACCGGAATAATGACGTGAGAACCTCATGAAAGCTAAAAAAGAAAGTTTATAAAATTATTAGCTTTTGCCCGTGGCTCCGGAAATCGGAAATTATCCCACGGAAGCGTACAACTGGTTAAAAAGTATCCTAGGTTATTATAACCTGGATTAACACATGTAGGACAGTGGGTGCCAAATTTTATCTAAATCCGTTCAGCCGTTAATGCGTAATTAAATAACAAACAGGCAAATATTTTCAGAACCTTTCATATTTATAATACGAGTAATACTAGCTTTACCCGCCCCGACTTCGCACGAGTAGCGCTAAACCATCCTACCCTACCTACCCTACCTACCCTACCTACCCTACCTACCCTACCTACCCTACCTACCCTACCTACCCTACCTACCCTACCTACCCTACCTACCCTACCTACCCTACCTACCCTACCTACCCTACCTACCCTACCTACCCTACCTACCCTACCTACCCTACCTACCCTACCTACCCTACCTACCCTACCTACCCTACCTACCCTACCTACCCTACCTACCCTACCTACACTACCTACCCTACCCTACCTACCCTACCTACCCTACCTACCCTACCTACCCTACTTACCCTACCTTACCTACCCTACCCTAATTGTCTCACCGTTTAAACCTTCCCTGGACTATGACAAACATTTCAAAACCAAACTCAGCTAAATCGACCCAGCCGTTCTTGAGTTATAAAATTACAACGAATAGTGGCATGATTTTTATAGATAAACGAGTACGTAGATATTAAGAAAGGGGTAGTAATATGTTAAGAATGGAAGATATTCGTTGTTTTATACGTGAAATAACACCCACAACGTTAGGAATGTGGGTCGTTTATTATGATTTGAGCTATGGGGTGAGAGTTACATAGTGCTCTCATATTAGATTAACTTATAAGTATTATGTGACTAAATAATAAGGGTCGATCCAAGGTAAAGCTACGGTTGTCACGGTCGCTTCGTGGATGGGTTACCGTAAATTACATTTCGAGACCCTTCCGTGTTTCAGTAAGCACGTTAAGCCGTTGGTCCCGGCTGTCATTAGTGGATTTTTGACAGTCGTTACAATTTGTTCAGAAGCCTGAAAGGAGTCAACCAGTCTTACCAAAGGGGTATCGTATTACCCAGTAACTGGGTTGTGGAAGTCAGATAGGCATTCGCTCCATGTAAAATACTGGCATTCAGCTGCATCCGATTAGAATACGCCAACTAGAGACGAAGCCAACCCCAAAAAAGTTGAAAAGGCGGATAGATTGATGTTTTATAAGTATTATGATATTCGTTAAGGGACCTTTAAGAGCGTTTATTCAGAAAGTAGGCAACGTCGCAAATAGATGTCAAATATTCCGCTGTCTTGATTAATTTGGCAATATTACTGTATGGAAACACGAAATGTGGCTAACTAGCGAACTATAATATTAACAATTAATTGCAATTATAACACTGAATTTGATGTTGTGTCGTTTTAGGTGTAAAAAAGCATTTGGAAAGTTACCAAATACTTTTTTTACATCTAAAACTAAATATTCGGTGTTAATATATTAATTAATGCATTTCATAATCAGTATTTTAGTTTACTAGTTAGCCACATTTCTTATTTCCATACAGTAATATTGCCAAATTAATCAAAACAGGTAAATATTTGATAGCTATTTGCGACGTTGCCAACTTTTAGGATAAGCGCTCTTAACGTCGTCTGGGCCACTTAGAGACTGAAGTTGTTTACTGTGTACGCGGCTTTATTCTTTGCTAAGATTGGAGCACCAAACTTCTAAGCCAATTCAACTAATCTTTGAAGATTTAGAAGCCCTTCACAATTGTTCTTGATCGTTACAGAACAATGGCAGTTACGCGATGTATTTGCACTTGTAACAATGAAGATCACAGGATCGTCTTGAATGAGGCTAGTTTATGTTAGAGCCAGTAAATGGAGAGCTTTAGATTTGAATACAGATGATTTCGTACTACCAAGTACGATACTAGGATTGATTTATCGATCTTGATTAAAAGTTTTTGAAGTGTGTTATTGGTTCTTCAAAAAGATGTATTACTTTACCTGTAAGACTTAAACGATGCTGCACTGCTTAAAAGTAACCAGTTATAAACTTAAATCACCATGATGTATCACAGCACTAGTATTATAATGGCGACCTATACACGATATGACCTCAGACCACATAAAAAACCAAGACGGAGCGCTGTCAACAGTAAAGTGAAGCCACTTTCGTAAACATGCGTGGTATAGTTTGATTGTAGTGTCATTGTAAAAGTTTGTAAATGTGTGCGTGTGAGCGTGTGTGCACAGAGCGGAGGTGTAGTTTTGGCCTACTTCACTGTATTCTTCGCAGCGCTCTGTCTTGGTTTTTTATTTGGTCTGAGGATACGACTTACGAATGTTATTAAGTTCTAGTTTGAGATTGGTTGTGTCGTGTACGTGTACAGACAGCGTCAAAAGTTGATGACCACATTTAGATTTTCAAAATCGCTGTATAGTGAATTGCTAATAGTGAATACGGTGTACAGCGATTTTGAAAATCTAAATGTGGTCATCAATTTTTGATGCTGACTGTACCTACGGACTGCAGCCAAGAAGCTGGGCATCCTAAATAAGGTGAGGCGATACTTCATATCTGGACAGGTTTTAAGTTATATATGGACTATTGCAGCCACTTATGGGATGTCTCAGCAAAATACCAACTTGCTGGTAGTTTTTTTCCTCTGAAAAAGACTTATAGGCGATGAAACGTTGCTGGCAAGGCTTCTCAGCCTGGCTCATCGTTGTAATGTTGTTTGCGTGTTGGTCTTCTACAGAATGTACTTCAGAGAGTGTGCGCAGGAGCTCCACAACCTGATCCCACCATCGCCCTTTTATTACCGGAGTACCAGACGTACTGCAGGGTACCATCCGCACTTTGTTGACATCCCGTCCAGTTGTACTCAGCGCTTCTCCTCCACATTTCAAACTCAAACTCAAAGCATTTATTTCAATTAAACCATTTACAGGCACTATTGAATTGCCAAATAGTCGGTCAGTTAGTCAGAAACTTGAAGCTAGTTGCCCATTCCAAAACGTGTCATGTATATATCCAAATCTTTATGGAGAAGAAGGGGCAATAAACTCCAAAGACACTCTTTTAAATATAGGTTTTACAAAATCCTGAGTAAATTATTCTTGTCGCTTCTATATGTTAGAACAATGTACAAAAAATAATCAAAAAAATTCAAAATATATGTTTAAAAATAAGCCCTAGCAGTTAAGAGATGACCAGTCTCAACTCATGGCGCCCGTTCACGAACATGACACGTGATCCAACACACTAGCCGCCATCAGCGAGACATTTAAGTGAGCATGACATACTCTCAACTGCCATGCTCTTTCAAGTCAACATACATTTTAGTAACATAATAAACGGCTCCATGGTACTCACAAAAAATCTAAAAATGCTTCTAAATTATACAAAACTATAGTTTGCAATGTACTTATTTGAGAGATTAATAGAATGTTACTACCACGACCTACATTTATTATGCGTAGGTACTGGCAAAGTGTGGAAAAACTCTCAAAACTCAAAACTCTCTGCCAGCATCTATGTTCCCGTCCACATATTATACGAGTAACCCGTCAGCCTTCAAAGCAAGAGTGAACAGGCATCTTCTGGGCATACTCGTTTTATCACATACTTCATCCATCGCTTTCTATCGGGCGAAATCGAGATGCAATTTAGATTTTTATGCAATTTTTTTATTTTTTTTATTATATTAGTGCTGTGGCATTCTGGCTTAGTCATTGGTGATTGAGTTTATAACAAGTTACTTTAGAGTTGCGTCGTGCCTCTGTGTTGTGCGTCGAATGTTTTTGCACCTACTTGTAACAACTTGTACATCACAGGAGGATTAAATGAAGCTTGTTTGTATAAGCAACAGTTTTTTTTTTTTCTTTTTTTTTTTTCAGTATCGTGGGTGCGTTTACAAACATAGAAACTCACATACACTAACACCCAGACCCGGAACAACTACTTGCAGATCATACAAATATTTGTTCCGTGCGGGGATCGAACCCTCATCGAACGCGACACGTCGTGCGCAACGTGTCGCGGGTTCGATCCCCGCACGGACGCACGCAGTCGATCGCTCAGCCACTGCGCCAACCGTGTCGCCAGAGCTTTAGTTGTGGTTACAGATGCGTTTAATGGCACGATACAAAGAAATGTTTATTGATTTTAAGCCGGAACTTTTTCAATAACTTTCTGGTGGACAATTTTCCCTGTAAATAAAGTCAGGGAAATTAATATAAAATCAAAATCAAAATGTTATATTTCACATAAACCTACATGGGCACTTATGAAACGTCAGAAGCTAGGCGCACGGTTCCAATTGGTCGTTTCCTATGGAGAAGAGCCGGCAAGAAACTCCACGGTTACTCTTTTAAAAATAAATCTTTTTTAATAGTGCAAAGGGTAACTGATAGAAATCCGACGACTGACGAAACACGAAGTTTGCCGAGTGACATTCAGAAAATAGTTGTACTGTACTAGTAAATTGATGGCCTCATAATTCGCAAATCAAATTCTCATGAGACTTGACTCAGCCAGAATGAAAGCACTGAGACATGAAAAATTACATTTGAATGTTTATTACCCTCTATCAGCAAAAAAAACGTATTACTAAGATATCTACATTCTATCAAACAATATTTCAGATATTGCATTAATAAAATCTTGAATATAAATTCCTGAAAGCAAAATTTAAGAATTTTCAGAAACCAAGCTAAATTGAGTGCAGTAGGTACTCGAGTTCGTTGCTTTCATCCTTCCATTTTCGTGTGGTTAGTGACTAACCTGGTGTCAGAGTTTTAAAGCCGCCCATGGGCCTCTGACTTGGCTTTACATGCCGTCGAGAAATATCTCTCCGGCATGCCGGTTTCCTCACGATGTTTTCCTTCACCGTTTTTTAAGCAAGTGATAATTATACAATACTCACATGAATCCGAAAAGTCAGAGATGCGTGCCTTGGGTTCGAACTCGAGACCTATGACTTGGCAGTCTGACGGTCACACCACTTGGTGTAATGTGGTAAAACGTCTACACATTGAAAAAAGCGGCCAAATGCGAATCAAACTCGCACACGAAGGGTTCCGTATTACCGTACAATATTTAACATTACATATCTTTTTAATACCTAAGTAAAATACAATAGACGACGTAAAATTAAGTAACCTAATCTGCCTTACTATTCTTAAAGAGTCATAAAGAACCCTGTAAGAAATCGACACGTGTTTCACCTCTCAACGAGGCATCCTCAGGATGACGATTGACTTGTTCCGAACCCGGACCCAACACGTCAAGCATCGAGAGCAGAGCAACTTAAGTAAAAAAATACACGTTTCTTGTATGGGGACGCTCTAGAATTTTTAACTTTATTTTATTTTTATTTGTTGTTGTTATAGCCGTCACAGTAATACACATTCTGTGAAAATTTCAAGAGTCCACCTACTACTGCTAAAAAGATATAGCCCTGTGACTGACGGACGGACGCTTTATTTGGTAACAAGCTCGGTGATTAGCGTAGCTCGATCAGTGTAGTGCGGCTTGCTGAGCTAGGTGTCAGGTGCTTGATGATGGGACTATGTGTGTATCCGATGAGCGATGCTCCTGATCATGTTATGCTGCGTGAAACCAAACGTCAGTGTGGCCATTGTAATGATAAAACTATGCGTTGGTTCGCTATCACGCAGCGTTTCTCTAAGTACCTATGGCTTACTAAAAAGTTGAACCAATATCTACACAAAGCACATCGAATTTTCTGCAGCTTCCACAGCAGAAACCTGTGAGGCGTTTTAATATGCAAGTTTTGTAAAGATTTAAACGCAAGTACGATCCATCAGAAACGAAGTTATCCTGAAAAGAACCGTAGCTACAGACATACTCTGCAGAGTAAGCAAGCTTAAGTGCCTGGCCATGTTTGTCGAAGGACCGATGGCCGGTGGAGCAAACGAGTCCTGGAGTGGACTCCACGTAACAGCAAGCGTCAGACTGGATGCCTGGAGCCTGGGAGAGGCCTATGTCCCGCAGTGGACTAGGATTGGCTGAATTGATTGATAGATTGAAGATCCATAAATTATACGAGAGTAAGACCGGAAGTTAGAGCTCTAAATCCAGTACTTCCAAACGCTCACTCCGACTTCCACAATCACGATCTAAATTTAGTTTAATTATAAAGGCAGCTCATCAAAGCTTTGGCGTAGGCGTTTAGTCATAAACTGTGGTTCACGTAATCGATTCAATGAAGCTGGTCAATCAAACGTGTAGTGTTTATTTAGAATCGACTTGCATGTTGTTTAACTCAGTATTTGTTACTGCCTATTACAGTTTAGATCTTTAGAGTTTACCCACTGATATCGGGTCAGGGTCTTGTAGCTAAGTATTAACAGCTGCAAGGGTCGATCGATCTTACTACGCTTGCCGCAGCTGGTCCGTGGATGGGTGACCATCTTTACATACCAAGACCCCTCCGTGCCTCGGAAAGCACGTTAAGCCGTTGGTCCCGGCTGTCATTCCTGGATTTTTGACAGTCGTTACGATTCGTCAGAAGCCTGAAAGGAGACAACCAGTCTTACAAAGAGGTATCGTATTACCCAGTAACTGGGTTGTGGAAGTCAGATAGGCAGTCGCTCCATGTAAAATAATGGTATTCAGCTGCAACCAGTTAGACTGGAAGCCGACAAGCAACATAGTTGGGAAAATGCTAGGTACATGATGGTCTTCTTGGCTCCGGATTTATGAGTTAAGTGATCATGTATACGTCTGAGCATGCTCCGAAATACTGACATGTGTAAACAGACTAAACAGTCCACTGCTGGACCTAGCCTTCTCCAATCACACCCCAAGTTACTCGATCCTCGGCTATTCCCTTACAGCTGCTACCACACATCCTGCGAAGGTACCCCACCAAGGTACCCCACCAAGACTGTTGGCATCCTCCCTTTTGCCGATTCACGGTCTTATCCCATCGCTGATGCGACATTACACCCACATTGTCAAAGACCGAAAGTTCCTGACCTTGATTTGCTGTGATAAAAGCCTAAAGAGACCATTACAAATATAAAAAGCAAGCATCAGCAGTGCCCTGAAACAACAACAAACAGCTTAACAATTGCCAAACGCGGTGTTTAACAAAACGTCGTCGTCACCCCGTTTATTCCAGCAACACCAGTCTATAAAAAGCCTAATTACTGTCTTTATAGACTTAACAAGCTCAACAAAAGACAAAAATTTCAACGAATTTGACCCAAAAATTACCGCAATTAGGCTGTTACCCACAAAACGCCGCGTAAAATGGTTTTACTCCTGGATGGCCTCACTGCGTAAAACCGACTTCAAAGCATTTATTTGGCCGGCCACCTCTCAATTATATTATTTTGGAAGTTCCCTCCTGGATCATCTATCCCTCTTTGTCGTGCCTGAACCTCTCTGTCCCTCAAATCGCGACATTACATGCGGCTTTAACGGCTAATCGGCTAAAACGTTCGGCTAATCTTCTGGCAAATCACTTTATCTTAGCGCTCGCTGTCAAATACATTGTTAACAAGATTTAGGGACGTGATTTTTATTTCTTGATTTATGGTGTTTTTGTTCTAAAAAGTTGAAAATGTTTGTCAAAGACGTTAACAACTTTTTAGAATAAAAACAGTGAGTGCTCACTACGAATTTTGTGTTGGTTGTATCACATTTTATGTAAAGTACGAGCTCTGCTCGGGTGAAAATAGAGAATGCTCATTTAAATGTAAAGGATAAATCATACTAATTCCATGTATAGTACATACTAATTCCATGCTGCAGATGCCACGATAGTAGGTACTTACTAATTCCATGCTGCCATGACATTATTCTAAGGCAGCCATCTTGTTCTAAACTTTGGGCGACCGAGCTCTGCTCGGGTGAAAATACGGAGAAAACGATTTTTCCCAGATGAGTTAGCTAGATCGATTTTTCGCCTCCGTAAACAATCGAGCTATATTGCAACTTTCATCGAAATTGTTTATGTGTAATTACAAATATACAAATATATACGTATATATATATACAAATATTGCTGGTTTAATAGTATAGGATTTAATACAATTTCAAAGTTCTATTGAATTACCTGCCCAGGTATCTTAGACGCAATTCCAAGCAATTTATTTGCCTTTATCTATCATTAAATGTAATGAAACAACAATGTAATAAAAACAAAGCATTTAATTCAAAACTTAGATCCAAGATAACTATCTGACGAAGGGCCGATTTCACCAACAAAACTGAACGCGATCAGGATCTCTAAAACGCGATCAAGAGCTGTCAGTGTCAAAATTATTATAGAATATTATACACTGACAGCTCTTGAATGCTTTTAGATGTGCTGCACGCGTTCAATTTCATTGGTGAAATCCGCACTAAGCTATACAAAATATTGTTTGAATAAATTGAAATCGAATCCTAGGATCAGTAGAATAATAATTATGGAGTTTATTTATAAAAGAAGCTGCTTTATGCCTTAGCCTTATGTTGGGGTCGGCTTCCAGTCTAACCGAATACAGCTAAATACCAGTATTTTACATGGAGCAACTGCCTATCAGACCCCCACAACCCAGTTACTGGGTAACACGATACCCCTTGGTAGGACTGATTGTCAGACGTTCGGGCTTCTGACTACCAGTAACGACTTTCAAAGATCTACGAATACAACCGGGACCAACAGCTTAAGACCCCTTCGTGCCTATATTATACAACGTGTCCCAAAATTCAACAATAAGCGGGCACCAGACGGTGGAACTGCTCATCACTACCCGAGAAAAAAATATGAAAAGAAATATACATTATTTTTTTGGAAATTACCAAAAATACATTGAAATCCTTCGGAAATTGACACCCCTTAAGATATTTTTAACTACCAAGACCACAATTTTTCTAATATTTCTCTTTTTTTTTTTTAATCTGCAACCTAAGTAGCACTGCTATCCACCACAACCCTTAAAAATCCCAGAATGCCTGTAGGTTTTACACAAAAATCAATAAAAATTCTTATTTTCCTTAAAATTTTCAAAGTTTTTTACTTTCAGTCCAGTTTCAGTTATCGTGGTGTAAAAAAAAAGTACGGACACTAGTACGGCAAGTTTAAAAAAAAATCGGCGCAACTAATCAAGATTCCAAAATGGCATATAACACTAGGCAAAATAGCTACAAAAAAAAAGGCGTACTATTTTTAAACAAGATTCCCTGCCTTGCTTGTAGATTTTTGTGCAAAAACTACAGGCATTCTGGGATTTTTAAGGGTTTTGTAATTTCCAAAAAAAAAAGTTTTTTTTTTTCATTATTTTTTCTCGGGTATTGATGAGCAGGTCCACCGTCTGGTGCCCGATTATCGTTGAATTTTGGGACACGTTGTATATGGAGCTTATAAATAAACCTTGCTTAATTAAAGTTAACTTAACCATACATTTTTGACGTTTTAACGCCTCCATACTTTCTAAAACTTCAACAATATTATGTAGGTTAGAGAGTTGTAAAAATTCGAAGACGTGACATCTACCAAACCACACTGGGCCCGCGTGGTGGATTCAGGACCACTCCCTCTCGAAGAGAGAAGGCTTGTGTCCCACTGCTGGGAAGTGGGAACATTATAGGCTGATTTTGCTTGTAGATGTCCTATGGTCGTCTCATATACAAGAGGCATCGCTAATGCGGTATTCAGCCTAGAGATAAACCTGTAATGTCTTATGTGGACCTGAGAGTCTCGTTGAATAAAGCTTGCATTTTACTACAGTTCAGACCACTACCTCTTACAGAGAGGAGGCTTATTTACCAGCAGTGAGAACAGTGGGAACGGTTAAGTAGTAGGTACTTACTCTAAAAAATCTCATGGTTACCCACGACAAAAATTCGCTTACTAAGCGCAGTATATAAATATAGGAGATAAGGCAGATTGATGATAGACTAATGATCTAATATCGTGTCGACCTTGTAACGATAATATAATCTATGTACGTACTTATGTAGATGAAAAATGTATTAGATGTGAAAGCATCTTGATGACATCATTAATTTACTTGAGACATATTATCTTGGATGATAAGGAAGGGATAAAAGTGATGTCGCCGTCTGGACTTTCTGTTTTAATCAGTCTACTGCATGGGTACGGTACCCAGAGGGAGCAGGGGAGGGCAGCTGCACCCCATTGTTTTTTTTTTTTTTTGCTTGGGTAATTATCAAATTACTTCTCCCGCTCTGGGCGGAGCGGGAGGGCGTGTCAGACTTTTACTGACTAAAACCCACCCATGTTCCTTCCGTTGCCTGTGTGTCGGGGCCGCGATATCCCTTTCGGACAAACTCGCAACCCTGGCAGGCATTGGCCCTTACGGACCCCGTCAGTTGGGCCTGGTCCTTATCGGACGGCGAGCGACCCATTGCTCACCGTCCGCAAGCCCTCGCCTACGGTGGCCGGAAGTCGGCTCGCGACTCCCGAAGCCTCAGCTGCCCCCCCTGGATTTAGTATGCCTAAGTACCTACTGTTGTCGATACAAGTTATGTTAGTCACGTTAAAACTTACTTTGCAATTACAATATATTATGCATAATTTTTTTCCAAGGTAACCGGCATAGCACGAAGAATTGCCAAACTTAAGTGGCAATGGGCAGGGCACATTGCTCGTAGAACAGATGGCCGATGGGGCCGAAAGGTTCTGGAGTGGCGACCGCGTACCGAAAGACGAAGCGTTGGAAGGCCTCCCACGAGATGGACCGATGAACTTGTGAAGGCCGCAGGAATCAGCTGGATGCGGGAAGCACAGAATCGGTCGACGTGGCGGTGCTTGGGGCCTATGTTCAGCAGTGGACGTCTTTTGGCTGAAATGATGATGATGATGATGCATTAATTTTAGAAAAAATTGCGCTGCGCGGGCTTTGTGACTTTTGTTAGCATTGTCTTATTCTACGGCTGCAATTGAATTGTCATTCAGTTCATTCAAACGCGTAAAAACATGTCTGAGATCAACAATAGTCAAAGACAGGTTAAATGGGCTTTGCTCTGTCAGTCTTTGGTCAGTGTTATGTTGTATCTTGAACAAAATATGATTATTGATCATAAAAAATCTGTATTTACAGAATTATAATCGTAAGAATCATCTCTCTAAGTAAAATTTCATGAAATCATGTCATTTCAGAACAAATCTAACTCAAGATTATAATTCTGAATAATATTATAATAAAATATTGTAAAAACATTTTGCAAAATATTGTAAAATGTTTTCACAATATTTTGTATACATTAATTATATAAATTACGAGTATATGTGAAGACGAATCTAGAATAAGATTACTATACCACGATACGTAAAAAAGAATGAAAAATGAAGCAATGACAGATAAATTAATTATGTGATAGATACACGGTGTTCACATATTTACAAACATTGTAAAATTATACGATATTACTAACATTTTAACAAGTAATACTAATAAGTCAGTGTGTGAGTACAAGAAATCACAGAATGTAAAATATAATTAAATTAGCAATCAGTTTGATTTTGTCTACTGCCATGTAGAAGTCTCAGAAAAAAGCAGTTTTTAAGTATCCATTAACTAGGAGGAACTTAACATAACACCAGGCCTGTATTCCGCGACGGGTAAGGCACAGGTGCACCTATAGTAGTACACCCACATTTTGCCAGTAATGTTTAAGGCCGTTGGCACTTTGGACGCGTTTTCGTTCGAATTTTACACCTGCGAACACATACGAACACGCACGAATGATCCCGACCTATTTTTTATATTTCTATGATCCCTACCTTCCAAGTACTGAGGAAGCGCGCAGACTGAGTGCGAGTAACCAAGTAAGTTTACGTACGTATAGTTTTGTAGAACATCAACCAATATGAGACGCCACATTACAGTCTATTAAAAGAATAGAGTACAAGACCTTCGATCATACTCGAAAGTATATATTAATATATGTTATAACCAAATGGCCTATATTTAAATTGTTATGAAACGTTAAGGAAATTTAACTGTAAACATATTTTAGCCCTGTAGTTTAAACAAGGTGGAATGGTAGCGCTACGTTTAAGGTCCTGGTTCGTTGATGGGGCCCAGGTCATGCAAAGTGTTATTGTGTTTTTCTCAGTAGTAGCTTATAGTCTGGGTTTGTATCCGGTTGATGGCAATAAGCTTGTTCCACATTACATGAGCCTGAAACTTACATAACTGGCGTAATGTGTACTCCATAGCGCGCTGAGCGACCTTGAATTTGTGGACCAGCCCAACTGTCAGCGTTTCGGCACCGTATGTCATAACGGGCAGGATGCACTGGTTGATGACTTTAGTCTTCAAACATTGCGGGATCGGTGACGAGAAGACTTGACAAAGTTTTCCAATCTCTGCCCAACCCAACTGGATCCTTTCTAAACAATTAATTTTTGAAAAAAATAATACACCTTTAAACAAAACATCCCATCAAAAAAACAACATTTCAAAAAAAAACAATTCTCGCAACGCAGTTCTTCCACTGCAAAAAGATGTGACGTCTAATGTAAAACTAAGTCTGTTAATTTATTCAGTACCTATCTACAGCATTTAAACAACAACTTTGTCATCATAAATTGCTACCTAATTAGTTAACTAACAACATTTTAAAGTGATCGTATGAATATTAGTCATCTTTATTTCTTTAATAAATATAATGACTTGGGGGGTCGAAAATGTCCTGAATGGCTGTGCTTTTGTTTGTTAGTTTTGTTCGACTTGGCGGGGGTACTACCGTGCCCGCAGATAGGGACATGGCAATGATAGATATACATTATAACGTACAAAAATATTAAGACTAGTATCATTAACCAGTGAGATAACACAGGAATACGTTAGTATGGAGTTAACGCCAACAACCAACAACAAAAATGTGTGTAAGTGTAATAATAAATAAATAAATAACCACGTGACCGCGGCTCCTCTTAATTTTGCAAACTCATTTATGAAATTACATGACCAATTTCTCCAATTTCTAAAACATGTTACTTTATTATAATAATTATTTTACGTTTAACAAGCATTTAATTAACATGTCAGTAACTCAGTAATTAAGTAAAGAGTTTTGTGTAGCTCGCCAGCGCCATGCGAGTTTGTGGAACCGAAAAATTAAAAGCGAGTGAAAATACGGAAAAACCTTTAGGTACGTTTTCAATAAACAACGGGTTTTACAAAGCCTTTTATTTGAAAGGTTCTTGTTTATGATTCGATAAGTCAATTTGGTTCAATTTTAATAAGTAAAAGGGTTTTTTATCGGTTGAGTAATTCTATTTGATGGTCTGCTACTTAAATCAGACGTCAAAGTAACCCTGTTTAAGGCGTTCTGTCAGTCCTTTTACACGAGTGTGAGAGTGTTTACTGGTTTATTTGCTTAATTCATATAACATAACGCCTGTGTTCGCCGAAGGGTTAAGCAGCAGTGTTAAAGAACTGGATGCCTACCATGATCTAATTAAAAACGATTCAAAAGCAAGGCATTTCAGTTTACTGCTTCGCTTCAAAGTCGTACCTTGACGTCCAATACGCTCAGCGGCATTTGGATCGTTAAAAGTGAATGAAAGATCGCAATTTGTCGCTGAACCGCGTTTGAAACGGGAGAATTTGACGCCGTGTTTATTTGAGACAATACTGATGTTGTGCCACGGAATGACCACCCATATCTCTAATTGGTCTTTTATGAGACCCTGTGGCATAGAATGACAATGCAGTCAAAACCTTAAAACAATATTATTGTAGGTACATTTATTATGGTTAATAAACCTTAAAGTTGTAAAAATTGGATATAAGTAGTTTATCAAATCTTTTCTTACTAACAAAAACATAGGCTTTAAGAATAATAATTAAGTAAACTCAAGAGATAAGAAGTTATGTTAGGTTATCTACCTTGTTCTCTAAGGATAAATCCTTTGACTTAACAGGCTCTTTGAACATTGGGCTCAATTCAGGGCACAAATCGAGCACTAATTCTTTGGATAGCCTGTAGCGCCTAATGAATTCGGCATCCTCAAAATTATTGAAGGGGTCCAACTGGCCTCGTAACTGGAGCCTCTTACGTTTAGAAAATAAAGTAAAAAATTGTCGCAGAATCTTCCTCAAAAAACTCAAATAAAAGTAGTTCATCAAACATCTGTTAGAGAAAAATAAATACGGTTAAACAAGGCATGTAAAATAGGTATTTTAGACTTTAAAATAAAGATTAAAGCACACTTACATCGGTTTTTGTAAAATTCCACTAAAATAGCACTAAAAAACTTTATTTTCGTCAATAATTCACCAAATCAAATCAAATCAAATCAAATCATTTATTAATTTGTTAACACAGGTAGGTACAATAGAAAGTTGTTATAAAAAATTACAGGTGCGCTGTGTTATACCCGAAGGCGTACAAAAATATTCACAGAAGATGTCATTGACATTAAAATTGATAATATAATTAAAATAATGGAATGCATAATATTAATAATTGAACTTGACAACATAAAAACAAAGAAAAAATATATCAAATGTCAAAAAGTTAAGTTTACCGTTACTGCGTCAAAATTCAAAATTAAATCATGTTTAAACATAGAAAAAAAAATAAAAAGAATAATAAAAACAATTATAACAATAATAAAAACAATTAAAATACAAAATGTCACGTGCAAAAAAAGACAAAATGTCAAATGGAATTGAACTTAATGATATACCATGTCAAAAGAGTAGGTACGGACTATGGTCAATAACTTTACAACGTCAAAAATAAAAATAAAATATAATAAAACATGTTGAAAAAAGAGAGCAAAACAAAAAAAAAAACCAAACCAAACCAAAACGTTTCAGTTTATGTTAGAGAAATAGTAACTTTTATTGAATCGCTTATTTTGACAGTTGAGCGTTTCAGCTGAGCTGCTATATGGACGTCATGGTACCAAACAAGAATGAATGAAACCAAAACTTACGACTCAGTTTGGGACAATCGCTGTCAGATAGCATGGCCTAAATTGAATCGTTAAACTGACGTCATGGTACGAATTAGAAGAACAGTTCAGTTTAGGTCCTAAAATGCTCGTGGTAGGCATCCAGAGTATTTTAGAATCAACGACTAAATGACACTATATGAGCTCATATAATTATTTAGTTTTTTTGTTTATTTTATTTGACTGCATAAATCAATTTATTTTAATTTAATTGTATCTACTCATCACAATGTTTTTTTAATGAGTTGTATTGTAATATGTGGTAGGTAATGTAAATTATTTTTGCATAAGTAATATTATGTAGAATCAAGTTTTTCCAACTGAATAGACAGCTGTGCTGCTGGGGAGTTTATTGCGCCAATTCTTCTCCCCAGCTAAAGCACTAGGAAGTGGTGAAGGGCAGGCGTTTTGTCCAATTACTAATAAATCTTGTTATAATATACATCAGATTTTATTTTCACGATTTATAATGGTATATACGGTAAGAAAAACCTACATTTAAAATGAGCCCTCCGCGAGGGCTTTCGGCATCCCATATGCGACTAGGTGAACCTTCTAGGAGGGCTCCTGGCACTGAACATGTTGTGTGTGTTGCCTGGCAGCCACGACGATGGCTAGGACAGACTGGATGCTGAAGGCGGAGGACAGACTGTTGTGGTGCAGCCTGAGAGAGGCCTATGTCCAGCTGTGGATTGCGATAGGCTGAATTGATTGATCCCCTTTAGGGGTTAAATAGGGTATGAAAGTTTGTATGGAAGTGCTGATTAAATTTTTTGAATTGTTCTTTGTTTATCTTTTTTAATACGGACGCTTCTAACGTGCACGTCTTTCTACATTGTTCTCACATGTATAATTTCAACATGAATGATGTAACCAATACTTTGTAACAATTTTTACCATAGGTACCTACTACGCTTTGGAATGGGCAACTAGCTTCATATTTCTGACAGACCGATTCCTTGACAATTCAAAAGTGCCTGTCAATGGTTTAATTGAAATAAATGCTTTGAGTTTGAGTTCATCATTTTGCCGATGAAAATGCCATCGGAAACGAGGCTTGTTACATATTAAAGTTGCTTGTTAGGCGTATAACAAGGGAAACCTTATACTTTGTACGACTTGCTTGCTTATTTGACCCCTTATTAAGTTTTATTACTTCCTGTAGGTAGCCTGCAGCTCTAGCGAAAATATTTTTTACTTTCTGGGGTAAAAATAGAATAGAATAGTATACTTTATTATGTACACCATAAAAAAATACAGATAAAAATGTAGTCATTTTACATAGGGTGACACAATGGGCGGTCTTATCGCTAAAAGCGATCTTTTACAGACAACCTTTGGATGGATTAAAGGGAGAAGGAGAGACAAATACTGCAGGTAGTCAGTGGTGTACCATTTACATACACAATAAATACATACATTCATAAAGCATACACTTATCTATATATATATATATATACAATAATAAACATGAAACAAGTTCAAGGAACTATGATGATGTTTAAGGAGAGAGGAAGTGTTTTTTTACCAGAATTTTAAAAGTGGACAAAGATTGAGCACGCCTTATCGACACGGGTAAGGCATTCCATAACCGTACTGCTTGAACTGTAAAAGACTTCTCATAAAAGCTGGTGGAATGCATCGGCATCTCTAGTCTCAAGTTTTCCGATGACCTCAGATATCTATTATGTGTGTCATGAAGGAACTTGAAACGTTTTTTAAGATAAGAGGGGGTTGTAGGATTGAACAAAATACTGTAGAGCTGAAATAAGATATGAGTATTCCGGCGAAGACGTATGGGAAGCCACTTGAGTTTAGTACGAAATTCAGAAATGTGATCATATTTGCGCAGACCAAATATAAATCTTATGCAAAAGTTTTGAAGTCGCTCAAGTTAAAAAAAAAAAAAAAAAATACTTGCGTTGATTTGTAACAGTTCTGAGAGTACCATGTTACCTCTTCTCTTTACCGAATCTGTAATTACTTCCACAGTTTTTTCGTGAAGGTGTGGTTTACAAACAGATAGATTGACTTTGCTTTTATCATTAAGCGGGCAGGGTCCATACTAAATTATAGTCGTATATGTATAGTAAATATTTAAAAGGTGTCTCATTTTTACAAGGCTGAAAAAAATACTCTTATTTCTAGGCTTCGAAGGCCCATCGCGTGGTAGTATTACAAATTACTTAAAAAAAATGAAACAAACAAATACTTTACTGTATAATATAATTATAACGAATCGTGTGTTTCTAGTTCATAGAAAAGAGATTTTAAACAAAAATTACGGCCCATTCTTTGGGGACTGCCGATAGAAGTGAAAACTAAGTAACTTGTAAATAGGGATGATGCCTGGGTAAAAAAAAAAAACTAATTAGTCCGTCAGTCAGATGATAAAAAAATATTAGACACGTATTTTTTGCTTTATCATATTAATAAAAAAATACTTAGATAAAACGCATTTTAAGTTGGGGAGTGGGGGTCGCTACGTCACTAGTATGTATAAAATCTACATACTCGTGACGTCATGGCATATTTTACCCCAATGTATCGCCGTAATCTTTAGATTACGTAATAAAAGAGAAAATACGTGTCCAATATTTTTTAATACCCTCAAAGACGGACTAAAAAAAAATGTTTGTCATCATCCCTATTGTATATCTATGTACATAATTATATATACACAGTATACATATAGCTCATGGAAAGCATTCGGTGACGATGACGCGAGTTCCATGATTTTTGTTCACCCAAAAAGTGCTCAACGCGCCTAAAGAGAGTTCACGTTTTCACTTCAAAAACTTTATCATCTTGCGGAAAACCTAAAATCTATATTTGTCGCAGGATGATTAGATAATTCGAATTGTCGCGAAAAACCTAGGGATATTGCGAAAACTCGGATTCTGCGAGCAACTTGGAAGTAGCGCTCCGCTGGCGCACGTTGGTCACAGTTCTAACCTGACCTACTATTCCAACCAAGTTGCTCGCAGAAATGTTTTCACCATTTTTTTTAATTATCCGTGTTTTCGCAATATCCTTTTTCGCGAATATTCGAATTATCAAATCATCCTACGACATATGCACGAGGACGTAGCCACGCCACGGGTCTAAGTTTCTTAGCATAAATTACATGGGAAGTTTGTTGCGCCACTTCTTCTTCCCAGCTAACGCACTAGGAAGTGGTGAAGGGTGGGCGTTTTGGGGGACTGTCTTATGTAATGTTGACGCTCGAAAAGTGCTGATTCTCCGCTTAGTTTGAATAAATGACTTTTGAATATCTCACATGTGTTCACCTAAAATTCATCAATGTATTACTATTTAGTGACGATATGGCGGTATTTCGACCAAGTGAAGATTAATGTAGCGTGTGATACGAGCGGCGGAGCGCAAAGTTCTTAAAACATGTGTGGTGGAATGCATGGCGTGGTGTGAGGGAAAAGCGACTGCGGGAGCGGGTTCAGCAGAATCACATGCATTGATTAGCCAACAGTTCAGAGCCTGCCTGCAAGGAGGTCGGTCTGCAGTGGGCGACCATCCATTACCATCTTCTGAACTCAAACACAGATATTGATATGTTTGCGAATGAATGGAAGATGATGCTATCAGAATGTTTAAATTTTTATAAATTATTTATTTATTTTATTATTTTTGAATAAATTATATGTTTAAATAGTGTAATTGGCTTCGGCCGTTCTATCTAAATAAATAAATAAATAAATAAATTACATATCGAGATCTCTCCGCCGTGCCTCGGAAAGCACGTTAAGCCGTTGGTCCTGGCTGTCAAATGTAGATCTTTGTCAGTCGTTACAGGTAGTCAGTAGCCCGAAAGTCCCCACGTACTAGTCTAACCGGTCTTACCAAGGGCTATTGTATTACCCAGTTACTGGGTTGTGAAGGTCAGATAGGCAGTCGCTCCATGTAAAATACGGGTATTCATCCGGCTGCATCCGGTGCGACTGGAAGCCGACCCCAACATAGCTGAGAAAAGGCTTGGCTAGCTGAAAATGACTTTAGAGCCTGCAAGAACACCTATACTAGAAAAAAGATTGCATATTAACAAAATACGAAAATCAAATCTCATTTATAGTAATTATCCATAATTACTATCTACCTAGATCCGTTTGCAGGACGACTTGTTAAATTCATTATCCTTGTTTTGGCTACCGAACACGTCATTTGCTGGACATGGCCTATGTCCCCAAAGAATCGCCACAACAACCGATCCTACACAGTTCACATCCAGCTGATTCTCGCAAACGTCACGAGGTCCTTGACCGTCCTTGCTAAATTCCATTACTATATATAATTCTTACTACGTCCTAGTAGATATAAAAATCACAGTAACTCGTCGAGCGTCGTGGACTATGGCCTATGTCACAGCAATGGCAACATTATTAGGATTCTGAATCAAATCAAAATTCCGTCTGTTTTCTTCAATAACGAAAACATTTTCGCAGACCATTTTTTGAAGACGTGAGAAGAAGATTCATTACTCATATCCTATGTATTTAGATATACGCACGTACAATTTTATGAAGAGTTACTTTGAAGCAAGTAAATATGACTGTAGCGAGTGACACGAGGTATGAAGCGTGAACTTTAGTGAGTATGTGAGACGAACGTGTTACTAGGTGCCGTAGTTCAAAGGACAGACGGAAGCGATTTTTTATAGAATCATACTATTCTTTTAACTGCACAGACTCTCAGTAGAACAGTTCTACTGGGGAGTTTACTGCGCCACTTCTTCTTGCCAGCTAAGGCACTGGGACGTGGTGAAGGGCGGTCGTTTGTGGGGCTGTCTTAAGTAATTTTGATGGTCAAAAATGTGTTGTTGTTAGTGCTGATTCTCAGTCTTTGAATAAATTACTTTTGTTTTTGACGTGAGAACGTCTAATAAATCGATGAACGCCGGCTGCACTCACGAAAAAGTGTCCCGTTACGCTCATTGTCCCGTTACGCTCATTGTAACGTTGCGATCGGAGCGAGGGAAGGGAATGTTTTGTTATGACGTTGTCACGTTAAACTATCGTCCGTAAACCGACTTTACAGACAACCAATTTTTTTGATTTAGTATAAGAAGCCGAAAAAATTATGGCTATGCTACGTGTTTCCCGACGTGATCGAATCAGAAATGAAGAGATCGACGGGAGAACCATGGTAACCAACATAGCCTGAAGAACTGCCAAACTTAAGTGGCAATGGGTAAGGCACATTGCTCGCAGAACAGATGGCCAATGGGGTCGAAAGGTTCTGGAGTGGCGACCGCGTACCGAAAGACGTAGCGTTGGAAGGCCTCCCACAAGGTGGCAATGACCTTGTGAAGCCCGCCGGAATCCGCTGGATGCGGGAAGCACAGAACCGGTTGAAGTGGCGGTTCTTGGTGGAGACCTATGCCCAGCAGTGGACGTCTTTCGGCTGAAATGATGATGATAATGATAAGAAGCCGACGTGACAATTCCCTATGAAATATGTCAATGTTTGAATATCACAGTGTCCAAGCGATTGCCAATGACCGTACCTCCTCTCTTAAAGAGGAGAGGCTGGTCTTAAGAGAGCCCTAAGCTATTAAACAGCATACAGCAGACACAATAGAACATTTATAGTTACCTGTTCTACGTCAACTGTTAGTACATAAATCGCTCAACGATTTTATGACGCTGTATTTCACTGCTTCAAATGGACCTACCGTATTAACTTTTGCGTGTAAGTTATGAACTTTTGACTAGGCAGTTGAGCTTCTTGTAAAAACCTTGGCCCGGTGGATTACTACCACTTGCTATTAGAAGGTTATATTTGTTTTTACAATTTCGTGCCCGTATCTGTGATTCCTGAAAGCTATAACCTGAGAGTCTTCCAGTCGAGAGTGAATGGGTCACTTCTGGGGAAACATGCTCCATCGTCGACCTTATTATCGCTTACCATCAGGTGGTCAAACGCGAGCCTATCAATAATAAAAAGTTAAACTTCTTAAAAAATAAAATTGTGAGAGAGACAGAGAGAGTTATATCTTTCTTCTCTCTCATGTCAAGAAAAGTGCGTAAACGTGGCACGTCCTTAAAATTTCACTCTCAATTCTCGTCCAAATACCGAATCGCCGAAAAAAAATCACTTAAAAAAAATAACAAATGTTGCAAATACAATCGCCACGCATTCACGTATTAGAACCTATTTTGATCGAGAAGCACATGACAAAGAAATAATCCATCCGGTACTCAGCTATGCAAGATAATATGCGGAACGTTTTGAGTATTTAGAACGGGAGATCTTGCATGTGTGGTTGTGTGGCGACGATGCAACTGACAGGCGTTAGCGGGTGGCTTATGAAAAGAATGAAAGAAAGAAATAAAGAAAATACATTTATTTAGCACAGACTAAAAGGTATACAACTTAATATACTGCAAAAAAAAATCTGATTAAAAGTGTAAAGTGCGTTGTAACAAATTAGCAGGAAAGTGTGCATCATTGCTGCGCCAAATAGGCCCAGATTAGCAGAAATGCTAGATACATATATAACAGTAATATATTAATAAATAAAATAATAGTATATAACAGTACCTGACGCTGGTTTTCAACTGGATTTGAATTATATTAACTTATCTATTACTCATTAGAGATTTTAGCCAAACAAATTTATTTGCAAAAGTATTTAAAACTTCAAGAATCATATTCTACGTTCTCTAAAAATTTTCATGAAGTAATATATTGAATTGACAAAACATGCCATCGACATGATAGATTTGAAAAAAGTCATGAAATTTTTGTGCCCTGTCTAAAGCCCCATTTAAAGGATGCAAGTTTCTTGCCTGTGGCATACAATAACATTGAAGCAACAAATGACTTAAATCGTCTAAACAGTCAGTAGACATTTTGACAGTACAACTTTATTATTGCTTCAACTTATGGCATGCCACAGGCAATTAAACCACCGTATAAATATTATTGGCATATAATTTAAAAACTAACAGACTAAAAATAATAATAATATGTACAAGTATATAAGAAAGGGGTGGGGGGGGAACAATCATAGGGCATCAAAAAAGTCGTCCGCATCGTTGTCAACAGGAAAAGTGCCCAAAAGGCTGGCAGCATTGCCACGTTGTATGGCAATGCTGATTCTCTGGCCGAAGAATAGGCCAGCCTTCTGGTCACATGAAGAGTCGACCAACCGCTTTGCGATGTCTTGAAAGACTAAGTGGGCACTCGGACCCCATGGCCCTAGTGTTTCAACCCCAAACGGCTCAAACATATAAGTCCCAATAAGATTGGAGTATTTGCGCCGTTTGAGGTTTTCCGTACCTGCAGCAGCAGCCCCAGCACAGCCCACCGTGCTAGGAAGATGGGATGGCGCAAGGGTGTCGACACACGTTGCATCCCACACCAAAGGCCTACCTACCTTCCAAGGCATTATGGTCATTCCGTCTGGTCTCTTCCCATCGTCACGTGCCAAGCCGTTGGGTTCTAGAACAGCTGGCACCCCGGCGGTGACAAGAGCACGACGGATGATGTCATTAATGCTAGCGTGCCGTGCTCTCCGGCCTGCGCTTTTACTGCAGGATAGACCATGGTGTCCGAGAAAGTCGACTGCTTCACCGCATTGACAGCGATGCGGGGCCACACAAGGAGCGCCCGGACGCAGACAGGTAGCGAGCCGGAAAGTGGTGTCACCCAGCATAAGAATCTGCCTCTGTGTCTGCCTATGTTGGGTGACGGTAGCGCCTGAAGCCAAAGACCCGACTCCCGCTCACCCACAGCCAGCAGGCAGGCTCGCTCAGCCGTATTGGTGGACGTATTAATAAGATTGTTCCGTACCAACCTGCAGAGCGGCTCATCCCACTGCCTCTGGGAGGACAGGTTCACGGGCCGATCTGTATTGGCTTATTGATAAACGTCTAAGTAATTGAAATTGTAATCAGGAAAATATATCAAAAAACCCTCCGGAGGTATAACCGCGACCGTTTATAACTTACTCACCACTGAATCACATCGGAAACGCGTTCCTCGAATTCAGTAAATGAGTCGCAAATGAAATGACTCAATGAAACAATACCACAAATATTTCTGAATGAAATTTATTTTAGTATGTAAACATTCATTAATGGCCGAACTAAAAACGTTTTTATTGCAATCTTCTGTAACAATTAACATTGCAGAGCTGTTGTGACCCAGAAAAGTGAATTAGTAAGATAATGTAGATGTTGCAGAATTTTTCTGTTCAGATATAGGAAATGTGTTTATTATGTTCCGTTATGGCAGGAGGAGCTCGTGGCTAAGTAACAACAGCCGCACTGGTCGATCCATCAGGTTAAGCTACGCTTGCCGGGGTTGGTCAGTGGATGGGTGACCATCTTTACATACCGAGAATCCTCCGTGCCTCGGAAAGCACGTTAAGCCGTTGGTCCCGGCTGTCATTCGTGGATCTTTGACAGTCGTTACGAGTCGTCCAGTTACTGGGTTGTGGAGGTCAGATAGGCAGTCGCTCCATGTAAAATACTGGTACTCAGCTGCATCCGGTTAGCCTGGAAGCCGACCCCAACATAGTTGGGAAAAGGCTAGGCAGATTGATTGATGTTCCGTTATGGCAGATAAAGTTATTTCTGTTTTTTATTTATAATATTTGGAAACTGACAGTTCAAAGACCAGTTCTTCTAACTTTCCTCATTACGTCCTTCTACAAATAAATATCTTGAACACAAAAATGGTTTACGTACAAGCTAATTTAAGCATAATTAATGTGGAAGTCAACTTAAGTATTACTTTTATTTACTTACATCATATACATAACATAACATCACGCTTGTATTGCCCGCAGGGTTAGGCAGACGTGTAACTTCTTTTTTTTAGGGTGGGAAATTATTAAATAACTTCTCCCGCTCTGGACGGAGTGGGAGGGCGTGTCATCCTCTTACTCACTAAAACCCACCCGTGTTCCTTCAGTTGCCTATACGTTGCTAGGGGCCACGGTATCCCTTTCGGACTTTCCCGCGACCTCGGCAGGCATCGGTCCTAGCAGACCCCTTCTGTTGTGCTGACATCTCCTTGAGGCGCGCGTGGAACACAACGCGCCGTCTACTTGGGCCTGGTCCTTATCGGACGGCGAGCTACCCATTGCCCACCATCCGCAAGCCCGCGCCTACGGTGGCTGGGATTCGGCCTGCGATTCCCGACGCCCAGGGCGTCTCCTGCGGCGGCGGCTATCGGCGTGAGGGCGCGAAATTTGCCTCTCCCTCACGAGTTCCGCCTCCTCCTTCGCGAGCATTACTTATGCGAGCTACCTATAGTAGACCCACATTTTGCGAGTTATGTTTAAATCCCATGTGACAGAGAGCGAGCTTATTACCATCAACTGGAAAACGGGCTGCTACTGAGAAATTCCAGATGGAAAAACTCAATAACAGTTTGCCCGACCCGGGAATCGAACCCAGGACCTCATGCTCAGCAATAGCGCTTGTAACCACTAGACCAACGACGCAAACATACATTACCTATAACATTACAAAACAAAGGACTTAAGAGCGTTTATTCTGAAGGTGGGCAACGTCGCAAATAGATGTCAAATATTTCACTGTTTTGATTAATTTGGCAATATTACCTACTGGCAATATTAGTGTGAAAATAAAAAATGTGGCTAACTAGCTAACTAGAATATTGATTATGAAGTGCAATAATTAATATCGTAACACCGAATGTTTAGTTTTAGATGTAAAAAAACTATTTGGAAACTTCCAAATGCGTTTTTTAGACCTAGAATGGGGTACCTACAACATCAAATTAAATGTTATAATTGCAATTCATTATTAATATTCTAGTTCGCTAGTTAGCCACATTTCTTATTTATATTCAGTAATATTGCTATAAGAATCAAAACAGGTAAATATTTGACAGTTATTTGCGACGTTGCCAACTTTTAGGAAAAACCCTCTTAATGCACATGACAATTAAGGCATGTCTTCAGTGATTTAACTTGAACACGATTCTCTCTCTTCATTTTTGCAATAAAACACTTAGGTACATTCCAGGATCGCCGCAGGAGACGCCCCGGGCGTCGGGAGTCACAAGCTGACTTCCGGCCACCGTAGGCGCGGGCCTGCGGACGGTGAGCGATGGGCAGCTCGCCGTCCGATAAGGACCAGGCCCGGGTCGACGGCGCGTTATGTTCCACGCGCGCCTCAAAGGGATGTCAGCACCAACTGACGGGGTCCGGAAGGACCAATGCCTGCTGGGGTTGCGGGTTTGTCCGAAAGGGATATCGCGGCCCTGGCACACAGGCAACGGAAGGAACACGGGTGGGTTTTAGTCAGTAAAAGTCTGACACTCCCTCTCGTTCCGCCCAGAGCGGGAGGAGTCATTTGATGATTTCCCACCCAAAAAGAAAAAAAAAAAGGTACATTCCAGGAGTGCCAGGACCATTTCCAAACTATGTTGAAGTCGGCATCCAGTCTAACTTGTTGTGACTGCAACGTGTTTAATTTCAGTAGTAATACTGAAACTTAGCAGCAACCAGTTTAGACAACCTCTAGAGTAGTTACCAAGGAACTGAAAAATAAATAATAATTTTCTTTAAACTATGGTAAAATACATCTGGCACGCTAAAATCTTAACGTAATATTTATAAAATCCAGTAGGCCTATTGTTATAAAAATGTATTTCCTATTATAACAAACATTTTCTAAGAAAACGATAATGATTTACGTGCGTATACAATCATTATTAATATAATCAAAACAGTTTTTGTGAGAATAGTAAACATTGGAGCGTATTTCGTTCATCGAGCAACTCGATCAATAGTAAAAATAAATCTATATTGTAGTGAAGGGAATTCATACCATTAAATATAACTAATGAAACACTGAACTATAGTTAAGTGTGGTCCCGTTATAAATAAGTCCCGGAAATCGGGAAAGAGGACGCGTTGACGGGCATAATTTTCGCACAAAAATGTTGTGTATTTTTTTGAATTCCCGTGAAACTAGAATTGATGGCACTTAATAATTTGATGACAGACTTGTCATCACTTTAATCATATGAACACTGTCAAGTATTTTTATTATTTTACTGTAAAAAGCAGTTGTTTAATGTGAGTTATGAAAGTAACCTGTTTATTTTATCTCACGTTGTGAAAACATGTAACGATCAGTAAATATGTCAGCATCATAATTAATGTACAGCAAAAAAACTTCAATCAACGCTATGACATTGAAATGGCACAGTAAATATAGCTACAGGGTCATAATATATTACATAGAACCAATACGTTATCTTAAAAATGGTGGATAAAAGACTGTAATCAATCACCTGTACAGGAACCTTCTAAATTCAAAAGTAAAATATGAATCATAAAAATAATAAATTCAAACTTACTAATAACAATCCCGGGAACATCAGAAATTCCGGGAATTGAAAATAATAACACAATCAACTCATTTATTACGATACGAAAACAATCAATCCCGATACACATAAATCCCGGTATCGAGGTTACGTAAGTGTCAGCACTATGCAACATCTGTTCCTGGGAACTCATGGCGTCAGTTTTCCTGGGATTCAATTTAATTTAAATAGTTGGCTAGATGTCCTATCTTCACGGAACTGTCATTGTTTGAAGCCATCTGGTTGTATGCAAGTTTTAAGAATTGAGGTCCATTTACGTAGATATAGTTCAAATCCAGCCAGTGTTAAACCACAATTTGAGACAATTTTTTTTTTAAAGACGGTCCTTACGGTTGCAGAAGGCACAATAATAAATGATAGGTATGACAAAGAAATTACTTAAACTCTGTTTTTAATTTGCTAGAACAAAATGACAGCAGCGATCGACCTTTTTTAAAAATAACATGCTAATTAATTAATATTACAGAGACAACACGACAACAGTAACACTGTTTATCCACTGCACTATAAACGGGACGTCAATGTGAAATGAGATAACGCAGCCATAGTAAATGTCCTGTCGCTACTTCGGCGTCGCCACATCGTTCTCGTTCCGTTCACGGTGCGGTGGACTGAAGGTCCTCCTGCAGAGAAAAATTCAGTGGTCCTTGGTTAGAGTCACTCGGTAACTCAATTATTTACTAGGTTATTTTTATAAAATACAATAGACGACGTATATTTAGTAACCTAATCCGCGTAACTGTTCTTAAAGAGTCATAAAGAACCCTGTAAGTAATCGACACGTGTTTCACCTCTCAACTAGGCACCCTCAGGATGGCGATTGACTTGTTGCGAACCCGGACCCGACGGTTGGATACGTCAAGCGTCGAGAGCAGTGTGAGCCTCTTCGCCCGCCAACCCCACTTATAAAGGTTATTTTTATGTCGACACCAAATTTCATTTTAGTTCAGTAAAATCAGTATTTTCAGCCGATATTGTTCCCACTACTGGGACAGAGCCTCCTCTCTGTGAGAGGGAGTGAGCCGTAGCCCGCAACCCACCACGCGGGCACAGTGCGGTTTGGTAGATATCACATGTCTTCGAATTTTTTGTATTAGGACATGCCGGTTCCTTCACGATGTTTTCCTTCACCGTTTTGAAAGCAGTGGTGATGAAATAATGTACGCAAAGTAAAATGCCTGCCTGGGTTCAACCTACAACTCGTAAGTTGCTGAAGTTCACACTGGGTCGCCATGGCTCACAATCAAAACAGCATTACAAATGAATAATCCATGCATTGCAATGACACGGCAGTCGGCAGGTGCTCTCGATATATTTTTAGTGAACTGAAAGTATTCGTATTGACTCACGTGCAGAATTAGCCACAGTGGTCGGTGACCACAACATTCGGTTGACGGTTATCCGCCAACCACAGTTTACAAAATACCTTAGAGGATTGACTCATTTACATCGTAAATTATCTGTTCCTCTTGAGTTTGTTTGCATTCAAACTTAATCCACTCCGTCCACTCGTTTGGAGCGCTCTAAGTCCTTTTGAGAAACAAATATTCCTCTGAACGTACAACCTCGTTGGCGTGGTAGTCGCAAACGATATAGCTGTGCACGAGGTCCTGAGTTCGATTCCTAGGTCGAGCAAAGGTCATTTGATTTTTTCATAAGGAATTTCACGGTAGCAGCAGTCTGCTGTCAATAGGCTCGCCCTCTATTACATCTGGCGAAATGTAGGTTTACGTACTTACACCTCTGCCTTACCATTCGGAGAATGAGGTACCTACACATGTTACCGGAACATTGACAGTCACATTCTAACCGTTAGGTTAGAATGTGAATACGAGTACTTGCAAGTTGGTCGCAGTTACTACTCGTATTGGCAATTTTTACTACACCTTAAACCATGGATACCCTTAATTAAAGATAAAATAACGACGACTGTTATATTATATCATTAAACATTGACGTTTAAACGATCTGGTTTAAACGTCAACGTCGTCGTTTTTTTTTAATACTAACCCTATAAGATCACAGATACACTGGCACCGTTCAAACCCGCACACACGAACGCTGCTTGATGACACACGTAGGTATCTATGGTATAATAGACCTCGTTATTACCTTATCACTCTAAAGCCCTTTGTACGGTCTCGAAACACCAGACAAATTGATGAACGTAGTTTGTTTTTATGAGCAGACCACACAAATTGTTGACTTTTCAATTACTATAAAATATCAAACAAAATAAAAACATCTACAACGTGTACAATTTTTTTTATTCAATGAAGGTTAACTATTTTAGCGTCTCTTTGATTCTAAATGAACAGGAAAAAAAGTAATTTTACTATACTCGTAATTCTTTCCTGTATTATATTATAAACTTCAATAAGACGTTAAAGTGACGTACAGCGACATTAATTCCGGGAGAAATGTTATGTAAAAACAATCAATTTTATACTTAACTAGCTTCTGCCCGCGGTTTTGCCCGCGTGATATCTTTTTAATTATAGCCTCTATTACTCAGTGATATAGCTTTCTACTGGTGAGAGAATTTTGTAAATCGGTCCAGTAGTTTTTGAGTTTATTAATTACAAACAAACACACAAATCTTTTCTCTTTTAACCGACTTCCAAAAAGGAGGTTATTTATGTTCGTCGCGTATGTATGTTGTTTTTTTTTTATGTATGTCCACCGATTTCTCCGTCAATTGTGGACCGATTTTGAAATTTTTTTTTGTATGAAAGGGTTTAGGTACCCCGAATTGGTCCCATATAAATTTTATTAACTTTGCTTGAATAGTTTTTGAGTAAGCTTCATTAACACGTATTTTTTCCCACCTAGTATATGTAGATGATTTGATGATAACTTCCTGTGACTGTCATTTACATAGCAGGTACTGGTTTTCGAATTTGTATGGGGTACCACAACTGAAAAGTGAAAAATAAAAACTTTTTAGAAGGGTGTACTCACACCCTTCTAAAAAGTTTTTATTTGTCACATAATCGAGATACAACGTATTATTTATTATTTGATAACCCTATTCTTGAGGAATGCTATTTAACATCACGCTAAGACCCTTCTAGCCTTCTACCCTTCAAGCAAAAATAAAAATCCTGAAAAAACACTAGGTAAGCGTAAACGAAGTAATAGCATGTGCTGGCGATGCGACGCGACGCACGACGGGGTGGGTCGGGTGAACAAGAAATTTCACGACCTTGTTGGTTAATAAAAAACCTCCAACAAAAAAATCGAGTGTCCTAAAATCCTTCTAAATTGCATTCTTCCTACAAACCGAATCATTGAAAAACGGAATGAACTTTTAAATTAGATTTACTGCTAAATGTAGACCATACTTCGCTGTGCTAACATTTGCATATTTGTGCAATCACCCTATTTTAGAAAAAAAAAGTCGAACTCTACTGTTTCCAAAAAAAAACTATTGTTCTCTTTTCGTGTGGTTAGTGACTAACCTGGCGTCAGAGTTTTAAAGCCGCCTATGGGCCTCGGACTTGGCTTTACCTGCTGCTTCGTAGCCTCCCATAGGTCTAAAAGATTCAAGAGTGCCTGGCTGCCTGCTCAGCTTGAGGTCCTAGATTTAATTCCCCTGTGGACCAAAGTGTTTTGTACTAAAATTCTCAGTTGCAGCTCGTAGTCTGGAGAGCTTGGTTAATGGCAATAGATTCGCCCCTCTTACATGGGACTTAAAAATATCAGATGAAATGTGGTTGTAGGTACTATGACTATACACCTGTGTCCACCTCTTCAGAGAGTACCTGCAGGCATTATAAATTATATACCAAATTACCAACTCATTATTTAGGACACCGATCGTAATATTCATCAAAAAGTTATTCCCGACGTGTTGCGCTCGCGGCGCGAAGTTTTTCTCCTTATTACAAGACGGTACTTGTATCAAGTGTGATGTTTCGTCATAATACTTGAGATGCGAGCTCATAATAAATTCCCTGAATCACCGAGAGTAAGGGCGTTGGCACAATGTAGGTAATATTCTTGTGTGCAGGCTTATGGTGCAAGATATGAATAAAGACAACTTGTTTAAAAATGGGGAGTCTGAAATTCGACTGTATTTTGTTTTGTGTGATGTCACCGCATTTAGCATTTAGGATATTCTGTGTTATTGCCCTTAAAAAAATCTCATGGTTTGGAGAAAACCTACAGAATTGGAAAAAAAAAATTACAGATGACTGTTTCTCGTCAAATAAGAATCGTACTAATATTGTATATGTGAGAGTTTGTATATTTGGATGTTTGTTACTCAATCACGCAAAACCGATGAACGGATTTGGATGAAATTTGGCACACAAGTAGACCATGACCTAGGTTACGATATAGAATACTTTTTATCCCAGTAGAACATTCTCATGGAATAATTTTCGACCTCCATGCCGGCGAACCTGCGAGCAAAAGCTAGTAGTAAATAAATAATAAAATCTTCTTCTTTTCGTGTGTTTACTGACTAACTTGGTGTCAGAGTTTTTTAAAGCCGCCCATGGGCCTCTTACTTGGCTTCACATGCCGTCGAGATATATCTAAATAAGACCCGCTCGTATAGACGCGCCCTTTCCTCATGTAATAAGAGAGATTGCCATGATATAACTTTGTCGAGAACTGACACAGGGAAGATTCATCGCGTGCGAAGTGTCGTTACCACATTAACTAGTACTGAGTAAATGATTTTGTTATACCATCGTATTTCTGGTAGAGTTTTACCGAATATAGGACAAAATACTTTGTGTATTTGTTTAATTGAAGACAAGAAAGTTTGGCTATAATTCCTTCTGCTCATGTGGCTTCCCTGGTACATCATTAACGGCACATTATGTAAGAGTCTATTAACTGCTCCCAAATTACCATGTTTTTTTTTACATTCTTCCTTGACATAATCATCCTAATATTTGACATTATATCCTACAATTTAATTTCAACACTTTATTAGTGGCTTTTGTGTACATGATAATTATTCAGATTTGTTACAGTTGTAATAGCAATCATGTCATTTCGTTCAAAATTGGTTTTTATTTTTATTAATTTATTTATATTTTATACAGATTCTTTTCTGTTTTGTGAATGAGAGAAGGCTTAGTGGACTGTAGATTTATTGACCATCTTCTCTTTTGTTAAGTACCTGGTACTTGTTGAAATACCTACACTGTCCTCCCATACCTATTAATACTGTTATTTGAAAATATTGTAAAGGCCAATTATTTTTAAAAGAGTAACCGTGGAGTTTCTTGGCGGCTCTTCTCCATAGGAAAAGACCAATTGTAACCGTGCACCTAGCTTCTGACGTTTCATAAGTGCCCATGTAGGTTTATGTGAAATAAAATATTTTGAATTTTGATTTGGTCTTCATAGCGTAGAAATATGAGCATTTTACCAAGTAACTGTGTGGTTTTTTCCTCAATAGACCATCTCAGACACTAATCTACATGGTCCTAATATGGCCTGACCAAGATTATGTCTGGACTTCAAAAGAGACTGTGACCTTTGAGTTGTTTGTTTCGGTCTTTCTTCTCAGAGTAGTCGGATAGGAAACACCGTCTCTCACTCACACTCATCAAGTTTTAAAACATAATTTATTTTTTCCGTGTATTTTTTTTTACAAATTTACAGATATAAATATAATATATCATTAACCTTGATGTAAGTAACTCTCGATAATTTACTCTGAGTCTGTAGTAATGTCTGTCTGTGTGTTTTGTAATAGATATTTTACAAAACACACAGCCGAAAGATTTTTAAGAGAAGCCATTTCTATGAAAACTCGGTTATTACCTGGGAAGCGTGATAGGTCTTACCCAATTTCGCTTTCCAGGAACCGGTTCTGTGATAATGAAACCGGTTTCCATGTAACGGTTTAAATTTTCCGGGATGAAAAGTAGCAATGCAGACAAAATCCTCGCCATGAATATTAAAAAAAAAACTTATTTTACAAGTGAAAATAGTGGTAAATAAGCTAAATGGCCTTTTCATAATATTTCTGACGTTCTTAACTCATAACATTATTATTTATTTATATAAACCCTACCAACTAAATATGTATAAACACAGATAAAAAAATCCACAATCTTAGTCGTGATTATAAATCTCACATGTATTTATTTATTTAAGCTGACCTCAACATAGTTGGGGAAAGGCTAGGCAGATTGATTGATGTATTTACGAGTATTTAACCATTTATGCACACACATATAAACAGACAAGAAGAAAGGAACCGAAAAATACGTACAAAGGTGATGCCTATTTCTAAAGAAATCTCTTCCAGCATACCTGCGATAGGAAAGTACTCGTGTATATAAAGAGATGTAGACAAGAGTTTGTAAGAGTAGAAGAGAAAACAAAATGCAAAAAAAATATAAATGAATTGTTTATTTTTTTATTACATTTTTATTTGACTTTTTGATTTGACTGTTTATATTACCTAATTTAATCTGTGACATCATTTTTTTCTAATGAATTAATCTTTGAATAATTTAATTTGTGTATAATTGAAATTAATTAATTCTTTTTCATGATTTCTAGAGCTAGTGAGAATTTGCAAAGACGTATATCACGTATTTAAATGAGATAATAAAATTGTATTTGATTTTTTGAAGGATAATGTTACTTACTTACTACTCATATTTTTATGAAATTGTTGTGCCCGACAACCCTCCATGTGAACTTTATTATAATTATTAAGACCTTGTAAACACATGTGTAATGCAATAAAGATTTGATTTGAATTACAATCAATCTTCCTAGCCTTTTCCCAACTATGTTGAGGTCGGCTTCCAGTCTAACCAGATGCAGCTGAATACCAGTATTTTACACGGAGCGACTGCCCATCTGACCTCCACAACCCAGTAACTGGGTAATACGATAGCCCCTAGGGAAAGACTGGTAGTCAGACTTTCGGGCTTCTGACGACCCGTAACGACTGTCAAAGATCCATGAATGACAGCCGGGACCAACTGCTTAATATGCTTTCCGAGGCACGGAGGAGTCTTGGTATGTAAAGATGGTCACCCATCCACAGACCAACCCCGGCAAGCATAGCTTAACCTGTTGGATCAACCCGTGCGGCCGTTAATACTTAACCACGAGCTCCTCCTCCTCCTCAAGAGAAAACAAAATACATAAATCAAAAAACAATTCAAAAATTCAATTAAAGGTAAACACGGCCTTATTATTTAATTAGCTTTCTTGTTTAACTCGAACGCAAGTGCGCGATCATACGTACTTGCACATCTGGTTGAAAATCAGAAACTTCCCGATATTCACAACCTTTCAACTCTCCTAAGATCAAAAACTTTTTGGAAAGACTCACATTGTTTTTGGTTAGTTCTATTTTCTAAACTGTCTCTCCCTCTTTACAGGTCAAGATGAGCGTCGTAGAGGGCGGGGGGCCGGAGGAGCCAGCCCTCACAGCACCAGCGACCACCCCCACCACTCCTCCCCCCAATGTCCTACCTGATGGCACCGGACAACTCATACAGGTATGTAATATAATCAGGCCATTTTATATTCATAATGTTCCCACCGCTGGGAGTCAGGCCTCCTCGGGAGACGTCGTCTGTGAGAAAGAGCACCCGGGGATATTTGGCCATGGAGGTGCAGTGCGGTAGTAAACAGATACACACAATTTAAGAAAAGTTATTAAAAATACTAAAAATACTTAACTGCAAAAGCACATTACAGAAAAAAGAAAAAACAATCATTATAATCAATAGAATTTTAGATGGGGGCCCCAGAACTAAAATATTGATTATGAAATGCAATAATTAATATCATAACAATGAATATTTTATTTTAAATGTAAAAAAGTATTATGAAACTTTCCATACAACAAATGCCATTTTTTACTCCTAAAATGGCTACAACAAATTCAGTGCTATAATAGATGATGCCTAGTTAAAAAAAAAAAAAAAACTGATTAGTCCGTCAGTCAGATAATAAAAAAATATTAGACACGTATTTTTTGCTTTATCATATTAATAAAAAAATACTTAGATAAAACGCATTTAAAGTTGAGGAGTGGGGGTCGATACGTCACTAGTACGTATAAAATCTACATACTCGTGACGTCATGGCACATTTTACCTCAATGTATCGCCGTAATCTTTAGTTAACGTAAAAAAAAGAAAAAATACGTGTCCAATATTTTTTTATAATCTCAAAGACGGACAAAAAAAAATTTTTGTCATCATCCCTATTGCAATTCATTATTAATATTTTAGTTCACTATAGAGCGATTTTTAAAATTTCCATAAAAACAGGTAAATATTTGACAGCTATTTGCGACGGTGCCAACTTATAGAATGCACGCTATTAATCAATTCACAACCCTAAAAATCGACACCAATATTTCAGGCTTCACTTTTTTTACCCTTCCCCACTGACACACATACAAACTAAACCTAGGCACGCACTAGGCCTGTGTAGCTGAACCGAGCTGACCGCAGCTCACAGTGCCATTAGCTTAGCTAATGCAGTTCGGCCACGTACGCAGCGGATTGGATTAAACCTGGTCATTCTGAAATTGGAGCTGATTAGCTCCGGCACTGACATGGAGAATTGATTTTGTTGTCAACAATCCTGCATACATAAATAAACTCACAGTTTTGGCCCATGGGGCAGAAACCAGAACGTCAGCTGCTATTCTTGAATATTTTTGCTTAGGCCACGTTTATCTTGTAATAGGTACACGGCAGTGTTACGCTGTTAGGAAGTAGATGGGTATAAGATCCAATACAAGAAAATAATACGGATCACGTTTAGTCAAAGACCAAGGAGCTTGATTTCTAAGCAAATTCATCAACAACCCAAATTATTGTCCCTTATTGGACAATAATTTGGGTTAAAAGACGACGAATGACAATTCGTCATCAGTCGAATGAAATAGCTATAACACGGGAAATGTACGGAGTATGTGAGTTTTCTCAACGAGTAAGTTTTCAGTATTTATATATACGCATCCAATGCAAGTGATTAAGTACTACCTACATGTAAAGAAAAATATAAGACTCACACATTATTGTCAAACGAAAAATAGATCAATCAACGAAATCGTTCTACAATATTTTTTTGATAAATGTACTTTTAAATTAGATTTCATTTACATAATTGTATCGTTTTCATAGAGCCAGTAAGAATCAATTTAGAATAGACTCGACAAGATAACTAACTACATCATAATAGATTATCTCCCAGATTTTGTAAAGTATTATATTATTTTAATTATTGTGAATGTGAGGACTATGTGGATATTTTTATTTTCCCTTGTCATTTCTTTGTTTCTTTCTCAGTTTTAATGATGGTCTGGCAGTTTGAGTAGTTGATGCGGCCTACCCAAATATCCTTTCCTTGGTATTGTTCGTCGAGTTGAGCTCCTTAAGTTCTGAGTTGAGCTCCACGATTACTGACAAATGCTTGCACTGACTGGACAGGTCCACTCAAATCTGTGTGGTTCTTTCCTCAAAAGACCATTTCAGACACTAATCTACATGGTCCTCACATGACTTGACCAAGATTATGTCTGGACTTTAAAAGAGACTGTGACCTCTGAGTTTGTTTCGGCCTTTCTTCTCAGAGTAGTCAGATAGGAAACACCGACCTCACCAAGCTTATTTTTAATATTTTTTTATATGACGTGTAAAAGTGATTCCGATATCCTATTTACAGAATAAACAATTTCATTTCATTTCATTTCATTTAATAATAGGGTCAACTAACGATGTCTCGGGTATTAACTTATCACTTTTAACTAGGAAAAACTAATTTACTTATCCTTAACTAGTTTATAGACTTTTCAACGGATGTTTTTTTGACGTGACAACGTCTAATAAATCGATGGACGCCGGCTGCATGCACGAAAAAGTGTCCCGTTACGCGCATTGTGCCGTTACGCTCATTGTATCGTTACGATCGGAGCGAGGGAAGAGAATGTTTTGTTATGACGTGGTCATGTTAAACTATCGTCCGTAAACCGACTTTACAGACAGCCAATTTTTTTTCTATTATAGAAGAACCTAATATATTGAGTTTCAGTTTATTGTTTTATCCTCCAGAATTAAAGAGTTAGAGGAGTTTGTAAGGATCGTAGCAGGCGGCGTTTTGTAGTTACTGCCTGCCCTATGGGAAAAAGTCGTGAGGCAATTTATTTAAGACGCAGATATATGCCAGTGACCTTGAATGGTTTGGTTTGATTTTTTCCAAATCATTAACACTACTCGTTTAGATGTGATCGTGGTCATTGAAAGTCGGTTATCGTCGCCTTAAGGATGAATTTCAACAACTATGATTTATTACCTAATTTTGGTTGAAAATTTTGTTTGAGATTTTTTTAAATAAAAAAAAAATAAAAAAAAACAAAAGTCATCAAACTAGGCTGAGAATCAGCACTTTTCGAACGTCAAAATTACATAAGACAGTCCCCCAAAACGCCCACCCTTCACCACTTCCTAGTGCATTAGCTGGGAAGAAGAAGTGGCGCAACAAACTCCCCAGCAGCACAGCTGTCTGTTCAGTTAGAAGAACAAAAAAAAAGATTCTATATAATAGTATTCAAAATAATTTACATTACGCAACACAAAACATAATTCAAATTATTAGCCATATGTTAGCTAGCACACGCCAATATACCAAACAAAATCATCGAGAACTCAACCAATCAATCATCGATACTCAGGCCGAAATAAAAAAAACTAAACGTAAACAGAATTAATATCTAAATAAAAAAGCCTCCAGGCATAAAGGGCGTGCCCGCTTACATATAGTTGTAACTGGAAGTTATAAATGATAAACTAGGACCATCGATGTAAAATAAATAAACAAAGAGTTAATTACTAATAACAGTAAATAATATGATCAATTGTCGAGGTCACTAGCTAACCACATATTGCAATACAACTCATAAAAAAACAGTGTGATGAGTAGATATTGTCAAAAATAAATTGAAGTTAAATTAAAATAACTTGACTTAAAAATAAACAATTATATAAACTCATATAACTTGTCAGTACGTAAGCTGGAGAAAGAACATAAACATTGTCTTGAGTTAATCACAGCGACCAACTATTCTTATCATTTAAGTAGTCGTTGATAGAATAGTATGCCTTTGAACAAAGATTGGATTTTACTTTCGTTTTAAACGCATTAAAAGGCAAATCTAGCAAAGAAGAGGGTAGCTTGTTATAAAAGGTTATACCAAGCCCAACAAATGAGTTATGAACCTTATGAAGCCGGTGAAAGGGAGCTCGTAGTTTGTCCTTATTTCTAGTGTTAACATTGTGAAAATCACTGTTTTTAGTGTATAAGTGTATATTTTGCCTAATATATAAGATATTGGCGAAGATGAATTGAGATGCCACCGTGAGGATACCAATATCTTTGAAAAAATCTCTCAGAGAAACTCTGGCACCAAGCTGGTAAATAGCGCGAACAGCTCGTTTTTGAAGAACAAATATATTTTGAATATCAGCAGCTTTGCCCCACAGCAGAAGACCTAAGAATAATATAAGATGTTGATTGTAATAAATACTTATTCAGTTACATAAAATGTAAGAGCAATTTATTTAATCCTGAAAGTTCTAATATATTGTCGACACCAGAATTGGTAAGATACCAAAATTGATGGCTGACATCAAAATTGTTTCACTACACCATCTTTTAAATAATATAACAATAAAAACGCTTTTTATAGTGAAGAAAAGTTTGATTAAAATGATAGAAAATAACATAATGAGATGCAGCTTTTTTTTAATAATATCTTTCTCGTTCTTTTCTTCGCAATTCCTCTAGCTTGACATAATCTTTCCGACTTTTTTCTTTTCTCCTTGATTTTGCCACCCTTTTCCTCTCCAAGCACTCTGCGTGTGCCAACTGTGAATTTATCTTTATCATACTTTAATACAAATAATACCAAACAATTTTTTTTTTTAATTACGAAGATTTAATAATGATTAAATTTTTGTTCAATATTTAATCTAATACGTAAAAATAAATATTGTTCGTTCGTTCTCTCTTCTGCGTGTCTATACCATTTATCCGATTACGATGAAACCGAAAAGGGTTCTGTTTATAGAAAGCGTTTTTCATATTCGTCTTAAGAGGCCACGCACGAAATCGACTGATTTTGATCAATTATTTTGTTCATTCGTTGTGACAAAAGCAAAAATAATTTAAACAAAAGTATTTGTGATTTGAAAAGCCGCGTTCTTTGTTTTGCATGTGGCTGAAAGGGATTTTTCAAATAAGTATTCATTGAAAATCACAAATATTCGCAACATGTTTTCCAAAAAATGACGTGAGACCGATGTTTGATCACTTTGTTACAAGAAATTACTTTTGATTTTAAAAATTAAAAATTATCAACATCGCTATTTGATCTACTTGCATCGCTATTTGATATTTGAACCACTTATTTCAACTTGGATATATAATATTCCAGAAAACTAATGATACACACAATTTTTTTTCAAATCTTTGTCAGTCATGTAGTTTCCTTATTATTTAGCAAACCATATCAAGAAATTTAAAAACCACACATTCGTCTTCAGCTATCCTTGAAACAAAATCTAAATTTTATTTTATGACTACACAATATCTTCATTAAGTAAATCAAAGGCGAAATAAACCATATTTTCGAATGCGCAAAAGTGATGCAACTATTAACAGTTTTTGTGACTGACACGAATGGTTTAGCATCACGAAAACTGTAGTTTTATACTTATAGAGACTAATGTTTCAATTATTTAAAGTTTTCTTACAATTAGATAAGTTATTGACGAAAAAGGGTTTATTTCGTGCACGGAGCCTTAAAGAAATTTCTAGTTCAGAATTATAAAATTTCTTGTTTCTTCATCACTCTAGCTACTCATATAATATAAGTGGTCTACTTCCAGACTGAGTTATCTATTACGGTTCCTTTTTCGTTTTTCTTTGAAGTACAGTACGTACTGTACTTCAAAGAAAAACGAAAAAGGAACCGTAATAGATAACAAATTAGAAAATTTGCATACATTCATTTCAATTTTACGAATGTATTTGGTTATATGACTTCACAAGTTATTGCGTCTGCGTAAAGATCATTTTTACCTAAAGCAGTAATAAATATTGGTGATTTTGAAGGCGCACTCAGTTCGGATGGTGATCGGTTTTACGAATTTTATCGATGCTACATCTAAGTTGTGTCGTACTGTACGTGACTCTAAAAACTAATTTTGTTGTATTGTGACTGGTAAGATACCACCAAAACCACCAAAATTGCCCCACCAAAATTAAAATCTTGTAGAGTCTAACATATTTATAAAAAAAAACAACTAATGATTTAGATAGTAAACATACCAAACCTTTTTATTATAAATAAACAATCATATGAAACATTATACATATTTTATTACAAATATACATATACAACACTGACTTAGTTATAAAAAAATTCAAACCATGAACACCATAATTGCAGGTTTTTTGTCCGATTACGAAAATACTTAAGTTTTTTGCGGAAAATCGCAACACTGTTACTGCTGCGTGTAAGCGCTTGGTCAAATGGAGTGAACGATGCCGATGGTAGTGTCGTCCTTCTGGGTTTATTCTCTACACGATCGACTTAATGATCTCATTACTCCAACCAAAATTTATAATTTAAATTTTTGGTTGTTGACTCCTTTTCGATTTTCTCTAGGATAAAGAATTGCACTAAATATAAGAATAAAACTGGCATCAGAAAGAAAAACTAATACTGAATTCAAATAAAATTTGTAATTTTTAGTAAACTAATGTAGTTTTGTTTAAACGGTGGTAATTCCCAGAAAAACTGATTATGGAATGGACGCGCCACCACACTTAGAATAATGCAAAATATTTTTTCTAATTACAAAAATGTTTTCTACTAAAATATTTACGGGCGGATAAAAATATGTACGTCTACTTTCTTTAAAAAAAAAACCTTTTGTACGTTTGGTTCAAGATATGATTTTCATCTGCGCCGCCTAAAATTACGCTTGAGAAAATCACCCTTAAATGTGTGTAATTTGCTAAAATATAAAATACCGACGATACGACTATGACTGTATTCTTTCCCAGTGTTTTTAACTTTCCTTTTTTTTATTATCTTTCTTTCTTTTATTTTGACAAAATATAATAATAATCACTCACTCACAAGATCCAATTACAAAAATACTTACAATTCTAGATGTTAGTAAGCTATTTGACTTATATGTTATGTTACTGATAATTGCGCAATCTTGTGAGGAGAGAAGCATTCTTTTTGCGCTGACAGTTTAAAAGCTGTCTACTCTGGCTTAAGCAAACATTGCAGATAATATGTTGGATTTTTTCAAAATATAGCTAATGATGTTCTTCGCCAGCAGGTGCCGGTAGCCCCCCGCAAAGCCCCACGCAGAGGTATCAAGCTCCAGCAAGAGAGGCCGAAGAGGGCGTTGTTCTGTCTCACCCTCAAGAATCCCTTGAGGAAGAGCTTCATCGATTTCGTGGAGTGGAAGTATCCTTTTTAACAATGTTTTGATCGATAATTATGGAAGAACAATAGGACCTACGGTTAAAACTTAATAAAAACCCACAAATTAATATCCTTGTCCTTTTTAGAAATCGGTTAAAAGCTAAGACCAAAAAAGGTTAAAATTACACCAATTTAATTGTAAATTGGTGTAATTTTAACCTTTTTTTCCCGAGAAACCCGAATTCCTACCTATGTCAATACATAGGTAGGAATTCGGGTTTCTGATTTCAGTAGCTACCTTCATTATTTTTTTTCCACGGTGATTTCCTCGACGGATACCCTCCGTCTTAGGTATATTTAACCCGCGTTAAAAATATTTACCTAACGGAGAAGGCTACGTGTCTCTTTCGTTAAATTATTATCAGCCATATTTTAACTACTGTGGGCGTACTGTGGGTAGTGTTGGTTATTGGGCAATATAAAAACGAATTATAACGCGGTCACACAGACAAACACAAAAAGCGTCTTTGTTTTATAATATTTAGAGATTAGAGATTTAAAAAAATGCCACTATTTTGGGATAATGCACTTTTTTTAAATTATTTGTTTTTAATATACAGGTTGTTAAAGAAATTGCGTGCCATAGCGTCAGGGTGAGTTCAGAGTCGATAAAGGTACCCGTAAAAAATAATGTAATTAATTTTTATGAAAAATCAAAGCATTGTAGCTATCTCAAATTCAGCCCTATAAAACCCATTTTAGGCAGGCTACGCATAAGTACTACTTAATCCTACCAAAATTTCAAAAATATCCGTTGGCTAGTTTTCGAGTTCTAAGGTGGCTCCTCAATTCAGACGTCATGATTTAGGAGCCACCTTTAACGTCGTATAACTTTTTAAGGGTTTTACTACAAATTCCAGGATCCGGCCTACAAAATCTAATCTAAGCTAATTTACTACCTACTAAATATTGGTAACCTCGTTCAAATATGAGACATGGCTCCTCAATCCAGACGGACACTCTTAATACAGGAGCTCCTCATTTAGGACAATCTTAAATGAGGAGGAGACAATCTTATATTCATTACTGTGTCCTACATGAGGAGCTCGTAGCTAAGTAATAACAGCCACATGGGTCGGCTACGCTTGCCGGGGGCTAGGCTTAGTCCGTGGTTGGGTGACCATCTTTACATACCGAGACTCCTCCTCCGGTTAGACTGGAAGGCGACCCAAACATAGTTGGAAACAGGCTAGGCAGATTGACTGTGTCCTATATGACCATGGCCAAATGTAGATGGTTTGGTGAGGGTGTAAATGTACCGTTAATACTTAGTATAAGTATAAACGGTAAAGGTAATAACTATCTATTGTTTACTTCTGTCTTTCTGTATTCATTACTGTTATGTAAAAAAAAATGCAGGTCAGTGAAAACTCAGAAAATACATACATCATACTACATTATGTATTTATATTACAACATCAAAAATATAATATAAAAAAATATTCCGCGAAAACTGTACCGATGATCATAATATTGAGATATAAATAATTCATATGATCGATTTATTTAAAATCGATATGGCAGCGGATGAACGCAAGCCATTGGCTGGCTGCCAGACAACACTGACCCGGAAAATATTAGAAATCACCGTCTATAATATAAATTCTGGCGTTTTTTTTTCGAACAGACTACTCATCGGTGCCCAACTTTTGTAAGACTGCTCTGGACCATAGACAAAGAGAATGGACTGAGCGTTAGAGCGCTAACACACTGGGACGCCACGGCGACGTCGCCGGCTACTTATCCAAACAATTCGTATTGATATGTATGACAGTTTACTCACTTGGCTACTGTCTGGCGACTGGCCCCTACGTGGACACTGGATACTCTGGCGACCTGGCGACGCGTAGCCAAGTCGCCAGTATCTTGTATACAAGTAAGTTACGCCTCCCCCACTCAGTGGCCAACTGATCGCCAGGACGGACGCCCATGTGTTACTGGCTTCTTCTTTTTAACCTTATTTGGGATTTGATAGGTAGCCAAACTTAGCCATGGCTACATAGCCAGCGACGTCGCCATGGCGTCCCAGTGTTTTAGCGGACTTAGCCTCACAAAAGTGACCACTCGCTAGAAAGACATAAAGCGACTATGCGGCCGATACCTGTGTCTTTTCTGCAAGCCGCAGGCAAGGCGTCGAAAGAGACAACTACTGGCCGCACATTCACTTTGTCTCTCTCGTACTTATCGGTCTGTATTCACAGCACAACTGAATACGGAACGCTCAGTCCATTCTCTATGTGCGTGTCAGGGAACATTTGAATTTGGAAAAAAACAGTTTCAAACCAGAGTTCTCGCCCTCCTCGTCGCCTAACTTATGTTTAGTTGGAAAAATTATGGGAGTTGTATAATTTTACCGTTATTTCGGTATTTTGATCAGAACTGCCACTTTCGTCACACATGATATTTTCTTATGTTATCTGGATAGCGCTCGAATAATATCGCCAAAACAATTCAATAAAAGCTCCTCTGAAGTAGCGTTAATTGAATGGATTGTGAGGTTGATATGTCAAGAAATGTCAAATGAATGTTCGTAATACGGTATTTGCAGACAATATTTGGGCGGAAGTCGATAAGGACCAGGCCAGGGTCGACGGCGCGTTGTGTTCCACGCGCGCCTCAAAGAGATGTCAGCACAACTGACGGGGTCCGCTAGGACCGATGCCTGCCGGGGTCACGGGAAAGTCCGAAAGAGATACCGTGGCCCCTGACAACGTACAGGCAACTGAAGGAACACGGGTGGGTTTTAGTCAGTAAGAGTCTGACATGCCCTCCCGCTCCTCCCAGAGTGGGAGAAGTCATTTGATAACTTACCACAAAAATAAAATAAAATAGGTGTGACGTGACCACTGACTGACTTGTTTGACGAGTTCTTAATACGAAATTGCAAGGCGCCTTGTTTACGCCGTAAACTGCCTGGAAATAAGATTTTCATTACTAGATGCTGATCATAATTTCAAACCAGTATAGTAACTATGCCAAGGGAACAACTAAGTAGTAGATAGTACATAATATGTTGGCAATTTGTCGCTAAATTGTCAGTTGTAACAGTTTTACTGCTAGCCTCTGCCGGAGTCCGGAAGTTGTAACAATGAGTGTTTTTGGCTGTTCTTGTTTACTACCCATCCTGCTAAGGAATCTAAAGCGAAGCTAAACAAATGGATAGTAAGAAAACATTGTGGAGAAAACGACTGTCTCGTTGGTCTAGAACTCGCAAGCGCGACAGCAAAGCAGTGGTCCTAGATTCGATCTCTAGGTCGGACAAATTGTTATTGGATTTTTCATTAGGTATTTCTTAGAAGTTGCATAGAATATCTATGGTAGCAGCCACGACCTCAAACCGGTTTTGGAATACCGGTTAATATTTTTCGTAAAACCATTAAAATACCGTTCATCGATTAACCGGTTTATTACAAACAAGGTTTCGACCAAACCTAAACAATTCTGGTTACCGGTTATTACAGAGAACAGAATTTTAAAACTCGCGCTAACCTGAATAAACCGGTTTTACTCAGAAGCACGCCTGCCGCCGCCCGCGCCGTCTGTCACATAAATTTGCGTATTCGTTGGCGTAGACCGAGACCTTTGTTATTGTAGGTATAAAATAGATGGCCTAGTAGGTAGAACACGTTTATACAGTCGAAACTCAAATTTACCGGTTAATTGCGCTCAACAGAATCGGAATTTGTAAACAAAACGGTTTCTCCCAAAACCGGATTGGAAAGGATTCAGTAGACTATTCTTACAAAGAAAAGCACTTAGCTGATTGTGAACAAGGCGTTCTAGGATTTTGGAGAGAAAGGGCAAGATAGAGATAGGACGGTATTCGGAAAAGGATGACTTAAATATTAATGGCGAAATATGGCTTGACTATACTCCTCTGCCCAGTCTTTTAGAGAATCCATTCGTGATGTTATGTCGACCTCGTAATTATCAACCCTTGATTGCAACGTATCATTTATTCACATCACTAAATATCAATACCTCGCAATCTATGATCGTATAAAATTTTACTCTCGGCTATATTTTATCAAAATATACACGTTTGAATACGTCTATAAATAATAATGTCACTCACGGAAGAGCCAACACACAGTTAAATCAAATCACTAAGACATTATTGATTGATCGTGAGGGGTTGAGTAAAACCAAAAACCGAGTGGCGCCCGAGGAAGACGAAGTGTTGGTCGTCTGGCGGCGAGATGTGCACACGATATTGTTATCGCGGGTAGAACCTGGATGAGGCTGTCACAGGAGCGTGGGGATTAGCACCAGACAAGAGAGGACTATGCCCAGGAGTGGGGCTGTGGATGATGATGATGAAAACCAAAAAATTCTCCACAAATTACAACGTCATCACCTCAGCCAAAAACATCCTATGTTGACCATAGGGCTCCCGGGCATCCCCCAAGCGTTGCCACATCGATAAATTCTGCGTTTTTTCTGCAATCTGCGTTGCATTCATCATGGTCGATGGACATCGGTCCTCATACAAAAAAAAAACAGAAAAGAATACGTTATTTTGTCATCAGAATGTAAATCAAAAGATTAACACAAAGATATAAAAGTAAAATATGACAGGAATATATATTTTTGTCACTAAAATGTAAAGTTGAGCGGAAATCGTTTGCAATAACTCATGCAACATATCGACGGACAGACAGTTTGGAACATGCTCACCAGTTACAAGTTATATGACCGTATTATTGGGCTTTAAATATTAAATGCTTTGGGAGTTGAGTTGTGTTACCATCGCATCAGCCGAAAGACGTCCACTGCTGGATGCATCATCACTAAGACCAATACTGCTGGTTGCTCCCAAAATTTGCATTTCTTGCGTACTTTGGGAGTCGAGGTTCCCACTATAATTACTCACAGCTTAAAACATACATTTATAAACATATTTTGTTTTTTCATAATTGTTTTCCAAGTTTGCCTGGAAGAGATCGCATAAAGCGATAAATAAGGCCGCCCATTGTATGTTTTGTAGTGTTCAATTTATGATTTACTATGTATTTTCTGGTGTACAATAAAGTATATATAAATTAATTAATCCATTTAAGAGACTCGTGAAGGAACATTACATGTTGTTGTGATCTTGTTCGTACCTGTAATAATCTGTAGTCGTTATTTATTTTCGTTGCTTAAATAAATATTCTTATATATTTATTATGTATCTATTATATAGCATAAATATCTATGTATTGTACCTATCTATCTATACATCTAAAATGCTTTGTCCTGAATGACTGACTGACGGATCAACGCACAGCCTAAACCGCTGATTGTAGAGACCTGAAACTTGGAGGGTGTGTTCTTTGTATGACGTAGGCATCCGATAAGAAAGGATTTTCCGAAATTCTACCCCTTAGGGGTGAAAAAGGGAGGCAAAATTTGTATGGGACAACGTGATTCCTTGGTCCAATCTACTTCAAATTTTGCATGAACAGTCTTTAACAGAATTGATGGAAGACGTGTTATGTATTTTATTGAAATTCATCCTCTAACGGGGTTAAATAGCGGTAGAAAGTTATTTTGGGAGTGATTTGCTTCGAAGTTGATATCAATACTCCTTAGTGCTTTTGTGATTTAAATTACATTTTATTTTGACACATGTTTGAAAACTCAATCCGATTTTATTCAAAAAAGGTTGAACTCAATAAAAGCTTGGTGCAATGCAAATACTCTTTAAAATTAGAATGTCTCGAAAGTCACCGTACTACGAAAAGAAAGAAAGAAAGAAAGAAAAAGTATTTATTGAGACTCGCACAGGAAATCACAAATTAAACTAAAAACACACTAAACATAAATAAAAAATACTAAACAATAAAAAAAACAAAGTAAAATTAAAAAATTATGCATTCCTGTACTCGTACAGGACTGCATATTTTTTTAATTTTACTTTGTTTTTTTGGAGGAGCCTTTTGGCCTCGGCCAAAAGGCTCCTATCTCAGCATAACGACGCATAGCTACGAGTATATTAGTACCGCATTAAAAGGTTTCTAAGCTTTACAGAGGTCTGTATTTATTCCTAGGATTCCCCAAATACCATCAAATTACCCCTTCGAATTCTAGAGAGTGCAGTTTGCCATCAAAGTCTGCTTCGCAATGACCATAAATAAAGCTCAAGGTCAAACTCTTAAGATAGCGGGAGTAGACTTGAGGGAAAGCTGCTTCACCCACGGCCAGTTGTATGTGGCATGTTCCAGAGTAAGCACACAGGGTAGCCTGGTGATTCTAGCACCCGAAGGAAAAACAAAAAATATTGTTTACGAAGAAATACTGCGGTAGGTGTAGTATTTCGTTTTAAAAAGATAATACCCCCGTATAACTTTTACCGGATCAAAGGCCGAGCTTCGTGTGCATAAAATAAATTTTATTTTATTTTCATGTTTATTTAATCTTTAAATACCTATACTATAAATAAATATTGTTATATTTTATAAGTATTCAAACATTTTAACATAATAATTTATATGTTATACCATAATTAATAACGTAAAAAACCAATAAAAAATCTTATTAGAACCATTTTCGACTATTACGCGGACGAAGTCGCGGGCAAAAGCTAGTCTATATAATAATTATTTTGCACCAATGACAACCCCATTTTTATGTCCACGTCCATTCCAAGGTTGCCTGGAAGAGATCGCAGAAAGCGATAAGGCCGCCCATTGTATGTTTTGTAGTGTTAAAATTATTTGCTATGTATTTTCTGGTGTAGGTACAATAAAGTATTTATAAAAATAAATAAACACTATTGTACACAAGCCACGATCACGCATTTACTATTATTAATGTTAACATGTTTTGCGTAATGTGAAGTTATTGGATCAATAAACAATTTATTATTATTATTTACTAGCTGCGCCCCGCGGTTTCAACCACATAAGAGTCGATCCCGTGGGAATATCATGGTTTACCCATGTGCCAAATTTCATACAAATCCATTCAGCCGTTTTAGCGTGAAAGCGTAACAAACAAACAAATAAACAAACTCACTTTCGAATTTATAATATTAATAAAAATTAGGATTAGCGCTCCACCCCTGCTTCGCACGGTTTTTAGCGCTTGATTAAAACATCGACAAAACTATACACCTAAACTTTCCCATTGCCGACTCGTAGTCACACCAGATTCCTCATGAATCACTTCGTCCATTGGTGAAAACCGTATGAAAATCCTTAGTAGTTTCCTTGTAGTAGTAGAGTAATCCTTGGTACCTTTTGAGTTTATCGCGCTCACAGCGCGACAGTGCGTGTTTTATAATTATAGTGATACTATGTAGCTTAGTATGCAGCCCGTCAACTCTGTGGAGGTTAGTAAAATGTAAATTTTAGTAGTGTGGCCAGCGTAAAATACAGGAGAGATATATATTAGGCCATGCTGTCTTTCCTGTGGACCTTTTTAAAGGTAACTAAACAATGTTTACGTAAGATTCTAAGGTTGCCAACGCTTAAGCTAACCCCTCATTGTTTGAAAGTGAGTTTGTTTACCAACCTATTTAGTATATTAAAAATATGTCAACCCTCCATTTAGTATATAAAGAATATGTTCAGCCCGTACGTATAGCAGTGAATGTGATTAGCGAACGCCTTAGTAATATTTTGTTCCTTATTTTACTTTCCACAATGTAGACATAAATTTCATCTTCTACACATTCTTCCTTCGTGTTCTAAGCACCCTTCATCACTGTTTAAGTGACACATACGTACTCAACTCAACTTGGGAAACACTACGCAAAATATTTGCTGGAATTCTTATTATTGAGAGTAAACAAAAATATTATACGCAGTAGCGATTAGCTCTGTAGTTTGTACAAGTAATCCTGTAGTTTTAAATATTTAAAAATGTGTCATCATCATCATCACCATTTCAGCCGTAATACGTCCACTGCAAACATAGGCCTCCCCAAGCACCGCCACTTCGACTAGTTCTGGTCTTCCCGCATCCAGCGGCAGTCGCTCACAATGGGCCTTATTAGAAGGCAAAAATTCACCGAAAGGGCAATGGAGAGGGCTATGCTTGGAGTTTCCCTACGTGATCGAATCAGAAATGACGGGAACCAAGGTAACCAACATAATCTGAAGAATTACATAACTTAAGCAGCAATGGGCAGGCACATTGCTCGCAGAACAGATGGCCGATGGGGCTGAAAGATTCTGGAGTGGCGACCGCGTACCGGAAGACGTAGCGTTGGAAGACAAGGTGGGCCGATTACCTTGTGAAGGCCCCAGGAAGAATGTTTTGTATTATCCTAATTTATTTTGGGTACCATGTAGTCTCAGTAGTAAACCCCTTTTTTGCCAGATCATCCTTCAAAAAATCCATCCATGGATTTTTAAACCCAGCCACATTCATACTCAAAACTTTCCTCACAACATGTGTTTTAGCCAATCTATGATGTGTAAACAATAGGTATCTGTCCACGTATCTGAAATAACTATTCATCGCCTCAAAATTTCATAAAATGATCAACCGAGAAATAAGAATCAAAGACATTCCAAACAGAAAATACACATCAATATAACCAAGCCCACACAAAACAAAAATACAGTCAATGTTTGCTATTATTTTGTACGGAAGCAAGACGTACACTAACACTAGTAATAAACTATTTTAGAACTATGACTTCCTCGGGTAAAATCTGCAAGTATACAATGGATCACTCTTCTTCTTTTCGTGTGGTTAGTGACTAACCTGGTGTCAGAGTTTTAAAGCCGCCCATGGGCCACTTGGACTTGGCTCCACATGCCGTCGAGAAATATCTCTCAGGTATCCTCACGATGTTTTCCTTCACCGTTTTTGAAGTAAGTGATAATTATACAATACGCACATGAATCCGAAAAGTCAGAGGTGCGTGCCTGACTTGGCAGTCCGACGGTCACACCACTAGGCTATCACTGCTCTAATGGATCACTAGAAGAAGAAGACGCCGGAAGAAGACTTTTAGTCTTCGACCCTAAGGAGGAATAGAAGAATATTAAGGATCATGGTTTTCGAAAGCCAACTTTGCTAAATACTAATTCATTGACTATTGACCATGACATGATAGCTTACATCAGCCCAGACGTGGTTAAATATACTAAAATGTGGATCTCGCCTGATGAAAACCGATGGAACTACCTACCCATGTTACGTTTACTTTGGTATACCTTGGTATCCATGTATTATATATTACACTCAAATAAGAACACTCGCTCACAAACAAACTAATCCCGTTACAATTACCATAGAAATTGGCGATGACGACTCGAACAGTGACTACATTGTAGCTTAAAGTTCAAACTACGGTTAAAAGCTGTCTTAAAACTATTACAGCTGCTAAATAGAGCTACTAACACCAGTCGTTTCCGTGTAACATGCTCCATTGCCGGCAAAGGCAAAAAAATCTGGCAAACCCCCAAACAACGCCAGGAATGTATGAATGAGTGACAGAAAGTGCCGAAACGTACGTGTTACAAAATAGTGGGAAATAGGGCAACTTCGCGGTGGCTGCCAATGTCAAGGGTCTCAGGTTCAAATCCCATGCGAGTCATAGTATTTCTTATAATAGATTTTTGTGAATGACTTAGCAACAAGTTTTTACTGAAATGGTTCAAGGTTTATGTGTTATTTTTATGATTATTTGAACACTGCTCTGTTTTACTGATATGCTCCATTAAAGTAATGTACTGCAATTATATTTGACCTCGTCTAAGCTTCAATAACAGCTTGGTCTTTGCCACTCTGATTCATGCTGTACTAGCAACCGTACCATGTTTCGCACGGGTGTCATGGTGTCAAGTCAAAACATCAAGATTTCTATGCTGAATCTAAGTATATTTGTGTTTTATTCACGGAATCCTTCGGGAATACATTCTCTAAATCAGGGATTCCCAACCGTGGAGGCACGCCCTCCTCAGAGGGCGTAGAGTGACCAATGGGGCGGCGGTTCCAATAAAAAAGTATAGATTTATAAAATTGTATGTTTTTGGTATTAGAAAAAGTTAAGACTAGTTTCCAAAACCTAAACGTTTCATATTACTTACTTAGGTGCTGTAAAATGAGGTTCAACTCTGCATAAGTCAACAAAATAAGTTTTCTATTTCTCTATGAATGATCAAAAGAAAACCGTAACCTATCCAAGGGGGTGCAAACATTTTCTACCTCACTTTCGCTCGCTTTACATTCTTATGCTTTTCTGCTTATGTCAACAAAGTAACTCAGGGGCGTAGTGATTTAAAAAGAAAGTTAGGGGGCGCGTATGTTAAAAGGTTGAGAACCCCTGCTCTAAATAATGGTGGCATCAAAATCCACTGTGTAGTTTAGAAGATCTGAGTGGTCACACAACACAGACACGAAAATCGATATTTTTTTATAACTTTAGAACATAATATGTACAGTTAAAGATATACATAGAACTATGTCTGATATTGCTCTGCATCTCAATGGATATTTAGTGACTGATCTTTCTGAACTATTTTGGTTTCAAGCAGCATGTTTGACAAAGTAGGTACTCGAATCGATAGTCTTAATAACTACTGCTTTTGCACAGGAGCACGTTACTGTCCGATATTTTTGTTCACCCCGTACGTTAAGAAGTGGCCTAGTATTTTTCCTGACTAATTAAAATCTTACTTAATTACGTATTGAATCTCTTTCTGGCGTCCCACAGTACCAAAGGGTTCTTTCCACCGGCCGCCTATATTTGCCGCTTACAGTTGATTTACTTTGCGGTATTCTCATTACCTGCATCTATTAATAGATTGTTATTGATTCAGTTTCTGTTACAGCTTATTTGTATATAAGCTTTAATAATAATATTGTTTAAATTTGCAGATTCTGCAAATAGAATATAATTGTGGCCCATTTGTTGCCAGACTGTTCAACATATTGCTAAATCGATGTAAATAAATCAATCCATCGAAATATGCTATTTAGATGAAACTTGGCAGGGATCATATCTATCCTAAAATTGAACTAGTTTCCAAAGAAACAATAGTATTGATATCTTATTCAAGTGAATGAAGACTGCCTTCTGTTTTGGCTGAGAATATGCTTTTAATCTGGATTTGTGACTAGTCGTCGATAGTAAATTGGTCTGCATACAAAGCTGACGATACAGCCTCTACTCTTATTACTTTGCTAGAATTATTATTATGTATATTTTAAACCAAAGTACTTCAAGCATTACCCGTTTATTCAGAATTTAAAAAAAAACGAAGTTTAAGTAATCAAGAAAACATTTTTGATCAATTTCAAAGCAACTGCCCTGCGGGGCATCAACGAAAAATAACTTAGAACATAAACAAACAGGTTTTTAGGATGAAATTGATTTTTTCTATGATCTTTTAAATTATGTTTCTTAACTCGAGCGCCAGACCGTTCGAGTATATGATCCTGACCACCATCTTCGCCAACTGCATTGCACTAGCCGTCTACACACCTTATCCAGCCAGTGATTCAAATTATACCAATTGGGTTCTTGTAAGTATTTACTTTCAACGTTTTATCATCTTGTTCATTAACTTAATTGAATGCTACAATTTGAGTTTCATTTGTTCTGTTTTTTATTATGTTGAAATTGATGAGTTAAGTTCTTATGGCTGTCAATAGTTCTTGGTTTAAACTTTTTAGTTTTGCTTTTCATTCATCCTTTTTAAACTTGAAGCGTCTGATTGGTTTTTTTGTACTGTTTCACGGTAAGCATCTTTCCTTTAATTCCTCATTACTTAACGTGTCTTTTTTAATCGCTTAAAGAATTGTCTGATTATATTCTTTGTTTGATTTTCAGGAAAAAATCGAGTATGTGTTCTTAGTAATATTTACGGCGGAGTGCATTATGAAGATTGTAGCATACGGGTTCGTTATGCACCCTGGCTCCTATCTCCGAAACGGCTGGAACTTGCTCGATTTTACGATCGTCGTCATTGGGTAAGTGCATTTCGATATTAGGTTTAATGTAATCTATGGTTTCATAATAGTTGCATTTAGGTTTATCAGATTTGAGAATGTGTTCTTGAGAAACATCTGTAACAATTATTACTACTATCTAACTGTCTGTTACTGGTAAAACGGACACGCTCATATAATTTCCAAATAGGTACTATTCATAAACTGATGATGACTGTATGCTTTTAGTATGCTATCTAGCAACTGGTTGTGTGATGAAAATTCAAGTATAGTTTTCAGAAACAGAACGAATAAGTTGATAACAATTATACCCCAACATATTTTCAAAAAATTTCAGAATGGTCAGCACAGTGTTATCAAGTATATTCAAGGACGCGTTTGACGTGAAAGCTCTGAGGGCGTTCAGGGTGCTGCGACCTCTACGACTGGTGTCCGGCGTGCCTAGTGAGTTGTTACTAATTAATCCCTTTATAAGATAACCCTCAACCATATTCTGTTCAATCATATGCAGGCAATAGGTCCCTTTGAAAAATATATCGGAAGTTATAAATGAGTGAATACGCTTTTATGAAAATTGAACATAGGTGTTCCTTTTGTATCCTTTTGTGAGGATGCACATTCATCAGGCTCTTACAGAAGACATACAAGTTAAATGGATTAATGCTTTACCTCTTTAAAAAAAAGGAAATCCTCTGTCAAATTTTTCTATAAATTTATCAATCACAATTTTTTTATCTGCACTCTACACATCTCGCAAATAAACTCCATCAAAGAATATATTTTCCATTCCTACTGCATTATTTATTTTGCCATTAACTATCCTTTCTAATCTACTGCAGCCTCTTCTAATCTGATCTTCCTCTCCAGGTCTCCAGATCGTGTTGAACTCAATCCTGAAGGCCATGGTGCCGCTCCTTCACATCGCCCTTCTGGTCATCTTTGTCATCATCATCTATGCCATCATTGGGTTGGAACTGTTCTCCGGAAAGATGCATAAGAGCTGCTACAATAAGTATACAGGTTTGGAGTTCATTGATCTACTATAATAATAGTCCAATAGTCCTGACCGAATGTCGGCCATGGCAGCCAATCTCAGCGGAGGGTAGCCGTCGAAGCGGGGTATATTATAGTGCACAAGTGTGAGCACTATAATATCCCCCGCTTTCACGTACCTTGAACCTTGACCGGAGAGATCAGGTGCACGACCAACGGCTTTACGTGCTTTCTGAGACACGCGGGTATCAAACCGCCAACTTTATCTAAAAATACGAAGATGTAGTTTATGAACACACGTGCCCTCTTAAAAAAGTTCTGTATAATTATTCTGACAATTCCATCTGACCCAGGATCCAATCCAGGGACCTAAAGATAATGATTTATTCTGGTTAGCAGTATTACTACTAAGAACAACTCCTCAAGTTCCAATATATTAATAATATCACACAACAAATAGTTTTGGAAATACTCTCTGCTACGTACTTTGCTGTGCTAGACACCACAATCAACAAAACATTACTTGTAAAGAATTGTAAAGTCCTCCAAAAACACACAAATACTGTAACTGTCGACCTGTCTGTTGCCTGTCGAGTACCTACCTATAGATTAGCTGTCAGCGTATGCATACCTTATTAAATAGCGATGGTTAAAAAGAAAATAGAGAATGTTCATTTAATAGTTTAGGATAGTTCATACAAATTCTATGTAAAGTAGTATAGTAGGTACTTACTAATTCCATGCTGCCATGTCATTGTTTTAGCGAATCTTTGGGCGACCGAGCTCTGCTCGGGTGAAAACACGGAGAAAACGAATTTTCCCAGATATGAGACCTAAACAGATCGATTTTTCGCCCCAATAAACCCCTATTGCAACTTTCATCGTAATCGTTAGAGCCGTTTTCGAGAACAGGATTACAATTAAATATACAGGGTGGCATCCCGGGACATCGACGCGAAAACTGTTACCATTAATTCAGTACATGGTTCTGAACCCCGGTGCGTTGAAATTTTTCGTCGGTAATTTTTTTTTTATCTGCTTTTTCATAGAAAAGCGCAATACAACCTACGCGGTCAAAATGTGTGGAACAACAGATTTTTTTTTGAAAACCGACGAAAAATTTCAACGCAGCGCAGGCAGTTCAGAATCATAGGATACTGAATTCATGGTAACAGCTTTCGTCTCGATGCCCCTGCCACTCTGTATATACAAATATTGCTCATTTAATGAAATTAAATTAAATGAAATTAAATGAAATTAAATGAAATTAAATGAAATTAAATGAAATTAAATGAAATTAAATGAAATTAAATGAAATTAAATAAAATTAAATGAAATGAAATTAAATGAAATTAAATTAAATGAAATTAAATTAAATTGAAATTAAATGAAAATAGTATAGGATTATACCATTGCTCATACTATGTTTACGTTAACTGTCCTCAGATGAGATCATGGACACACCTCACCCCTGTGACGTGGACAACGGCTTCAACTGCTCCATGGTCGGTGACGAGATGGAGTGTCGGGAAGGATGGATAGGCCCTAACTTCGGCATCACCAATTTTGATAATTTCGGCCTGTCCATGCTGACGGTGTTCCAGTGCATCACGCTTGAGGGCTGGACTGATGTTATGTATAATGTAAGTTAGGAGTCTATATTTTTAACCGACTTCCAAAAAGGAGGAGGTTCTATGTTCGTCAATTTTGGATTGATTTTGAAAATATTTTTTTTGTTATTTCGACGTAGTCCCATATAAATTATATTAACTTGAATTTTGAAACTTTCTTAAATTTTTTGAGTTAGCTTCAATAATGCGTATTTTTCCACCTAGTCTATGTGGATGATATATTATGATGATAAGTTCCTGTCACTGATATAATTAGACATCAGGTAGTGGTATTCGAATTTGTGTGGGGTAGGTATCACAACTAAAAAGTGAAAAATAAAAACTTTTTATAAAAAGAAAGACAACCGACTTCCGAAAAAAACACAGTCGTTGGCAAAAACACCGACTTCCGAAATGAAAGTAATTTTTCACTTCGTAGTGATTTTTTTTTGGAAGTCGCTTGTTTTTATCAATCTAAAAATAGGCTCATATTTTATGACACAATAAATTCGCTCCCTGTTACAACGTAACGTACTTGTGTGGATATTAACACCCACATAAGTACGTTACGTAGGTATCCTTAATTCCTTACCCTTTCTAGGAAAACAGGCGTAACTATCTACTATTTCTATATAAAAGAAAAATTACATGGCAATCAGTTGGCGGGTTGTATTGCCCGGTTTCTATTTGTTCTTCCCAACAATGCTTTTCCCAGGAATACATTTATATTATATCCTTGTTAAATCCAAGACTCAAATGAGCGTTTTTGGTTTGCCTAATTAATAATGTTCATACAAAATATTTCAGATTCAAGATGCAATGGGCAACAGTTGGGAGTGGATTTACTTCGTATCTATGGTCATCTTGGGCGCTTTCTTCGTCATGAACCTTATTCTCGGTGTGTTGTCTGGGTAAGTCAATATTTTTATTCTTCTTAGCGTACTTTTTCGTAGATTCAAGGCAGACTTAACTTTCAATCGTCTTCTTCTATGTGTGCCTCTTCAACTAGAGAAAGTTGCCATAGCATAGCATAGCCTATAATTTTCCCACTGCGGAGAGAACACCGAGAGGTGGCCTGAGCCCAGGTAGCGAAAACAAAAAAACCTTTCCGTCAAATCTTTTTTTTAACCCCAACGGGGAAGTTCTTAGCCTGCATCTCACCTGATGGTAAGTGATGATCAGGCTGAAAGTGGAAGCGAGCTTCACCCAGAATCCTCAACCACGGAAGAAGTGGCTATCTTACCTCTAACTGCCGAAACACAACCATGCTGTTAACATTGTTATTATGGAGACAGACTTAGATAAGAAGGTGGTAGTTAGCCAGGAGAACTTAAAATAAGCCCTACCACCAACCAAACCGAGCAAAAAATTTTGCCCCCACTGGGAATCGAACCCGTACCTCTGGGTCTGAGACAGGTGGTCTAACCACTAGACCACAGAGGGTATTAAAATCTACCACGCGGGCCCAGCGCTGGTTGGTAAATGTCACATGTCTTCGAATTTTTTATTCTAGGACATGTCGGTTTCCTCACGATGTTTTCCTTTTAAGAGTAGTGGTGATGAAATACTTTATATAAAGTAAAGCGCCTGTCTGGGCTTGAATCTAAGACCTACAACTCGTAAGTCGCGGCTGTTACCATTGGGGCACCACTGCTCCTGCTCCAAATTTTAGTAGACAGTCTTCCGGAACACCCGCCCTTTAACCACTTGCTAGAGCATGATTTTGGGCGAACAAAATTACTACTGCGATAAATAAATCTAAGTTATCAGCAACTACGCACCCTACGATTGTATTATGAAAAATTCTTTGAAATGGGTTTAAAACTTCTAAAAATACCATTACAGTAAGTAAGGCATTGGGTGTCTCGATTATAACTTTAATAAAATTACGAACTTAACGAAACATTTCAATTACAGAGAGTTCTCCAAAGAAAGAGAAAAGGCGAAGAACAGGGGTGACTTCCAGAAGCTTCGAGAGAAACAGCAACTAGAAGAAGATCTGAAGGGCTACCTCGACTGGATCACGCAGGCTGAATATCTGGAACCGCTGGCTGATCAGCATGAACATCATCCACCAGTGGATCAGACCAGGGATTATGGGATAGGTGAGATATTAGACGCAGATGATCTTTATAAGCAAACTTTTTATTAAATGAAAATTAAAACTCCTTTAAATTTAAATAATTTTTGTTGGTTATGGGTAAAGATATACCTATAATATACATAGACAATATGATTCAGTTATATTTTAATCTAGAAAAAACAACTTTATTTTAATTTGCAGTAGGTAGTCATAGAGATTGATGAATAAAGTATGAGTAATTTACCTACAACTCGATTCGATGGAAGATAATTTAAAGTCTGTTGCCCAGTAAACTTACAATCAGAACGGACTGGCACTGAAGTAAGATCTTTTAGAATATATTTCAGGTCAGACACAGAATGAGCACGATTCTACAGACCATCTGGGAATCGAGAACAATGAACAGCAGAGAGTTTCGGTTTGCAAAGTATGGAAGAAGGATTTTGATAAAGTAAGTCATAAGGATTGTAAACATAGGTATAACGTAACATGTGTCTAAGATAATTACAATACGCCAGAAACAGAGCTGACTGACAACACACCGCAAGAACTACCACTCAAGACCTGTAATAACCACGACTATACTCTGTCAGGTTCAAATAATTTAAGTGAAAGAGCCCATGCAGACCAAGACTACTTATAGAAACCAAAAATAGGTACAAAGTATTAATAAAAACACTGAACATGTTACTAATAAGTTGAACAAAACTATCGAACTTTGGAATTAGACAGAAAATTATGAGGCTAACGACATAAAAGATCACACAACTGAATCTGAATCTTTCAGTAATGAAAGAGCGAAATCTTTTACTAATTATAATGCTTTCGCAGGTAAACCGTCGAATGAAGAGAGCTTGCAGGAAAGCAGTGAAGTCTCAAACGTTCTACTGGTTGATCATAGTGCTAGTATTTCTGAACACAGTCGTTCTGGCCAGTGAACATTACCAGTAAGTATTCAAACAAATTAGACCATTTGACCTAGTGGTCATCACGACATACAAAAGACCTCGCCTCTCATACACGAGGTTTAGGGCTTGTGGGTTCGAATCCAGGCAAGTACCACTGCCAATGTGACTTTTTCAATTCATATGTACTTTCTGAGTTTATCTTGGACATTACTGACATCGCTGAAGGAAAATATGATCACTGAAACAATAGATGTATGGGAGAACATGTTATTCAACTACAATGATAATTTTTTTTTGGGATAAATTCATCCCAACTACGGAACCTTTCACTGTGCGGTATTTTTTATATAACTGACGAAAAAATTGTACCCCTTCAGGGTACAGGGTCTAGAATAATTTGTGTTAAATTCATAGTAACAGTTTGCGTGTTGGTGTCTCTTACACCGTGTATTTTATGGGCAGTAAAAAAAAACTCATTGTATAATTTTCAGACAGCCCGAGTGGTTGGATCTCTTCCAGGAGTATGGAAACGCGTTCTTCGTCGCGCTCTTCACCTTAGAAATGTTAGTCAAGATGTACAGCTTAGGATTGCAAGTAAGTTATCTATGTTTCGAGCTCTATCTTACTATAACTTTTATCTTCTCACGATTCTTTGTTCAGCATTCATCACGAAACTGGAAACAAACTACCGACAATAGTAAGTGTTGTGACATTGCATCTACTTATGCAAAGTATCAGTCCTATGAAATTATTGTTCATCGGACAATAGTTGTGGGGACATCGTTCTCGTTTAGGTTTTCGAAGCATACGCAGCATCTGGCATGGCTTTTCAGGCTGTAAAACCTAAATCACGACTGTCTGACACCACCGTGAAAGCTTGGGTGAAGTAAACTTGAAGAGAACTGTGAGTGTGTGAATAATGTCAATCCCTAGCATCATCTAAAAGCAGTGGTGGGCCAGTGGTAATGGCCGCGACTTACAAGTTGCAGGCCGTAGGTTCGAACCTAGACAGGCGCTTTACTTTGTGTAAATTATTTCATCACCACTGCTTTCAAAACGGTGAAGGAAAACATCGTGAGGAAACCAATAAATCATTTATTTTGGATGGACCAAACACTTCATACATTTTATAAACCTGCGGGATTAGCGCTCGTCTTAAAACATTTGGATTAAAAAGCCTAAACATCTAAGTAGGTATATGTACCTACTACAGATACAGATACAGATTGATACAGATAGTTTAAATGAACGGTCAGAATATTTATGTTCAGTTCAGTGTCCCTCAACCGATTAATTATTGTCACATGTTGCGACCACTTCATTCAACAGTTCAGCCTTAAATTTACTCCCCAGTGTTCGCCTGCTAATAACACCATTTTCTCTTCTCAACCAGTCGATACTATTGAACAGTGTAGGGGTCAAGTAACTATTGCTTCTTTTGCCGTAGTAATGTTTACTGGTGCTTGCACGAATTTACGTTCTCTAACACTTCTAGTATTGTGTTTTGCAATTGGTCACAATGTCTGCCGTCACCGTCGCGTGGTGAATTACGGCCTACTCCCTCTCACAGAGAGGAGGCCGGTGTCCCAGGAGTGGGAATAATAAAGACTGATTGCTTAAGCTAGCATCAGTTGGAATGACAGCTCACATCACTTAAGTTTTCACGATGAGATATATAATGAATAGCATTACAGTTGTCGCGACCAATAGTTTCTTTCTAGCAATACCACAATTTTATACAGGGTTAAATAAGCTGGTAAAGCTTCACAGACGTCACAGGTATCGATATCAAATCATTAGAAAAGAAAAAAGTAAAATCGGAAGTCATTATTTTTAGAGTTCCGTAGCCAAATGGCAAAAACGGAACCTTTGTAATTTCCGTCTGTCTGGATTTACTGGGAGGAGACAGGGACAGCGATTTTACTAAGAGGCTATTTGCACTATATGGATGAAAATTGGAAGGGAAGTGTATTCTCAAAAATGAACAAAAAAAATTTGGAGTCTTTGAAGTTTCACCAACAAATTTCATCCCATTAATATGTCAATTTGTTTTAACAAGTTTAACATGACACACCACATTCTCTACTAACCTCTGCTTAACACCTATGCTTTGGTTGCTGTTCTTCTTCCATTAGACTTCTTATTTACCTACTTCCTCGCGGTTAAGCTGCCTCCGAATATGTTTCAGGGTTACTTCGTGTCTCTGTTCAACCGCTTCGACTGTTTCGTTGTGATTGGGTCTATTAGTGAGATGGTGCTTACCAAGACGGAGGTGATGCCTCCTCTTGGGATCTCTGTGTTGCGCTGTGTCCGGCTGCTCAGGGTCTTCAAGGTTACCAAGTAAGTAATACGCTAGTATCTGCAAATCTTCGTCTAACTCTTCCTTTTTCGAAGTTGGTTATTACAAAAAAAAAAAATTATGACATGATTTTCATTTATTTTGATAATTTCCAACATAGAAAAATGTACTATGATTCTTTTTCTAGTTAAAATAAAAGGATATTATACATTTTGTCATCTGTCCAGGGTTTCCTATCTTTGTTGTGACTGTCGTTTCCAATTCTATCCAGTCCAAACAAACGCGCAACTGGACTGCCAACTAAACTGAATATAGAATTAGACAATGATTGCAGACGGTATCATACGACCCTTTTAGTGAGATCTGTACTTTCCACGATATAGAAGATAAAAGTAGCCTTCAAGATAGCGTCGTTTTCATTTGTGAAGAAAATCCTTGCATTAACTATTAAAAACACATCATCTGGCCAGCCTATACCAGGTAACAGAGTCGGGGCTCGGTTCAGTCTCCCAGTTAAATCTAGGTTAACCAAACGCGAAAAAACTGCCATCTGACCACTGAATACAACATAGTCTGTTGGAAGTTTTTAATGTCTAAAACATTAGAGGTAACCCTCTCTAATTAAAATAAAATGCTTTTAAGAAGTCTCTTATTTTCCTTTTACAATACCATCTAGCTTATTAGCTAATAAGTAATTTAAATATACATAACTGCTAAGTACTCGTAAGTATAAAATTAAGAATCGTCCAATAATCAATCGTCTTTCTTATTCAGTTTATGTTAAAGGAAAGACACTTAATTCACGTGTTCTATAATAGTCAGTGCAAGTGGCACTGCAGTTTAAGTTGCAGTAAGTAGTCTCTTATGACCGAATCATCTTTCCAGATACTGGCGCTCTCTCTCAAACTTAGTAGCGTCGCTCCTCAACTCCATCCAGTCGATAGCTTCCCTGTTGTTACTGCTGTTCCTCTTCATCATGATCTTCGCGCTGCTAGGGATGCAGGTCTTTGGAGGAAAGTTCAACTATGACCCAGTGGAAGAGAAGGATCGACACAACTTTGATTGCTTCTGGCAGGCGCTGTTGACGGTATTTCAGGTATGGAAGATTCCCAATTTTTTGTTGACTGATTGACGTAAATGGTTGAAAAACGAAGGCCAGCATGTTCCCGTCTCTTTGTTGCACTTGTAGTTTGACAGTTGTGCGACAGTGACAGGGATAACGCTTAGCCAAAGTACAAGCTAAGTACCGCTTATAGATAAAGGCCTAAGACTTAGGAATGCAATGTTATGAGTACCTACATAAAGCATTGCACCTCTCTTAACAACAAAAGAATCGTAAACCATACCTTGTGAGTTCGATGTTCAACGATGAACGTCTAATCGCGACAGTTATATTTCAAGTCAGTTTACAAGGTTTTGAAAAAGCTCCATCTCTATTTTTACTTCCAGATCCTAACAGGTGAAGACTGGAACGCGGTGATGTACGAAGGCATCAAGGCTTATGGTGGTGTTGGCACACTCGGGATCCTCGCCTGCATATACTTCATCATACTCTTCATCTGCGGCAACTGTATCCTTTTGATTAGTCTTAGTTTTTGTTTAGTATCTCATCAGTCCTTTTTAAACTCTCTTAACGATGGACAGCTATTAAAACTATGGCTTAATACTATTTTTTATTTAGATATAATTATCGATAATGGTCGGCGACATGGTCGAGAAAACCATGCACGACAGTGAAGTAAAAATTAATGTTTTTCAAATGACACAACAGCCAGTACCGTAATTGTAGTACTGAATTATGGAAACGACAATATTCATATTTTTATTTACGTTTCATAATGTTGTAGCCACCACGTTTTGACCTCGTGTAAAAGAAACATTGAAAAGAACAGTTCTCAAAAGAACTATGGTCACAGCACGTTTTAGACATTCTGTACAAGAAACACGGAATAAATATTGTACAGGAACTGCCGACGCCACACGCCGTCGGCCTTCGCCCCAATCTTCAGCCGCACGCACGAGCACAACACACACATCTTCACTGGACACTGCCGCATCGATGAATGCGGGCGCCAGTTTTTTTTTTTTTTTTTTTTTTTTTTTATAGGGCATCTCGCAGTTAACCTCTGAGGAGGTCGTAGCTGCTTAACCGGACTTTCCTGTGGCTGCCTTAAGCTTCTACACTTAAAGCCTCCAGCCAGGGGCATAAACTATTCTAATTAAAACTAGGCGAACGCTCGCTAAGGGCACCCCCTGTGGGGTACGGACCTCGGCTTAGGGCGTCGCTGGGGGGAGGACAGCAAGATGGGACACTGGATCAAACATAGATTATTATTATTCGGGGAATTTAAGACTACGGGCTCAGCTTCGACGCGGGCTGGCGCATCGTCGAGCAAGGGTCGGGGGGGAGTATCATTTACTCGGGAGGGACGCGGTCGCGGACCTCTGCGGCGAGGTCGGAACGTGTGTCGGTGTGTGTGTTTCTTTACTGTACTGGTGGCCCTATTGCTCTCCTGGAGGAGGGTTATGGGGTCATCTGGGTCGTTGAGAACATGCCTTGGACGGCGGATTTTACTTATTCCAGAGGGAATATAACTGGCGGCCTTCACAACCAGAGGGTTGCGATGTATTGCGGCTTTATCAAAATAACGCGTTGCATTGCGTTTTAGAAATTGGGCTATTGTGGGGATTTTAAGGTCGAGATGGAGGATCTCGTTCCTAACATACCAGGGGGAAGCCGTCGCCATTCGAAGGAAACGGTTTTGGAGGGTCTGCATCTTATGGAGATGGTAGGGTTTGGCTTGTGCCCAGGCGGCACACGCATAGGTCATAATGGGTCTAATGCACGCCGTGTAGGTACGCAATTTGCACCTGAGTGACAATTTGCTTCGTGCATTGAGAACGGAGTGGAGCCTACCGAGAGCGAAAGCGGCTCGCGAGCGTGCCTGCTTTATGTGCTCGGAGAATGTGAGTTTAAAATCGAGGACCACACCTAGATATTTGGCTCGCTTCTCCCAGGGGATCGGCTTGTCAAACATGGTGATTGGTCGGGGGAGCGTGTTAATAAGTTTTTTGAGTCTCGGTTTCTTGAAGAGAACCGCTTGACTCTTATCGGGATTGACCTCGATTCTCCACTTTCTGAACCACTTGCCGAGCTTGTCGACTGCGGTTTGGAGAGTGAGAGCTATCGCGTCGGGGCTTCTGCCTGAATAGTAAATGGCCGTGTCGTCTGCGAACAGAGCCAACTGCGCCTTGTTACTTTTAGGGATATCGCTGGTGAACAGCGTGAAAATGAGAGGAGATAGCACGGAGCCCTGAGGGACACCCGCGCGTAAGGGTCGGGGGGAGGAGAGCGCTCCTTCGATGCGATAGCGGAAGGTGCGATTCGACAAAAAGTCTCGTAAGATGAGCACGAGACGATCTGGCACACCGAGTTTGTAGAGCTTATATAATAAGCCGTTGTGCCAGACTTTGTCAAAAGCTTTCGCTATGTCGAAGAAGATAGCACCCGTCATCAAGCCGCGCTGGAAACCAGCGCTTATGTCCTCGATGATGCGGTGGACCTGATGCACGCTAGAGTGCTGAGTTCGAAAGCCGAACTGTTCGTTGGGAATAAGGCCCTTGGTCTCGGCGTATTCTCTGAGACGCTTATAAATAAGCCTCTCATAGATTTTGCCGAGAACCTTGAGCAGACTAATGGGACGGTAACTAGAAGGCTCAGACTTGGGTTTGCCTGGCTTCGGGATGCCGATGACGTTGGCTTCTTTCCACGTTTGTGGGAAGATATTGTTGCTTAGGGCACCATTGAAGATGGTGGCCAATAACATTATCAAGTGGGCAGGGAAAAGCTGGACCACTCTGTTGGTGAGTCCATCTGAACCGGGGGCTTTACGAGCTTTAAGACCCTTGATGATATCGTGCACTTCGTCTGGGGTGACGGGAGGCAGAGGATTCTCAGGGTCTTCTACGGGAGGGAGAGAGGCTCTACGTTCGACTTCCGCGTCTACCTCTGCGAGGTGAGCTTGGTCTACTGGTAGGGAGCTGGGTGAGCACTGAGCTTCTAGACTGTCGGCTAGGCACTCGGCCTTGTCGACGTCGTCGAATGCAATGGTCTTATCAGGACGTACTAATGGGGGCATGGAAGTGACTTGAGGGGACTTGAGTTTCCTCTGAAGTTCCCAGAAGGCTAGGTGGGTAGACTCTAACTCGCTTAGCATCTTATCCCAGCCCGCGTTACGCAGCTCCGCTACGCGTTTCCTTACAGTTCTCTGTAAGTAGCGCATATGGGCTTTGTTCGCGTCGCAGGGAAAGCTACTGTACGCACGGATAGACGCGTTCTTCTCAGTCAGCAGATTACGTACATCGTCAGGTAGCTTCCAGCGACGGTCATCCGTCACTGTGACTTCCCTTGAACATTCGTTCACGACAGATTGTATGTGATCCGTGAATGAGTCGATCGCGGCCATCGTGTCCGAGATAGAGTCAAACTGATCGGGGATGTTATCTAATTGGGGGGACGTGTTGGATTTCAGCTGGGTGCTTACTTTCTTCCAGTCCGTTACCTTTTTAGTGACGGGAGGTTGATTGGGGTCGGAGAGACCTATGCGCGGGGCCAGTCTTATGACTATGGGACGGTGATCAGAGTTAAGCTCGTGTACCGTCTCTATTGAGTCTAAACGTAGATTGACGTTCTTAAGGAGCGCCAAGTCTAGGACATCGGGTGTATGGTTAGGGTTATGAGGGTAGTGGGTTGGGGTCATCGGAGCGATGACATCAAAAATCATAGAGGCAGAGAGGTCAAACAGGTGTTGTCCTCTGGTGGAGGTTCTGGTACTATTCCAGGAGGGATGCTTGGCGTTGAGATCGCCCGCCATGATAACGGAGTCACTCAGGCCAAATAAGATAGAGAGATCGTTTGCAAAGAGTCGGGGGTCCTCTGAAGTGGGTTGGGGAGGAAGGTAGACCGATATAAGGGTGATCGGCTGATGGCCTGACATGCCTAGGTGGCAGATGGAGACTTCTAATACTGAGAGCGGGGGAGGATCCATGGGGATGCAATAGAGGTCTTTTTTATAATAGATAAGGGTGCCGCCCTTGTGACAACGAGTCCTATCGTTGCGAACTACACGATAGTTAGCGATTGACGGATCTCGTTTATTAGGTTTGAGGAAGGATTCCTGTAAGAGGAAGACGTCTATGTGGTGATCGCGGAGGAATTTCGCGATCTCGTCGCGTTGGCCATTAATGCCGTTTGCATTGAAGATGCCTAACATGAGGGATCGGGGTTTGAACCTAGCTAAGATGGTGTTAGACATTGTGGGTTCTATGGGAGGCGCGGGATGTCAGAGCACGCGTAATGTCTGGATACGCGTTGTAAATAGCTTGGATCTTTATGAGATCACAGGCGTCTTGGGCGGCCTCAAGTTGACTGGCCATTTGGAAAGCGCGAGGAGAGAGGAATGTCATCGCGGAGGAAAGGACATTTTGAGGCATGCTAGAAGAGGCTACGGGAGTGTTCGCGGGTTGCGGACGCGGTGCTATAGGAGCAGGTGCGGGCTTATTAAGGGGCGCGGGGGGGTGATAACGGGGGCCCATAAGGGGGGGGATGGTGGGGGGTGGGGGTTGGAAGGTAGCCATGGCTGGAAAGGCCTGCTGGTGGTGGAGGTAATTCCACGGAGTGGGCCTCTGAGGGCTTAATCTCTCAGGAAGTTGAGAGGATGGGATTCTATAATTTGAGGGAGTTTCCCTCTGTTGATGGGCGCCTGCGCGCTTGGTCAATTTTGGGGACGACGACTTGGGAGCTTTGGGACAGCCACGGTAGTTGGCAGGGTGGCCCTCTTGCCCGCATAGCACGCAGCTAGGTGGCGTGAGGCAAAGCGATCGATCTTTAGGTCGCGTGCACTCGGAAGTGCCATGCGCGCCCAGGCACTTTACGCACCTGGGTGTCGCGTGACAAAACTTTTGCGAGTGACCGTAAAGTTGGCAATTGTGACATTGCCCTACTATGCCATTTTTCCTGGGTTTCTCGATCTCGAGACCCGTGAGGTGACAGATGGATTTTACCTTAAAAATAGGGTGATAAACCTGAACTGGGGGACAGATAACAAGTACCATGTCGTATTGCTCTCCGCCTCTAGCGCGGTGCATACGGTGGACTTCGTCTACGGGGATATTTTGCGACTGAAGGTCGGCTAAAATATCGGCGGCTAGTATTTCGCGCGGCATCCTTTTGATGACTACGCGGGTCTGTTTTTCCTCTGGGAGAGAGAAAGTGTGGAATGCCACCTTTCTCTGTCTCAGAAGACTAGTGAGGTCCCTATAATCGCGGGACGTAGGGACATTTACTTTAATACCCTGTTGGGTGTTCCTAGCGTTGGTGTATGCGATTTTTTGGTCGCAACACCATTTAGAGACGTCCGTCCACTTGCCCTTGTCCTGTATGAACACGGGTGGTGGCGGAGGGACCTTCTTAGGGCCAGAATTGGGTGGGATGGGAGTATCCTGCGAAGAGGATGACGCGATCGGGCGGGGGTCGGGGGAGGGGGTGACCTGCGAAGAGGATGACGCGGTCGGGCGGGGGGCGGGGGAGGGGGAAGCTACGGTAGTGCAAGTAGCGGGTGGGGCTGGGGATAGCGGGGAAAGTGAGAATGAGTCACGATCCTCAAACGCTACTACTTTGCTGGCCTGGGTGGAAGATTGTTTCTTATTCTTCCGCTTTTTCCCTTTTCCGTTGACTGGGGTGAACCCATCGTCATCAGAGTGGGATGAAGCGGAGGAAGAAGAAAATCTAGCCTCAGGTTCCGAGCTGTACGGGTAAGGGGTCGTGACGCGTTTCGTTGAGTCTACTGGTTCGTCTGTGTCCATAGACATCAGCGGGCTAAGTGGGCTCTCTAGCTGGGGAGAGCGTGGGCTGTCATTGCTGCTTTCAGCGATGATAGGATCGGAGGGAATAGATTGAGAGGGCCGTCGTAGTGCAATTATTTCCGGGCCGAACTCAGTTTTCAGGGAGGGCGAGACGGTAATTATCCTTTTAAGGATGCTAGTGAGGGCTGCATTGTCGCTTTTAAGCGACCTAATGTCGTCTTGAAGAGACTTCAATAATGCCTCCATTATAATGGCTTTAATTAATTTAATTAATAAGAGGAATGGTTCCTATTTCTCCTAACAATTTCTAACACTAACTCCCCGGGCGGATTGGCCGGGGATGTGTAAACCCTCCCTGTCGGGTATAGACAGGGAGGTTGTGTACTTAATGGTGAGCCCTAAGCTTGCTTTTGCCCGTTGCCTATCTTATTGTGCAACGGGGTCCTAACCAGTCTAGTGTGCCGGGTGTAGACACACCCGATCGACACTAGGTGAGTCGCTGTGAAGGGAAAACTGTCACCAATGTCGACTAGGAGATCCCCCAAGGCCGAACACTGGGACCCGTCCAACTGATTGCCTAGCCCTGAAGGGGTTCGGCGGGTGTAATTGGGGCAACACCCTCTCGGTTTCGTTGGCACCGTATAGGTTTCCACTGAGAACCACGAAACTGTGGATTTTACCCAGAAGGGGCCAAAAACGCGACGATTACGTTTTGAAACAACTCTGATTTAGAAATATTTATTAATTGTGTCTTGAAAAAGACAAACAATTAATAGGTCGATGATAGTCCACAGACTATAGAAGAACTCGTCGCAGGGCGCGACGATAGACGGCTCGGGAACCACTGCAGGAACCGCAGCAGGAACCACTGAGCCGGAAACAGGAATCTCGTACACACTGCGCAGCACGTCCGTCCGCGAGCGGTGTCGAGCGTAGAGTGGAACGATTTTTTTGGCGGGCGCCAGCTTGTGTCACCTATATTTATAACCTCAGCGCCACGAGCGGCGAGGTGCGCCCGTGCGCGAGCTCGGGACTGCAGCGACAACGTGCGGAACAAATGGACAACAGTGTGCTGCGATCTGATTGGTTCAAACTCTTGAAGTATCCTTAGTTGTACTGTTTAGCCTGTATTTGTAAATAGTATTTAAGTAGGAACATTTTATAATAAATATACATCATTATTATTTTCAATCTTTACAATCTGGAGTCCGAGTTTCCTTTCAACCAACCTACGATACTCCTCCAAAGTGGTGACCCCGAACAAAACACACCTGATCTGAAGAAAAATTTTCAACCGTCGAAGAATTATCGCTGCGCACCGATTTCAAGATGCCGAATCCCTGTCCAACTGAAGAACAATCAAGCCCGTCGACATCACACAACGTCACGAAGGCTGAAGCTGCCGGTATATCTCTCACCATGCGCATTCCACCATTCTGGCGCGATCGACCACGACTCTGGTTTATAAGCTTCGAGGCCGCAACCAACGATCTAAAGAGAGGCCAAGCACAGCTCGCCCAGATGGTCATAGCACAGCTGGAAAAGCAAGACATCGAGCAGATCGTGGATTTACTGTACAACCCACCAGAGACGGATCAGTACAAAGCCATCAAAGAAAGGCTCATATCCGCCTATGAAGAATCTGATAGCCGTCAGTTCCAGAAGTTGCTATCTGAGATGGAACTCGGAGATCAGAAGCCGACCCAATTACTCCGCCGCATGAGAAGCCTTGCCAGAGACAAAGTTCCCGACTCCACCCTACGTCTCATGTGGACCAACCACCTTCCATCACACGTCCGCTCAGTCCTGGCAGTCAGCGAATCATTCAGTACTAAGACAGTGCTCGAAGAACTCGCGCTACTCGCCGATAAAATGATGGAGCAGACTGCATCAACAGAAGTCGCAGCCGTGCAGTCAACCGCATCACTTCCACCATCCGCACCGCAAGCAGATACGCAGTTTCTCATCAACGAGATAAAAAAGTTATCGCTAGAAATAGCTGAGTTAAAAGCGAGACCACAATACGACAACCATCGTCGCAGCCGCTACCCATCTCGTCACCGCCACTCATCGCGATCACGCAATCGATCAGCATCGCCATCACCATTCTGCTATTATCACCGACGTTTCAAAGAGCAAGCTAGACGCTGCACATCACCGTGCTCATTCAAGAAGCAAAATGCGGAAAACTAGACAGGACGTTGGCAGAGGCGGACACCGGCGTTCAAGATAAATCACACCGCCTATATATCACTGATAGAAGCTCAAAGCTATCATTCTTGGTTGACACGGGAGCCAACATTTCCGTGCTACCGAGAAGAAAGGGACAAGTAGCAACGCCGTTACCATTTCAACTATACGCAGCGAACAACACTACTATAGCTACGTATGGCGAGAAAACACTATCTCTTGACTTCAATCTACGACGCCCTTACAAATGGAAATTCATCGTAGCTGACGTTTCGAAGCCAATACTCGGAGCCGATTTCCTCAAGCATCACCAACTCATCGTCGACTTGAAAAACAGAAGATTAATCGACGGTGTTACGAGCTTAAAGGTAAATGCCCCGGTACGAGTATCAAACGTGCCTACCATACGCAGTATCGACATGTCGCAATCATACCACGACATACTAGCTCAATATCCCGGCATCACGAGATTAACATCGATGAAATTAAACTCCAATATCAACGTGCAACATTTCATCGAAACGCAAGGGCAACCTATACATTGCCGTGCCCGACCAATCCCACCACATCGCTTCGAAACAGTCAAGAAGGAATTTGAAAACATGATCGAACAAGGATTATGCAGACCCAGTAAAAGCCCGTGGGCATCACCTCTACACATCGTGCCCAAGAAGAATGGCGATATTAGAGTTTGTGGTGACTATCGCCGACTCAACTCCATCACCATACCAGATCGCTACCCCGTTCCACGCATCAAAGACTTTACTCATCATCTATCCGGAAAAACTATCTTCTCAACAATAGACCTCAACCGTGCATACCAACAACTGAGTGTAAGAGAAGAAGACATTGAGAAGACAGCGATCATCACTCCAATGGGATTATTTGAATTTCCACGTATGTGCCCTGGTTTGAAAAACGCGGGACAAACGTTTCAACGGTACATCCATGAAGTACTACGAGGATTGGATTTTGTCTTTCCGTTCATCGACGATTTGTTGCTGGCATCAGAAAACGAAGCCCAACACCGAGAACACCTTCACAGCGTTCTAAAGAGATTAGAAGATAATGGCATCACTATCAACCCCGCCAAATGCAATCTAGGACAACCACAAGTTCAGTTCCTAGGATACACCGTATCAACAGAAGGTATCAAACCACCAGAACATAAAATTCAAGTGATCACCAACTATCCTAAGCCGACGACAATCGAAGACTTAAGAAGATTTCTCGGCATGATAAATTTCTATCGCGATCACATACCAAACGCCGCATCACTACAAGCACCACTAAATTCATACCTACATAATGTCAAGAAGAGGGACAAAACTCCAATCACGTGGACCGATGACGCAACTCACGCATTCGAGCATTGTAAAGCTAGCATAATAAACGCAGCTCTCCTCGCTCACCCATCGCATCAAGCAACACTTGCCTTATTTTGCGACGCATCCGACAACTCAGCTGGCGCCGTACTACAACAATACATAAATGAAACATGGCAACCGCTCGGATATTATTCCAAGAAATTCACCGATGCGCAAAAGAAGTATTCTACTTTCGATCGTGAGCTAGTTGCAATCTATATGGCAGTCAAACATTTCCGCAAAACATTCGAAGGACGTCACCTCATCATATTCACTGACCACAAGCCGCTAACATTCGTAATGTCGAAGACTAATTTAAACTCAGAAACACCGAGGCGAACGAGACAACTTTTGTTTATCAGCGAATTCACTACCGACATACGGCACGTAAGCGGTAAACAAAACGTCGTCGCCGACACACTCAGCCGCATAGAAACAATCTCATGCCCATCTACAATCAACTACAACGACATAGCTAGCGCGCAAGAAAAGGACAGCAACATTCAAGAATTATTATCACAAACAAACATCACTCTCAAGAAGATAATGATACCTAACACCGACGTCGAGTTATTGTGCGAAACATCTACCCCATATATACGTCCGTACATACCTGAGCAATACAGACAAGAAGTTTTTGACAGCGTGCACAATATCAGTCATCCCGGTACGCGCACGACTCGCAAACTTACAACGCAAAAATACTTTTGGCCATCAATGAACGCAGACATCAGCCGCTGGACTCGAACCTGTATACATTGTCAGAAAAGCAAGATTCAACGACACACATTCTCGAACGTCTCATCCTTCCCGCCAAGCGAGCGATTTCAACATTTACATGTTGACATCGTCGGACCGCTACCTACAACAGCTCAAGGTCATCGTTATTTAGTAACAATGATCGACCGACTAACGAAGTGGCCCGAAGCAATTCCTACCGACGAAATAACAGCTGATCGAATAGCCGATATCGTCTATCAACATTGGATTGCAAGATTTGGGTGCCCGACCACATTAACAAGCGACCAAGGTCGCCAGTTCGAGAGCCAATTGTTTCAAAACCTAATGAAGCAAATGGGAATCAAGAAAAATCGCACAACACCATACCATCCACAAAGCAATGGTATCGTCGAACGGTGGCATCGATCCCTCAAAACTGCATTACGCACCAGAATCTCCGACTCAAGTAAATGGATCGACGAGCTACCTAACGTCCTACTTGGATTGCGAGCCGCACTTCGCACTGACACCGGTGTGAGCGCCGCAGAACTTACCTATGGTTACAATTTGCGTCTACCCGGCGAATTTTTTTCTGCAAGTACCCACACACCTGCGATGGATTATACTTACGTAGAAAAACTGCGTGATATTATTCAAGCAAACAAGCCGCAAGCCATCACAGAGCATCACAGCAATAATAAACGCATGTTCGTGCATGAAGATTTACGCAAGTGCAGTCATGTATTTGTCAGAACGGACGCAGTTAAGAAGCCATTACAGACTCCATACGAAGGCCCATACCGAGTTATAAGCCGAACAGAAAAGGTACATTCCATTCAGCTACCAAATCGGCAAGCAAACATATCAATCGATCGACTGAAGCCTGCATATGTCGTCACCGAATACACCAGTACCTTACCATCAACCAACGTTACCATTACCAACCGAACCAAGAGCTGTACCACTCCAACCGTTACCAAGCATCAAGCAACTCCAACTCAACAAGTACCTCCGGCCAACGTGACGTCACAGCCCGCCGTCATCAAAACAACACGCACGGGCCGTGCCATCAAGCTGCCGGTACGCTTCGCTTGAAGGGGAGTACTGTAGCCACCACGTTTTGACCTCGTGTAAAAGAAACATTGAAAAGAACAGTTCTCAAAAGAACTATGGTCACAGCACGTTTTAGACATTCTGTACAAGAAACACGGAATAAATATTGTACAGGAACTGCCGACGCCACACGCCGTCGGCCTTCGCCCCAATCTTCAGCCGCACGCACGAGCACAACACACACATCTTCACTGGACACTGCCGCATCGATGAATGCGGGCGCCAGCTTGTGTCACCTATATTTATAACCTCAGCGCCACGAGCGGCGAGGTGCGCCCGTGCGCGAGCTCGCGACTGCAGCGACAACGTGCGGAACAAATGGACAACAGTGTGCTGCGATCTGATTGGTTCAAACTCTTGAAGTATCCTTAGTTGTACTGTTTAGCCTGTATTTGTAAATAGTATTTAAGTAGGAACATTTTATAATAAATATACATCATTATTATTTTCAATCTTTACAATCTGGAGTCCGAGTTTCCTTTCAACCAACCTACGATACTCCTCCAAAATGTTAACAAGATCTTCAAATGGCTTAAAGTTAAGGTACAATTAACAATTTTTACGGAAAAAATATACGAACAAATTAATGTTTCCTTAACTACCTGTCTCGCAGACATCCTTCTGAACGTGTTCTTGGCCATCGCTGTAGATAACTTAGCCGACGCCGAATCGTTAACAAACATAGAAAAAGATGAAGCGGTAAGTGATATTGGAAATTCAATTTGATTTCTTGAGTCTTAAGTGCTTAATTTAAACGAAGATAATCCGCAGGCTCCTGAAGAAAAAGAAGGGGGAAGTGTGGCAGCAGCAGAAGGTGTACACATAGATACTGATGACGAGTATATTCATGACGATGATGCGTATACTTCAGATAAGTAAGTGTTTTATACAAATAACTTTACCATATCGATCTTTGCTGAAGATAGGCCTTCTATAAACCGACTTTTAATAATGTATGTACTAAAAAACATACAATTTTCAGCTCTGAAAGAGACTATGATGAGACAGGTTCAGAAGAAGAGAAAGAAGACATGGAAAGAGAACTAAACGAAATCATAGACGAAGAAAACGAAGCAATCCAAAGAGCTGAAGAGGAACAAGAGAGAGAAGACCAAGAAATGATGGAGGGCCATCAGAGGAATCATATAGGTATAATCGTTTTAGGTGTTCAATCAGATGTAACATCGACTATGATACTTATAGCAAATATTAGGGAAAACAATCTTCGTTTGTGGCTAACAATTTTACTTAGAGGGAAACCGTCTATTCAGTTTAATGAATCTATTATGACTGTGTCTTATTACATTTGATATGAAGCCACCAAACCTGGTGCAACAATTAAAGAAATATTTTCTGTTTATTTTAAAACGAAATATTGTAATTAATGTTCAATTGTCAAAGAAAATGATAATACAAGTGTATAACCTATAAATGATACTACTACAAAAGCTGCCAACAATGGTGAAATAAACATAACAATAAGCTAACCAACCAAAAACAGTGAACACAGAGTTGGAAGAAGAGCCTCGGCTGAAACGTAAGCCAACGACCTCATCGGCGCGCCCGCGCCGGCTGTCCGAGGTCGATATATGCGACACAAAGAAACCTATCCCTGATGCCACCTCCTTCTTCATATTTGCTAAGACCAACAGGTTAGGGGGGGAAAGAAGATTAACAGACACTTATTAGATGTTATTTTTTTACGTATTTTGTTTTTATGATTTGTCTTTGATGGTGAAGTTAGATTCTCGTGCTTCTGGCGTTGAAAGAGCTTTTTATTTTATATGATTCAGTATATTTATTGGTATATCCATCATTAAAGTGTGTGAATATAAACATTTAAACTTTTTCAGTTATTCATGATCGGTAGGAAATTCTATCATGACATGTATATCTTTAATATTTTGCTGATAACGATTTGTATTTTTAATGTCACGCGTCGTAAGCACGATTTTTTGCATAATTTATTATAGCAGCAACAATATATCAGCTGTATTTAATATCAACACTATCAGAGACAAACCCGTTTTCTACTTTATGCCTTACGTCTTTCTCTTCTTTCAATCAATTAATTATTAAAAATTAATTATTATTTCTACACATTTAGCTAATTTCCACACTTGTGTTTGCGTTTAATTAAGCATTACAATAATTACTTGATAATTTAGTTGAGGCATTCTAGGTACAGGGATTTCGGCATGGTCAATAGTGATAGTGAGACTATTGGTAAACTTAGGATTAAAATAACTTTAGTGCTAGACGATAGTGTAGAAATTTCTGTCATTTTCCTTCACAAAGATGGCGGTCAATCTGAAGAGGAGGGAACACTGGTAACAGCCAGACCACGGCGTGTGTCAGAACTGAATATGCCTAATCAGACGCCGCCTATACCGAACGCTAGTAGTTTCTTCGTATTCTCACCGACGAACAGGTGAATGGTGATGACTTCATCACCTGGTGGTACCCATGTCTCATTGTGTCGATTGGCGTTGTGTTGTCCTTGCAGTGATTGGCATTACATATCATCGACTGTGACTGTCCCTGTGTCTGTTGGAAACTGTATTTCCTTGTAGTATGTCCATTAACCTTCTCTAGGAGATTATTCCTTCAATCTAATGGTTTCTTTATTTAAAATTGTAGTTGACTCCTTTAGCATTAGAATAAATATATTCTTCAGTTCATCCTGTTTCGATTTCATTTTCAAATTCACCAGAAACGGTGATTAAACTTTCTGGTGGATAAAACTCCTTTTCATTTTAAGTTTTTCTAAATTTCTAATTCCAATTTCTTAGTTAATACCACGGTACCGTTTCCAACATCATATTCTTCATTCATATGTCCTCGTGATGCACGAACATTATAACCTCCATTAAGTGCGGAATAATCAAAATTAGATGAACATTTTGTTTCAGCAATGAGTATAGTGGGTACCGAAATCTGTGTTTCCCATTAGAAGTTAGGTTTGTTTGTTTAGTATGATAGGTTTCACAGCATGACCTGAAATCCCTTAGATTCTTCATTAATTTTTATAAATCGGAAATCTTATTTTGGCTTGTAGCGTTTACCACTGAAATTGCATGCAGTGTGTGTTCATGCATGTTTGACAAAGCCGTAAAAACTATACGCCAAAATAGTCGATTCTGAAAATTCTTTTGTAACTTTAATTTGTTGCATGCATGCATGGTGTGTCCCGTATTATATTTCTTTGCTCGGTTTTAATGCATGTGCTTTTATCACTGATTTTCGTAACATGTGTCTAGAATATATGTGTATCTGTGTTATATTTTATAATATTTGAAACACACTTCAAAATTCTAACAATTATTTTTACATATCCAATTTTCTTGCTATTGAGTAAAATTAATGTATTTGCTATCAAACCGATGAAGTCAACTTTATAAGCAACAGCTTCATGTAATAATAAAATCAATGCAACCGTCAATCAGGTATAATTTTTTTATCAGAATTCTTTTCGTTATATTATTCTAAATATTTTCTGGTGTGTTTCCATCCACGTCATCATTATCCTTCTCGTCAAAATTCTGACACAGTTCTTCAATGCTAGGTTCCGCGTGTTCTGCTACCAGATGTCGTCATCATCTACGTTCGGAAACATCATCCTCGTTTGCATCATGCTGTCTTCCGCTATGTTGGCTGCTGAAGACCCGCTCGATGCTGCTCAAAACGGGTTTAGAAATTGGGTAAGTATACTACGAAACATTTAATTTCTTCATGAAACTAGTCCTCGTATTGTAATAGTCCATAACAGATCGACGTATTTTCTAATAAAAGTAACGATCGCTGCCTAAGAACAAGGTGTTTACGCCCAAGTGCTGCCAACCTTGGAATTAAAGTCTAAAATCCTATATGCCTCTATTTTTAATAGCACTCATACGTATCAAATAGGCAGAAATCGAAACGCAGGAAACAGAAACAATTATGTATTTTCGGTTTTTTCATCTTGTAAAACAGGATAGGATAGGTAAGATAGCAGTGATAGCCTAGTGGAGTGACCGTCGGACTGCCAAGTCATAGGTCTCGAGTTCGAACCCAAGGCACTCACCTCTGACTTTTCGGATTCATGTGCGTATTGTATAATTATCAGTTGCTTCAAAAACGTTGAAGGAAAACATTGTGAGGAAACTGGCATGCCTGAGAGATATTTCTCGACGGCATGTGAAGCCAGGTCAGAGGACCATGGGTGGCTTTAAAACTCTGACACCAGGTTAGTCACTAACCACAAGAAAAGAAGAAGATCTTGTAAAACGATTCCTCCGAGGATTATTTACCGAGGTTTAACACTAATAAAAATTTCTCATCATATTACTTAGTCATGCGTTACGTTACATCAATCACTGCCATAAACTACTTGTTTCCAGTTGCTAAGTCAATTCGACGTATTCTTCACGGGCATCTTCACGCTGGAGCTATTCTTGAAGCTGATCACTTACGGGCTGATCCTCCACCAGGGTGCCTTCCTGCGGTCCGCCTTCAACGTGCTCGACATGCTCGTCGTTTGCGTCTCGCTAGTCTCTATGAGTTTTAAGTACGTCATTAAATGTATTAAGTTTTAAATCTAATTTTGATTCCGTACTTTTGTAAAAACGGAACACCTATGGTATCACCTTGGTAGTCGGTGTCTATCACACCCGGAACTATTTTTTCATTCTATCAATTATTCAAATATCAATTATACAACAATATTATTTCATTTGATGGTAATTTCAGGTCGGGTAGTATATCGGTGGTGAAAATATTGCGAGTGTTTAGGGTGCTGAGGCCTTTGAGGGCCATCAACAGGGCCAAGGGCCTTAAGGTCAGTAACAAATTCTTAGACTTTCAAACAACTTATTATCAAATAGAAATGACATCGTGGTTATAAAGATTTCGAATATTTAAGTCGATATTTAAATATAATTATAATTTAAAGTACTTATTTGACAAATATTATAGTTAAAAGTGTTTATTTTAAATAGTCTTGCAGGTATAAAATACATTTTTTCCATATTTGCTTACATGGATGATGATTGGTTTTGATTGTGATAATTATGTTATACGGTTGTTATCCTATGATCAAGTATTTTTATCTGACATGAAAGTACATATATTTTTCCGTGATTATAGCACGTTGTACAATGCGTGATCGTAGCCATCAAAACGATCGGCAACATATTGTTGGTAACATCGTTACTGCAATTTATGTTCGCTGTCATGGGAGTCCAAATGTTCAAGGTAGGGGGCAAACACTATATTCTGAAGAATTCCACACCATACTCCGTTATACGAAGCGTCTTGTGTGGCCACGAGTGAATACACATTCATAATAATTATATCACCGATATACAATAGCTTTTCAATACACCTTTGGGTATAAATATTTTTTATTTGACACAATTTTTCTTCTTCTCTTTTTTCTTACTCATTTCTCATGATTTCTTATTCTTTTACTTTTTATCTTATGGCTTTAACTTTATATTTTTTATACCTATTATTGTAAGTGAAATGTCTTATGAATGTAGTCTGTACATCAAAAGTATCTAAAAGCAGACCTAAGGTTGATTTATGACACAGGTGTATTTTATTTTAAGCTTCAACTAACTCTTGTGCTAATATATTATATTATTTTGTTGTTACTGTTGAGCTTCCATACCATATATATTTGGAAAACTTTGCAAGTTTACCCTTTTTAGTTTTAAAGAAAGTACCTTTATTTATGTTGTGCTTTGAAAACTATTCCTGTGTTCATCAAAAATCATTATTGGAGAAAAATTGGTATTAATACGATGAAGAAAGGCCTTGAAGAATCAAAATTACGAAATTAGCATGTTAAACTCGTCAGTAGAAATTATTTTGTTAGTATTTATAATTTCAGTGTCGTCAATTAGTTTAAGCATGTCATCATTAATACAACCCAAAGGTGTAGTATATGTGAGACCAATCATTTAGATGACTAATTTTACCTTTATGTTAGAAGTTATAACCTACCCCCTACCTTGGCGTTTACTTGAAAAGTGGAGTTCTAACCTTAGCAAGTGATGTGGTCCCTACGGCCCTTGTAAGATATCCCATGTGATTAAAAAAATGGTTTGCTTGTCCCCCTATGTTTCCGTGGCTGCGTGGTGGACATTGTGGAATCCTCCCCCCTTGGTAACGTATGCCCCGACGACTAACTCACTGAATCCGTTAACAGTATGTGGTGAAGTGTGTGATAGTAGCGATTAAGACTATAGGAAATATAATGCTAGTTACATATTTATTACAATTTATGTTTGCTGTGGTTGGTGTACAGTTGTTTAAGGTGAGCCTTGGAGCGTTCGTTGGTAGTTGAAGTAAGATCTCCGAAACTGATTTAGTTAACTCTTCTAAAATATCAAGTATTGAGAACCATAAGGGTGGAGCAAACTTATTAAATTATCACATTGTTAATTAAAATACTTGCAAATGACTTACTGTAATTTACAGGAATCCACACAGGATCTACAAAATCATTATGTAATCAAGTTCGAAGATCTGTTTTAAAGCATGTCCTAATTTTGTTCCATTGTAACCTTTATCGCATGTCCTTATAGGGCAGAATCATAAAAGCTTGTAGTTTAGGAAAGGTATCATTATTAGATCGTGTTGTCTTCATTTAAACAATAACATTAACATAAATGTGTTGGCAAACTGTATTTATGCTTCTTTAAAGGTTCTTATCATGAGAAATGGGTTCATTAAAATATTTCAACGGGGCATTTGTAGTATAACATATACTTTCAAAATTAGCTGCAACACATTTAGATGTCGTGGCATGAAATTAATCTTGTGTTAATTTTAACTTGTCATTGATTTAATCGCTGAGATTTTGTTTCAGGGCAAATTTTTTAGGTGTAATGATATTTCTAAAATGACAAAGGATGAATGCCAGTAAGTATCTTTGTCTACTTACATTTTTAATGATAAAACACATTACCTACTAATTGTAACCACACACGTGTGAAAAAATTAAATGTAATGAATAGACTTTGATGAAGGATACATGATTTGAATTTAAATTTAAATGACATATGATTTCAGGGGAACGTATTTAGTATTCGAGAATCGCAACTATTTGGTGAGAGACAGAGAATGGACGCGATACGACTTCCATTTTGATAATGTAATGAAAGGAATGCTTACTCTTTTCACTGTGTCCACTTTTGAAGGATGGCCAGGGTACGTGTACCTCGACGATTTATTGTTCACTTAATGCTTTCAAGTGAATTTTGTTGATACAATAATAACTTGGTAAAATATATAATATGCATAACGCATTTTGTTTCAGGTTGTTGTACGTCTCTATAGATTCGAATGTTGAAGATCGGGGTCCCATAACTAACTTCCGTCCAATTGTTGCAGCCTACTATATTATTTACATTATTATAATTGCCTTCTTTATGGTAAGTAGACATTCTTGCTAGCATGACTGTTGGTATGGTTAATGATAATATTGTATATTTATGTCACCAATTTTTTTTTAGGTTAATATATTCGTCGGTTTCGTCATAGTGACCTTCCAAAACGAGGGAGAACAAGAGTATAAAAACTGTGAATTAGATAAGAATCAGAGGAACTGCATAGAGTTTGCGCTGAAAGCTAAACCTATTAGAAGGTAAGATTTATATCTAACTGCCGAACCTACAAAACAATACATGAACGTAATTTTAAAAAGCAAAGAAAAATCTGCGAGCCCCAATGATGTAAAAATAATATTTACCTAAGAAACCTAATTATAAATAATAAAATTAATTTCTTTTCCCAACTACTCTCGCTGAAACCATCCTCTTGTCTTTCAAGGTACATCCCAAAACACAGGATTCAATACAAAGTATGGTGGTTTGTGACGTCACAACCGTTTGAGTACGCTATCTTTGTACTGATCATGATAAATACCATCACCCTTGCCATGAAGTACCACAATCAACCCCCCGAGTACAGCAAGGCGTTGGATTTGTTAAACATGCTGTTTACTGCTGTCTTCGCTTTAGAGTTTATTTTTAAACTTGCCGCTTTTAGATTTAAGGTATGTATTATCTTCGTATGTCGTCTATTTATTATAATTTTACATCTTCTAATTTCATCTACTTGTACCTCAAAATTTACTTTCTGAGTAGCCCTCGCAAATTAATAGTTCAGAATCTTGAGCTATTTGATTTGTCTCAGAACTTTATTAACATTTAATGAAGTAAAAGTATTCGATATATTTATTTTTATCTCACCAAATGGATCTGTATCATCAATTTTATTCAGAACTACTTCGGCGACGCTTGGAACACCTTCGACTTCATCATCGTGCTCGGCAGCATCATCGACATCGTCGTCTCCCAAGTAAACGAACTCAAGAACCAGGTAACGGCACGATGCACTCATAGATATACACTTCCTAGATATACACTTTCACTAATGGTATCTTGTTTTGGAATGAACAACTTTTTATTTGAATATAATTTTCTCTTTAGCTATTTTACGATAATCTTTATTTTGTTTTCATAATACGTTTCATTTTGTATGTTTTTTACAATGTAAAACAATTATAACCAGAAATCATTTATAGAAAATGGAAATTTAATTCACTATAGAAAACTTAGATTAACTTACTAGTATAATAAGAACCTTAACTTAGTTGTGATAAAGTCATGTAGGTTGTAGAACAAATATAATTATTTACTGTAAATATACCACAATTAAGTTGATCATTCCAAAACCCAGATAGCATAGTTACTGTCCCGAGCATGGACAATATTATCGATGTTGTAATAACAGCAGATGCTAATGCTCTCACATACGTTGAACCTGCTGGATCCGCCATTGAAGACGATCGTGTTGATTTCAGGGAAGTGGCATGCCTAGGACACACGTTGTTAAGGTAAGCTGCGCTTTCACGCTAATTGTTTTAATTTAGACATTCTAAACGTTATTTAGTCACAAACCAGCCAAAATTATGACTTTTATGAAGGGCCACTAGACAACTAAATGGCTAATTATACGCTCAAGTTATTCGAGAAACAGAAGAATAGTAAGATTATTTAATAAACCTGATTGAATGACGTTTATAATTAATTTAATTAGATTAGTAGTAATAAAAACTGTTACAAATAATAAACAAATAACACGTAATCAAAATAAATTGCACACTGAATTAAAATCGCACTGATTTAGATAACAACAAGAAAAAATAACAGCTTTTAATATTGTATGATACGAGGCAACTGACAATAAAGATGGTGCTTTAGATGTGTGCAATGGAAACTGTGGGACAGTAACGCTAAAGTAATAATCTATATAAAATATAATCCTGGTGAATACTGGGAGGCAAGACACGGCAAAACAGCCAAAGCACAAAAGCGCACTCAAGAAGCAATCACCAATCAAGTAGAAGCTGTATTTAAATTGCTTATAATACTACAGCAAACAGCCGGCTAATCACTCGCGCTAAAAACCACCTAGAATAAATTGTAAAAGCAACACTTAAACGTAAAACACAAACATTTACATGCAATTTATTTATTTGAAAATAAAAATATATTACACTTTTCAGTTACCACTCCGACAAAACCAGAAAGCATATAAATTATCCTTGGATTAGTGGTCTGACGGCAGCATCTCACACATGGAATCAATAATCTAAAATAACATTTCCTCAAAACTTTAAATGGTAGTAAAATTGTATGCAATATCCAACCCATAGTTCAAAGATAAGAACAAACAGACATCACGGCGAGTTTTTGAATGTTACATAAAAAAAAGTGGATGTTTACCAACAAATCACCATATTGCTATTTATTTATTTTTATTCGTGAGTTAAAACATGAGTAGCTTTCAATTTTCACAGGTATCTTTCAACCACTGAGCACAAACCTTGACTTACATTTAAACTACATACTTACAGGAAAGTTCCATACCTTCAATAAACTTCTTCCGTCTCTTCCGAGTGATGAGGCTGGTAAAGTTGCTCTCCAGGGGTGAAGGCATCAGGACTTTGCTTTGGACTTTCATCAAGTCCTTCCAAGCACTGCCGTACGTCGCTCTGCTAATTCTCATGCTGTTCTTCATTTATGCTGTCGTTGGGATGCAGGTACGAGCACTACACCTAAGATCTGATCACGTCTGAATGATGTTTACAAAAATTAGTAGCCACAAAATACCACGTAATATTTTGTCTACCTAGATGACATTCTGATAACCGCTTGGTTGTAGGTGTTCGGAAAAATAGCAATAGATGATGACACGCCGATCACAAGGAACAATCACTTCCAGACTTTTCCGCAAGCCCTTCTTGTATTGTTTCGGTCAGCTACTGGTATGTTATTTTATTCATTTTCAATTCACATTTGAAAAATGTTCATCATTATATTACAGATAGTGCGATCCACGAAGACGCGCCCCACTCCGCTCCGCTCCGTAGTAAAATACAGCTTACAGTACAGTCATCGCGGAGTGGGGCGCGTCTTCGTGGATCGCACTATCTATATACATTATATTGTATGCGTTTATGTGTGAACTAACATAGTTTTAAGCATTATTTTTTACTAACAAAATGGATCATGTTGTCTGAAATATAAATAAATAATAATAATAATTATAGAAACAATTATTATGTTTGAAAGTTTTAACCTCTAACTCTTTATCATTTTCCAGGTGAGGCGTGGCAAGACATAATGATGGGTGTCTCTCCAGAGCCTGAAGTAAAGTGTGATGGGAACTACCACGAGGAAGGTGATGTGGAGATAGAAGACAGTGGTGGTACATGTGGCAGTGTGCTCGCATTTCCATACTTCATTAGTTTCTACGTGCTTTGTTCCTTTTTGGTAAGCTATTGATTCTAGCACAATCAAGGTCCTTGACAATAGAATGTATTTATTTAATTATTTATGAACACACATATAAATTGTTGTTGTTGTTGTTGTTTGTATTCTTCAGTATGATCTACAATCTGGTTTTCCTTGCAGATTATCAATTTGTTTGTGGCTGTCATTATGGATAATTTCGACTATTTAACTAGAGACTGGTCAATATTGGGACCACACCACTTAGATGAATTTATAAGGTACTGTATAATTTTTCACTATTTTCTATCTTTTAAAGAGGTCAGGATTACGTGCAATTCCATTGTTTCAATATTTTCAGATTATGGAGTGAATACGACCCTGATGCAAAGGGTAGAATAAAACATTTAGATGTAGTTACTTTATTAAGAAAAATAAGCCCACCTTTAGGTAAGCACCTTTCATTTATTCTTCTCCGTGTTTTACATAAACATATTTATATTTTCTAGTGAATTTTCCTTAAACTACTCTTTTGCGGCTTTCACATGAAAGTTTCCTTGTCCAGGTTTTGGTAAATTATGTCCGCACCGCGTGGCGTGTAAACGCCTCGTTTCTATGAACATGCCGCTAAACTCCGACGGCACTGTTCTATTCAATGCCACGCTCTTCGCCGTCGTTAGAACTTCGCTCAAAATTAAAACTGAAGGTAAGTCCAATATTATTGATACATCTAGAAAAGTGTTAGTTGGTAGTATATTTTGGGAATCTTGACATACGACTATCATCGTAAATACTTCTTCCCGGCTTAATAATCGCAATTTTCAAGTTTTATTAATGTCTTAAATCTTGGAGCAGTTGGTTTAGAGGTGATGAAAAAATGTATATTTAAGGATTCAGGAATTAGATTCAGGGTCACAATTTTTTACCCAACAGGCAATATAGACGACTGCAACACACAATTAAGAGCGGTCATTAAAAAGATTTGGAAGAGAACATCTCCAAAACTATTAGATCAGGTAGTTCCACCGCCAGGAGATCCGAATGAAATCACCGTCGGCAAGTTTTACGCCACTTTCCTTATACAGGATTACTTTAGAAGGTCAGTCAATAATAATATAAATGAAGAAGACATAACAAGTTTCTGATATTCTATATTTGGATTTTATGGTACATGATGTTTAGAAAATTACGAGTAAGACCGGTTATATTAAGAAAAAACGAGAAAGTAGTTTCTTGAGGCAAATAGCCAGTAAATATTATCATGTACCAAAGAATCAATAGAGTTTAGTTTTTATAAATCGGTGATATTCTAAATCGGTTCTGTATTCAAGTGAACGAAGCTGATAGATATGTTTTATTCTGAATATATACTGATGAACATAGAACCGATTTAAATTAGCATTTATTCAAAATTATCTTACAAAATTATTTTATTACAACCGGTTTCGTCCTACTTCGACTCCCGAATCTGATTTACAATTGGCGTTTAGACTTTTAGGAGAAATTTAATATAAAAGATGAGAGCACAACAACAAACCACCGTGTGTTAAGCACATATAAAAAGAAAACTTTAACCACGTTTGGTGATTGGTCAGAATTATTTTGTTTGAATTTATTTCGTGTTTTGATTTGATTTCGTTTCATTTAATTTCGGTTAACACTGACAAATACATTTTTGTTTCATAGGAATCACGCGTGAGTAACAACAGATACGTATGTGTAGGAAAGAATGTTCCCTTTTTTAGTGTTTTTTATCATACAAATGCTGACATGACCCTTTGCGACATAGATCTAATAAACTATAGAGGTCAAAGCGTTACCCCTGAAAAAACGTTGGAATTTCATTCAAACATACTGTTTTACCCTGCATGTCCCTATGACACTCCTACAACGTACATAATCTTTGGTTTAGCTTTATACAAGCTGTTTTTTACACATTTACGAATTGATGCTATCCAAAAGCATGCAGATGTTTTCTACAATCCAACTACCATGTTTTTATTTTGTCCAATATTTTACGTTTCCCGTTGTTATATGTTGTGTTTTTGTGATATTTATGTTATAAATATAATTTTAGTATTAGTTCATGAAATTGAAAAATGATTATTCTTTGAAAAATTTTTCATCTTCGCGTTTAGAATTTCTTATCATAGGCTATATAGCTATATCTGAATTTTCTCTCTTTTGGGATTATTTAGACTACAGATTTTTAAGAACATACTCGTAGATAACATCATTGTCAACTTTTTTATAATAGAACTTTTACAATTCTTAGAAAAATCTTTTCGATATCACTTCAACGCTTAGCATAGTTGCACACTGCAAAGGAATAAATTATGTAAGTACTACAGAATTCTTCTCGACGCTACAAATGATTCTAAACATAATCATGTAAATCATAAGGTTCAAAAAGCGAAAGGAGCAGGAAATGAGGCAGAGTGATGAGCAAACGCACCAGATGACACTGCAAGCTGGGTTGAGGACATTACATGAAGCGGGTCCAGAACTGAAGAGAGCAATATCCGGAAACTTGGATGATATTACTGCTGAATGTGATGTGCCTATGCACAGGGTATGTATTAAAATAAACATAAGTAATATTATAAACCACATTAAACAGTCTAACTGTAAACAATCTAATGACAAAATTATAGTATTTGATATTAAGAAAGGAAAAGAAACAAATCATTAACTCAATATTTTTTTCTATCACAGAGAAACCATTCCTTATTTGGAGGTGTCTGGTCAAGCATACGAAGGCATGGACCAAACAGACATTTCCATAGACATCGGAAACATGGAGAACCACCAACAGGTAAAGATAAAATTTCATGACTTCACACTTAACATCATATTAATATCAAATTAATTCATTACTAATATTCCACTTATCATTTTTCACACAATATTTTGCCTGAGAAGTATTGTGGTCGACACTATCTATGTATGGAGTTGATTGACACTTGGCACTAAAACTATAATATACAAAGTTTAATAAGTAATGAGAATAACTCAAAATGTTTACATAACTCGACCAAATGTTTATGTATGGAATATTTGATAATTATTTCGCGGTTTTTTCACCCTTGTTTAGGGGTTTTAGTGCTTGCGTACTTTGAGAATCGCACAGACTGGTTTGGCATCTCGAGGGTGCTAGACGAACATGTGTAGTCACAATAACCTTTCAATCGATACATAGATAGTGATTTGCCTACCTTCAAAGAGAATGAGAGTGGAATTAAAATGAATGAGTTTACCAGTGAAATGTCTTCTCTATGCAGATGAACAAATAAAACATTCATCGTCAGCGGAAGAACTACTAACAAATCATGGTAAATATGCTGAACAAAGCATTGGAGATGAATGGAATGAAAGCTAAATGTAGGGGTTATGAAAGTGATGGTGGTTGAAAGGGGTGAAAGGAGTGTGGGTGAGATGAATGCAATGGAACCGATCCTGGGTTTGATCTCCAAGTCTAGTGAGGAGATTTGGAGTTTTCTGAATTATTCTATGACAGCCAGATCAACTCTTTTGCCTGGTAGTGGGACTGATTTGTACATAATTGTTAAAAGGTGGTAAGAATTATATAGTTTTGGCTGCCATAAAACACGAATGTAGTCCACCGACTTCATTGGCGTGTTGGTAGGTATCTATGCTTTACTTTAAAATAAATAAGTATTTATTGTGAACGGAATTGAAATGCGTGAATACAATTTTGAAGAACTGAGTGAAATTGTTGTGGACTAAAAGGATAAAGTACATCATCATCATTACATCAGCTCGTCGCAAATGTCCACTGATAAACGGATGATAAAATTCATTACAAATACTAACTTTATCAGTGATGTTCTTAAGAAAGTCATGTATGCATAAGGAGAAGCAAAAGAGTATGTAAGATCATTGCACGTGGTGTTCTGTAGTTGCTGCCTACTCCCTTGAGAAATAGGTTTGAGGATGTGTGAAACATTTTAGATGGCGGTGGTGGAGTCGGGGCCCCAGGTGGTGTAGGAAATCATTTGAGTTCAATGATGCAAAGAGAATATGGAGTTGGACCACTACCTCTTACACCTAATTTGTGAGTTGCTTAAAATTAATAACTCTGTTCCACTGATGACAACAATACCATAGATACAGGAAAAATAATATCAACTATAATTATAATACTATTGGAGAAACAACCGTGTTCAAACAATACCTGTATTATTTTCAGAGCAAATGGACAACCAAAGGAACAAATACCATTAAGGCCTCTAATATTCAATGGAGAATCGGAGAAAATATACCAAGTGCTCGAGTGAGTACAACTTTATTAGAACGAATAAATTCATAATATTACATCAATCATTTCAATAAATCTGTTTAATATTCTAAACATATTAGAGTCTAAATAAGAAATGCTTATATTACAGAAGAACCACAAATGACCTAAAGAACACTATTTACCAAGGTAGTGAAACGTGTGGTTTTGTAGTTGATTTTCTGACTAAAATAAAGTTTGCATCACCCGCACTCTTGCTCAAATAACCTTTCTAACGCTTCCATCTTCTTTCACCGCTTCTGTGTGGATAACGGTACGTACTAAACAGTAATCAAAAGTCCAACTATCCGGAGATGCTCGGGCAGATCGGTCTGGCTTTCGGCTGCGTCAACTATCTGTCGACGCCGAGCGAGGGCTTGACTGCATCGAAGCCAACGGCGACGGTATCTAGGCAGAAAGTTCACCCGGAGGACTCAACGTCTTCAAGGGAGAAACTATCGATACCAAGGAAGGCGTCAATGGAGGATAAGACGCCATCCCCGAATACGAATACGTACGAGCAGATACAGCCGAAAATATCGCCGCTGTTAGCGAGCGAGTGTACGCCGACGACGGAGTCGCGAACGATGACGTTGTACGGGTACAACGCAGCCGCGAAGCTGCCGTTCGCGTTCTCTCACGCGAAGGAGCGCGTGTGCCGCGGCGGGGAGCGGCGCAGCCTGCGCGCCATCAAGCCGGCGCTGTGCGGAGCAGGTCGGATGGTGCGCAGCGCCTCGTCGGGGGCGGCCTCGCATGCGCCGCCCGCTCGGCTTGTAGATCGCCCGCACTCGCCAGGTCCGCACGCCACAGGGAGCTTCCTTCCAATTCTTTTGTCCCTCCCCTTTAAAATCTACTTTGATGTCCGATTAACGATAGTTTAAACCATAGATTTTTGGGTCTAATTATTTATCTTTATTAGACTCTAGTCTGATAGTAAATTATTGTTTTTTTAGCAGTTTTAATTAATGAAATACAAGTAGTTAAGATGTCAAAACTTCTTTTACATGAAGGAAGCTTTCTACAATGTAGAATATTGAACGCTCATCAAAAAAACTTCAAGGCTTACAGGATTACATTGCAGGCAAACGGAAACCTGACGGTATAAACTAATAATTTTACACACACTCACACTTTGCTTCAGCAAATTTCATGTTTTGCAACTTCACACAAATATAACAATACACAAATCTTGCACTGAAAATAAAATAATTGTGGTAAAATGATAACTTAATTTATGATTAATAATAATGATATTGACACAGGTTAAAAGATATCATCATCGTAACTAGCATGTAAACTAACATTGAAGGGCTAAAATAGTGCATTTTTAGAATGATTGAGGATTTAGAAAAGCTTTTAGAGGATTTTGAGAAAAAGTTTTTGTTTTGTATGGTTTGCACGAAAATTTAAATAATCATAAAAATCCACGAGGACTCTATTGATTTAGAATTAATGTATAGATAAATTATTGAGATTCATCGCTTTAAGAATCATTATAGGCTAGCTTATGAGCTTTTGAGAAATTAGAAAATTAATAGTTTAGATTTTAAATTTTTAAAACAGTTTTATTGAGGTATGTTTTATTTTGTTATAATAATTCCTCACTGAAATTTGCAAATAAAATGATTCTTAACGTACCTTGAATGAAAATTCATGTCGTCTATGTGTACGTGATGTATTACACCTGATATTCCAGGAGGAGATAGCTTTGGGCGTGGGGTGGTGTCGCTCCCCGGCAGTCCGCGGGGAAACAATTCCTCGGCGCCTGTTGTGGTGGGATCCGCAGAGAGTCTGGTTACAAGAGTAAGTTCAATTATACGTTACAGGCATCTGATAATATCCTCGGTCTAAGTCAAGTTAATACACACATCAACACGGTCTAGGGATATTTCATACTCAATTAAATAACTCGAAAAGTACTGGCCGCATTGGAATCTTTTATACACCGATTTGTTTGTAATTTATCTCAGACTAATTATAAAATTCAAATTTTTGAAAATTCTTTTGTTTCGGTGGCATAAAAATGTCTTGATGTGTAGGAGAGGGAATTTTCATTTGTGCGAAATTTAGAAAACAATACGAATTACGTTTAGTTACAGTTTTTTTTCATTTTTAAACGAAAGATAAAGTTAAAATTGAGGTATTGTAGCCATGCAACGCCAACATTTGACGAGGACGGAGATGTTACGAGCTGTGGGAATGCTGGAAGCTGGGTCTGTTCAGCGTAATGTTGCTGAGGCCATAGGGACCCACCAAAATGTAATTTCAAGATTGTGGACACACTATCGTGCCACAGGTGAAGCAGCGGAGAGGCACCGGGGGCCAAGTCGCATCACTACCCCCAGACAAGACCGATTTTTGCAAATTACTGCGCGAGCTCAACCAAATGCAACTGCGACTCAATTGGTCCAAAGGCTGCGAGTGGAACACCAAGTGCTTGTGAGTGACCAAACTGTAAGAAGGCGACTGCATGAAAGCAATCTACGCTCTCGTAGACCACTGCGGGTCCCACCTTTACGGAGAGGCAATCGTGGACGACGATTAGAATGGGTTCGGAACCACGTGGACTGGGGCCGTAAGCAATGGTCCAATGTGCTGTTCACGGATAAATCCAGGTTCGGCTTCCATCCAGATTCACGAAGGACGCGTGTTTGGCGAGTTCCTGGACGATGGAGCCGTCTTCAGAACCCTCAGGAAGTTCACCCATACCAAGGAGGAACAATTATGGTTTGGGCAGGAATTCGTCTTGGAGGACGGACGGATCTCGTTTGGGTGCGGGGCAATATGACGGCAGAACGATACGTCCAACAGGTGCTGGGGCCCGTAATCTTGCCCCACAGAACACAAATGGGGCAAGATTTCCTGCTCATGCACGATAATGCCCGGGCACACACGGCGAGAACGGTAGCAGCTTGGTTACATACACACAATGTTAGGGCCTTAGACTGGCCTGCTCAATCGCCAGATCTAAATCCCATTGAGCATGCGTGGGATATGCTGCAAAGAAGAGCTCTGAAGGAAGTTCCTGAAAATCTGGCTACAGAAGATCAACTTTTTGCGCACCTCAGAAGGACATGGGACTATATTCCGCAGCAAGACATTGACAACCTTGTTCTGAGCATGCCGAATCGTTGCCGATGTGTTATGAACATCATGGGCGCTTTCTCAGACTACTAACTTCAAGTTTATAAACACAAATTAAATGATTTTTCTATTTTTTTCAGTTTTTACTCATCAAAAAACTCAAACTCAAAACTCAAACTCAAAGCATTTATTTCAAATAAACCAATTACAGGCACTTTTGAATTGTCAAGGGGTCGGTCAGTCAGAAATATGAAGCTAGTTGCCCATTCCAACGCGTAGTAGGTTCCTATGGAGAAGAACGGGCAAGAAACTCCACGGACACTCTTTTAAATCAGAATATTGTTACAAAATATTGGTTACATCATTCATGTTGTAATTATACATGTGAGAACAATGTAGAGAGACGTGCACGTTAAAAGCGTCCGTAATAAAGAAAAAAAACAATTCAAAAATTAAAATAAATTCAAAATAAGCCTTGGCAGCTAAGAGATGACCAGTCCCCACTGACGGCGCCCGTTCACGAACATGACGCATGGATCAGCACCATTTAGCTCAACCATTTTGAAGGGAACTTTATGATCCAACACACACGCCACCACCAGCGAGACATTTGAGTGAGCATGACATACTCTCAGCCGCAAGGGCACATTTAGGTCAATGAAAGACGTAGGTACCCAGTAAATGGTAGCTTTAAAGTAGGTACATAGTGCTCACACATGTGCTATGCAATTATATAATACTATGAAATTGAATTTATACAATCTAAAGATAGTCCTACAATCTTCAGCAGCTCCAACAATATTTTCGAATGCCAATCAATTAGTTTATGCGCCTTGTGGAGCTGGACCAGCGTTGAGCCAAGCATTTTTGTCAACGATGTAATCCCCCAACTTATAATATGCTTGGCAGCATAGTGTGCGTTTTATACAAGATTTAAAATTCCTTTCATTCAATTGGAGTATGTGGGGAGGTATTTTATTGTAACATTTTAAACAGTACCCCATGAAGGTTGAGTCAACTTTAGCCAGTCTGAAACCCGGTTGAACTAATTGTTCCCTATTTCTAGTGCTATAATTGTGTCTATCACCTCTTTTACTGAAAAGACTTAGATTTTTCCTAACGTACATGATGTTTTCATAGATATATTGACAAGGTACCGTCATGATGTTAATATCTTTAAACAGTTCCCTTAGAGAATCGCGTCTGCGGAGACCATATATTGCTCTGATGGCTCTTTTCTGCAGAATAAAAATAGACTCGATATCTGCAGCCCGTCCCCATAGTAGAATACCGTAAGACATGATACTATGAAAGTAACTGAAATAGACTAGCCTCGCGGTATCTACGTCAGTAAATTGACGGATTTTTCTCACAGCATATGCTGCTGAACTTAGGCGTCCTGCAAGAGATGTTAAATGAGGACCCCATTGCAGCCTTGAGTCGAGCGTAATCCCCAAGAAAACAGTTTTATCGACGAATTCTAATTTCTCCCTATTCAATACTATGTCACAATCACTACTTTTAACATTCGGTAAAGCAAATCTTATGCATTTAGTTTTTTTCCCATTTAATACTAAATTATTAGCAGTGAACCAATTTTGGACTTGTAGTAGGGCGTTATTTACGTCGTCAAGATTTGATGCACGTCTATTTATCTTAAAAATTAGAGAAGTATCGTCAGCAAATAACACCATTTGTTTCTTCTTTGTTTCATAAATTAAAAGTTAATTCTTATACGGTTTCTGTCTATGCTTCATTTTTTTTCCATAAAATCCTGAAATTTTAATCGAAGTACCTTAACCATTATAAAAAAATGGTAGAATATTAAATAACGTATCTTTTAAATATATACATGTCATATAAATAATTAACACATTGATAGTAATTCGCTTTTTTAAAAATATCCCTAGACCGTGTTGATGTGTGTATTTAAATTAATATATTGATTGAATTAATACATGAAACAAAACATTTTCATTTTATTTTCAGGTGCTAACTGAGCAGGGCCTGGGTGATTACTGTGACCCTGAGTTCGTGCGGAACACCTCTCGGGAGATGCAAGAGGCACTAGAGATGACGCAGGAGCAAATGGACAGGTAATTATGAATCACCATTAAAAATGATAAAGTCATAACGATTACCTGCAAGGTGTAATTTTAATACTTAACTTTGAATATCTCTATGGTCACAGAGCCGCACATCAGCTGATGGTCAACGAGAAGAACATAAAACAAGCTCAAAACCAACAACCTCAAGTTGTAAGTATCAGAGTTTCTCACAAAGAATGCTTTACTAATCCTGCCCACTAATTCACTTTTCAGCTGACAACTTGCTATCATATTTTATAACGAATGTATAGGGTAACATTTGGGTTGTAGGGCGACATCCTTGCCCGCCAGTACCACCCGTTCCACCAGCCGGCGACGATGCCGCCGCCGGTGTTCAAGCGGTTATAGCACCCGCCCACAGCGAGCCCGCGCCTAACAGCGCGGACGCACACAGCGCGCGCGACGCCAAACGTCACACGCATCATAGGAAAAAAAGAAAACGCAAACCAGTATTGGTTTAGCAAAATTTTACTATATAAATATTGGTTCGTTTATGTAGTTTGATAATTTCATTATATCGTTAAATAATTCAGTCTATCAATGATACGATTGAATTATTTGACTTTTCACGATATCTATGCTCAAATTCTTAGTTTGTTTCTTGTTTCTCAATTTTTTAAACAGGCGGATCAAATTTAGGGTACGTGAGTACTTTTTTAAATTCTATACTGTGGTTATCACAGATAAAGTGAGATTGTAGTTGTTTAGGTATAGCGTAATTACGGGCAGAACACTAATGAAAAATATTTGTACCTATTCCAAAAGTGTTGGGTACTCTTTATGTCGCCATTTCAGAGAATTGGCCCTTTTAAAATCTTATATTAGAACATGTAATTTTTCGAACAATGAGAGAGAAAACGCTCTCATTAACTAAGTAAAATAGATAGAAATTTAATTAAAAATTTATAATTTTATCCTTTTTATAGGTAGTACTTACAATTTATATTTTGCAAAATAGCGTATTGTATTGTGCAAGTTTTAATAAAAGTTAATTAAAATAAAAAAATTGTAACTTTAATAGAATTAATTAAATATTGTCGATTTCATAAAACTTGCATGAGACAAATGCTTTTTTATTTGAAAAGTTAAAAATTATATTTCATAAATGCGAACGATTCTTCCTCTAGTTTAAATATTTGATAAAGTAACGAAGCTTTCAAAACTTTTGAACGCTAGAAGCTTTTGAGGTAAAATATGAAATTTGGTGTGATTTTATTCAAAGAAATCGCTTTGATTGTTACGACTCAGTATTAAGTGGGATGCTAATTAACTTGTTTATTCGAGTAACCTAAATTCTGTAGATGTTATTTTGTTTCCTAATTTTTAGCACCAGATCCAAGACAATACCGTATTTGAAGACTTTGACGTACTGATTGTAAAACTAGCCCTCGGCGGAGGGGAATCCAATTTTCTGTAGTTTACCCAAAAGTTGAATTTATAAAAATGTATGGCTCTCGATAAAATTTTGTGATAGGGACATAAATAGGTGTGACACAGTGATTTTTATAAGTTCAGCTTTATTGAATAGCTTTGACCACTTTTAGAATAGACACTAATCAATTCTAGCGTAAACTCTAGGCTCGTTTGATGCCTACGATGAAACTAAAGATGAGGGTCTGATTTTCATCTTTTCAGTAACTTTACAATATAAAAGTAAGCACTCTTTTGAATTTTTAATAGATTTTATAGGTGAATCGATTTATATACGATTTTTCCATCCATGTCCCCCTCGGGTTGTTAGTTAAGTCGATTTTATTTCATCTACTCACTCCCACGTATGAGCTTAGCACGGGAACATATTTGTCCTATGCTACGTTAGATGAAGAGATAAATAATTTTGGGCAATAATTTTTATAGCTAACATCCTCGCTTTTTCTAAAGCTGCGTGTACTTGTGATAATGTCGCGGAGTGTTTATTAAAAGTTATATCATCCAAACTTTGTTACAGTTCTACTGACTTTACTACCACGTATTTTCCAAAGTGCGAAAATGTATAAATCTGCGAAAATTTTCACAGGCAGCAAATGAAGATTTTAATGGTCTCATCATACTTTTTCAATACTCGATGATATATTATAATGATGACAAAAGCGGTGGATTGCCGAGTAAACAAGGTGACATAAAACATAATTATGATAAAGTTAATAGAACTGTAACCTGCAACTGTAAGGTTTCAACTGTAACTGTAAGGTATCAATATTAATTTCATAAAAGACAGTTAAAGAGTAATGGCGTATTTGCGAAGAGGCAATTACGAATATCGATTGTCTCGACTTCTTGATTAGTTAGGCAGCGGAGTTAGGTAATCATTAACTATTTAGTTTTAACTCTAGTTAAATTTAACGAAATTTGCAATATGTTGAACTGTTATTGTTTATAAAAAACATGGCTGTAGGTACCAAATTTAATGTTGATTAAAGGTTTATTGATTTGAAATACTTATTACTTTACGCACGCACGTTAAGCCGTTGGTCCTGCGCCTGATCTCACTCCGATAGTTGCAGATTGCCGTCCCATCGGACTATGAGAGATCATAATATCCCCCGCGCCGAAGGCCGGCTCTCGCTCTGCTGAGATTGGTCTCTATGGCCGAAATTTGGAATTTTGGCTTCTTACATCTTTCTTCTTCTGTTTTTACACTTCTTCTAAATCATACAGAAAAATTTTCAATCACAGTTACAAACTCAGTTTGCTATAAGGCGGCGGATAACCGCCACATTTAAAATATAGGATCCTTTAGTAACATTTTGGTACGGAACTCTGGAAAGAAGCCAATAGGGACGCCATTTTAAGTTGGGGAGTGGGGGTCGCTACGTCACAAGTAAGTATAAAATCTACATACTGGTGACGTCATGGCAAATTTTAACCCAATTTATCGCCGTAATCTTTAGATTACGTAAAAAACGAAAAAATACGTGTCCATTATTTTTTAATAATCTCCATGACGAACGAAAAAAATGTTTTTTGTCATCGTCCCTATTGTAATGTTACCTACTGAAAAAAACAGTACAAGGTGTTGCAAGTTTCAGAAATAGCTCTTTAAGATAAATTCCCTAGTAAGTGCCCTTTTTAAACTCTATGAAGCGACGTAGTGTAGTATATTATCGTCAGCAACTCCATGAACCGTCAACACACTCCACATTCCTTTAGAATTAAGGCCAATCTTACCGACAATGTTATATTCTGTTAAAACCTCTTCGCTGAACAAAGAAGAATTCGATTCTTCTAGAGTCGCGTATTTACGAATGACAAATACTGCAGCAGTTCTATTCCCTTGTTCCAATACGGTGAGGATTTTTAACGGCTTCTTACATTACGACACAATGAGTTCTAGAGCCTTTATTATTTCATTTATCAATAAAAAATCTTCTTGATTTTGCAATTTTGGGTCTCAAGAACATGTATTGGTGAATCAAAAAGACTATGAACCTGTCATAGATGATAGGTACATCTATTTTATTCTCCTGTTATCATGATGTATGTAGCAACATTTGTCGTCTAGTAAATACGCGTCTTGATAAACCTGTCTATTTCTCGTTTAGGCTACAACAGCAAAGAGTTCAGAGTTAATTAATGAACGCACAAAATAAATGTATAACTAAGATGTTCGTGAAATATTCTAAATGTACTATATTATATTATTAAATGTAACACCAATTTTCTGATAAAAAAGGCCGTAAACGTTTATTGCGACAGATATATTGGACTATTTTCCCGTTGCAAAAGACAGATCGCTGCACAACGGTGCCAGATACTGCTGAATTGTCTAAATTAGTTGAGTAAGATCTTAAAATTCATTTCGTATGGCCAAGCAATGTTATGGCTCAATCATCGAATGATCTAGATAATGCACATAAAGTACATAGATACGCTTAATAATTGCATACATAAACATATTTTAAGTAAATGCTCTTCTTCTCTTTGTTGTTGAAGTAACCTAATCTATGCTTCCCCTAAACTTTTGGGTGCCAACTTGTTTTAGACGTTAAAAAGTTATAAACTTTTAAAGTTGCCTTTATATTTTCTGCCATTTTTATATACTCGTTTGGAATTCCTATCCTATTGTCATTTCTGTTTAGTCTATGTAAGAGTTTATTGAAGAAGTTTTAAAGATTTTTATTGAAAATAAATAAAGTAGAGCCCCATGAACTATATAATTATATATATAAATCGCTGCTGTTATTTTTTTGCAGTTTTATTTAAAGTATTGAGTGCAGAAATGGGCATATTCCTAATTCATCAAATTCTAAATCTCCAAAATGAGAGAAGATAGGTATCTTAAATTTTAAAATATTCATTCGTTAGTACTTTCATCTGTAAATAATGTACAATATTAAAAACATGATTGTACTCGAAGAAACATGATTTTAAGTACGTTTTTTATATTTCTAGCGTAATAACCGCTAGCAGTAATGAAAATCTCGATTGTAAATAGTTATGTAAATAAAAAAATGTAAAAGATATATATTCCGTCAATCATATAAAAAATTGAGACATTATTAATTACCTATATTTATTGTTTAAAAATGAACATTGTAAATTGTTTTCATATAAATAAAAAATGTCGGAAACGCATATGAATTTTATTTACTTCATTCCCAATTAATTTTTTTCCCACCACAAAAGATAGTAGGTAATTTGTTTGAGCAAGTGGAGACACAAAATTCACCAGTAGGATGGTTTTTTATAGAGAACCTTTCTAAGTATTTCTATAAATAGAAGCGTTTTACCTGAAATAAAACGCATATTAAAATACTTGCCTCACTGGAAGCTTTATTATTGAGAGAATTTTAGTACTTGTTTTAACCTACTCAGTGGCGCCACCTCGTGTCTGCTTGCCATTTTAGATTCTAAAAATGTAACGAGCTACTTTTTGTTCATTGGCTCAATATAACGAGGCAGAAGTAAACTTAAAGCTGCCAGTGAGGTAAGTATTTAAATATGCGTTTTGTTTCAGGTAAAACGCTTAGTTCTATTAAATTACTTGACCGTCACCGGAAATTTTAATATTGAGACCTGTTTGTTATCGCCTGGTGTCGCCACTAATATGATAACGCCAATGTGATAGGAATTTTTAGTTTATTAAAACACAAAATAAGTAATCAGAAAGTATATTTGTACTTACACATGTGAAAAGGTTTATGGGTACACGTTTATTGAATTAATCTCTCTCGGTGATCTAATCACAAAAAATAAATAAAAAAAAGACGTGTGGCCCCCGGAGACTGCCGCGGTAAAGCTATTGCATAGCATTTTTTATCAACTTATGCAATTATAATTATTTATTTATTTTATTTATGCAGTATATTTTTTCCTTTGTTTTTTTGCCTTTGATATTAATTCAAGTTACACTTTTTGAGCATGGTGACCGATAAGAAAACAATTCTTTTTCTTTTATTAAATAAATGAGAAGTTAATATTGTTCAAAATATTTTTATTATCTTACAATACATGTAGGTTCTTCAGGAATATTTATCATTGAAACTATAGAAAGACCGTAAAATCACGAACAAAATGGTATATAATCTTACGTATAAAACAAATAACAAACTTACGTACCAAGTATTTATCAAAACGTCCGCTAACACAAAGCACGCACTGTTCACGGCACAGATAAACAAGTGATTTCACCCACCGCTACAATATTTATTATGCTTCTAACAACGTAACGCCATCTAACGAAAATGTCAGGAATTTATGTGACTTTCTGTCAGTACAAGAACGAAAACTGAAGCTCCGTTCAAAAAATTTCAAAAAATAAAAACAGAGTGCGCTGACAAGGGTGTTAGGTTTTTTCGTTACGGAATTTCTGGATTCGGTCTCCACGCTCAAGGCCCGTGATAGAAGCTATGCAATAGCTTAAAAATACAATAACAAATTACCTTTAGAGAGAGTCGAGAGATTAATTAACTCTGAATAGTACTATTCAGAGTTAATTAATCGGATTAAACAATTGTGTAACATTTAGATTTTAATTAACAATTCTTATGACTTCTCTTCTGTAGAAATTCTAGAATGTATTAGCCGATTGCCAATTTCCTCGAGAGAGCATTCCGTCAAGGGCATGATTTTTAGCCAACTTTTAGAGGCTACTGCAGATTGCGTACTTTCTGGAGTTTCTGTGATACCGTCTTCTTTGAATTGGGTTTTTACCCAGCCTGCGATGACAGTGCGTGAAGCGGGCTTCGGCGCACCTCTAACTGTAATAAACAAATTAAATGATTTTGCAGCATTACCTACGTCTTTTATTAAATAATTGTTTTGTTCTTTCTATCCAGAATATAGGATTTAGGCTACAATTTGTTAAACGGAGCGCGTGAGGGAGAGGCAAATGTCGCGCCCTGACGCGCCTAGCCGCCGCAGGAGGCGCCCTGGGCGTCGGGAATCGCAGGCTGATTCCCAGCCACCGTATTCAGCACAACGGAAGGCGTCCGCTAGGACCGATGCCTGCTGGGGTCACGGGAAAGTTCGAAAGGGATAACGTGGCCCCTGGCAACGTACAAGCAACTGAAGGAACACGGGTGGGTTTTAGTCAGTAAGAGTCTGACACGCTTCGCCCAGAGAGCGGGAGAAGTTATTTGATAACAGCCATACCAAATAAAAAAACAAAAAAGGTTGCAATTGTTGGGATTTACAAGAAGTTTCCAGCCGGATTGTCTGTGATTATTGCTATCTGTTTTCGAACCAAATTGAGGCCATAATACTGATCTGATGTAATGGTCAGGATCAACTCTAAGCAGCGTTAAGTCATGTATACGCCTATCTGAGCAAAGCAGTAATATAATTGCAGTATGGCGTGATATTTGAAAGGGATTGTCTATGTCTACAGTGTAAATGTCGGTCCATACTATGTCCCACCAGAAGGCATACAAAATTGTTACAAAATTGTTAGGTATCAAATGTCACATTAACAAAATGAAAATAAAATATAAAATTAAGGTAATTTCATGCCGAACACTACTACTTAACAATAATAATAAAATGTCAATAAATTAACACGGCACACAGACAAATAGGTATTCATTCACAATCTCGTATACGATAATTAAATAAAATTTAAAAAAATAAAACGATAATAAATAAGGGAGCAACATTTCAGTTAAAATTTTTCTCTGATAAAAACTCAGTCACACTGTAGTACGTCATATCCTTTAAAAAATTACGTAGTTTACTCATAAACAGCACTGTTGTCAAGTCTTTCCAACCACTTGGTAATTTATTGTAAATTATTGGGGCCATACAGTAGACACTTCTGCGAACCAAAGTAGTTTGACACGGTAATTGACACAATTTACTATTGTCCCGCCTATTTCTTGGGAATACATCAGCTAGACGTTCAAAACGACTTGGATTTTGCTTGACAAACATAGCTACTTCCAAAATATAGATACAAGGAAGTGTCAATATATTATACTGCTTATAATAAGGTTTGCAACTGTCTGTAGTTTTAAGTTTAAACATTGACCGGATACATCTTTTTTGGGCCTTAAAAGCTGTGTCTTTATCTGTTGAGTTTGCCCAGAAAATGACACCGTAACGCAGTTGCGATTCAACCGTAGTAAGCTGTAACAAGTGTTTTAGTATCTACTATGGAGGATAATCTATATAAAGCATAAGCAGACGAACTTAATTTTTTACACAATTTATCTATATGTCCTTTCCAATTTAAGTTGTAATCTATCTGTAATCCTAAAAATTTTGTATCACTTGCTTCGTCAATATTGTTATTTTTGTAATGTGTGTCAAAATTATTTACGCGGGGCGTACGTTGTCTAAAGTGCATTATCTTTGTCTTACTTAAATTTATATTCAAATTATTTTTGTCTAGCCATTTAATTATACAGTCAAGAGAATTATTTATGTCTTTTTCATATGTAATTGAAATTTTACAAGGGATTGTTACGGTGCTATCATCAGCAAACATAGTTAAAGGTTGTTCAATGGACAAAGGTATGTAATTAACATATAATATAAATAAAAAAGGGCCCAGAACCGTGCCCTGTGGTACACCAAATGCGATTTTACGTTCTCGGGATCTTGATATCTCTTCATGTTTACTAACTAGATTCATGCGACTAATTTCGGTTATTTGTGTTCTGTTTTCTAAGTACGATTTTATAAGTTTGAGCACGACACCTCTAATGCCGTAGACTTCTAATTTATTTAGCAATGTATTATAATGGACATAATCAAACGCCTGAGTCATATCACAAAATATGGCACATATGGGGGATCGTTTATCCACATTTTTAATAATGGTATACAAAAAGTCATAAATTGCAATATTAATGTTTCTGTGCTGTCTAAATCCTTTTTGTTCTTCACAAAGTATATTATTTTTTTCAATGTAGTTATACAATTCTTTGTAGATGTATTTCTCAAATATCTTTGAAATAACCGGTATGAGTGAAATAGGTCGATATTATTCCATCAACTCCTTATCATCTTTCTTGAATAAAGGTTTAATTATTGATGTTTTTAAAGCTTCTGGATATATACCCGTACAAATACTAAGGTTAATTAAGTGACTTACATGATCGCATATCTCTTCTGACACTGACTTCAGTATCTTTGTAGCGATTCCAGCAATACCTACACTGCTAGTATTTTTTAAAGACATTATTATTTTATATATGTCGTGTGGTGTGCTAGGTGCCATAATCATTGATTTTTGTGTTACGGATGACATGTATACCTTTGGCTCAAATTTAGCATCTATTTTTGGATGTATTTTGTCCACGAAAAAGTTATTAAAAGCATTAGCAATATCCAAAGGTTTGGTTATAATTTGATTACCAGCTTTAAGTTTTTCAATTTGTTGTTTGGGGATATAGTATTTTGTCTGATTAATTACTTGCCACGTACTCTTTGTTTTATTTTTTTATTGTTGTATTTTGTAGTTATTCTCCGCTTTTTGTGTAAGATTAATAATTTTATTATATAGTTTAGAATAAGTAGAGAATTTCCTTTTATTTTCGCGGTTAGGTTTCAATCTGAATTGCCATAAAAGTTGTCTTTTTTTCTTACTGCACAACTTAACGCCATGTGATAGCCATTTAGGTTTATTTAATATGTTGATTTAAATTTTTTTTGACGGAACGCATAAGTCGTAAAATAATTTAAATGTGTTGATAAATTCACTTTAAGCTACATTGGGATCTTCTGTAAGGTAGATCTCCGAAAAAATTGAGACTGCTTACACTACTTTTAAACTTTTCTAAATTCTCGTTACTATAATCCCTTCTAGTCACATACCAGTATTTTGTACTACATATATTGGGTACTGGGCACTGAAGCAGCTGTGCTGTATGGTCTGATAATGCAAATTCCAATACGTCAGTTTTACAAGTCCTTTTAAAATTATGCGCAAAATTGTCTATGCACGTTTTGCTAGCCATTCGAGTTGGCTGTTTAAGAGCAAGTTTTAAGTTGAAATTTAGTAGCAGACACTCCAGTGTAACTGTATTATTATTCGGTTTTAAAATACCGATATTAAAATCGCCTGCAATCACAATATTCCTAGAACGCCCGTTGGATACATGTTCGAGTAATTTTTCAAGTTTATTGAAACAATCATTTATATTCCTAGCATTTGGCACTCTATAAATACATATGACTATTAATTTATAATTTATAAGCTCAACAGCACAACACTCAAAAACCCCTGGTGATGACAATTTATCTACTTGAGGTATTTCCTTCCATTGATGACAGTTATTAATAATAATACATGCTCCTCCTCTTTTTTTTTCCAGTCTACTATAGCATGCAGCCAAACTATAATTTGGTATGGATAGTTAATTTTCGTAACCCTTCATGATGAAACGCTCGGTAGCACATATAATATCGACATTTATCTTCTTATCCAATAACTCATTTAAGCATACCGTAAGAGCATTTGATTTATTTAATAAACCTGCAATGTTTTGGTGTAAAATGTTAATATATTTATTGGAGAAAAAACAGTTCTTTTGTTTCATTTGTTGTGTTGAACGTATTTTCTTCTAAGATTTCCAAGTGAAGGTTGTACAGGTCCTGAAAAATATTTCCCATGGCGTAGTCTTTTAAGGCTCCTGAACTTGTGTACGTAGAATAATGATAGTTCAAGTTCAAATTAGAGTCCAGAATATATGAGTATTGATGAGTTATGTTGTCCTTAAATAGCATGTTGTTGAACGTTTCCAGTCTTGAATTATATAAAATATTATAGTTATTATTACATTTGTATGTTGGCAAAGTAATAATTATATTTGTGTGCTTTATATTCTGCAATACGTTTCTCATGTATGTAATTATATCAAAATAGCATTTTGTAGTCTTAAAATCTTCCTCGCCGATCTAAATTACACAAATAATGATTTCTGTATAATAATTTATACAGAAATCATTATTTGTGTAATTTTTGAGTTTTGTCTTTATATTCTGTAGGAGATGCATAATACTTACATTTGGTGTTAGATAATGACATATTTGATAATTGTCTTGAAAATATTGATCTGCTAAAGGTAATATATTTTTGTTACTGTTATTAGTACTTAATAAACATAAGTTATATTTCAATTTACTTTTGTTTACTAATGCAGTTTGCGTTGTAATTTGCTCATTCGTTGGATGCAACGCCATCTGTGGACTGCAATGCGTAGTAGTAGTTTTTTGTTCGTCATCATTTTTAGTCACTTTTTCTTTGGCTACTATATCCGAATCAGTCTGTGTTTGTTTAGTTTTAAATCCTGCTTGTTTTAAGTATTTTATCACCTTTTTTTTAGACGTAATGGTTGGAGATTGTATTGGACTGGATACTATGTGTTTGTAGATTGAATTTTTCCGACTCAAATTTTCATTCTCCTTTTTAAGCATATTATTTTCAAGGCTTAATGTATCAATTTCTCCATTTGCACTACAGAGTTTAATAGTAAGCTCATCAATCTGTTTCTTTAATTGAGTAATTAGATCAATCAGCTGATGGTCGGTGTCCCGATTATAATTTTTCGGATCTGAACTCCACCGAAGCCGTGTAATGGAACCCGGCTCAAAGTCGTGTCTTTGCGCAAAGAAACATCATCGGCGAAAATTCTAACAGCTAAGAGTGTGGCGAGACAGTGTTTATACCGCGTATACCACTAATTCGCCACAGTTAAGTCTTCCAGTTTGTGCAGTTCCCTATCATATTGCTTTGCGATGATCATCAACAAGGCAGACACTGAAGGCTGCGGGTGTTGACCTCAGGACAAGCTGTTTCTCCCACGGACAACTGTGCGTCGCTTGCTCCCGCCTCACCAGTCTGACTCTCTGTATATTTTGGCTGTTGAATTCAAAACTACAAACGTACATAGTATACAGGGAAGTTTTATAAAAATGTGGCTGTTATTTTTATTTTATTTTATTTTATTTCTTAAGAAAACTTACAGCTAGGATACAGGTAGTTGACAGTTAGTGAAAGAAGGCCAATTAAAAGTTTTCACTGACAATATTAGGGTAGCACAAGAAACAGCAGACAGGCAAGCGAAAGTATATTGTGTTATTGTAGTATATTGTGGTGTGTTACGACTTCCACGTGAACGAAGTCACGGGCAGAAGCTAGTTGAAAATATTCTCGTTGATTGACTGAGGTGTGTTAGGACTTTCGGGATTACGAGTAAGAACGGATGTGGGAACACCCATGCCAGTGGATAGTGCCATGAGATACTGAATGCATCGTGAAATAGTGGTTGTCGGTCTCTTAGGTCTCGGTGTGACGGCATCTACATCGCCACATGCGAACTACGCATCAAAGACCTGACGTCACACAAATCCTGCATCGCGCAATTAGAGTTTACCGCGCGAATCACATATATACAAGCTCCCGACTTCAACCTCTGGGCAGTTGCCCGCCAGACACGACACCCGTCTGGTCGGAGGATCCTCCCTTTTCTATGGTGGATGAGTGAACTTTACACCCTGTTCCTCATACCCCTAAATCGGGATACATAATTGTAAACTGCGTGAGCTGTCGCTGAGGCAAACAAATTTATTATCGGGATTCCCTTTGTAAACACAATTTCCGTACAGGCTCATTAGGTGCCATTCCCGTGGTTGGCGGAAGCGTGACAAGTGATCGTCATGATTGTTGTACTCGCCTGGGAGATGGTGTATGCTGCAGTGTATTTAAAATTGGTCCAGTAAATTCAGAATTTGATAGGTTAGTTTTATTAGGGGTAATGATTTCGTACCTCATTCGTTCCATAACTGATAGCAGTCCTGTTGTCGCATTGTATCAGTATCGAGCTGTTGCAGATCAGGTGAGCGTTGTCTCGAAGGGCGCGAAATATGACTAACATTTCTTTTTGATTGCAGTTGCAGTGCTTGTTCCTCTTGCGACCAACTGCCCGATACAGCCAGATTGTTCAGTTGCGCTCCCCAATCCTGGTTTGATGCATCTGTTGTCATCTGTTGATGACTGACAATTCAAAGTGCACCATTCCAGTTCCTTTCCAACATTTTGTGGTAGTGGGTAGGATTTCGATAAAAGGTCTGGTAGCGAATTCATGAACATTAATAATTCCCGGTGATTGAGCCGGGGCCTCGAGGAACAACATAACTAGCAAAATTCAGAAGTCCTATTATTCTCTGCAATTCCTTTAGAGTTATTATTCCTCGCTCGAGAACTTGACTCACTTTTTTGACCAATTAAAAAATCTTTTCCCTTGGCAGGGATTTTAAATTGTCCCAGAGACTCCACAATATTCCTAAATATGTAATAGCCTTTTGACGACAAAGAACTGATTTCTCGAAATTTACTTGCCAAACAAGATTTTGTAATGTGTCTAATGTGATTTCGACATGATCTCGAAGAACGTGTACATTTTGATTTATTATTAGATATTAAGTCGTCGAGATACACTATGATTCGGATGCTCCAGCGTGCTCGTAATATTTGGGCAACCCATTTCGTTAAATTGAAAAGGTTTTGGGAGCAGTGCTTAAAGCGAACGGAAGCCAGGTCACCTCTAACAGGTCTTGGTTGTACGAGTATACAAGGCGAAGGAAGCGCCTGTGTGGCTTTGAAATTTTTAAGTGGATATATGCCTGTGATAGGTCCACTTTGCACATCCAGTCTTGTGGTTGCAGAAAGTCCGGGATGCGATACATGTTTATCAAGTGAAATGGTTGGGTTTTTAGGTTGAATATGGGACGGGGTGATCCGTCGGGTTTTGGTATCAAATATAGAGGGAACATGAAACTCGGTAGGAGTTAAACAACTTTTGGAATGTCCTGAGCTTTCATATTGTTTATTATTGCAGACATTTCTTTTGAGACAAGTGTTTGAAAGGGACATTTGGGTATATCAGAGGAGGTTTGGGGCTAAATGGTAAGCGATAATCATGAATTAATTTCAGAATAATTTCTAGCGCCCCCATTTTGTTCCATTTCGAGTGGTAGTTCGCTAACTGACCTGCTCGAAAACGGTTCGAGTCATTGCTTGTACCGTTTTTGGTTCGCTCGAGAGCTTTTTGGAAGGTTTAAATGTCCTCGACATCGGTCACTTCCGCGATTGGGCCGCGAGCCTCAGTTGCGAAATGAACCTCTACCATTAGTATATTGATCGAATTGAAAGGATGGAGGATCCTGACTTTTGTTTTTGTAATTGGTACGAAAATATCCACGCCGCGAGAGTGAGTTGTCATAGGCGTATATGCGTGTGCATCTGTTTGCCTGGTTCATGGCAAAAATATTGAGCTTCACGCGATGGAACTACTGGTTTATGTACGCCTTGCCCCCGCGAGAGACGGCGGTTAGATTGATTAGATCTAGTATGTGTATTAGTTTTTGGACGCCAAAAAGCTTTGCGTACACCGCCGGCCGTTTCTAACGCTATCGTGAAAGATTCGGGGCTAAATAAGTAGGTAGATGATGGGGGAATTCCGTTCAAAGATGCTTTAACTAATTGATCTCGAATTTGACTAGTAATTGTCTCTCGACGCATTTCTATACTTTCGGCTCGACGACCACAAACTAATTGTAACAGATCTGAAGAGATTTTATGCAAATCACCTTTTTGGAATAATTTATTCTTCAACCTTCCCGTTTGACTTCTGTATTGTCAGCCCACAAAAGAAGATGCACTATATTTTTAAATTTTAATTAAATACCTCCGAACGGAAAAAACCGTTAAAAGTATGATCACGCACTTTTCTATGAAATATCATTTCGAATTTAGAAAAATAGGTAATTGTTGGCATCGGTCGTGAACCGTTGCGTACGAGTTGCTTCGACGGAGAACGAAACGCCAATGAAATGAACAAAAAGTAGCTCGTTACATTTTACGAATCTAAAATGGCAAGCAAACATAATTATGCTCTCTCAATATTAATATTGATGTTTTCGTTCCACGCGTACGATTGAGATGAATACAGTTTTACCTAGTTAAAACCCGACTGGTATTCCATAACTTTACAAATCGTCAATACTAAGAAAAAAAACGTACTTTGAGCAATTTTCATGTGTATATATATAAATTACTTTCCCCAGAATATACCCTATCCTATGACATTGTTTGCCGACGACAGTACTATAATTGTTAAACTTGACAAAAATAATAAAGACTATGAAGCTGACATAATCAATGCATTACAACGAGCCGTTAACTGGCTAGAACACAACAACTTAATTATAAACTTAAAGAAAACAAAAATTATGAATTTTCGTCAAAGAGTAGGTACCTAATTCGGAAATAAATGTAAGCTTTTATAATGAAAAAATTGTAGAAGTTGCAAATACAAAATTTTTAGGATTAACAATCGACAATCAACTTAATTGGAAGCAACATATTTCAATATTAATTTAAAAAAATTGTAAGTTTGCTTTTGCTCTGTATATTTAAAGAAACTAATCAATCAAGCGGCGGCATTCACTGCATACTATGGATATGTTGATTCTATACTACCTCCTGTAATAAGGACATGGTGTTCAAATCGCAAAAAAGATGCATTAGAGCTATTACCGGTATAAGAATAACTGATAGCTGCAAACCTTATTTTTGATTGTTAAAAATAATGACCTTACCTTGCTTGTAGATATTTGAGACTGCTTTATTTGTTAAGAAGAACATGCATCTATTCAGAAAAGCATCTGAACATCGCTATAAACTGATTAGACAAGTTTACAGACATGAATTATGCGTTCGACCATCAACGACCGCATTGATGCACAAAAGCATACTCTGCATGGCCCCAAAAATATTTAATAATTTACCAAATGGAATTAAGGACTTAAATATTATTCAATTTAGAAACAAATTAAGACATATATTATTGGAAAAATGTTATTATACTATTGACGAATTCCTTAATGATAAATTGTAAGTTATTTGACATTGATATTTATTTAATTTTGACAATGTATTATGATCTTTATTTCCATTCATTATTTATATCCATGTCTAATCAATGGTTAACGTTTTGCATGTTGTTTTTTCTGTATTAAGTTATGTTGTTTCGTTGTAATTATTTTATTTTAATGTTAATTATTCTTTCTTTTTTTATATAATAATTTCTAATTAAGTGAAAGAGTGTACACGGTAGTTTTTTGAGGAACGAATGATTTATTATTAAGATCTCATGTAAAAATGTACCAAAAATCACACCAATAAATGAATTTGAATTTGAATTTGTAATGTATGAAATATTATTTATTTTATACTTTGCCTAGGCATTCTATGCAGTACCGAATGCGCATCCGGCAATGTGTGAAAATAATTATGAGTTTTTTTTTTTTTTACTTATTCTATTTTGAGTATGCAGGAGACTTACTTATTATTTTTTTACAGAATTGTTTTGTTTTCTAAGTTTTCAATACTTATTACCTGATTATTTATAAGAAAATTTGATTAGTAAGCCAGAAGAACTTTAAGTTTCACGTTAATTTTATTGTGATTTTACTGTAATTATGGAAAGGTACTAAGTTCCTTTTTTAAGATTATTTTAAAGAATAATTAATTGATTATATAAAATAAATATTAGGAGTAAAAGTGTCTTAAAAGTTAGTTCCTAAGAATAAATAACTATTTTTGAGTGTAATAATACTTATTTTACTGCAAAAAAAAAAGTATTATATTTCGTACTTTTTTTATAAAGATTATTTTTATTGAGTAATTGTAGATTTTAATAAAGTTAATTTTGAGCAAACATGAGCTGTTTTATTTGTCCGTCATTTTATAGGTAAGTACTATAGAGGAGACTTACATCTGACCAATTTGGAAACAAAATATACGTATCGAATGGGGAAGAAAACTGACAACTTTTGCCGAGGGTGTCGCTGGTAACGCTTGGCTGACATTAGCTGTCAAACTACATACAAAACCTGATTCCAAAAAGTTTGGACGGCATCTGACAAAACAATGTCGCGCTGTATAATAATGTTATAATACACGTTTATTAACCTCATCTTAGGTACATACATATTCATTGTAATAAAGATGAATATGTTGCTTTGTTATGGATGGAAGCTTTGTGCTGCTATTTATGTCATGATAACTATCTGGAGGTGAAAGATCCATCTTGGTATCATCAGTTTCATGCTGCTGAGGTATCCCAAAATTCAAATTCCTATCAAATGATTCGATTTTGTAACCAAATTCAGATTTTAATTTCTAGGTTATGTCCGTAGCTCATGAAACATCGAATATGTTACAAAACTACTGTGTAAGTACGTAAAAGTTTATAATAAATGAACGACATGTTGCTATTAATAAAATTGGGTTATTTACTTCTATTATTAACAATAAAATTGGATGTAAATACCTGCTGACCAAATCCGCTTTTCGGCCTCTTAGTGAAGCTCCTCGGTTCTTCAGTTCAGATTTTAACTGAGGTACACTCCGCGTTGAATATATAGTTCGATAAATTATCAAAAAACACACGCTAGTTCCTGTTGTAATTATTTTAAACCCGAAAAACATTGATAGATCAAAATGACATTGCGATGTTATGGGCAATGCGTTAGCAGCGCCACCTGTTCATAGCTTTGCAATTTCTTTCCCATTGAGGACCTCCCCCTTTATTTTCACCGATAAAAAATCACGTGCACACGATGAACACATCTGTTAGCAAGTATTACTATAGCGGCCGTGTGTTGCAAGCAAGATAGTCCTTACGGTGTATAGATGTTTCTCCCATGGTACTTACATAACATTGATAAATATAGACCAAATCTATTTACTTTACACATTGCCCGTGAACCAGCAGGTATTCTATACAATCCCTGGGAAATGTATACATTACCTAGGCAAAGTATGTAACGGACAATAATATTCATAATATTTCATACATTGCCTGGACGCCTCAGGTACCTATTCTATACATTGCCTAGGTATTGTATAGAATACCTGAATTATACAGATTATCAGTAACATATACACATTGACATTAATGAATTTTATATACTTAAACAATGACATGAATATTTACTTTTTAAAGTATTATATTGTTTTAATCATTGTGAATGTGAAGACTATGTGGGTCATTCCTTTTTATTTTATTATTTAGTTTTTATCACGGTCTGGCAGCTTGAGTAATTTATGCGGCCTACCCAAACGTCCTTTCTTTGGTACCTATTGTTCGTCGAATCGTTGAGCTCCTTAAACCCTGAGTTGAGCTGCACGGTCACTAACAAATGCGTGCACTGACTGGACAGGTCCTCTCAATCTGTGTGGTTCTTTCCTCAAAAGACCATCTCAGACACCAATCTACATGATCTTCACATGATCTGACCAAGATTATGTCTGGACTTTAAAAGAGACTGTGACCTCTGAGTTTGTTTCGGCCTTTCTTCTCGGAGTAGTCAGATAGGAAACGCCGACCTCATCTAGTTTAAAAAATATGATTGACGTGTAATAGTAGATTATACAACAAGTGAAAAAAAGGGAATTTAATTCGAGGGACTAAGTTGGATCCCGAGAGCAGCGAAGGATTCAAGAGTAGAATCCCGAGCGTAGCGAGGGATTCTAGATTTGAATCCTGAGCGGAGCGAGGGATACAAGGACAGAGATAAATTATTTTTTCACGAGTTGTGTACTCTACTTTTTACCATTGACTGCGAGAAAATAAATAGTAGTACCTATAGTATTTATATTTATCTGTCGTAGTTGTAGTATTTATATGACTGCCTCGTTGGTCTAGTGGTTGCAAGCGCTACTGCTGAGCATGAGGTACTGGGTTCGATTCCCAGGTCGGGCAAAGTATTATTGGGTTTTTCCACCAGAAATGTCTCAATAGCAGCCCGGAGTCTGGAATTGTGCCCGGTTGATGGCAATAGGCTCACCCCCTATTACATGGGACTTAAAAACACTGGCAAAATGTGGGTGAACTAAAGGTACGCCTCTGCCCAACCCTTCGGGTAAACAAGGCGTGATGTTATGTTATTTATATGTATCACATTTTTGGCGGTATCAAATTTTCTACCATAATTGCTGCTTTAGAACGAAATGATTTCGAAGTCAGTGGTATTCAGTGTCTCATTTTCTAATGACATTAAATAATAAATAAATAAAAATCTTTATTGCAGACCACACAATCCATAAAACACACGATTTTTTTATATAAATAAAGATTGAAAAGAACCTAACTAAAGTTGGCGGGATATTATTTATTTAATTTAATTGTAAAGCTTCTAGGAAGGAATAGCTCCATCTATCCAGCCAATAAGTACTTTCAGTACGGTTCATTTATTTTTGTACATAGTTTGTTTATTTCGTGCTTGTTCCAAATTCAAAATGTTTTTATTCTCTAGTGAGTAAAAGAGAGTTTTATTCACTGTTATCGATGAATAAAATGCCCTTTTTCGAGTGACAATGGTAAAAAAGTGTTTTGTCCAATCCCACTTACATAAATAAAAATCATTTATCATCATTTATCAATTATCTATTATATTATATTCTATTCTATTCTTTAATATGGCAAGCAAAGCCGATGTCCAATATTCTGCCAATGTCTAAAGTGAGTTGGAAAAGCAAGTGTAGGTATATTGAGATAAAATAAAATTAACAAGTAGAATGTTAAGAAACTTCAATGATGAATTGTTGAAATGTAGATCTTGTAGGGTTAGTATTGGACTGAAACAAACATAAAGATAACATTACATAAATATTATAATTGTTAGAACATTTAATTATACACCACATCCACACAGACAGAATATTTGGGGGAAAAAAATCAAGAAATGGCTAATGATTGAAGCTTAAGGGTTGTCGAGTGTCAGTCGGTTAGTAATTCCTTTGAAAATTACTGTATTCGGGTTTTTAAGTAACTTTTTACCACCATGCGGCTATTTACGAACAACTAAAGTAATCATTTGACCATACTCGTCTATTTAAATGAGTTAATATTATTGTGACGGATGAAAATCATCAGCGCCACAAGCAGTTCTGGAGAGGAATATGTTAAAAGGGAAGGGAAATTAATAGGAAGAGGGATCTTGAATTTAAAGGAGACGGCTATACAAATTTAGGGGTGGGATGACAGGACATTCAAAAAATATGTGATCCAGGGTGCCTTCCGCCCGCGAGGGAAATGCAAGATGCGCCCTCGCGCCCCTAGTCGCCGTAGGAGACGCCCCGGGCGTCGGGAGTCGCGAGCCGAATTCCGGCCACCGTAGGCGCGGGCTTGCGGACGGTGGGCAATGGGTAGCTCGCCGTCCGATTAGGACCAGGCCCGGGTCGACAGCGCGTTGTGTTCCACGCGCGCCTCAAAAAGATGTCAGCACCAACTGACGGGGTCCGTAAGGGCCAATGCCTGCCAGGGTTGCGAGTTTGTCCGAAACGGATATCGCGGCCCCGGCACACAGGCAATGGAAGGAACACGGGTGGGTTTTAGTCAGTAAGAGTCTGACACTCCCTCTCGCTCCGCCCAGAGCGGGAGGAGTCATTTGATGATTTCCCACCCTCTAAAAAAAGGGGTGCTAGTACAGACAGTGACCTGCATAGCCCGACCACTCTTCGCCTTTTCTTGTTTGTAAGAGGGGTCAGGTAATGCAGAGCATTGCCCGTACTTGTTCGGGCCGGCGGCATAGCCGAGCAAAAATCGAATATAATGTGTTCGGGAAAAAGCCGCTCGGCTTTTACCGTGCCTACTGGAACCTGATTCAGCGAGGGTACATGCTGATCGGCACGAGTATGAATGAAAGCCAAATAGGCGTAAAAAAAAACGGTGCCTTCCGCCAACCCGCACTCGCAGAGAGAGGAGGACATGGATTTTGCGTAAAAAAACGGGAGTGCAACAAAAACCTAAGCGGATTCTACAAAGAACAGAAATAACAGTTTTCTATACCTTTTTGTGACCGAAAAACCAAGGTTTCGGTTTTATGGTCGGTTGTACTGCATAAAAAAAACTGCCTTTCTTTTTACTGGACGTATTCCACTGCTCCTGCCAGGAACATTGCAGATTCAGTTTTGGAAGGGACAATAAATCATAACCCTGATATGTATTGTGCGTGAGATCTGACGATAAAGATGAACATGCATCTTTAGCCAAAGCATCAACACATTCGTTACCCTTAATGCCACAATGACTGGTTATCCAAACTAACTGAACATCTCTTTGATTATTAGCGCAGGACAATAAAGAGTTTTAAATTTTTTAAATAAGGGAGCTGTGCAATCAATTTACTTTTAAAGGGATTTTGGACTAAGGCTTGCAAACAGCTAAGGGAATCTGTAAAAATAACGGCTTTTTTCAATTAATTTCAATATTATGGTGTGACTCTGAAAAGACAAGCTTCCAATATAGCCACACACTCACCAGTGAATACAGAAGACTCCTTAGGGCATTTAAATTGTAAGATAATTTTGGAACTTTGGTAATAGACCGCAGCGCCACGCCAGTGTGACTACGATCAGTTAATTTCGAAGCATCCGTAAAAAATAATTGAAAACCATTCCATCTCTCTCCCACCACCGCATTGAAAGCCAAATTCGCTGACGGAGATTTTTTGGATATTCCAATACTTATCAAAGGAAAATTTTAGGGATATAACATAAACTTTCGTAAGCAAAATGAAAAAGGGGTAATCTGGGATACTGGATGATCGGGCTTACTAAATTTTGAATTAATCGAAAGGATTTTAGGATTAAGGGGATTTCTTTATTCTTCCAGTAATTTGAGCTTCTGCATATGGCATCTAACTCGTTCAGTCTGTTTATAAGAGGATGGGAGGATCTACATTTTAGTCTAGACACGAAACGGGAGGCTAGATATTGCCGTCTAAGGGCTAGTGGAGGTTCAGCACGACTTTTGGGCTTCTGAGTGACTACAATACCTGTAACAACTGTCAAAGATTACGAATGACAGCTGGGACTAAGGTTGCAAACTTTTTTGATATCAAAGTATTTTAGAACCTGTAAAAATATATATGGCGAATAAATAAAAAATAATAGTACCTAGGTATGTTTCAAAAACGCTTTTGTTCTGTAAATGCATATTTTTTGCTACTATGAACCTGGATTCTTTTTTGTGTCAACTATTTTTACACTCAAAATTTAATTAAGGTTACAGAATACCATTAATTCAGCTTTTAGGAGATTAGTACTGATCCTATTGCGATCATCTCACCATTTTGTATTATTAATACAGTAGTTCCGCCAACTATATTATTTCTTTACGAATATAGTATTTACACCTCTTACTTGTGCTTTCCGAGGCACGGAGAGGTCTCGATATGTAATGGATGGTCAACAATCCACCAAACAACCATGGAAGCATAGCTTAACCTTCAACTGTTATCATTTAGCCACAAGCCCCTCCTGAAAGTGTCCATTTTAGTTTTGTAGCAGCATTATTTGTAGGCTACTAATAGTTGTACCATGGAAATAAAAACAGATATATCATACAGACAAGCATTACAATTTATTTTTCAATCAAAGTCCCTCTAACTCTCTTCTCCGTAGTCTGCGCTGGGGTCTCCGCTTGTCTCTTATTCATTCCTTTCCTCTCCAATTGCTTTTCAATAATCCTTGCATTATTAGCATAACTGTCTGCCACCTCCCGAGCCTCAATCTCATCTTCTTCCTCATCAATGGTAGAAACAGTAACTGAACTGAACTTGCCCATGTTTTTCGTGTGTTTTGTCACCATAATCTTCTTAGGTTGTGTTAAAGCAACTTGTTTATAGATGTCTGTGACTCCTCCCTCACCAGCAGTCTGCACCAATGCTCCTTTCATAATAAAAACGATATTGTTGTCTTGGTCATGTTTGTAGTAGATTGGTATTGCACATTTCTTGCACTTTAGTCTGTACTGTCGCTCGATACCTTTCTCCCTTTTCAAGTACACTGTCTCGTCAGGGTCTGACGTGATTTTGTGTGCGTGCTTTGAGCCGTCAATGACCCGTGCGCCGTCAGTTGGTCGGAGGGGCAAACGATCGATGGTGCAATCAAGAATAAGCGACATTTGGCCGCACAGGCAGTAGTAGATGTGTAACGGCTTCGTCTCATTGTATTCTTCTTGGTCTTTTGTGTCTGAGCAGACGATGCTTCTCGAAACTACTTTTGGCATTGTGTTAGAGATCTTCGAAGCGCGTCTCAATTTTAGCTTCTTTGTTAGTTATATCAACGCTATATCAACAGTTACTACCACTATAATTAACTTCACATCCACCTAGTGTTTAAATGTTTAAATCCCTATAAATATTTAATTATTGTAAAATAAAACAGTAAATAAATCACACAATTGGGAAAACTTTGGCAGATTGTCAATGTCAGTAAAAAAGTTGTCAAATGTCAATCCTGAGTGTCAATCTCACCTACTCTGAGCCATGGTAGAGTAGCCATGGTATAACACTGAGCAATCTCATTTTGGCATAGACAATTTTTGTTTTTTGGTTCAGTGGCGGACTTTGATGACAGGTGGCGGATTTTGATGTGTTTTTATTTGTCGCAATAAGCGTAAAGCTTAGAGCATTACTCTAAGGCATAAAGGGAAGCCTACCCCAGAACCAATGTTAAAGCAGAGTTGCTGACAGGGGCGTAAAACAGTGACGTCCTCGACCATCCCAGATTTAACCAGTTTGAATTTAGTTCAACCAACATTTGATAATTTTTCCTGTAAGACAACAAAAACCAAAAGTACAAAATGATGCAACTGAGTGCAAAGCATTAAAAAAAATCAATACAAAACTTATCGTTTTATGGTGTGCTTTATGGTTTAAATATACATTGGTAATGTTGGTAAACCCTGCTGTCAACTTCACGCTACTGCGATTGTCTTTTATTCCACCGAGTTGTGTTTCATTGCACATGTTCATCGATTTCTGTTGAATTTAGGGAAAGTATTGCGAATTGAACTTCAAAATGGGTGCTTACGCAAGCAGATACCGTGTTTACAACTCAGGACTCACAAACATCGACGTAAAACCTGAAGAAAGTGACACCAAACGTGAAAATCCCGGAACGTTAGATGAGATACATAAAAAGACCAAAGGTATTTTTTACACACGTTATAACTGTTTTAGCGATTATCAAAAGTGATTAAAAAGATAATTGGATTCGTAAAAACATAACGAGGGAATGCGTTCATTCAGAAAACGGCGGCAACCGTGGTTTAATACCGACACAAAAGTTGGGTTATCTTGTGATGTAATAATAGATAATTTACTAGAATACTAGCGATGTATACGTCTAGAAAACTTCATTGATATGTGCCGTGTATTAAAATGGTTATAAATTGGATGTATTCATACAAATTGGTACAAAACTAGTTTATAGTACAGACTGACATAGAGGTATCTCTACTATAATATGTATTTGTATTCTGATAACAATGTTATCAACCTCTATCGTTCAACCGACCCTATTTCGAATTTATTACACACTGCGAGGTCGTAAATAAGAGCAAGAATACAGAATGGAATGCCGTAATCATCTTCAAGTATAATTAAATTTATTGAGAAGTATTTAGTAATTAAATACCAATTAAAACTGCAAAAATAATCAGCTGCAGATCAGTAAATTTCTAATACACCCAAATAAAATACAATACTAATTTGTGTTTATGATGTCACGGTTTGATTATTTGTAGCCAGGCTGCAATAAATTGCTTAAATAATATTTTTGCTTATTCATTTAAATCAAAGTAGGAAACAGTTTCCATTGAACATGTTTTAAACTTCATTCTGTATACATATCTGCCAACTTTAATTCTCAAGTGGATAGGTTACTTTTAGGCAAGCATGCAATACAGTCAACAACATCACTCATATCATTAAAGGCGTTAGTGGTCATACAAAGCCTAAAATAAAACCTGAGTATTTCAGATGATACATATTTTCAAAAATCATAAGATAAACACAATAATGCTTGTCACGTTATTGTCATCTGCACCAAGGAGTTGCTGGCCTTCTTTGAGGAGCTGGGGTGGATCGAATAACCGGTTTTCCCACCTGTACGCAAAATACGCGCTTAGACATGGAGTTGCGGATAGCAGCCCGTATTACCTATTGTAATCTGCCTAGCCTTTGCCCAACCATATTAGGGTCAGCCTCCTGTCTAACCCTATATTTTACCTATATTTTATAGGGAACATCTGCCCGTCTTACCTGCACAACCTAGTTAGTGAGTATCATGATGGGTGCACAGTATGCAAGTCATGATACCAAAACTACAAATATTTCTATAAAAGATTGTATCAGAGAACTTAAGTATAGTACAATATTATTATAAGATGGCGTTTGAACTTGCTCGTGATGCAAACCTTGGTCTACTTAACCTGTCCACGTAACGTTACAAGTTGATGTTTACATTGATTTATGGGGTAAACAAAATAGCACTGGCGTAATTGCATAAAACACATAAAATTACAATAAAAATGAATCGCAATGGGTTTCATTTTGACAGTTCACACATGTTCATTATGTTACTTACGTGTTGAGCAGATGACTTTTTCAACCCATTGAAGCAATGGATTGGCAATATCTAAATGGATTGTGATTGAGTGCAGTACTCACTTAAAAGCTTACTTATAATACCAGCCACTTACTGTCCCACTGCAGGGCAAAGTCCTCTTCTCATACAGAAAAGGCACGAGCATTGATCACCACGCTTGCTCAAGACGGGTTGGCGATTTCAGACTAATATTAAGTGTTAGTCGGTATTAAGTAGTTGTGTAGTATTATAAGTCGGGGTTTCCTCATGATGTTTTTCTTTCACCGATGTCAGTTATGTCCAAGATAAACTCTGAAAGTACATATGAATTGAAAAAGTCACATTGGTACTTGCTCGGATTTGAACCCACAATAATGCTCCTTCTGAGAGTCAATTCAGGCAGATTCTTTTCTACTTGCTGTTCCTGTAGTTGATACTAGCTTATGCCTGCGGCTGCGCCCGCGTGGAGGTCAGAAATTATCTTACGGGAAACGTACTACCGGCATAAAAGTATCCTATGTCCTAACCCAGGTCATTGTCTACCCATGTGCCAAATTTCATCCAAATCCGTTCAGCTGTTTTAACGTAAAAGCGTAACAAACAAAGTCACTTTCGCATTTATAAAATTAGTTAGGATTGTGCATGTTTCTGCTAGGTAAGAGTAAATAGAAAATCAATCTGCCTAGCCTTTTCCCAACTATGTTGGGGTCGGCTTCCAATCTAACCAGATGCAGCTGAAAACTTTCAAATAAATAATGTTAAAATAATTTGTGTTTCAGATGTGATGCCAGTCAACTTTGAAGGTGGAAAGCTGATGGTGAATAGGGGGCTCTCCAATCATTTCCAGGTATTTATTTAATTCCTCTAGAAGTCTAGACATAAATATTTGAGGATGTATCAATGTGTTTTAAAATGGGCTCTATGCTTTTGGAGAAAGGTGCATTTTATTAGTATTTTTATTGATCTTATCTACAGTTTCCTAACATCTATAAAGATTACAAAATTAATCTGAGATTAGATAAGGATAATCATAAAAAGTAATAGGTTCTTAGAGCATGTTCAGAAGTATAATTATATCCACTTAGTAGTTACTAGTCAAGAGCTCAGTAGAGAAAACCTATACTAATAAAGCTGAAGAGGTTGTTTGTTTAAAAGCGCTAATCTCTGCAACTTGAAGGTTATAGACTATTTAACATCACGCTACGACCTTAGGAGCCCAGCAAAAAGAAAAGAAGTCAGAAAACGAAGTAATAGCGCAGCTGGGCGATACGATGCGACGCGGTGGGCTCGGGGGGTGCCGAAATATACCGCGTACGAAGTCGCGGGCAGAACCTAGTAAATAAAGCTGAAGTTTGTTTGTTTGAATGCAGTAATCTCTGAAACTACCAGCCGGATTTTGAAAAATCTTTTTACATTTTATTGCCCAATTCTTGAAAAAAGTTACAGGTTATTTAAAACCCCGGGGCACAGCTAATATTGTTATAAACCTACATCAAAAACGTATAATTTGTAATTTAAAGAGTTAAGCCAATCTTTGTCTGAAGAGTGCAAGAATATTTAAAAATTTCTGAAACTATGTATGACAGAAATGAGAGTATCTGAGGGAGAAAAGGATAATATTAGTAAAATTAGTTAAGTAATAACAGCCGCACGGGTCGATCCATCAGGTTAAGCTACGCTTGCCGGGGTTGGTCTGTGGATGGGTGACCATCTTTACATACCGAGACTCCTCCGTGCCTCGGAAAGCACGTTAAGCCGTTGGTCCCGTCTGTCATTCGTGGATCTTTACACCGTCAGAAGCCCGAAAGTCTGACAACCAGTCTTACCAAGGGGTATTGTATTACCCAGTTACTGGGTGGTGGAGGTCAGATAGGCAGTCACTCCATGTAAAAATACTGGTATTCAGCTGCATCCAGTTAGACTGGAAGCCGACCCTAACATAGTTGGGAAAAGGCTAGGCAGATTGAGTTGATTGGGTGCTAGTATGATGGAATTGGCAGCATGCTGACAGCCACTCCAGGCTGCATGCTATTCATTGTGCTATGGTATTTTTGATGAATAAAAAAACTAAGATTAAAAAATAAATTTCAAATATGCTTACAAACTCTTTACTCCCATTCTAGATGTCCCACACGCTGACAATGAGTTCAGCACAGAACGGATACAAGTTAGGAGCAACATACATCGGTACCAAGCAGATCTCCCCCACAGAGGCGTTCCCTGTCATCCTGGGAGATGTGGACCCCTCAGGGAACGTCAACTTTAGTTTAATTCACCAACTTACTCCGGAGATCAGGCTGAAGGGAGCTGCACAGGTAAAGTGGTTTTTTCCTTGATATCTTAAAAGTATTTCTTAGGGGTGTTAGTACGCAATTGTCGCGCCCTCACGCCCCTAGCCGCCGCAGGAGACGCCCTGGGCGTCGGGAATCGCAGGCCGATTCCCGGCCCCCATTGGCGCGGGCTTGTGGACGGTGAGCAATGGGTAGCTCGCCGTCCGATAAGGACCACGCCCAGGCCGACGGCGCGTTGTGTTTCACGCGCGCCTCAAAAAGATGTCAGCACAACGGAAGGGGTCCGCTAGGACCGATGCCTGCCGGGGTCACGGGAAAGTCCGAAAGGGATACCGTGGCCCCTGGCAATATACAGGCAACTGAAGGAACACGGATGGGTTTTAGTCAGTAAGAGTCTGACACGCCCTCCCGCTCCGCCCAGAGCGGGAGAAGTTATTTGATAATTTCCCACCCTCTAAAAAAAGGGGTGCTAGTACAGTCAGTGACCTGCATAGCCCGACCACTCTTCGCCTTTTCTTGTTTGTAAGAGGGGTCAGGTAATGCAGAGCATTGCCCGTACTTGTTCGGGCCGGCGGCATAGCCGAGCAAAAATCGAATATAATGTGTTCGGGAAAAAGCCGCTCGGCTTTTACCGTGCCTACCGGAACCTGATTCAGCGAGTGTACATGCTGATCGGCACGAGTATGAATGAAAACCAAATAGGCGTGTGTAACTCTTTACGGAACAGACTCACCGATCCGGATCATTGAAGTGTTCCAAAAGATTGGTTCAGTAACAACGTTTCAAACGCATCATTTGAATCTAAATCATTAATTTGCCTCTGTGCACTTTCCGCGCGACCGTCGCTTGCGAGGCGACTGAGCAGCAGTGAGCGAGAGAGACTGAGACGCTGAGTTACGTTACTTTAGTCAGTTTTTACATTTTCACAGTTTTTCGTCGTCGTTATCCATTTTTATATCCTTTGAGATTCAAATGATCCAAATGAAACATATCAATGATTCGGATCATTTCAGTGATCCAGGTGCAAAGGTTCCAATCGTAAAAATTATACAATTTGCCCCCTCTAAAGCCAAATATGTGTAGTGTATTTGATACGAATTCCCAAACAAGCCCCTTTTAAACTCAGGCCAGAAACGATACTTCTTCTATGCAATACCATGCAGATGGTGTTCACTGCTTATTGTGGACAAATAAATGATCTTGAATTATGTGATCCTTTATACCACTTGAAACAGAAGAGCCAAGAGCCTTGTGCCAGAAACGCATTCGAGTTTCTTTTACATTGAATTTGTATATGTAGATAACATGTATCGTTTTATGTGGTATATAATGAAGAATTCAATAAATATCTTTACATATAATACAGGCGGTATTGAACTTTTCTATGAAACAGCAGTTTTTTTTTTAAATAAATGACGAGAAATTTCAACAAAACATTTGAACTGAATTCAGAAGTTAGGTACCATTTTTAGACCGTGCGCTTGATGGGATTTTCCATCGGCAAAAATACCGTACAAACTTTCATGATTCATCTCTTATTGAACCTATTTAGATTTTTGAAAATTAATATTCAACATTATTTTCTTAATGTTTCACTTTTGTTATATAGTGAACTCTTGTGCAAAATTGAATGCTTCTAGACAGCGGCTTAGGTTAGGTTAGGTTAGTTATCTGTATTGAATTTAAGATTTTTATAAAGTAGATGTGTATTTTCATTTCAGGTGCAAGAATGCAAGCTGACAGCCACACAAGGCACTCTGGAGTACAAGGGATCGGACTACACGCTCGCGATGGCTGTGGGCAAGCCGGACTTCAACGAGAAGTCGTCAGTCTTTGTTGGACATTACTTACAGGTAAAATTATTAACTTCTTTACATAACATCACGCCAGTATTCCTTGAAGAGTTAGGCAGAGATGTACCTAGTACACCCACATAGTGCCAGTTATGTTTGATTCCCATTTAATAGGGTAAGCGTCAGAACTCCTGGACAATACATCCCAATTTATTTGCGGTCAGCGGAACATGTCTTCTTCTCTATTAGTCTTCATCAGGTACCACAACTAAAAAGTAAAAAATAAAAACTTAAAAAAAAAAAATCGGTGTCTGGTTTAGAATTTTCGTTTTTTGCCACCGACTTCCGAAATTAAAGTTATTTTTCACTTTGTAGTGTTTTTTTTTAAGTCAGTTGTTTATTTTTGTAAAAAGCTTTTATTTTTCACTTTTTAGTTGTGGTACCTACCCCACACAAATTCAAATACACTACCTGCTATGTAAATAACAGTGACAGGAAGTTATCATCATATCATCGACATATACTAAGTGGGAAAAATACGTATTATTGAAGCTTACTCTATAATTATCCAAGCAAAGTTAATAAAATTTATATGGGACCAAATTGGAAGCATACCCTTTCATACAAAAAAAGAATCTTCAAAATCGGTCCACAATTGACGGAGACATCGGCGGACATACAAAAAAAAAAAACATACATACGCGACGAACATATAACCTCCTCCTTTTTGGAAGTCGGTTAAAAATAACTTGAATTTCGGAAGTCGTTGGAAAAAACAAAAATTCTAAACCAAAGACACCGACTTCCGAAATTCAAGTTATTTTTCACTTTGTAGTGTTTTTTCGGTTGTTTTTTTTTCCAGTCATATCTTCTTTCACAGTCCACCCATCGTATATGGCAGCATTACATGGTGTTCTTATGTTTGTAGTCGGTGACGAAGCGACTGGCCCTGGGTACGGAGTTGGTGTACCAGTCTGGGGCGCGAGTCATGGGAGGAGAGATCGCCATTACCTCGGCTGCCGCTAGATACACTATGGACGGTGAGAGCAGGTTTCTATATAGACTAAAAATAAAACTTTTCTTATTTAAAAGAAACTCAAATAATTTATTACAAAAACCACTTTTGAATCTCAACACTTACAAGAGAATAGAATTGGTTTTAATTGCCCCTTCCAAAATGTAGTTTCGCATGGAGAACGGACAAGAAACTCATTCATTGCAATACTTTCTTGAACTGATCAAGAAAGTATTGCAAAAGGGTTTTTTGTAAAAAAAACTTATAGAGTCAATGTTCCTATAGTCTGGCATTTCTATGATGCTCTATTCTATTTTTGTGTAATTTGTGCCCGTTTTGGAACTTAGCTGCTTTTAGAGTATTCAGAACATGTTTCAAAAAGATTGTTATTAGTTATAAGCCATAATGGCAAATTGTTTGTAGAGAAGGAATATGATTCTTTAGTTATAGTTTATGGTTTGATCTGTATTTCCAGACTCTGAAGTGTCAGCGACCCTGAGCACAGCTAATTTTCACCTGTGTTACTTCAAGCAGTGCAGTGAACAGTTACAGGTATGTGTTCATGGCTCAAGCATTTATAGAATAGTAGCTTTTGCCAGCGGCTTCGCCCGTGAAAGCGTGGATGTCGCAAATTATCACAACGTACTACTGGCATAAATTATATCCTATGTTCTAACCTTAAGAGCTGTCATTCGTGGATCTTTGACAGTCGTTACGAGTCGTCAGAAGCCCGAAAGTCTGACACCAGTCTTACCAAGGGGTATCACCCAGTTACTTGGTTGTGGAGGTCAGATAGGCAGTTGCTCCATGTAAAATACTGGTATTCAGCTGCATCCGGTTAGACTGGAAGCCGACCCCAACATAGTTGGGAAAAGGCTAGGCAGATTGATTTTTAACCTTAAGAGCGTTTATTCTGAAAGTGGGCAACGTCGCAAATGGATGTCAAATATTTCGCTGTTTTGATTAATTTGGCAATATTACTGTATGGAAATAAAAAATGTGGCTAACTAGCGAACTAGAATATTGATTATGAAATTCAATAATTAATATCGTAACACCGAATATTTCGTTTTAGATGTAAAAAAAGAATTTGGAATCTTTCCAAATGCCTTTTTTACACCTAAAACGGGTACAACATCAAAATCAATGTTATAATTTTGCAATTCATTATTAATATTCTAGTTCGCTAGTTAGCCACATTTCTTATTTCCATACAGTAATGTTGCCAAATTAATTAAAACAGGTAAATTTTGGACAGCTGTTTGCGACGTTGCCAACTTTTAGGATAAACGCTCTTAACCTTTATCCTATGTCTTAACCTTGTCCTTTTAGTTTAATGTGTGATTTCCTGTGCGAGTCTCAATAAATACTTTTTCTTTCGTTCTTTCTTTCTACCCATGTACCAAATTTCATCCAAATCCGTTGTAATTTTACCGTGAAAGCGTATCAAACAAACTCACTTTCGCATTTATAATGTTAGTTAGGATAATCGACCGCCATTGTCAAGAGCCTTCAATTTACTCTGTTGACCATGCCCTCTGAAACAGAAAAATGTAATGACCGTATTAGCGACTTAACTTCATATATAAATCTGCCTAGTACTTTCCTAACCATGTTGGGGTCAGCTTCTAGTCAAGCCGGTTGGAGCTGAATACCAGTGTTCAAATATAAATCTTAATAAAATAATTTATTTATTTAGTTATAGTTCAAGTCATAATAAATATTGTTTAGTTTGAGATTTTACTTCTAATTTTTTGTTTATGTTATTTTCTTTTATACAACACTTTTATAATTTCAAAATTTGGCACTGAAGAGCGGGATCTCCTAGCACAGGTATATCTTTTACTTAAAAGGAGGTCCCTTTTATTATTATTTGGTCGACACACTAGCAGCTAATTAGCTGATGCGTGTGTATAAAATAGCTTGGAGATGTTTAATCTGTCCAGTCGATTCTTGAAACAGTTCAGTGAGGGAGAGCCCTATGTAAGATTTACTGTAAAAGTTGTACAAGTTTCTGCAATAAACCTTTTTATTTTATTTTTTAAATCTAAATACGAGTATTTGGATAAAATACTTTTTGTTTAAAAAAAAATACAACTTTGACTTCTTCTAAAACTTTTGATATTAATTTGCAGGTGGTCGCGGAAATGGACACCTCATTCCGGGGGATGGAATCTGTAGGCACTGTCGGTTACCAGGTCAACATACCCAAAGCAGATCTAATCTTTAGAGGTGAGTTATTAGCTTGATTACATTCGTATTTTTCGTGATTAGCAGCCTGGACTTTTACGGCCACAGCAGACTAGCTACTTTTAGCATCGCCGATCGCCGATTTAGTCGCTTTTTAGAAGCTAAATACAACGACCAAACATCGCACATTTAAAAACCCCATACGCGGCGATTGATTCGCTTTTCGGAAGCTCGACACAGCGGCTGTACGCTACACTCCGCACACATTCGGATGCCGGTCGCATCGATTTGGCACCTGCGGAACACGACTGCACTAGCTTTTGACGGACCCCGCCCGCACTCCCCTCTCTTCACCTTTTCAGCATCGGAGCAGTCACAAAAACGCGCGATTGCGATGGCGCATCCGAGCGCAGGAAGTTGCGAAATCGCGATACAGCATCGATAGAATCTCTAAATTGCCGATACTTAAAGTAGCTAGTTTGCTAGGCTGTTTTTAGTTTGGCGACCCTATTACATGGGACTTAAACATACCTTAAAATATTTGGTAAGTCCCTCACCGGGAGTGTTCGCTTGTAATGTAACAATCTAAGATTCGATTTGAGCATTACGTTACAATACTGACTCACTGACTAACGACCATTCGGCGCTGCCGTCAGGTCACGTCACTGTGCCTACGCCGCGACACGGTCATTACAAGTGGTGCGAATTTATGTTACAAAAATTGCAAGTGCAAATTGTGTCATTACAGGTTGCGCACTGTAATGCATACCCGGTTCTCCTCACTCACTGATGTAATGTTTGAATCTGAACTAAATTACAGGCGAATGCTCCCGGTGATTCCGGGAGCGCCTTTATAGTACTTGAATAAAGTCACACCGTATTTTTTTTCTGTCTCTCTCAAAAATCTCCGTTTTACACAAGCACATTACGAGCCGATCAAGATTTTACAACAAACGTAAAACCTTTACAATTACTGTTACTCTGTCAGATTGTTTGAATTACTAAACACCAATTACTTTTATACTAATTCCAGGAATGGTAGATTCAAATTGGAACATCGGTGCCGTCCTGGAGAAGAAATTACAGCCCCTACCATTCACATTCGCACTCTCCGGCATGGCAAACCAGGCTAAACAACAGTTCAAATTCGGCTGCGGTCTCATCATCGGCTAATCACCAGATCACCGGGTGATTGTGATGATGACTGAGTGATACGTCAAGCTAGTGATCAGTGTACACCCATGTTTATATGTGATTAGTGAATTTGAAGCTTTTGAAGTGGATATCTTCTTCAGTGGTTTTGTGCAAAGGTATCTCTCGTCACTCAGTGTGGAATGTTATAGATTACAGAATGAAAATAATTGGATTGAGTGTATACTGCTGTAGAGGAAATAGTAGACGAGTATTTACACTAAAACCTGTATATGGTATGTTTTTAAATAATAATATTTGTGTGTATATTTCGTTTAGAGGTTTTATGCTCTTGGTGGTTTGAAATTGCTGGACAGTTATTAACTAAATATTATATTTAATTGGTGTACTAATATGTTTTAGGAACAAAATATCTATTTTAGCCCTAGATAGGTCAAGTTTTCTTCCATGTAAGTTGTGTAGTTACATTTACAAGCCTAATACTGTATTCTATGAATATGTCTTTCTTGCTAGCTGTAATAAAAATGTACTACTTACCTGTAAATCCATAGTCGCATAATTTTTACAATTTTGGGGCTTTTTGTGGCATTTGACACTTGTCAAAATGTTGGAAAAGATCAAGGCGTTATGGCGAATTTTCAGTGAAACATTTACATTGCATATTGAACGTGTCCAGTAAACATAACTCTTTAAAAGTTATTACGCACACAATAAAAACTAAATCCTGATAGAGATAGTCTAATTTTGAAATTGCACCCCCCTCCACTGCACATATTTCAAATGTTTGTACAGAAATTTAAGTGGAGTTTCAAATTAGACAATCTCTGTATGGAATTATTGCACTTATATATATTAAATGCTGAATATTAAGTATTTATAAACTTTTACATAGATTACTTAGTATGTTACTTTGACCACTAGCTTGATTTTGTCAATGTAATTATAATTTTAGTCTAATATTGACTTGGTTGGTGTTACGGATCTATATTTTAGACTTTCATGTTCAAGAAATATCATGTTCAGAATTTGGGGACGAATTTTGAACATGGTTATTAATATTTACTTTTTATTTATTTTCTCACCTACATTTTACGCTGCGCTAGTTCCGTTTTATCAAAATAAAAGCTTGTAGTTTGTAGTGGGAGTTCTCGAAATATTAGTAGAACTGTATTTTTTGCTCATAAATTTAACTGTCTCCGCGAATACAAGCTGAAGTCATATCTAACATATGTTTATTATTAATACATACATAAAACATGGAAGTCTAAAATATAGGGCAAATGAATAAGATAGCTGATTCCTAAATAAATAAATCACAAGATATGTGTGAATGATATGAGCCCGAACACTGTATGTATATTGATAACTTTTCTTTGTACGTTTTACGTATACTTATTTTTAATTGTTATTATAACGCTATACTGTTTTGCCGACCACCAGAAACGCATTTATGACATGTGAACTCACTCTAAGGTGTCTGAAAACATCTTGAAGACCTGGGTTTGAAACAGCACCTTAATTGCATAACACACGATCAATCACAATCTGTTTAATTTCAACAACATTCATTGCGTTATTTACGTTGTTGAGCAGACATATTTTTCGGAAAGGTGAAGCAATGGATTAGCAATATCCTTCAAAATGATTCAGATTGTGATTAACCGTGTGTTACGCAATTAGGGTGTAACTGTTCATCACTCAAATTATTCAATGCATTTTCCAATGTGCTTTTATTAGTCGTAACTTTTAATTAAATTTTGTCAGTAGTCTCGAAACTGGCCTTACTAGGCAATAGGGTTAATGCCTGGGTAAAAAAAAAAAAACTATTTAGTCCGTCAGTCTGATAATAAAAAAATATTAAGTTGGGGAGTGGGGGCTCGCTACGTCACAACTAAGGATAAAATCTACATAGGCGTGACGTCGTGGCACATTTTAACGCAATGTATCGCCGTAATCTTTTGAATACGTAAAAAAGCAAAAAAACGTGTTAATTTTTTTTTTATTTGACCTTCAGAAATAACAAATTTAGCCATCATCCCTATTAAGGCGCTGACTATACCTATCGTAATATAAGTCTGTAAACCAATATTTCCTTTTTCTTATGACTATTTAATTTTTAAAAGAACACTTTTATAATCATTTTAATTAGATGTCTTAGAGTGAGTAGCTAATAAAGGTCCCTAACCCGTTTTTCGTCCCCTATTCATATAATCATCCCCTTCTAATCGCAGGGCACCTGGCAAAGCTTGATGTCGATTATTCGCTGCCATCGCTACGGCGTTCTAGAAGGCGCATATGTGCGACAAAATACGTCACTAATTGTATTTATTATAAATAAAATAGTCCTATATTTTTAAACTCTTTCATGCTAACACTGACCAAATATTCTTCTTAATGATGATCTGAATGATCTAAAACCGTCTCAAGGCGAGTTTGTCGCAGATACGCGCCATCTCTTAAGTATGAGTGTAGATAGGTTATGGCATACTGTACAATGTACATAGCGCCTGTTGTTAAAATGTTTATTTTTAATATAGCTACTTATGTTAATAAATCAATTCGCCTTTTTATTTCGACGATACGGTAGGTGTTTGAATACCTTACATCATAGTGTCATTGACTCTGGCAGGGCCACCAACAGGGATTTTAATTTTGATTACACAAAAATTTAGTCGCTAATTTGTCGAAATTTGTCGCCAAATATCAGAATTTGTCGGTCACTGGTTCAAAAGATATAAGGGTTTATAGGTGGCCGATCTGGAGAGTCTCCCCAGCAGGGCCAAATTTATATCTCAAAAACTAAGGCACCTAGCGAAGATCTGTTTTCTCCCATATTTTCTCGTTAATTTGTCGCCAAATATCAGAATTTGTCGGTCACTGGTTCAAAAGATATAAGGGTTTATAGGTGGCCGATCTGGAGAGTCTCCCCAGCAGGGCCAAATTTATAACTCAAAAACTAAGGCACCTAGCGAAGATCTGTTTTCTCCCATATTTTGTCGTTAATTTGTCGAAATTTGTCGCCAAATATCAGAATTTGTCGGGTCTTAGTTTAGGAGATATAATGAGTTCAATTAGTAAGGTATAGTCCAAGAGCTAGATCGAAGAGTTCACGAAAAACTGGCAAGAAAATATATTTCTATTAATATGTGTAATATACTTCTAGTTTTATCGGTCTACAGTCCTTAGAAATGTCCGAGAGACATAAATTCTCAATTAAATACATGTTTTTATGTTTTAAATAATAGTTTAAAGTGGCTTAAACTTGTATGAAAACATTAAACCTTGCTCTTGGTCTATTTGGTGTCAAGGTGTACAGTCGCATGCAACTGTTTTATGAGTGTGTTTTTTTTTTGTGTGATGTTAAGTTATGTACCTATGTTAATTTCACTACATAGGTACACAAACTTAAAATTTCAGATATAATCATAAAATTCAATAGATACCTATTAATAAGGTACCTACTAAATGGTTCGTCCTAAATGAGCATATCCTCGCGAGGCATATACAACATGTAACTGGAATAATGCACACCCTGCCCGATACACCCCAATTAGAAAATTAGGTTACAGTCATAATTTATGCACTGAAGCACTTAAGTAGTGTTTTTTAGGGTTCCGTACCCAAAGGGTAAAACGGGACCCTATTACTAAGACTCCGCTGTCTGTCTGTCTGTCACCAGGCTATATCTCATGAACCGTGATAGTTAGACAGTTGAAATTTTCACAGATGATGTATTTCTGTTGCCGCTGTAACAACAAATACTAAAAAAAACAGAATAAAATAAATATTTAACCCCTTAAATATTTATTTATTTTTATTTAAAAATATGAATTTTTGTTATAAGGAAACAACGTTTGTTTATATGCATGAAACCAATGAGCTTCACATTTCTTTTTCATAAATCTAAAGCATTGTTATTTTCCTCCTTAAAAACCAAAATGAGTTGCTTTCGTTTCTATGTGCATAACTGTACCAGTTGGAATAGTGCTAATAAATGTACATAAAAAATAAAAGTTGGACTCATGTGAAGACTTGTATGGATGTTATAAAAGTTGGACTCCTGAGAAAGTTGGACTCATGCGAACAGAGGCTATTTGCGACATTGGTTGCCGCGTCGGTTGAACGTTTTATTACGTACTTGTCGGTTCTGGCGCTGGCGGTACGCGAACGCGACCGAAGATACGCGACGTATCTTCCGTCAGATGCGTAACCACCATCAAATTCCAAAATCATCATTAAAGTGAATTAAATTTGTGTGTCATCCTGGTTTGCTTTAGAAATCTTTCTAAAAGGGGTAATAAAAGGCAGATATAGTTTAAAAATAACGTAAGTTTATTACATGTAATGAAATAAAAATATAATATTATAAACTTTTATTCTGTTACATGTATAAATGATTCCGTGCCGCGGGCGGATTGCCCGTCATATTTTGGTAATATATTCAACCTCGATTATAATTATATCCATAAACCAAACAATTGTGACGTGACGTGACCGACGCCATTTTGCCAAAGATTAAAAAAAAAAACATTTTTATTGAACTTGATAAATATCACGTCACCATTGTTAATTTAACGAAGGTTTTTAAATGCGCCATCTTTTATTTTAAATTCGGCGCCAATTTTTTTTTCTTTTTTCCTTTTTATCTCGCCCCTTATCTAGATTTAGAAATGAATATTTGGACATTTAAAAACCCTCGTTATCCACTTCATAAGTATTATAAGCTACACATCGACACCACAGCGACTTTCTAACTGTATGATTCATACTGCTAAAAGCTGGGTGGACAAATAAAAATTCCAGAAAAATCCTGTCAACCCAACTTTTCGAGAAATAAAACTACGAAATTTTAACTTGTTATTTCCTTATTACCAAAAATATAATATATTATTATGGCTGAGTTTTCAAAGATACGATAAATGTCTATCATTAATAATAATTTTTTCGTGTTGTTTTAAACTCTATAATATTATAGCCTAAGGACTTATGATTAAGACGATTGCAACACTTACAGTTCGCAATGTGTCCAACATTACGGGCCCCTGTACACAATGGCCGGTGCAGGCGCATTACCACGTACCATAGACAACTAACTAGATTTATGAAAGTCTTGTCTATCGACAGAGTAATTAAATGGATGTTAATCAGTCACAGGCCATCATGTACGGAGAACCTTTAGAGATCTGTATTTTGATTTTATCTTTTGAAATGTTCTTTTTGATTCGCGCGCAAGAAACCCACTGATATGTATGCTAATATCAAACAAATTTGCGGTAGAAAAATTAATGTCATGTAATAAAATTGATTATTTAGTTAAATTAGTACAGTCAGCCATATAAAACTCAGACATTCATGCAGAAATACAAAACGTCTATCAGAAACATACATTTCGTAAGTCGACTGACTCGACACCATTCGTAAAACAAGGGAAGCGCAAGCGCACGAGCGTTTATAATATTCATAATAGTTTCCAATATAATGTTAAACATTAAATAATTCGGTTTACATTTAAACAAAAAGAACATCACAAAACATGCTATAACACCAACATTTGGCAGGATCAGCGCTTGTCATCGATTCAAAGCCACATAGGTAGACACAAGTTATTTGAAAAACTACTTAACATTATTCCCTAAAACCCTTTATTCTATAGACGTTTATGTTCAGGCTTAGTAGTTTTTGAACCCCAAAAATATTGCATTAAGTTCAAAAATTTAAAAAGTATAGAAAAAAAGTTAAGACATATTTTACTAATGTTTACGGTTTTAACGTGTTTGCTGACTACTATCGGACTTGTACTGAGCTAAAGGCGCATTTTCATTGGTCGATAGGGCTCGTATGCGGGGTGCGGGTAACTTTAGCGCAAACGTAATGCCGGTTCCCCCTTCTGGAGTCAACTTGCAATATGTATGGCGGCATGCCATATGAGCGCTATGAAAATGGGTGGAGTCGAAAGTGTTAACATACCGATGAATTTCATTGATCGCTACGCCCACTTCTGTGATTCCCCGCAAACGGTGTACCGACCGCGTACTTATAACTTTCATTAGTCATTACTGCGGGGAGTCCCCGCATGCTGTATATCGACCGAGTTATCCACTAATGAAAATGAGCCATAACATAAAAGCTTATGATGCGAAGAAGTCGATCGAGTCGTTAGTTCCATAAAAAAACCGTAAACATAAATAATTACAAAAGTGTCTCACGGAAATTATAACATAAAAATACAGACATATTATTTTCAAACAAATAGCATTATTACTTTAATAGTAGTTGCATGTTACGAGCGCACAGCATTCAATAATTTAAGGGCGTTTTTTCTGAAAGTGGGCAACGTCGCAAATAAATGTCAAATATTTCGCTGTTTTGATTAATTTGGCAATATTACTGTATGGAAATAAGAAATTTGGCTAACTAGTGAACTAGAATATTGATTATGAAATGCAATAATTAATCTTAACAGCAAATATTTAGTTTTAGACGTAAAAAAAGTATTTGGAAACTTTCGAAATGCCTTTTTTCCAAAACAAATTCAATGTTATAATTGCAATTCATTATTAATACCCTAGCTCGCTAGTTAGCCACATTTCTTATTTCCATACAGTAATGTTGCCAAATTAATCAAAACAGGAATTGCGACGTTGCCAACTTTTAGGATAAACGCTCATACAACGTCTTACGTCAATGACATAAGTCACATGACGCGCGCTTCTGATTTGCAACGACTTTAGAGTAGGTACATTTTTCAAATAACTAGTGCTTAACGCGGCAGAATGTACAAAAAAATGCTATTTATTTGGTAAAGCGAAGACTGCCCTGTTAAGCAAACTGCTTGTAAACACCGCCACGAGTTCACAACTTACTTCTATTACAACGTCGCTTTGTGATCACGTGATCAGTATATACAAAAAAAAAAAACCTCCTTTTCTGAAGTCGGTTACGGTACGGCGTGTTAACCGCGTCGTAGAGAAATTGTGTGAGCTTGAATATGCGGCCCTGTCTAGGGTTGCCAGGTGTTGAGATTTAGCCCGACATGTTCGGCTTTTTACAATCGTGTCCGGCCAAATATATACAAGTGCGGCCTGTCCGGCTTTTGGTTAACCCCGCCCCACCAAAAGATGCCGAACGTAAGCGAGTGAGCGACACGCGGACACGCATGACTCGCGATAGTAAGAAAAAAAATGTGATTAATATTAACATATTGTTAAGAGTAGAGTAAGTCTCAAATTAATAACAGTAATAAATACACAAATAAAAAGGTTTTTTTTTTTTCCTGTGTCAGGGCAAAATGTCCGGCTAAATATGAATCTGTGTCCGGCTTTTCTATTTTTGGGCCTGGCAACCCTAGCCGTGTCTGTCAACAAAGCTTCTATAGTGATCCATACAACACTGATGACAGTGCCTACACACGGCGTAGTTTTTTACGGCAAGAAAAACGTGTGTACAAAGGGACTTTTACAGATGTAATGAGCACCTCTTTTTGAAGTCGGCTAAAATACAGTTGAATTGAGAACCCGTGTTTAAAAATTCGTTAGACTATTTCGCGGAACCACTGAACTAAGGACATGACGAATGACACGATGTTACAAAATCAAATAAAGATACTTCATTTAAAACATCATTTCTTTTAATATCATTGTCCTAAAAAGTTGCATTGTCAGTAGGACGTTATTATGAGTATTTATTAGATTATTTTGTCGATAAGTTCTCGAAATGGCCGGAGATTTTACCGCGAAATAGTCTGTATAGTACGCGTCAGACTTTATGGCGGCTCTGAAGGGCGCTACTGGCTGAGTACCGCACCCCTCACCTCCGCTAACACGTGAATTTGTTACTGCGCAGCGACTCGCTTCATGTTCCGAGCCGCCGTAAAGTTTGCATCGGGCTGTACTACTCATTCAATTATATATATATAAAAGTGAATAAGATGTGTTTCCTAACAATGGTATTGCATTACAAAAATAAAAATTCACTTACAATTTACCAAATACATTATTGTTAAATGACAATGACTAATGTTGGCAATATTAGCTTAATATTAAAATATCGAATAAAATCAAAATCCGATTTAAAAAAAACGTATACCTAACCGGCGGTGTTCAAAGCATAAAAAATAATGATTGTGCTAAGAAAAAAAATATAGCAACAAACAAATCTAAAATCGTCAAACAGCAATTAGACTAAGTACAGTTTTTCTTTTAAATATATATTTCTCAACCTCTTTTGACGAATTGACTTTAAATTTTCCACACACACAAACGAAAGGAAGAAATGAAAATCACAGTTCTGTTACTAACAATTCGCGCCAATTCTTTCAACAGGTAACATTGGCGAGAGCATAGACAATCTATATTAGTGTTGCCAACAACGAAAAATATGGGTTGGGTGGAAATTAATCGGCTGTGATATAAATTCATACAAAATGTTTTAAACCTTTGAGGTAGACAGTACCATACTCATAAAATATAATTACTTTACTATTTGAGACAGATATTCTTAATTCTTATAAAAAATAGTGGAACTTTTAGAGAGACGATAGAACCACGAGCAACAATATTAGAAGAAATAGATAGAAGAAATAATAAAAAAATTATCTTAGTTTCGATTACTAAGTGTCTTTATTTAAAGTACAGCTGCTCATTAGTCTAAAACTATAAAAAAGAATACATTAAAATCTTTATTCATTAGGTAAAGTAAAATGGCCGATAATTCCCCCCAACCCAAGCGTCATATAAGAGGGAGATCGACATTTCACAATGACACATTGTTTCGAATACAACTAAAATCATATTAATAAAAAAATTAAATACCTATGAGATATAGTGATGACTTTAGTCCGACGACTCGGGCTCATATTAAGTTGGATTTAAACTATGGGAGAGATAGGATATTTACAAAATGCTATCTCGCTCACTCACACCGTGTGTGTTGCCAGTCGATAAAACTCTCCAACTAAAGAGGTTATGTTAGTCTATTATAGATATTATAATTATTTTTTCGAAAGTTATTTTTAAGAGTATAGCGTACGTCTTTAAAGTTAAAATCTAATATTTAAATGTTCGTTACTTAAAGGTGCGAATTGCTACACAGGTAATGTTGCAAGTAATTTTATATTTTTGTATTGAGTGGTGTTTTAAATGTTATTAGGTAGGTACTTAATGTTTTATTTGCGTTCTTCATGCTTATGGTGATCAATTCTGCACATATTTTTGTGTCTAAATTATTAACTTTTTTCCTCGTAAAAGAATCATGCCAGTAAGACTAAAATTGCTTGCAACATTAAAACTGCAACAAGTACGCAACAACATTCCTACGCAAAGATCTGACTGACCAAGATATTTACATATTCTTTAAAAAGAGCCTGCAGTACCTTCCATCAATGTATAGCAATCGAATTGAGATCCCGGTCAGTCATTCCCCGACTATCTAGACGCAACTAGGGCAAATATCAACCATATTGGAATAAAACAGATATTTAATGACTTCTAAAGCGATAAACATCTATTTCAATGTGCATTTTCCCAATTTTTTACATATTACCCCTAGTTACGCCCACCCATCTTTATCCAAGCCTACCTCCTACATTTTACAACGAATTCGTGAACACTTTTTTCTCTAACTTTCCCGCTAGTCTTAAGCATATACACATTTAAGAGAAGCCAAACATTCCTAGATACCATAACATTTTCCAACACACCGAACGACTAAAAAAGTTAATTTTACCGTTTTATTATAATTAACGATCATCATGCATATATTTTTTAATTTTTAATATATAATTTAAAGCGTATTCTGTTCGCCGCCTCGGGAATATCTGAGCATTCTTTTTTTTTTTACTTCTAAATTGGCAAAAGTTTGTGGTCCATTGATATAGATATTTTTACTTTTTTTTTGTTATTGAACGGTGGCAGCGAACGTCTGTATGAGTACAGATAACTGGCTTTGGTTGGTGTTTAGTCTTGTCTGTGGTCTAATGTAGACATGGGTTTGTCGATTGTTCGAAAAATAAACTTGCATGGGCCCAAAATAACGTCACGATTATTGCACAAGGTTTGGGCAACTGTATCGAAGTTTATTGTTTAATTTGGGCCAACCATGTGACTTCGATGTCACAGCAAGAGAATTAACGCAATAATTATTCGACGGTCCTACTTATAACGGCTCAGTACATTTATTAAGACTACAACCTTCAGTGAAGATAATCCAATGTAATATTATACGTGTATAATTCAACATTTAAAGTTGTGTCTTCAGTACTAAGAGTTCAAACACTAATTATGTATTTACAAATCTTAATCATAGCAAATATGCTGAAGTGTATCGGGTTTAAATTGTAACCGGCAAAAAAATTTAGCAAAATGGCAGCCGCACTCCGAAACATTTCGACAGAAGCACCAACTCGAGCCAAGTAAAGCATTGAAAAGTTAGCTTTATATCATGTGATGTACAGTACTAAATGCGTTGACATTTCGTTGTGCAACGAGCAACAAGCCATGACATTGTATTAAAAGATGGTCATACTGACTAAAGCATCAGGGCATAACCCTTAACACTTTGCCCAACCTGGGAATCAAACCCAAGAGCTCAGCAGTCGGGCTTGCCACCGTCTAATATCTTTTGTTTTCGCTTCACTATGACCATCCTTTAAGGAATCTTTAAGTGCAAGATAGGTACGTCATTGAATGCGTTATCAGAATAAGTTGTATAGATCAATCTCATTTCGAATAGTGAACGCAAACAAAATTTGTAATACAACTTAAAGGTCGGTTGGAAAGAACCTTTAAATTCATTTATGGCTACTAGCATAATAAATACCAGTAAAACCATAATCGCAATACCACAATACATCCAGACGTGAATATTAATTATCATAATAATAGCAACACCCGTCAAAGACAACACCGAGAACTGTCAAAATCGAACAGTGTTGCCACAAAAAAAAATTAAGACATTAGACCACAAACAAAACTTTTTTTAAACACACAAGGCAGTGACGAGTGAGCAAGTATTACTTATCTGTGGTAACTTATGTTATAACTCCATATCTTGCGCTTCGTCGTCACTGAACTCGCTCATGGAGGACTCTGTGTCGCTGTTGTTGTTGGCGTTACCGTTGGAAGGCTTGGAGCCCGAGGAGGCCGGGGTTGCGCCCCCCATGCCAGTGATCGCGTCCTTTTCTAAAAGGGCTTCTTCGGTCGCGAATCTTCGGACGTAATCTGGAAAAAGGAGTTGTGGGTGGTTATTTTGTGTTTATGATTACTGAAACGAAACTATTAATTCTACAACTTAGATATTTAATTACTTTTGCAAGTAGGTATATTTTAGAAGCTACACTCATGGACAAATTAAGAGGAACGCAAAAAAAGAGTTTAAATTCTCCTGTTGTAATTAACGTGCGTACTGGCCGAAAACGCAAATGGCCGTAAATGCTTTAAAAAAAAAGCAAGTTTTGGAATGTTCTTTTTTCGAATTTCATTTGTTTTTATGTAGTTATTGCGTAATATTGCGTTCTTTCTTACTGTGAAAAAATTTGCCAACTTTTGAATTTGAGTAAAAAATTAGGTTTTGTTAAAAAAATTGCCTTGACTGCCTTGTTTGTCGTGTTAAGTGTGAATTGTTACTTCAAATAAACTGAGAATGCCAGATCTAAACGCCACTCAAGTTGCTAGGGCTGTTACTTTAATTGAAACAGGGCACACCTACAAACATGTGGCCCAAAAATTACGAGTATTAAAATGCAGGCAGACCGGACAGTATACAAGAATCGCAGGTCAGGGACGTAAACGAAAAACTGTGGCCAGAGATGACCGGTACATTGTTACTAGCGTGCTTAGAAACCGGACTTTAACTTCTTCTGAGGTAAGAACCAAGCTCCAAGAAGTTCGTGGGGTTACAGTTAGCACAAAAACTGTGAGAAGAAGGCTGCAATCGGCCGGAATAAATTCACACTTGCCTGTCAGAGGCCCACTTCTTGCCACATCCCATCGAGTAGCTCGAGTTAATTTTGCTCGCATTCACGAAAATTGGAATGACGAAGCTTGGAGTCAAGTTCTATTCACAGACGAGTCCAGATTTTGCCTGAAGCCAGATGATGGAAGGATTAAATTGTGGAGACGCCCAGGAGAGAGGTACGCTCAGTGCAACATCATTGGAAAAGAGGCATATGGTGGAGGGTCAGTTATGGTATGGGGAGGTATTTCTATGGGGGCACGTACGGAACTCCAGGTCATGGAGAATGGGTCACTAACAGCGGCGCGATATGTAACTGAGATTTTGGAAGAAATTGCAGTGCCATTTGCCCCTTTTATAGGAGATAGATTTGTTTTTATGCATGATAATGCACGCCCCCATACTGTGGCTGTATTTGTCTTCGAGATGTTGAAATCAATGTTATGGGGTGGCCAGCGCGTTCACCTGACTTAAACCCCATAGAGCATGTATGAGATAAGCTTGGAAGACAAATTAAAAAAAGACATCCTGCCCCCACTAATTTTAGAGATCTTAAAAACGCATTACAGGAAGAATGGAACGCAATCTCTCAAGATTTTATCGATAACTTGATTAGGAGTATGCCAAGGAGACTGGAAGCAGTTCGAAGAGCTAGAGGGGGCAACACTAAATACTGATAATAGCCCACGTTATAGCCTTTCCTACGTATTTATGAAACATTTAAATAAATTGTAAAGTACAAAAAAAAAACCTGTAAAATTGTTCCTTTTTTCTTGAATTGGTTAACTTTTGTCATTTGATCGTTTGTTTATTGACGTTTGCAATTTTAAATTAACGAATAATAAACTAAATTGTCACAAATATCCATGTTATTTTGTCTTATTCACACTTTTTTTTGCGTTCCTCTAAATATGTCCATGAGTGTAGTTCGAGTGGACATCCGTATCTGAAACCCTCTGAAAAAATTTAGAAAACAACTCACGCCCCGTGAGTTGTTTTCTAAATTTTTTCCTTTCATTCAGTTTAAAAATTATACGAGTACAAAAAAGACCCCGTGCGATTCCTGAGGGTTTTCTTAAGTATCGTAGTGAGAGTCTATTTATGTGATAATTTTCAGGAAAAAAGATGCGCGGCTCGTTTTAACGTCTACGAGTTATAACTGTAACCCCTGTTAAAATTTGCTGATTTTTTATGGAATTGGGATAATTTTGGTACTTAAAATGTAAATTTCAAATAGCAATAACCTTTTTATTTTCAATAATAATAAGATTTTTTATTAATTCTTGGTAATGTTATTGCAGTACGTATGTGCGATTTGGGTCGTTTAAGAAAATCGGCTGAAGTATTGAGGCAAACCAACGATTCTTCCGTTGCCAATGAAAAAGCAATGGTGGACCACGGAAAAATTGACCATTTTGGATAACTGAAAATCACCCCCAAAATTAACCCAATCAGCTGTTCCCCTAGCTGTAGAAAAAGTGACTCGTCTAATTATGTAAATCAAGCTCATTGACGGCGCGTCACAACATGGCGAACGGCCAATTGTTGTAATAATATCAGTTGATGAGTTGACGTGCATAGTATTGTCAGTGCCAACTGCCAGGATTTCACTAAACTGCATCGCCTCTGTGGTCTAGTGGGTAGACCAGCTGTCTCAGACTCAGAGGTCTCGGGTTCGATTCCCAGTGGGGGCAAAACTTTCTGCTCGATTTGGTTGGTGGTAGGGCTTGTTCTAAGTCCGCCTGGCTAGCTACCACCATCTTATCTAAGTCTGTCACCATAACAACAATGTTAACAGCATTGTTGTGTTTCGGCAGTTAGAGCTTAGATAGCCAGTTCCTGTGTGGTTAAGGATTCCGGGTGAAGCTCGCTTCCACCTTCGGCCGGATCATCACCATCAGGTGAGATGCAGGCCAACAGCTACCCCGTAGTAGATTTTTTTTTTACTTTTGGAAAGTTGGAACAGTGTTTGATGATATTTTGTGGCAGACAAGCAGGCAGCCCACCTGTGCTAAGTGGCCACCGCCACTTTGACTGATGACTGGCGATAAGCTCAAATTGATATGCTAAAATATCTAACGTATAAAATGATCTACCACCACACCCATCAAGATCCAAAATGTATTAAAAAGGCCCGCTTTTTCTAAAATAAAAAGTCAAGTTATTCCTTCTATCATCAGCATTTGCCAGTGAAAGTCCCGTTAAAATCGAGCCAGCCGTTTCGGAGATTAGCCGGAACAGACAGATGTATATTAAAAAAAAAAAAGTTTTAAGTACCGTATATACTTTCACACATTTTGGCATTCAAAGCAGACACTTCCATTTTATTTATTTGTATAGAGTATAGATTTCTGGAGGACAGACTGGATGCGGAAGGTGCAGAACCGGGTATTGTGGCCCAACTTGCAGAGGTCCAGCAGTGGACGTCTTACGGCTGAGATCATGATTCAATTATACTAAGTTGCCACCATCTCTTGTTAGATACTCTCTCTCTCTCAATAAACTTGCTACATGCCAACGCGCGATGCATGCTACGAGCCAAAAAAGCTGACAAAACCATCAGACACAAAACCAAGGTTCAGGACATAACCCTAAAAATCAGAAGACTAAAGTGGAAATGGTCTGGACACATTAGAGGGAAGGACAAATGGAGCAAAATAGTTACCCAGCGGTACCCAAGAAACGGCCAAAGGATGAGAGGTAGACCACAGAAAAGGTGGGATGATGACATCAGAGAGGTCGCTGGAACCACATGGGGCAGACTTGGCCAGAGAGAGATAGGAATAGAGAAGGTTGGATGAGGCCCTTGCCTACTGGCAAACGGACATACAAAATATAAACAAACACCAAATACGAGACTGAAGAATACACTTTGTTTGTACGACTTAAAAGGCTAATAAATAATACCACCATAAAAAGAAGGCCCCAGTCCCAGCTGTAGAAGCAATATAGGCTGATTATTCGTTCCGTGTGGTGCCGGACGTAAAGAATAGTACCATCCCATTTCTTCCCGTGGGTGTCGTAAAAGGCGACTAAGGGACTCACTAGAGAATGGGCAGCAGCGTTCTCTATATATTTTAACACCATGCTGCGATCGCCAACCCGCCTGCCAAGCGTGGTGATTATGGTAAACCCCCCCCATTTGGGGGAGGCCTATGTCCAGCAGTGGACGTCTTTCGGCTGAAATGATGATGATGATGATTTGTAACAAGCTTCGGCCATGAAATAATTTTTAAAATCGGTCCAGTAGTTTTTGAGATTATTCATTACAAACGAAAATACAAATCTTTTCTCTTTATACTATTAGTGTAGGTAGATGACAAGCCGTGTGCCCGAACGGGATTTCCAATCAATTCCTTAAGAGCTTTAGGAGATAAGTTTCCAAAACAACGATGGTACAACTAATTTTTAATAACAGAAATCGAAATATCAATTTCCACGTTTCTTACTTCAAAAATTACGAATTTCCATCCCCTATTTAACCCCTTTAGGGGCCGGCTTTTCAAAAATCCTTTCTTAGCACTTACCTTCGTTATAAAAAGAAATTCTTATGCAATGTTTCAAGCTCCCAGCGGTTTAAGCCGTCCGTTGTCTGTCAGTGAGCGAATGAATATAAATGTTCTATTCAGTAGATATATTACCTGAAACTTTCTTCTTGTACTCCTCAGGTTTGTGCAGGTACATGGCCGCGGCGTCGCCGTTCAGAGGGTCGATAGGGTTGGGGTAGGTCAGCAGCTGCGGCAGAAACGACTCGAATATGTTCGACAGGTCTGGAACACAAACAAACATGGAATTAGTATCTGTTCTGCAGGATTTACATCCAGAGTTGGGATGTTGACAATTTTTTTTTTATTGTCCGTCAGGCAGATTATTAAGAAATATTGGACACGTATTTTTCTTTTTTTGCATAATCAATCGATTACGGTAATACATTGAGTAGGCAATGCGTTATAATGGAGCATGATGTCACTGGCCGGTAGATTTTATACTGACTTGTGACGTAGCGAGCCCCCACTCCCCGACTTTAATATATAATTATAGTAGTATATTCTTTCATTCGGACTATACATACAAGTACACAGAATCCATATAGTATTAGTAACAATGACTTAAAAAACTATGTTAGTAAACTTTTACAAACTAAAAACAATTATAATTGACGTGGCCCGCCGCCCAACACACGTTGGCACATGCCTCCGTACCCAGTTATAAAGGGACTATCTACTTTGTCTAATAATGTGTTCAGGATGCTGTTGGAGCTTCCGCGCAACCTACCCATTATTGACGCTGTTCTTTTCCTCATAATGGCATGAAAATCCCATTGATGGATGGAGCGGGAGAGGAAGGCCTAAGAAAAAATGGATGGATTGTGTGAGGAATGATATGAAAGAGAAGGAAGTGAATGATAGCGTGACAGTTGACAGGGGAGAATGGAAAAAGAAAACGTGTTGCGCCGACCCCAAGTAACATGGGACAAGGGCAGGAAAATGATAATGGCATGAAAATCCCATTTTTTATTAATTTGATAAAGCAAAAAATACGTGTCTAATGTTTTGTTATTACCTGACTGACGGACTAAATAGTTTTTTTTTCTCAGTCAACATCCCTGTTGGGCAGCACCCGTGAAAAATAATAATATTTTATTTCACATAACCTTAAATGGGCTTTGAAACGTGAGAAGCTAGGTGCACGGTTCCAATTCGTCGTTTCCTATGGAGAAGAGCCGGCAAGAAACTCCACGGTTGCTCTTTTAAAAATAAACGGCAATGATTTCAAATTACAGTGTTAATAGGTATGAGAGGACAGTCAAGGCATGTCAACAAGTACAAGGTAAAAAAAAAGAGTACTTCGAAAATAAGTGATTTCTGAGGGGTAATTTCTGTATGTTTAACGTTCGCATTTGTGCCCGGTTGATGGCAATAGGCTCACCCCCTATTACGTGAGACTCAAACATAACTGGCGAAATGTGGGTGTACTAATAGGTACACCTCTGCCCAACTCTTCAGGGAAACAAGGTGTGATGTAACGTATTCTAATCTCAGTTTCAATCTGTCACAAATATCCTAATTTACCTTGTTGATGTTTGACATTGATTCTCACTGAGATGAGATTGCGATTCGATTTTGAACATTTTTACATACCTACGGCAATTGGTCTTCTGATTTTGAACGCGTTCAAAATCGCGCTATAAGGTTCGCTACTAGCACGCTCAGCGTGACTACAATGTCTACGGGTTTTGTCGACGGAAGAATAGACAAAATGACAGATAAACAATCACAATCTGTCATTTTGTCTATTCTTCCGTCGACAAAACCCGTTTCTATGGTTGTCATACTACGCGTGCAGTTCAGGGCGTATTATACGCCCAGTCGCACTTGTACGTTCGTACGTTGCCAACTTCCTAAGTATGTTCAGCAATGGAATTGTTAATCGGAAGCTTCGCCACAAGACACCGATGTGTGTTTGTCACTTTTAAAAGTTATCATGAAGACAAAGCGACCAATCGGCGACAAGAACAGCACCATCTCGCGGAAAAGTTTTATGCAAGGAACTCCATTGGCAGCTGAATTAAAGTAACAAACACTTAGTACCATCTACGCGGAACTTCGTTTTCTTCAAGTGTCGATGGCCATCTAAATAGACTCGGCCTAGAATTCGGCTACGTGTTTGGCGCCATCACTAGCGTCCATCAGTTCCTGTAACGTGCAGCTGACAGGACACGCAGGCTGATGATAATAAGCGTTTGCGGAACAGCACCACATTTATACTCCAAGGCGGAGTCGTTTATGAATCTCCACCAGCACGCATAGCGTGACCACAATAGAAACAGGTTTTGTCGACGGAAGAATAGACAAAAGACAGATTCACAATGGCAATCTGTTATTTTGTCTATTCTTCTGTCTACAAAACCCGTTTCTGTGGTGGTAGTGCTACGAGTCCTGAATACGTTAGCCTTGCTTCTGCCAACCTGGGTACGGAGCCGAAAGGCGTAACTATTTTGGCAGTTTTCTTCGACATTTAACAACATCCAACCCGTTATGACAGTCTTTGCACATTGACCATTATAGTAGTCACTTCATCATCACAAACTGATATTAAGATGCCTATACGCATCATTGCTCTTAAAACACCTAGGTCTTAGAATTCCTGTCCATTAAATGCTATAAATATAAAACAATCGTTTGACCGCAGAAGTGTGGTTTAATTTTATGCGTTTTGTGGTCGATTTGATATTGAAACGCATCCTGTCAGAACAAATGCTGAGATGAGCAGTTAAAAATAGTTATTTGAACGATTGTTAAAATAGTCTAGTCTTCGATCGACTCCTGCGGCTATAATTATCTAAGTTCCATTTATAATATTAGTATGGATTGAATCAATCAAACTCACCATAAAGTGCAGTCCAAGCCTGATTGATAACGTCCAGACACACAGTGCCAGAAACCTCATCGATGTTCGGGTGGTAGACTTTGTTCATGAAGCCGATGGACGGGGACTTGAAGGGGTAGTGGTCTGGGAGGTGCACGCGGACGCGCCATACGCCGCCCTCGTATGGAGCTGAAATTTAAGAAGTTGGTTTTGAATCAATCAGTTATAAAAAGGTGTATCTTGAATCAATCAGTTATATAAAGGTGTATGTTGAATCAATCAGTATGCTTATAAACAGGAGTTTTGTAAGCTTAATCAATGTGATTGTTAAATAAGAATCTAGTGCGTTGAAATAATCTGTTTATTAACTGCGAGTTTAGGAATTAGTGGTACATTTTAAATTAATCAGATCACCTGTTAATAATCTGTTTTTGCTTGTTTTATTCTAGAGCTTGGATCCACACTTAAATAATAGGCATATAAACCATACACTGAATCAATCAGTACACCCATGAATCAATACACTTCGGAATTCATCAATCAAAATAAATAAATGACAATACTCACTTCCAGGAGGACCGAAGAATTTCACGCAGAACTCATTGAGTCCTCCCAATATCGTCACCTCATGTTTACTTTCGATACTGTTAGCTAAATGTTAAGGAAATATGGAGAAATAACGTACAATTTATCAATAACAAACATCTAGAAATCCAAAACGAAAATTAAATTCGTTTTACAGAAAAACCTGAGAATCTGTTTTTATTTAAAAACAATAAAAAGTAAAGCTTCGTTTACACGAGAAGTTTCTCGACCGTCGATAGGTGATAATGTAAGAGGCTTTATAATCTTTTAGTTCATCTAACACATTTTTTCAGTTCTGTTAATTATGAATTAATTTTTGAAATATTATAATTCATCATCATTAATCTAGTAACCCGTGGGTTGTGTGGGGGTTTTGTGAGATCACGATAACTAAAGCCTATTTTTAACCGACTTCCAAAAAGGAGGAGGTTATATGTTCGACGCGTATGTTTATTTTTTTTTTTATGTAGTTCCGTCGATTTCTCCGTCAATTGTGGACCGATTTTGAAAAAAAAAAATTTGTTTGAAAGGGTATGCTTCCGGATTGGTCCCATTTAAATTTTATTAAATTTGATTGGAAAGTTTTTGAGTAAGCTTCAATAATACGTATTTTTCCCACTTAGTATATGTGGATGATATGATGATAACTTCCTGTGACTGTTATTTACATAGCAGGTACTGGTATTCGAATTTGTGTGGGGTAGGTACCACAATTAAAATGAGAAAAAAAAAACAACCGCCTTCCGAAAAAAAACACTACAAAGTGAAAAATAACTTTAATTTCAGAAGTCGGTGGCAAAAAACGAAAAATCAAAACCAAAGACACCGACTTCCGAAATTAAAGTTAGTTTTCACTTAGTGTTTTTTTTTCGGAAGGCGGTTGATTTTTTTTTGTAAAAAGTTTTTATTTTAAATGTCTAAAGTTCAGTCACACACTAACCTTTGTATATTTAACGGGACAATATATTTATAATGGCACCCGAGAGTTTAAAAAGGTTGCGAGTATAAATGCAACCCCACAAAGTAGGGTAGTATTATTTATTTATAGCAGTCTTCTAGTAAATGCCATTTGCACTAGGTCATTAGTTAAGTGTATTTTCCGGAATGAGCACGCAACGGTTACTGACTGATATGGTTAACATGCAAGAACAATTATTTTTAACTTAGATCATACGGGTTGAATTTAATTCAATGATAATCTTTCAGGGGATGAAAGTACTCATGAATATGAACAACTTTGAGTAGAAGGTACCAATAAAAACTGGTTGTATGAAAAAGAAGATAAAACCGTAACTACAGATGAATACAGATGATGAAGCTACTTGTATGTACGCGGCGGGCTCGACTTGTCGAATTCAGAGGACGTAACGTAGTCAAAAGATATAAGAGTTACGCGATAGAAAGAGAGGCAACTTCCAAGTGAATACATCTGTAGGTACTTAATTAGCGCTGAGCGACCTAAATTGCAGTTTATTATGAAGTAGCAAGAGTCGCTTTTTAGGGTTCTGTAGTAAACAAGGAACCCTTATAGTCTCTCCATGTCCGTGACTTAGCTCAGATACGGTTAGTCCCTGCAAGCTGTAATTTGGCATATGTATACATATTAATCATGCCGACAAAGAGGTGAAATAAAATAAAATAGTTTTTTTGGGGTAAGTACCTCCCCTTCACGTAAAGGGGGGTGTTTTTTTTCTCATGTTGTGGGGTATCGTTAGAAAGGTCGTTCAAAAATATCGTGAGTTTGTGAAAACCATTTTTGGATTCAGGGATCCTTTTGCGAAATATTAAGCTGACAGATTTTTTTTTTTGTTAGAGTCAAGTGTCCCTTGAGAGATTTGCGCCCTTTTGGCTTTCTCAGACATTTGTAAACTCCCCTTCAAAAATTCACACCTCATTCCAATGGAGATAGGCAGAAACTACGGAAAGCCACGTACTTGGATCAATACATTCCTTTTGCTTTTGCCAGGTTCATTCATACATATGTGTGCCTTTAATAAATTCATAATGTAAGGGATACGCTGCAGTACCTACTGTTTCACAAAACTCGCATACTAGGTCACCATACCCGTTAGGAGTTAGCAGACGTAATCTTATCAGTCTTATCGTCACTTCCTTTTTGTTAATATCGGTGTGAATACTTTTTACTTTTAAAACACAAACCTACTTTTGAAGCACATGTCCTGGGAATATTTTTGACTAATCACGTTGGTATGGGAATTTGGAAACCATTATCTCGGATATCGGCCAAAGCAGCTGGTTTTTCTACCTCTGTCGTTTAGAAACAAGGTTTATCATAATCAGTTTATAATGTTCCCACTGTTGAGATACAGCCCTCCTCTCTTCGAGAGGGAGTGGGCAGTAATCTACCACGCGGGCCCAGTGCGGGTTGGTAGATGTCACATGTCTTCGAATTTTTGGTTCTAGGACATATGCCGGTTTCCTCACGATGTTTTGCTTCACCGTTTTGAGATGGTGATGAAATTGTTTACACAAAGTAAAGCGACTGTCTGGATTCGAACACGACCTACAATTCGTAAATCGGGGCTAAAACCACTGGGCCACCACTAATCTCTTCTCGAAACGAGGTTTATGCCATGATAAAAAAAAATGCTAGTCAGCACGGTTTAAAAGAAGGATCGACTGGCCAGGATGTAACGTACCTACTTACTGAAGTATGTGATGTGGTAGAGGCTTTTTCTAGACACCCCAGCACGACTTTTGCACAATCAAAAACAATCTGTTTATTTTGACAGTTCAACAACATTCATTGCGTTATTTACGTTGTTACGCGGACAAATTTTTCGAACATATGAAGTAATGGATTAGCAATAACCTTTCAAAATGATTTAGATTATGACTAATGGTGAGTTACGCAATAGAGATGATGACAATTTTTTATTTAGTCAATCTTGGAGATTATAAAAAAATATTGGACACAAATTTTTTATTTTTTACGTAATCTAAAGATTACGGCGATACATTGACTTAAAATGTGGCATGACGTCACGATGCACAAGTATGTAGATTTTATACTTACTAGTTAGTGACGTAGCGACCCCCACTCCCCAACTTAAAATGTTAATTAAAACGTTTTATCTAAGTAATTTTTATTAATATGATAAAGCAAAAAATACGTGTCTAATATTTTTTATTATCTGACTCACGGACTAAATAGAATTTCTTTTTTTTTTACCCAGGCATCATCCCTATTAAGGTACAGGTCTTCTACAGTCAAATAGGTTTTGGGATCGAAAGACCATTCGCATCTGTCAGACACCATTGATGGGATGAAGAATCCTCTTTTTTCGATAATTCGTTGCTCAAAACTCTAGCAAGCGAATTGATTTGCTCGAGTACAAAATCGCTCTCCATGGAAAAGTTATAGATTTTTGTTTGCGTTCGACGGCACGCAATGACATCGCAGAACAGTTGCGGTTATTCTGATAGTGTAGCATGGTATCTTTACGTATTATTACCAAATATTATGATAGAACGATAACGACAAGTCTACGCAGCGATAGTAAGACTTGAGTAACGTTTGGTCATACTATATTGCTTGGTGAAACGTCCACAATCTCAGCTGATAAGATAATCGTGAACGAAAACAAGCTTGTTGAAGATGGACTCTCTGAAAGGGAGTTTCTTTAGAGGACAGTTAACTTTAGTTGACACGAACTATAAGAGAAAGATGTAAAGAAGTATGTAAGAACCGTAGCAGGTGGCGTTGTGCCTACTGCCATGGGAAGGTCACGAGTAGGGTTGCCAGGCGTAAAAATAGAAAAGCTGGACAGAGATTCATATTTAGCCGGATATTTTGCCCTGAAAGCCAGACACACAGGTTTAAAAAAATATTGAGTATTTATTACTTTTATTCCTACGACACTTACTCTACTCTTAATTATATAATAATAATAATAATACCAGCCTGTTACTGTCCCACTGCAGGGCAAAGGCCTCTTCTCATACAGAGAAGGCACGAGCATTGATCACCACACTTGCTCAAGGCGGGTTGGCGATTTCAGACTTATATTAACGGCCTATAAGTCCAGGATCCCTCACGATGTTTTCCTTCAGCGATGTTAGTAATGTCCAAGATAAACTCAGAAAGTACATATGAATTGAAAAAGTCACATTGGTACTCGGCGGGATTAGAACCCACAACTTCGTGGTATGAGAGGTGGCCTTAACCACTGGACCATCACGACATCTTAATTATAAATCACAAATTTCAATCTTACTAAAGTCATTTGTACCTTCTTTAAGTACATTGAAAGTAACTAAAACAATCATTGAGCAGGCTTCTTCATTACATTGAAAGTAATTAAAACAATCAATAATCAGACATCTTTTGGCGGGGCGGGCCTAACAAGAGCCGGACAGGTCGGTCTTGTCTGTATTTGGCTTGACACGATTGTAAAAAGCCGGACATGTCCGACTAAAGCCGGATACCTGGCAACCCTAGTCGCGAGAGAATATAGAATACCGTGGGATGAAAATGGAAGGTCAGGTTGGTAAGGAAACAAGGCACCAGAACTAAGTACTTAGGTAGATACCTACTTAAGTTTTGTTGGGGCTCAAGAGCAACGTTCTAAATCTATCTACCTAGCCTTTTCCCAGCTATATTGGGGTCGGCTTCCAGTCTAACCGGATGCAGCTGAATACCAGTATTTTACACGGAGCAACTGCCTATCTGACCTCCACAACCCAGTAACTGGGTAATACGACACCCCTTGGTAAGACTGGTGTCAGACTTTCGGGCTTCTGACGACTCTTAACGACTGTCAAAGATCCAAGAATGACAGCCGGGACCAACGGATTAACGTACTTTCCGAGGCACGGAGGAGTCTCGGTATGTAAAGATGGTCACCCATCCACGGACCAACCCCGGCAAGCGTAGCTTAACCTTATGGATCGACCCATGCGGCTGTTATTACTTAGCCACGAGCAACGTTCTAAATGAATAGCTTTATTTCACACCTAGTCCGAACAGCACCCAAATTGCGAATCAATCACAATCTGAATAATTTTGATGGATGTTGCTAATCCTATGCTAACTTTTTTTATTGATATAATGCTTCATATGTTCGATAAATTTGTCCGCACAACAACGTAAATAACGCAATGAATTTTGTCGAACTGTCAAAATTAAACGGATTGTGATTGATCGTTTGTTACGCAATTAGGGTTTTGGTCAAGATTCTGCAATTTCGGAAGAAATCTGAACCATCTTGTAATTTTTTGGAACTGGTCCTTCGAGTGAATCAGAAAAGACCGAAAATAATTCTTAAACAATAAAATGAGTAACACTTTTTTTGACATAGCTAAACGTTGCAATAATTAGGCCACGATTTGTCATACAGAATTTAAAATCCACTCACGTATCGTCATTGTATTTTCTGGAACAATGAATCAGTGATCTATCACCCGGAGGAAATCAATTTTTCCGAGTTCATACGCATGGATAGCCCAAATTAATAGAACAAATCCGAAAAAAAACTAGTACATTTTTTTTTTTTAATTATTACATTACAAAATAATCTTAAATTCACTGACAGACAGACAACGCACAGCCTAAGTGCTCATACAACTGCAACAAGAGTTCCTCTTATAATGAACGTGAGGACTCAGAAAGGATTTTTGAAAATTCATTTCCTTTAGGGGCTACATAGAGGATAAAAGTTTGTATCGAACTTTGTAATTTTTTAGTAGCATACGATTTTTTTTTTAAATAAATTCTCAAAAAACCCTAATGCATGCACACATGCACTAAAGTTATTTAATGAATCGAAAATGATTATATTTGTAAGTGGTGGTGCTAAGTGATACTTTGCTACTCCATACAAAATAACCAAGACAGTTCAAAATCCGCCTGTTGCTACCCCGCGAAGTCGCGACTGATTGGCGTTGCTACGTGCAGACGATTAATTATGTAAGTGTAGGTGCAGACGGGTATCAATCGATATTGTCTGCTCTTTGTCTGATACAGGAGTGACCGACTGTCCTCGGTCGAGGACCCCTGTTTTGACTGCACTACAGGATGGAGCATTTGTTTAGGTTAATGACACCAAGATATTTTTTTTTGAGCAGGGTCAAAATAAAGTAGCTAGCGTAACTCCGCATGGGTATCGATACCCATATCTATAACTCGACGTGGGATATTAAGCTGACGATAACCGACTTTTAATGATTTCATACTGAAGATCACGTCATAATAGTATTAATGATTTGGAAAAAATATATGTTAAGCTAGCAGCGCCCCACGGTTTTACCCGCATAAGTCTCGATCCCGTGGGAATGTCGGGATAAAAAGCATCCTATGTCCTAACCTAGGTCATGGTCTACCCATGAACCAAATTTCATCCAAATCCGTTAAGCCGTTTTAGTGTGAAAGCGTAACAAACAAACAAACAAACAAGCAAACTCACTTTCACAATTATATTATTAGATAATTTATGCTAGCCACACACGTAAAGGCCCGTGCAGACCAGCGCGACGCGACGGCGCGACGCGACGTGACTCGAACAATACGATTTCTAAGAAAACTTCACGGTACCTATAACAATAACCGGTGTCGCTTCGCACTAGTCTGCACGAAGCTTGACGATTTATGACTTGCGCAAGCCTAAATTTGCGCAAGTCAAAAGTGATGTGTGGTCGAAGAAATTTGCGGAAATATCTTCGAACACACGTAAAGATTTACTTTTGTAATTAATTTGTAAAGTATTACTAACGCGGATACAAAATGAGAATCACGCAAAACCAATCAAGCGTATTTTTCTGAAACCTTCACCATTTAAAAAAATAATTTAATTATTAATCTTTTAGTTTCAAGTTTTATTAAAATACCTTTTGTTTTACGTATAATAAATTAATAATGCGTCTAATTTGGGACAGCGCTCCTTGATGGGCGAGTCCTGTTACTGGGTGGACGTACGACGCGTTGCGTGAGCTCAGCACAGGACACGCAAGCTCACCACTCAAGGCCACTGGCATAATATCGGCGGCGTCTTAACTCCCGCGTGCACCTCTACTATCTGAAGGTTGACGTAAGTAGGCCTGACAGATGTCCGAATTTCCTCGGATTCGTCCCAGTTCGCAAGTTCTGTAAACTACCCTGGACGCTTTGACATTGAGTCCGAACTACTTATAACTCGGACGGGCGGATGGAACCAACCCTTGGGAGGGAAACTTTCCCCTTAACTTCCAAACAGCTCAGGTTTCAAAGTCTGAATCTTACGAAATTCATGAAAAATTAAACACCCGTTGTTTACTATCTATAGTATACTAATATATTAAAGCTGAAAAGTTTGTTTGATAGGCTTGGGACTAATTAAGCTACTCCAATGTACCCCCCCCCCCCCCCCCCCAAGCAACATACAAGTATTTTAGACTACATGATACTAGAGCTCATATAATTTGTTTGGAATTCTGTTTTTATTTATTGTTGACATAATCTACTCATTAAAATGTTTTTATTTTATGAGTTGTATTGCAATTAGTGGTAATGTTAATTATTTTAGCATAAACACTATTATATAGAATCAAGTTTTCCAACTATGACAGCTGTGCTGCTGGGGAGTTTGTTGCGCCACTTCTTCTTCCCAGGCAGCTTAAGCACTAGGAAGTGGTGAAGGGTGGGCGTTTTGGGGGACTGTCTTATGTAATTTTGACGTTCGAAAAGTGCTGATTCTCAGCCTAGTTTGAATAAATGACTTTTGATTTTGATATTTTGATTTTGTTTGAACACGCTATTCTCTGGAACTACCAGTCGGATTTGAAAAACTCTTTTTACATTTGATATTCATGAGGAAGGTTAACTATTTAACATCGCGCTACGAACAAGCAAACATTAAAAAAAAAATGAAAGAACGCTACACGAAAACGAAGTAACGGGAACAGCTTTGGGATATGTTACTGGTACAACAAGAAATTTCACGCGGCCCAGACCAAGTCGCGGGCAGAAGAAAAGAAAAAGAAAGAAAAATTGTTTATTCTGCTCAAACGAAACGCACATTACAAAAAAAAATTAGATACGAGTGTAGTACGATAAACAAGATCTAAACAAAGCAGTAGATATTGCATTGCTTCTATGCATTATTTGCATAAATATTTCAGCCTAAGCTTGCTGCAGAGTGACTCACTAGACGCATAACTCGTAAAGTGAATTATTTACTACTATTGGTCAGTCACAATGTCACTCATCTGACGTCATGCCAATTAGTTTATCTAGCTGCAATAGGTCAGTTTAATGTTAATCCAGATTTATACAATTAGGTTTGTCCAATTGGGAATTAAAATAGCAAAGAAATTGCACTAAGGAAAAACAGAGAAATTTTTATCTGTTTTTCCATACAAAAACTGTCAGACGTCAATTTTATTCCACGGATAAAATATATGTGGTGTTTTTGGAATACAGTAACAAAGAAACATGCGTGGAAGAAGACCAACGAATGGTGATCTTTTGAGTAAAGGGGGGCAGCACCAACTTTAATAAAACTATTAAATATTCCATAGAAAAAGTCAATAGCTGCAGTTTTCTGGAGTTCATATGTAAACAAAATAGTCCTGAAAATGAGTAAACTACGCTTATTCAGAATTGACCAGCGCCGAAGGGGTCAATCGAGGTGTATGAACTTAGGGTCAAATGATAATAATCGGGGTAAAAACACGGCTCAAATTGATTGCGAAAACGACTACATGATTTTAAATTCTCTAAGGTATAATAATTTATGTCTAGCCAAAATCGTAGCTAGTGGGGGAAACATTGGTATCCAATTTCGGCGAGACAGGGTTTCAAGAAAACAACGTCAACGACCGCGGCTTGAGACAGAAAAAAACCAAGACAGGGACAAAAAATTAAAGAGTTTTTTAATTGCTATGCTTTTCACTATTGACGTCTGCCTTGGTAAAGTACCTAAGCTATCTTATAACAGCTTGGTGATCCAGCGGTGTACACAGGGCTGGACAGGTCACAGGGCTGGACAGGTCCACTCAAATCTATGTGGTTCTTTCCTCAAAAGTCCCTCTTCCTTCTGAACCATTTATGTAATCATTACAGTTGATTTTCCCAAAACTCGTGTTTGTTTACCTGTTTGGCAAATAAATTGCGAACGCAGTTTACGTATATTTACCGTGCTATAGCCATTTCATACATCTATCAAAGAATGACAGGTTGTGATTTGAATATATGGACGATTTAAGTTGACAGTCAATTTGTCTAACAGTTCATTTCTGATTTTACTATTCTCATCTCTTATAAGATCATGATGAGAAAGAGGCGTCTCCAGTTAGTCAGCTCGTCAGGTAATAAAATTATATGTCTGGACTTTTGAAGAGAATGCGTGGCCTCTGAGTTTGTTTCGGTGATTATTCTCACAGTAGTTGGATTGTAAAAACCGACCTCATCTCTTGTGAATTAGACCTGGCCCGCGATTTTTTTTCGTACACTGGAATTTCAGCTAGCGCCGAGAGTTGTAGTGTATTTTTTTGATGACCTGGGATGCACTCTGTTGGATTCTCAATGCTCTGTTCAACACCAAGAGTTGAAAATCATCAGTGCGCGATAAAATCCCGCGCCGCGATATTTTTACGGCCGCCCGTGGGAACGGGGCTTCCGAAGTGTAGACCACTTTAGAAAAATAAATGCTTATCTATGTGTTGATGCTAATCCATGCGTCATGTTCGTGAACGGGCGCCGTCAGTAGGGACTGGTCATATCTTAGCTGCCACGGGTTATTTTAATTTAATATTTTAATTGTTTACTTTTTTATTTCTATTACGGACGCTTTTAACGATTTGCATCGTTCTCACATGTATAACTTCAACATGAATGATGTAACCAATATTTTGTAACCATATCATGATTTAAAAGAGTGTCCGTGGAGTTTCTTGGCCGTTCTTCTCCATAGGTACCTACTACGCTTTGCAATGGGCATCTAGCTTCATCTTTCCGACTGACCGACTCCTTGACAATTCAAAAGTGCCTGTAATTGGTTTATTTGAAATAAATGCTTTGAGTTTGAGTTTATCATTTATCAACGCTAACAGATCAAAGAGTTGAGTTTGTATGGAATTTCCAATATGGTATCTTTTCTCGCAGCAAGTGCAGTAATTAGTTTAATTGATAAACTACAAATATATTATTTCAATTATCATTTAAAAAACGTGAATAAGATAATAATAAGTAAACGCGTTGCACTTCGTTATGAAATATGCAGTTAAACAATCGTGACAAAATAATTTTGCCGCGGAACGTAACCATTAGTATTAATGTTGAAATACCGCTTCCTCTGAGCCTTTTACGGGCCTCCATACTTTGGCCCTGCATTATTGAGATGCGGGTAAGTAATATGAGCGTTTATTCTGAAAGTGGACAACGTCGCAAATAGATGCCAAATATTTCGCTGTTTTGATTAATTTGGCAATATTCGATAGAAGAAACTGTATGGAAATATGAAATGTGGCTAACTAGCGAACTAGAATATTAATAATGAATTGCAGTTATAAAACTGGTTTGGAAAGATTCCAAATACTTTTTTTACATTTAAAACTAAATATTCGGTATTACGATACTAATTATTGCATCTCATTATCAATTTTTTAGTTCACTAGTTAGCCACATTTCATATTTCACTACAGTATTATTGCCAAATTAATCAAAACAGGTCAAATATTCGACAGCTATTTGCGATGTTTCCAACTTTTAGGATAAGCCCTCATAATTCGGTACTAGATGCTTCACTCATGCATGATTGAGGAGTTATTGGTTGGACGCGGAGTGAATTGCTCGACCTTTGGAATCCTACAGAGGATCATGATTTAATCAGTAATTAAAAGAATGGAGATCATTAATTGAAATGGGATAGTGGCACCCGTAGCACCATTGGTCCCGGTTGTCATTCGTGGGTCTTCGACAGTCGTTACTTGTCGTCAGAAGCCCGAAAGTCTGGTAACCAGTCTTACCAAGAGGTAGTAAGTAACTGGGTTGTGGAGGCAGCCGCTCCATGTATAATCAGCTGCATCCGGTTAGCCTGGAAGCGGACCTCGACATAGTTGGCAAAAGGACAGGCTAATGATCACTAGCACAGGCTAAAATTATGATTTTAACTCGTCAAGGCAGGCGGATTGTCGATACTAAACTTTATTGAACATTTGGTAATGTTTACATTCACTAATGAACACAAAATAAATCAAGACCAGTTTAAAAACGAATGCATTTAATGAATTAGTCATTCTATACTAATCTTACGTAGTTATAAATTACCTTCGAGTCCAGTTTCTCGCTCTGTTTAATTCAATGTGCATTCGGTGAACGTGAATGTCTGAATCGAGTTCAGAAACTGAGCGCTAAAACGTCGCACCGAATTTTAGAAAGGAACGATGATGAACGCTTTTTTAAATGAATGAACCTCTAAAAACATTTTAGCGTTCTAATGCTGAACGCATTTCTTAAATAAATAAGTTAGCCTCTTTTTAACTTTCTGACCTTTTCCCAGTTGATCGCAGTCACTCAACTGTGGTACCCCGACCAAATGGGTTAGGTTAGGTTAGAACTGTGACCAAACGCGCGCGAGCTAAATTGGTCGCAGGAACTATGCTAGGGTACCGCGACGAAATGAGTTAGGTTAGGTTAGAAATATGACAATCCGCGCGCGAGCCGAGCGAGCGCATCCAGAAGTACCGCGGCAACGGCCTGCTAGCGCTACATCCAAGATGGTCGTTTAGGCATTTACTTGGTATTTGTATTTATGGGACCCCAAAGTAGAAATGATTTGAGGTTCAAGAAAAAGAAGCGCATTCATTATATACTTAATAGTGTTCAATAATATTTTTAGGAAAGCAAAATGGGTATTATTTGAGGTTCGATTAAATAATGTCTTAAAGAAAGAGACACCAGTCACACAGGTATGAGTGACAGATACCACGACATACAAAGCCGAACTTAAAAAAAAAAATCATTATGCCAAATTTAAGGCCGCATACTGAATGTCTGAAACTCTGAATCAAGTAAATCAATATAAGTGCCAGGTGCGAAAGGGGGCCGTTAATGGTCGTAAGTTCGTTTTATGAGTCTAGAAATTTTCGTAATTAAGTTATTTTTCACAAGGCCGAATGTTTAGGCTTGTACACTTTCCAATTGTTATGGTGATGCACTTTTGACTTATGAAGTTATAAGAGAAACTTGTCAAGAGACTAAAAAATTGTTTGAATACTTACATATACAAGGTTTAAAAACAGTCGGAAATTGGGAATATTTTTATAAACGTGAATGAGTCTATGAATGTTTGTAATTAAGCCATTTTTGACAAGGCCGAAAGTTTGAGGTTGTACACTTTGCAATTGTTATGACGTCAAGATAATAAAAAATAGTTTGAATACTTATAATATACGAGGTTTAAAAACAGTCGGAAACTGGGAATGGTTTAAAAAGTGAATGAGTCTAGAGATTTTCGTAATTAAGTCTATTTTGACAAGGCCGAATACTTAGGGTTGTACACTTTCCAATTTTATTGTTATGACGATTGTAATGAATTTTAATACGAATATATCTATGACCGAGTTTTTTTTTTTTTTAAGTATGTAAGCCGAGAATTTTTTTTCAGATGAAAAAAACATATACTATATCATAACGCCTGTAATAACGGAAGAGTAATGCAGAGGTGTACCAACAGTAGATTCACATTTCTCCAGATATGTTTAAGTCCCATGTAATAGGGGGCGAGCCCATCGCAATGAAATAATATGTCCTACCTACACAATGTTTTTAATGAACGTAGAAGGTAGGTACGTTCTTTTTCTAAATTAAACTTTTTCCTTCCGAAAATAAATATGTAAATGAATCAAGGAAAACAATTCCAACGCATCGCTTTAGATTATTACGTTACGTTTTTTATATGTGACGCACGTGTAAGTACATATAAGTCAAATATGTATGCATAATACTATTACATATGCTTTATATACGTCACACTATTACCGATAGTGCTGCTTGGGACTGAACGCTAGTTACTGAGAAAATAAATGATTTAATTTTCGGATAATTAAATGTTTTAGGTATGTACAGTCGACCATGCATAGCAGAGCTGGCCTAGCGTAGTACAATACGCGCCACGAAAGATGAGACTTTCCGCCGCCCCGGCTCAGACCGCCTACCGCTAAAGAGACCTATAAGTCGTCTACTCAAGTCAAACTACGTGGTGTGTCAAGTCTCATTTTTTGTGGCACGTATTGTACGGGGTTTCAATAGAATGAGAAGCTAGCTTATACACAGAATAAGCCAGCTGAAATCGCAATAGGCCGGCCATATAAGCCGTAAATTCGATGACCGTTCGGGTAGACGTGTTCTTGAGTGGATTATTTTACGAAAGCAGCCGGAGGGATGGGCAAAGATCGTCATTCACTGGACGCCTGAGGGAGGACATCGCCGTCGAGGTAGACCATGGCGAAGGTGATATGAACATCATGTTTGCGGGGCCAACATGGCCAGCACGCTTATGACCACAATAGAAACGGGTTTTGTCGACGGAAGAATAGACATAATGACAAATTGTGATTGTTTATCTGTCATTTTGTCTATTCTTCCGTCGACAAAAACCGTTTCTATTGTTGTCATGCTACGCGTGCAGAGATCGCACAAAGAAGAGGTATGAAAAATAAACGGCAAAAAAAAGAGCCCGTTTAGGGAAAATTATTCTTAAAAACCTGTAGCTGTACAATTCTATCATATTTTATTTACCTATCAATATTAAACCAGTAATTATCAAACGCTCCACATACCAAAACCATTCATTACTTCAGTTATTTATAAAAAAATAAGAAACAATTTATCTCACAAGGTCATCTCAATACCACAAAAAAACATGACCTTTTGTTACGAAATATGTTTATGTATATTTTCTTAAACTTTCTACCTATATGTAGGTACCTACTTGGTTTTTCGATAGCATGAATTGGTACCTAAGATAACATGCTATTGACTATTATTACGTTAGTACATTATTCATTTGCAGTGCCCTTACAGGGTGCATGTCTTAATACTGTGTCATGAAATTTGAATGCATGCCTACTTACCAGTGTTTTACATGTTAGCAAATAAATAAATAAATAAATATTCTGTGCTGTCATGGCATAGTCTTTTTATTTTGACGCAAACATAGGTACCTGTAATTTAGGATCCCAAAAGATTCCATTCCAAGTGCCATAACGGTAGTAGGACCCTATTTACTTGGTCTACACCTACGCCTGTCACAGAGGGGTATTTACATGAAATTTATTTCATAATTACACAAAATTATTTATACACAATAAAATAAAAAAATTAAAGTATTTGATGATTTTTTACCGCTTGTATACTTGAAGTAGATAAGAGATGAGTTTTTTTTTTTTTGTTTTATCCTGTTTAGATATCGAAACCATCACGTCTGTGAAAATAACACAACAAAAAAAAAAAAAACTCAAGTGACTATTTACACTATCTGCGGTTGAAGACCCAAAAAAAAACTCATCAAATTAATTTCTTTTTTGTTTTATCATGTACCTACAAGCTTTTGCCCGCGGTTTCGCCCGCGTGGATGTCGGAAAATATCCCACGGGAACGTACTACCGAGATTTCATACCTAATAGCCAAGGAAAGGGTCATTGACTCCTACCGCTGCGCCCACGTTGCCGTCAACCAAAATTACTTTGTTACGCGTAATTTTAAACTATTCATTTAAATGTTATGATGTCATTGCCAAGGCATATTTTAATTTAAATTAATTGCCTAATTGAAATAACATATTTTATTGAATAACGATTAATATAATACCGGTAAAATTGCTTCGGAAATAACAAAGAAATTTTTCATCAAACTACATAATATAAAAAAGACCCTAATGAATTAATACACTAAAACTTTCTTCATGCATCACTCAGTCCGTTTATAGAAAAGAAAGAAAGAAAAAGTATTTATTGAGACTCCCACAGGAAATCTCATTAAACTAAAAACACATTAAACATAAATAAAAAACAATGAAAACCGTTTGAAAATCCGTTCGGTAGTTTTAGTGTTTAACGCGTTCAGACAGACAAACAGACGCAGCGGGGGACTTTGTTTTATAATATGTAAGGATAAGGATAGATATCGATACCCATCATGTCTTCGGAGTTTCGCTAGCTAATTTAATTTGACTATGTATATGAAGGGTCACCAACCCACCATACAAAAAAATCCTCAATTTAAAGTTTTTTGTTCCTGCTTTATCAGCTCTATCCTTGAGTGCACTCGCACTTGACCGGTTTTATTTTAGTAAAAAGGACGCAAAAAAAATATATCCTAAGTGCAATAATTGCATCTTGTGTTGTTTTATAACATTTTAGGGTTATTTTTAATGTAGGTAAATTGTAAACCAGGAAATACTGACATTCACACCTGCATAAATACCTACCTATAGATTTTATTTTAAAATAAAGTGTGTTTAATAAATAAATTTTTTTTTTATTATCTTTTACGAGTCATATGACCAATGAATTAAGTACTTCATCTTATTTGTTTTTATCTATATCAACATTTATGTACCTATCCACTTAATTTAATAGGTAGGTATCTCAGAAAACTTTAATGAATTTAGTTCACAAGTTATTGAACTCAAGTAGGTATTTTGTCAGATTTTTTTATTACTTCTAATTTTGTCTCATCATTAGTAATATTAATGGTCGTATTCGCGTCTACTATCTCTATTTACTAGATATGTTTTATTGGAATATGGCTCTTTTCTAATTTCCCTAAAAAAAATAACTGTTCAAACTGCAAATAAATAGACTAAAAAAAAACTCAGGATTGGATGCTATATTAGATACTTCTTTTGTATGAAGTGAAGTTGAAATAACTACGTAAGTAAATAAAACAAATAAAAAAATGCTGTCTCAAAATATTGGAAAAATTTTAACGTTTTTTTTTTTTAAATAAATTGATTAAGAATATACCTATACGTATAGTTTCAATTATACAGGTTGCAAAAAAAAAAACTACGTTCGTTTTTTTTTTGTACATAATTCAAAAACTACTGGACCAATTAAAAAAAAAAAAACTCCAGTAGAATACTATATTATCTCTGAGTACTGAGAACATAGGCTAGAATTTATAAAGATACATATAATGCGGGCGAAGCCGCTGGCAGAAGCTAGTCAGTAAGTAAAGATAGTGTATAAATGTAATGTTCATTAGAATGTTAGGGTCAGACAACTTCGGGAGTCGCAAGCCGATTTCCGGCCACCGTAGGCGCGGGCCTGCGGACGGCGAGCGATGGGTAGCTCACCGACCGATTAGGATCAGGCCTGGGTTGACGGCGCGTTGTGTTCCACACGCGCCTCAAAGAGATGTCAGCACTAACTGACAGGGTCCTTTTGGGCCAATGCCTGCCGGGGTTGCAAGTTGTCCGAAAGGGATATCTTGGCCCGCCCCGGCACACAGGCAATGGAAGGAACACAGGTGGGTTTTAGCCAGTAAAAGTCTGACATGCCCTCCCGCTCTGCTCAGAGCGGGAGAAGTTATTTGATAGTTATCCCAACATCAAAAAAAAAAAGGGTCAGACAACTGTGAGTCATTATGTTGCTACTTTTATAAGAACAATAAAACACTAACTATTTAGTTATTTGTTGTGTATTTTAAAGGAGTTTGCTGTCAATGCTCTAGCATTTTTAATTGATAGCATAATCAGGATAATGTATCCACTACTGGGACACTTCTCTCTGTGAGAGTGAATGGGCCATAATCTACCATGTGGGCCTAGTGTGGGTATTAATTGGCTTTAATTATTAAGTTAATTTTAATTTTTAACCAACTCCATTTTAAGTGTAAAAAGTAAGGTGTGTGTGTTCATATAATGATTTAATTAACTTCTTATATTTTAATTTTAAGACTTTTTATATTTATATGACCCTGATTTAAAACAAATAAATGATTATAATTTTGCCTTTGGTTTAATGTGATAAGATATAAAATGAATTAAGTTTTTTAAATACACCTTTATGAGATAGTGTTGAATGAACGGGATGTAATGATTGGGAATTTGTCACAATAAAAACAAATTTTATGATAAACCCTTCAGTCAAAATAAAAATGAGATAAATAGAATGAAAAATTCTTTAGAGAAACTTCATTAATGTGTAAATATTTACAGTTGTTTATGTCCTATGAGAGGGAGTTATATTTAGAATGTGTGCAAAACACATCTGAATGTTCCAAAACAAAGTAGTTATATGAATCATATGTTAAAATACAACATCAATGAAAATTATTGTACAGGGAATTATTCTAATGCAAATAAAACCTGTTTGCTGACAATGACCCAAACATAGTAACAAAGAAATAGCTAGCAACAGTGTACTGTGAACATAAGTACATGCAATAACAATTAATTACGCATAATAGACTCTATAATCCGTTGTGAGTGCCTAAGGCCATAAACATAGAGAAAAAAAAAATGCGCAATCAAGACCGTGGCCTACATACGGAATTACGAAATATCACCAGGCAGTACATACGGAAGAACACTGTGCTAACGTAACGCACCTACCTACTAGTTTATCAACGCGTTATATATAGATACGTTGGCCCACGGAGACGTGAAAAGAATGCACGCTCCTTACCCAGACAAATAGGCAAAGGTCTACATCAATAAGAACCTTCAAATAAAATGTTATTAATAACTTTTCACGGGTGTACAACAAAGAAATGTTAATAAAAACACACCCCATATTGATTTTATATAGGGTCGTGACAATCAGCTGACGGCCCTACAGCTACTTATTTACATGGTGGCCCTCGAACGCAATAGGTTCTTTGTAATGACGATAACAAAGAAAGGATACAGTTTGATGACATCGGTGTCCATGCGTCGTTTCCCAGCGCTCGGTGACGACATCTTCGTGATCTATTACTAATAAATCACAATATCGAACACGAACACTAGAACTAACTCACACTAGACGCAGCGAAACCAATTTTTCGTCCACCAGCAGCAGTCAGAAAAATAACATTGTAGAAAAACAATGGACACAAACCATAGACTAAAATTTCGAAGATGATGTGTAATGAAAAGGATGTTGCCACCTAGCAAAAACAATAAAACTGCGGAAAACGACTGATTTTAGCCCTATGTATACGGCTCTTTACGATAGACAACAGCCGTTCCAGAAGATTATGCGTCAAAAATTAAAAAGCATGCAAATTTGTCTATGCGTCATCATCAGCGAAACTTCGCGTGTGTGGATCAAGGAAGATTATTTATAATTCAGTTTTAATTATAGATTTATTTTACTAATACATCCCAAACTTAGTTAGACCGACGCGTTTGTGGACTGCGACGCTCCGTCGGCGCGCCACGAATGCGGAAACATGTGTTTTGATGTGAACATCAAATCATGATACATGACAACAAATTATAATTTATCGGAGTTTAGGTGTGTAATAACTGTATATGAGTGATAAAGGGTTGTTGTGAGATCTAGTGGTAGCGGAGATTACTGTAGCGGATCCGTGTGGGGCTGGTGATAAGTGATAAAGTGCGGTCATTTCCGGTGTGTTATTCGTGATGTGGGCGCCCCGGTGAAGAATCCTGCTAAATTGTTCTGACGTCCTGGTACAGCCATGGCGAACACAGGAATCGGGGTCTCTTTTGACCCTAATGACATGACCAGGTTAGCAACAAGATCACTAAAAGTAACCTTTAACCACAACACCTCTATTTTCCTGCTTGCCTTCATGATTTTACTAATAAGGAAGTAAATATAAAGTACTGGCAAGTTTAAATAAACTTTGGGCCTATCCAACGTCAGTATTTAGTTCAAAATACTCCATTTACACTATCAAGTATGTATATAAACATGCTGAAAATTACAATATTATATTCTATCTCTGGTATTTCCATTTATGTAATTATGATATTAAGAACATTTAGCAACAACACAAAGAAGAAATGCCTCAAAACCACAAATTAAAATGACACAAGAAGGAAACAAACATCAGCAATAGTTTATTTAATTGATTTTCCCTTTAATTAAATGGCATAATTATTTCTCAGCTTGAAATACTATCAAAGTGCAAACAATGTCACTTAAACCTCGTTGTTTCATCCTGCTACACGCATCCTAAACTAATTTGTTATTTCAAATAATTTTTAAGCTTGTTTTAAATAATTTATCACGTAATTGTTTGTGAAGAGGAAATAAATTATTTGAATTTGATTTGTGGCTGAGGCAACATGTCTTCTTCATTAAATATCTGTCACTTATTAGCTCAGTATTCACTCACATGGTAAGTGTCCTATGTTTTATTATTTTTTATTTCAATAAGTATCTGGTTGTTTCCTGTTAAAAATAAATCAATATTTACATAGTAACCCAATTAATGGAAAAAGCAAATATATTAAGTTCATGGAAATTACCCTGAGACTTGTATAAAATTTTGAATCAATTGTAAGTACCTACCTAAAATTATTTACCTTAATCTAACAAAATGAACCCTTCAGAAATAATTACACTTTTTTTTTTCTATTGATGGACTTTATACTTCTTTCCAATAATGTTTTCAATAATGGCTGAAATTTTGACTTTATAATTGATTTGCTAATAATACTGAACACTGCAGTCTCCTAAGATAAATCGTAATACTCTGTCCTTCCTAGCAACTAAAATGCATGTCAACAACATGAAATAATATCAGTTAATCAGCCACTGATAACAGTTCTATAAATATACCACTTCATTATGCTACTTTTTTTTAAACTCAATTACAGTTCCAAGTAAGTAAACGGATGTATTAAAATAGCCAACAGTGGCAGTTTTCTTCCCCCCAAGCTCCTAAGACCCCCCGACAACCTACTGACCGGAAGTAGGTCAAAACTTATTGAAACTTTAACAAAAACGAGAAAACAAACTTACTAAAAAATAATCCAGGAAAAATCTAAAGTCTTTCAATATGCTCGGAAGTGAAGCGTCAAATATGTTTTATGACTGTCCCCATTCTTAGAAAATAGGTTGTTTATCTCTAAATATAAACAAAACACACTAATAAAACAATGAATAGGTACTGCATAGGATACGGGATAGACTTTGAACTTTGATCAGCAAAGCACAGGTTGTTTGATTTTTGCATTATCTACATAAATAATACCTAACACATAATGTTTTAGTACACTTGAGGCATTAGAAATTAATATCTTTGTGTGTTCCTCATTTCTATAATTTGAAGTCTCCAAATCCTTTTAATATTCCTGAATAGGGAAAAACTTTTTAGTATTATACCATTTAAATAGAATTTATTTTCATTTAATTTTATGCTACGTATAAACCCAAAACTATGTAATTATTGCTAAATATATTACGTAAACATTTAACAGTAATTCTATATTTAGACATATTAATATTATGAAATTATATTGTAGCACACACAGTTACCAAATAAGACATGACTTCAAAGTAAATATAAAACTTCAATACAATACTTGATAGAAATTATTATTTCGCAATTCTACAGAAATTATTTAAAACAGCAATAACAAAGAATCCAAAAATCATTATGAATACCATGAAATTACTATTAGAACTTTACCTTGAAATTTCCACAACTCACGAAGAGTAATTAGCACAAAAAACATCTTGTATTGAGACAACAAAAACATTTTGTTGGTAATTAGTTGCTAACTATTATGACCTTCAACTGTTCTGTAAGTGAAACCATTAATTCCTAGACTAGTTTATTTTACTTCCTTAGTGTGGGAAGAATTTTAGGATATCTATAATTATTTTCTTTCACAAAATACTATTTGATACATGAAATGACTAGAAGTTTCTGTACTAAAGTGCTATAGTTCCTTGGGGTATTCAACATACATTTAGTGTGTTATAGGTGGTAACCTCCCCTTTAATATGTCGGATCATCCCCATTAGTATTAGCGGAGAATATAAGGAGGTTGTATATATTTAGTACATGTAAAATATTGTAAAATTGAGATTACACATGAAGGTTGTGGAAATCAAATGCTTGATTGACCCCTAATTATTGCCTTACTATGCCTTTTTACCTATGGGAAAACTGACTCACCACTGTATCATGGATTAAATCTTAAAGAGAGGAAGTCCTATTGGCATTATCTTTAAAAACATTGCTGGCATTGATATTACTCTGAACCAGGAAATTCCACCCTATTTAGGGTTCCGTAGTAAACAAGGAACCCTTATAGTTTCGCCTGTCTGTCTCTCTGTCTGTCCGCGGCTTAGCTCAGAGACGATTAGTATTAGAAAGCTGTAATTTGGCATATGTATACATATTAATCATGCCGACAAAGTGGTAAAATAAAATCGATGTTTTTTTTTCTCGTCTACCCCATGTTGTGGGGTATCGTTAGAAAGGTCGTTCAAAATTATTCTGACTTTATGATAACCATTTTTGGATTCAGGGATCCGTTTGCGAAATATTAAGAGTTAGAGTCAAGTGTGTGTGTCCCCCCTGCCAGCTAAATGGTTGTACTTGGATTTGTGAAAAAATTCACAGCAGTACTGTGTACAATAACGAAATTAAAAGGAAAACTCTCAGAGCTAAGTAGGCTGTACAGGTTAACGAATAATATTCAACCTACTTAAATTTGCGGTTTGAAAAACTTGATCTCCCATACATTCCGTATGGGAGAAAAATGTTTTTCAACTACAATGTTAAGTTTGTTCTTGGGATAAATTCATCCCAACTACGGAACCCTTCATTGTGCGTGGTCCGACACTCACTTGGCCGGTTTGAAATTGACTGAATTGAAGAAGAGTAGTAGTTACAAATCCAATTCTTAGAGTATATAACACAATTACAATAATATTCTTTGTAATGTATGTTATTGAAGAGCTTTAAGAGTAGGGGAAGAGAAGAAACGATGGATGGACTGTGTGGAAGATGATATGGATAGAAAGGGGGGTCTACTGAGGTGACGACTGATAGAGAAGTAACGAAGAAGAAGACAGGTGGCACAGACCCCAAATTAATTGAGATAAGGGCAAGAGAATTCTGATTCTGGTGATGCTATTATTTCTATCAACAGCTGGTACTTCAGGGAGCTTTCCCGCGCTGAAGCGACGAGGTTACTCCTCAATGAGACGGAGAGTGGCGTGTTCCTCGTCAGGGATTCCAAGACTATTACTGGAGACTATGTGTTATGTGTCAGGTTCGTATTTAAATACTTATTTCTCAGTGAGTTCCCAACCATCAATAACGTTTTTCATTAAATAACGCGGTAGTTCTTAGACAGATTTTCTATATTCGGGCCCTATCAGAATACCAGCGCTGCGACATTTTTATTTATTTTTAAATGACGCGGCATCATGCTGAGATAGGAGCCTTTTGGCCTCGTACAGGACTTTCTTCTTTAAATTTTAGTGTTACTTTGTTTTTTATTTATGTTTAATGCGTCTTTAGTTTAATGTGTGATTTCCTGTGCGAGTACTAGCTCAATAAATACTTTTTCTTTCTTTCTTTCTTTCTTTCTATATTCTGTTTCTGTTTATCATATTTTTCCAATTTTTTTATTGAGGTTTCTATATGCACAGACGACGATGCGAATACCAAAGCTCAGTTCGTCGCCTTACATTTTATTTTCGAATCTAACTCCATAGAATTCAAAACAGACCAATTTGCCAAGCCTTTTCCCAACTATATTGGGGTCGGCTTCCAGTCTCACCGGATGCAGCTGAATACCAGTATTTTACATGGAGCGACTGCCTATCTGACCTCCACAACCCAGTAACTGGGTAATACGATACCTCTTGGTAAGACTGGTTATCAGACTTTCGGGCTTCTGACGACCAGTAACGACTATCAAATGACAACCGGGACCAACGGCTTAACGTGCTTTCCGAGGCACGGAGGAGTCTCGGTATATAAATATGGTCACCCATCCACAGACCAACCCCGGCAAGCGTAGCTTAACCTGATGGATCGACCCGTTCGGCTGTTATTACTTAGCCACAAGCTCCTCCAAAACTGTCTCAAAGCTCTGTTATTCAAATCAGACAAATGTCGGTAACAACCCTACAACATTTAGTTTTCGAGAAATTTCTAACCCTTCTTTCACCCATTTCAGAGAAGACGACAGGGTCTCCCACTACATAATAAACCGCGTCGTGTCAGCCGACGGCACGATCCGGTTCCGTATAGGAGACCAGCTCTTCGCAGACATGCCAGCTCTTCTGGCGTTCTACCGGCTTCACTACCTGGACACGACACCACTCGTCCGGCCTCTGCCACAAGCGCTAGCAAGGGTGGCTGCACCACCGCCGCAGCAGCCACACCAGGTTCTGGAGTTGGTCATCGCGAAGTTTGACTTTTCTGGCAATGTAAGTACTAATCATTTAAAACATTATCAATAGAGGCCGTTTATTATTATATTGATCCCTGGTGGAACTCAGGCTGAGGCCGTGAGAGGGGGAAGTCCGAAATCCACTACGCTCCGATAACGGTATATTTTTCGAAACGGTTTCGTCTTAAAAACCTATAAAACGATTTGTTTCGGTCACGTTCGAACGGAACGTTATTAAAACGTTTTTGAAGAAGAACAAAATTAAGTCATTCTCGGTAAAAAAAAAACGATTTTAACAATTTTTGGGTCGATCGATAGGAAACTCGCAACACAACCCTAATCAATACGTAAGCGGCAAGCGCATTGGAATCAATGATGTAATGAAATGAAGATAAGGTATAATTTAACTAAACAATTTAATACTTATCGGCGCATGCACCGTGCGCGGCTGCGTCCTGCGGAATAAACCGGTTTTTGAAAACGTTCTCATTTCGTTTTCGTTCCGAACAAAATGTTGTACAAAAAAGAACGAGAACTGTTAGAAACTTTTTAAAAACGTTATTTTAAATAACGTTTCCGAGCCCTGGATTTCACGTTTCTTAGAATATTTAGTTCTTCTAGGACATGCTGGTTTTCTCATAAACTCAATATAATGTTTTACATCGCGTGTTTTAAACAATGAAATAAGTGGCAGTGAAACTTACATAATTATACACAAAGTAAACTCCTGGATTTGAATTACAATCCACGACTCGCTAAGTCGGGACCGTCAGTTACCAGTTACCACGAGGCCCACACCACAAATATGTGGTGGAAAAACAATAGTAATACCCAAACATAATTCAGTTTGCGCTAGAACTTCAAACATTTGTACGAATTCTTCAATAGTACCAGTTATCCTGAAATCAGCACATTTAACACTAACAAAAATTAAGTATTTGTATAAGGTGAAATGGGTTCCAAAGCAGACGTTTCGACTTCACCCAAAATCAATGTTTCTCTTAAAAAAAAACAACGAATTTGCATATTTTTTTTTATGATTACGAAAATTGAAGAGTGTCCTTAGTGAAGTATGAGGCCCGAAACACGATTGACAAAACTTTCCTCTATAGAAAAAAACGGCAAAGTTACCTTAAAATCTGCTTTTTTTGTTACAACCACTAAGAGAAAAACCTATTCCATTTGATTTTTATCAAAGCAATTGTATTTAAAATTTTGTCGTGTTCACTATTAAATACTAAGGAATTATGGACTTATTTTTCTATATCAACACAAGTAAATTTTTTAAATTGAATTTTTGTAATCATAATAGTGCAATAGAATTGCGCGTGGGCCGGGTCATACCGCCGCCGCGCCGTTCCCGGAACGCTACCGCGATACCAATTGGAAACCAGTACTTGAATAGTATTTTGTACCGGTCTCTAAATATTGGGCTGGGCTATCACATTAACTTTTATGGAAAAGACGTACATAGTTACAAAAATAATGGCGCTTGTAACACGCCATGTAAACGTAAATGGAACTAAACAATAGCAACATTAACGTTTATGACAGGTGTTATTCAAAGCCATCAATAGGTACGCTTTATTTGTAAACATTATGTTACAATCGTGTGCGAGATGTTACAATTAATTATGCAGGCTGTTAATTTTGTTGCATGCAATATCAAAGAGAATTTATATGAAAATATAGTACCTATCCCATTCGTGAATTTTTCTTTTGCTTGTGTTATCAAAATCCTCGATGTCGACTAGTGAGTGTAAGGTCCTAGGTTCGATTCCGGGATCGAGGAAAGTATAAATGATTTATTACATTATAAAATTCTTAGTAGTTATTAGGCTGTAGTCTGGATTTGGCTCTCCTTTTGTAAAATAGCACTAATAGGTATGTCAACTGGAGAAAAAAAAAAATTAAATCCGTCAGTCAGATAATAAAAAATATTAGACAAGTATTTTTTGCTTTTGTCATATTAATAAAAAATGGTTTAGATAAAACGCATTAAAGTTGGGGAGTGGGGGCTCCCTACGTCACAAGTCACTATAAAATCTACCGGCCAGTGACGTCATGCCACATTTTACCTCCAATGTATTGCCGTAATCTTTTGATTACGTAAAAAAGAAAAAATACGTGTTCAATATTTTTTAATAATCCACCTCACGGATAGATTTTTTTGTCTACAAGGACTGACCTTACGAAATGCAGTTATACCTACACCTCTTTCTACCTCTTTGCCGTATACGGGCGTGATATAAACCTAAAATCCATAACTTTCCACCCAGATTTTTAAACACACCACTATGACTAACACCGTCTGAATTAAAAATGCCTACAAACAAGGAAGTAAGATGTCTCATCGTAAAAACCTGGTCTCCAGTGAATGTTTTTCTAATATTAGCTTACGCTATGAGTAACTGCTGCAATCATATCGAGTTACGTTCTATTAAAAGGTTATAGGCAGAAGGACCATTTTTTGTGCATATGCTGGAACCAGAACATTATGTTTTATAAATTTACGCTAGTATGCTACGAGAATACAGAATGCAACAGAGAATTTCCTGACTCAAACCTCTCATGTGTGTGGGTTCGATTCCCGGGTTAAGACTCGTGCAGACCAGCGCGACGCGACTCGAACAATACACCTTCTAAGAAAACTTCACGGAATAACAATAACCGGTGGTCGCGTCGCGCTAGTCTGTACGGAGCTTTAGGCAGTCTTATTGGTAAGTAGCTTTTGCTCGCGACTTCGTCTGCGATCTAGGATAAAAAGTAGCCTGTCTTTCTTGAGGTCATGGTCTACCCTGACCATGGTCATGCTAACGCTCAGCCAATAGCAGCTTTCCATCTGTCTGTCGGAATTTCACGTAAAACGTAATTTTGGCCCTACTCTCACGCCCATGCGAACGCACCGAATTCAAAAGTATCTCTGCCTCACTAATGCATTACCCAGTACATTGAGGTTTTATGCGACGTCACACGACGTCACGAAAAACAAACTCACTTTCGCATTTATAATATTAGTTAGGTTAGTTTTCCCGACCCGAGGATCAAACCAAAATTCAGGCCGTTCAGCAGTCACTCTTGCCACCACTATTTAGAAATGCTAGATCAACAAATCACACATAACATCACGCCAGTATTCCCCGATGGATTAGGCAGAGGTGCACCGATAGTACTCCCTCCCCAGCGCCGTCTTTACCCGGAGGAGCAAGGGTTGCGTAGCACTCGGGCGCAGGGCCTTAGGGGGCGCAAGCCTCGCCTTATACCTACCTACTCATACCATGCGTAATCACAATTTTTAAAAATTACATAACTGATATTCATTATAAAAATATAGGCACCAATATTGTTTACAAAAAATCCGCCTTCTGCAGCTTTCGGCACATTCGCGTTACGACTTGCGTTGTGCAAGCCAATTTTGATCTTATTCAAACAGAGCTTGTAACTAGGTGGCTACAAGTGCGTGCGCGCGCGCCCTTTGATATATCGCCGCCCGCTTGAGAGCGAGTATCTAGTATCTAGTCACCGGGCTGCTACTGAGAAATTCCTGATGGAAAAACCCAATTACACTTTACCCGACAAGGGAATCGAACCCAGGACCTCATGCTCAGCAGTAGCACTGCCGCCCACTAAACCAACCAAGCAGTCTACAACTAATAACAAATTAGTTTAAAAAGATTATTAGGATCTCGGAATCACTTTTACAAGTCATATTAAGTCGGTTGTTTTTGAAGTTATCATCATATCATCCACATACGAGTATTATACAAAGTGGGAAAAATACGTATTATTGAAGCTAACTCAAAAACTATCCAAGCAAAGTTGACACAATTTATATGGGACCAACTTGAGAACATACAAAAAAAGAATTTTCAAAATCGGTCCACAATTGACGGAGAAATCGGTGGACATACATTTAAAAAAAAATACATACGCTACGAACATAGAATCTCCTCCTCCTTTTTGGAAGTCGGTTAAAAATATTAAATATAAGCTAGATGAATTCGGCGTTTCCTATCCGACTACTCTGAGAAGAAAGGCCGAAACAAACTCAGAGGTTGCAGTCTCTTTTAAAGTCCAGACATAATCTTGGTCAGGCCATATGAAGACCAGCATATCTGAAATCTTCAACCACGAGTATACAGCGAGTTCTACAATAACTTCTGCACATACATTTCCATATATCCATACGTACTAAGATAAAAATAATTCGGAACTAGCATGAGTTTATGGCAGATGTTCTCTGTTTATGCTATGCTTTGCTAATATGCCGCGGTGATAGTTATGAGATTATGACTGACGCACTGCGAGTCGCGGGTTCTGAGCCCGGGTCGCGAAAGAATTTGTTCGGCCTAAACATAGATTTCAAGGTCTGGATGTGGTATACAAGTATTATGTTTGTGGATGCCACAAGTGCGGTTTGGATTTTATGATTATGCAATGTTTTCTATACTTACCATCTTTACATACCGAGACTCAACCGTGCCTCGGAAAGCACGTTAAGCCGTTGGTCCCGGCTGTCATTCGTGCCACGGAGGGGTCTCGATATGTAATTAATGGTGGACGTTTAAGTCCATATTTAAGTTTACTATGAATATAATAGACATCCATAAACCTTCCGGAATAAATTCTCTAAACAACAGTGAAAACCACATCAATATCCATTCTGTAATTTAGGAGAACTAAGTCGTCACACAGATAGACACGAAAACCGATTATTTATAGAACAACAAGACAACAAACATTGCTCACCAACGAATTAATAATACATAGCTATAATGGTAAAGTGTACTCTAGTAACTATAGTTTTATTTTTAGTGTTAGTAGGTACTTATATGGGCCTTTTATACGTTCATTACTTATCAACTCGGTTGTTTATATATCTATATATATAAAAATCAGTTGCTGTTCGTTTGTCTCGCTAAAACTCGAGAACGGCTGGGCCGATTTAGCTGATTTTGGTTTTGAAATGTTTGTCATAGTTCAGGGAAGGTTTAAACGAGAAAATTAGGGTAGGTAGGGTAGGTAGGTAGGGTTTAGTGCTACCCGTGCGAAGACGGGGTTGGGTAAAGCCAGTATAATATTTTTTTTTAATGTATGTCATTTATAGACGGATTTGCAAGATTATTTTTTTGTTTGAAAGGGTATACTACCGAGATGGTCCCATTGTCATTAGGTCAGGATCTGATGATGGGATCCTGGAGAAATCGAGGGAACTCTTCAAATATTATAGGCACACTTATAGCGATTTGGGTACTTTTTATAGTAACTCGTGCAGTTGCTCTCGGAAAGCACCATTGGGTGAAGTGGAACTGCTGATGAAGACCACAGATGGCCACCGGAACTACTCAATAATAAGTATTTCACGGGTTGCGATTCGACTACTTTAATATGGTTGCCAAGCAATTTATGCTCGTCACAAATGTATATGGAACGTTTTAAAAACGTTATTTTAAAGAACGTTTTAAATAACGTTTCCGAGTCCTGCCTTCGTATAAGTCCTACGACCTAATGAATATGCTAGTCTTACTGCAGCTAGTAATATTTATGACCATAATTATAATCATCATCATCATCATCTGCTGAGGCTTTTCCCAACTATCGGATGTTGGGGTCGGCTTCCAGTCTAACCGGAATGCCGACCTCATCTAGTTTAAAAAATATGATTGACGTGTAAAAGTGTTTTGTCCAAACCCACTTACAGAAATAAAATCATTTATCATTTATCATTTACCGGATGCAGATGAATAATAGTATTTTACATAGAGCGACTGCCTATCTGACCTCCATAACCCATTTACTAGGTAATACGATACCCCTTGGTAAGACTGGTTGTCAGACAATTGGGTTTCTGACTAGTGTTGCCAGGTCCGATTTGTTTTTAAATCGGGGAAGAAGGTAATACAAATCGGGATTTAGGGTTGTAGATCGGGACAACAAAAAAACAAGGTTTTTTTAAAATCTTATAATAATAGTCCAACGTGATGCCTTGATGATGCCTGATGATTGCCTTGTTTTTTATTTATTTATTATTTATTCATCTTTAAATCCGGTACATTACCCATAATTTGTTAGTATTACTTAAACTATGTTAGTATAAATTAATAAGAAAAACATAAACAAATAATAATAATAATACAACACAATACATGCACTGCACACAGGTGCCCCATCAGGCGGCCTTTAGTCTTGCTAGCAACAATGCTCAGGAGACTGCTGTCACTGTCTCGCATCCGACGCAATAGTGACGCGGTTCGTTTTCGCATTATCGCAAAGAAGTCATCGGTACACGCTGCTGCGAACATCCCTGATGCGCTTTTTATAACGTAGTTATAAAATTCACTGGAAGTCATGTTAAAGTTGGTTTTCTGCTTTGACATGCTCGAGTGTGAAACGGTTTCGCCTCTCAGACCAAACCTTGCTTTCTCGTTTCGCCTCTTAGCCTGGGAAAATACCTTTTCCGTTGTCGCGTTTGATACCGGTATTGAAGGCATAAAAGAAGACTTTGAAGATTTGCAAAGTCTTGATTGTCTATAAAATATTGTGCCATTTTTGGAGCGCCGCCGCCGTCAAGTCTTTGTTTTGCACTGCTGCCTTCACTACTAGTGCTTTATAGCACTCGACATAGTGATGTGTAATTTATTTATTTTTGCTATTAATAATGGTTTTTAGTAAATTTATTGATATTTTGGGACATGTAGGTAGTGTCCCGATCATGTGCAAATCGGGACGCGTCCCCAGACCCCTGAAAATCGAGAAATCTGGCAACAACAACTACTTCTGACGACCCGTAACAACTGTCAAAGATCCACGAATGACATGGCGGGGGACCAACGGCTTTCTTTCGTTCATTAATAACATTATTATATCTCCGTACTATTTTTTCCAGGACGCCGACGACCTACCGTTCCGTCGTGGCGAGCGCCTGATGGTGATCAACCGCGACGAGGAACAGTGGTGGACAGCGCGCAACAGTCTCGGCCGCACTGGCTCCATCCCCGTGCCTTATGTGCAGAGGGTAATGATGTCTTAAAGTATTCATTTTAATGATGTCAAGGCATTTTTAATCTAAATTAAATGCGCAATTAAAATAACATATTTTATTGGATAAGGATAATTAATTGATTCAGGCGTGACTTTGCGGAAATCTATTATAAAATACAATAGACGACGTATATTTAGTAACCTAATCCGCTTAACTGTTCTTATGGAGTCATAAAGAACCCTGTAAGAAATTAAGTCATCATCATCATCATTAATCATCTGGATTTCTAAAGTTAAGTGAGTTAAGTAAGTTAAGCGGATTAGGTTACTAAATATACGTCATCTATTGTTTTTTTTTTTTTTTTTTTGATATGGATAAATATAATACCGGTCAAAATAACTTCAGAAATAACAATTAATTTTTAATCAAATTCTGAAAGATAAAAATGGTTACTGCAGGTCATCCTTAGAAAATAGACGTACTATGCTATCGCGGACTTTTTTTTATTGAAGTTTTTAAGATCTACAATTCTGTAGAACATAAATTTGATGTTTCTATTACGGCTTACGCTAGTAAAGTTACCAATCGGCATGATATTTTCAGACATCTTCGACAATAAACGTCATATTTCAGCCAATTTACACAAAACCTTAATGAATTATGCACAAAAACCTTCCGCATGAATCACTCTCTATTGGTGAAAACCGTTTGAAAATCCGTTCGGTAGTTAAATTCATATTTTAAAGGATGTATAATTTTTATCAAAAAAGCAAAAGGATCGGGTCTGATCATCGGTCAGGCTGTTACCAAGCACCCATTTTTCTAGCCGCAATCCCACTACTGCCCGATACGGGGACTTTAGACTGCTGGGTTACCCCCCTGGCCCGGTTCGCCCCTCCTTAGTCAACCTGCAACCCCCAAACTCCTTCGGGGGATCCATATTTATACCTGGCTTAGCATGGACGGCCAACATGGGCCACTTAGCAACGGGAACCCTGACCTCAAATCATCCTCCGTACCCGACCTCCGTGTAGCCGGATTACAGGAGGCGCCACGCTCCCAGTCGAAAGGGTAGTTGAAATACTAGACTAGTACCTTTCAGAATGTCGGGGTTTCGATCCCAGCTTTTTTCTTTTCACTTTTTTCATTTCAATCCGTGAAAGGCGGGCTAAAATATGTTTGATTTCGTTTTGGTTTATTTTGACTTCTTTAAACGTGGTATAAATGTTTTTTTTTTTGTTAATTAATTGGCGAAATCACAGACGCGATGGGCGCTGGGTATAGTTATTAAATAGCAATGGAGAAAAACTAGTTCTTGAAATCTAAATTTTATGTAAACAGCTGATCACGGGGTACACGCCATGGGTATCGATACCCCTCGGGTCTGAAAAAATATTCTTACTGTTGTTTTATCTTTATCTTGTTATTTATACCGTATAATATTCTTAATCTCATATGTCTGTTACCACCAGATCCTGGACCCGTCGGGCGCTCCGTACCCACCGACAGAGGCGCTCAATCATCTCGCGGACCCGCCGAGCCCTCCCAGCAACAAGCATCCGCAACAGCGTACTAATATGCAGGTTAGTAGCAAAACTCAACATAGCACAACACACACACGACGGTACTCCCAGAAGGGACATGTACATTCACGAGCATAAATATTACTATCATAAAAATATTACTATCATAGAAATATTACTATCATGAAAATATTACTATCATAGAAATATTACTATCATAAAAATATTACTAGCATAGAAATATTACTATCATAAAAATATTACTATAATAGAAATATTACTATCACATAATATTTATTACTATCGTTATGTATCGTATAGTATCGTGCGTATTGTATAATTATCACTTGCTTCAAAAACGGTGAAGGAAAACATCGTGAGGAAACCGGCATGCCTGAGAGATATTTCTCGACGGCATGTGAAGCCAAGTCAGAGGCCCATGGGCGGCTTTAGAACTCTGACACCAGGTTAGTCACTAACCACACGAAAAGAAGAAGATATTACTATCTGAGTTTTTTTGACGTCGCTTGTCTCGTGGTAGTCTTGGGGTTTCTTCTATGTCACATATTTGTGCCGCCACGTTTATATGCCTTGCACAAATGATCACATATATTTGCTGCCTTCTAGAGAACAGATATTTATAAATAAATCATGAAATCAGATATTATTGCCGGACTCTCCAGAGATTAATGTTTGTAGCATACTAATCTTATCATTTGAAATCTTGGACCAATAACAAATCAAGAAATCATACATCACATTTGATAACCTATGGCTAAACGGACCAATTCGAAAACAGCCCAATGGTTAATTATTGAAGTAAAACCACTCTTAGCAATAGTATATTTATTATTTCAGTTAGTTGAAGAGAATACGAAAAAACTAAATGAATTGCCAAAACTTTGCAATATAAAATATTTGGTTTATCCAAAAGCGCACGCCTCAACGCTCATTTAAAGAAATCCCATCAGTATGGGTAAAATTTCTCACCTCGCAATCATTACGTACTATCAAAGACTATCTAAATTTGCTTTGTTGGTTGCTAGGCAACGGAAGAGGGTCGAAGTTGGAAATATATATAGTTAAAGATATTATATTAGTTCGTTTTTTATTCATTATAATTAAACTACTTTGAATAAAAGAGCCATTTTCCTTTGCCTGAATGAATCTATTAAAAAACAATTTGACTCAATTAATTGATTTTTGCGCAAGCTACAATGTTTTCAGGTTTCATACTTGATTGACGGGATTTAAAAAAAACAATATTGATGTATTTTTCGTTTCTGCTGCATTAAATAAATTCTTGAAATGTACAGAATTCATCTCCATTAAATTTTCTATACAATGGTATATAAATTAAGTTGGTTCAGTGTACCAGCAAGAGTGTAACAATAAAAACAGTTGCAGAAAGGAGGCAAAACAAATTATTCGATCGAAAAACACTCTCTAATGCTTTGCATTATGTTATGAGTCGTGCAAAAGCCTTTTTATAAAACTTACAGAAACATTAAAATACACTCATAACATAATCCCTCTTTTAGGACCCTCTGAAGAGAAAAAATCAGCCTATTTGTCATACATTAATAAATTTTCTCATAAATTACAGCGCACTCTACCGGCGTTAGCTCGTGTAAAGCAGCCGAGAGTACCCAACGCGTACGACAAGACAGCACTCAAGCTTGAGGAAGGAGATATTATTAAAGTAAGAAACATTTATTTAATATGCAAAAGGCTTTCTTTGTCAGGCATTTGATGGACTGAATAAATAACTGCGGAAGTATACCGATAATCTTACATGGTCAGACTTCAGACATTCGGGCTGGTAACCCAAATGATGATACCAAACGGGAATGGCGGTTTAAAGTATTTTATCCATCAAACGCGGCTTGACAACGGAAAACTCTTGTCCTCTAGATCGAATTTCGGTGGAGATCAGCCCTCGGCGCGGGAGATAATTTAGTGCAAGCGTGTGTGCGCAGACACAGGTGCACTCTCTCTTCCCGTACTCTCATAGTCCTCAGGGACGGCTATCCGATACTCGCTCTCGCTCTAGCAGGCCAGGGGCGACACGTGAAGCACGCGGGTGTCACACCGCCAACTTCCGAACTCCACGCTGTTACTAAGAAATTCCTATTGCAAAAACCTAACACTTTGCCCGACCCGAGAATCGAACCCAGGACCCCGCGCTCAACAGTCGCCCTTGCGACCACGAAACCAACGGTTCTTGTATACCGCGTGTCTGTCCTCACCTTACGCCTAGCACAAAATTCCACCAAACTAATATAGTATAATCAGGTTTAAATAAACTTAAACCTGTTTTCATCATACAGTAAATAATTTTACAAAATCTGGCTAGCGAAAAACACATAACGAAACACCATGTAAGGTTTCGCCGGTGAGGTTCGTGCTAGTGAAACTTATCTATCAAACTAAACCTAATGTACATTTTTCAGGTGACAAAAATCAACATAAACGGCCAATGGGAAGGCGAATTACACGGTAAAATAGGTCATTTTCCATTCACTTGCGTCGAGTTTCTCGACGAGAACCAGACCAGTTAAAATTGTGACGTCATAAAGCCATAGACTAACTGTCTATGGTATAGGCTCTATGGACTGTGCCCACCGATATTGGGCTATTGATCGCGCAATAGTTATGGTGAAGTGAATTTGATGGTGTATTTTTTGAGTCCCATATTTGAAATGTATCATAGTAAGTTATTGCTACAGACTACCATTGGAATCATGTTTCTTTCAAAGAATCACCTTGAAGAAATATTTGGGTGAGTATTGTAATCCAAAGACGAAATGCATTAGTTCAAATATGTACTGACAAAACTAGGCCGTTTGTTTTATGAATGCTACTAAAATTTTATGCTATACAAAGGACGTTCCGGTGTCGTCTCTCTCAACGAAATAAGAAAATATTTGCACTAATACTTGGTCATAAATGCATGATATATTTATTTACGCTGAATCTAACAACTTAACTGAAGACTTTAGGCTAAAAGGTAACTTTGTGCTTCGAGAATGACACTGCGCTTTTATTTTTACAAATAATATGTATGTAGCTTTATTTTAACAATGTTGCCAGCACATTATTTTGTTAGTCCTTTGAAAAAAAAGAAATGATACTTTGGAATATGGGATTCGAAACTTATAAAAATGCTATGAATAAATAACTGAAGTATGTATACCTATAATTTGTGATGTAAACTCTTTAATTATTACATTTTTGTAAAACTGATTTAGTTAATAAATATACAATTGTAATCCACACAGGACGCACAAAAACATGTATTTTTAAACATAATTATTTACATATTATCAAAAATATGTATAAAAAAATTGTAATTATAATTTTTTGTAATCGAAATCTACTAAAAAAATATTTTAAATCGATATTGAGATTATTAGAAACTCATTTTGATGTGTATTTATTTCTTTTTCGTGCATTTTACTGCATTTTCTAACGTTTATAAATTCGTGTAAAATTCTTATTGTCTCATCATTTTAAATGTATGACATTTATAATAATTCATGGCAAAATTCATTACTATTCCTAACGCGGTACAGAAATTGATCTTGTCGCAGCTTATGGAATATTGATGGAAAGAAAAATCATATTGAAAGCTTATTTGGCTCGAAGGACCATTTTTAAATGTCTAGCAACTAATTATAATGCTTGATATTGAACTAACATTAGACTTGAATCTAGAATCTTGGACTATCAAGTTTTGCAACCTAAATTCAATGTCATATATGATAAAGGTCAAATTCCATTGCAACCAAAGTCTACTTAGGACCTATTTATGGTCATTCATAAATCAACTTTGACTACATACCGGTAAAGTAGATAGTTAAGCAATGGCAACGGAATATAAATTATCTTAGATTCTAAATTCAAGTATAGATCAATTAGACGTGGTCTAACATAATATTACTAATTAATAGAATTGTTGAATTGCGGACATTGTCCTTTTATAAGGACTTTGAAATGTCCTTCTGAAAGGACATGATCTGACGGAGGAATTGACACCTTTCTTGTAATTAACCTTTGTGATTGATATATCAAAGAAGATTAGATAAGATTTATTCATCCTTGTGATTTATAAATTAGTTTGAAAGGTAGTTTCTTATAACAATTTGAGACTAACCAGTAAAAAAAAGTTTTTCATAAGACTAAGTGTATATTTTTCACACAAATTCAACTGTATTTATTTAATTTCCTGGGACAATAGACTATATAAACAGACTAGTTTCACGAGACCATTGTTTCGAGCCCGAAAGTAACTACTATCGTCGAAACAAACTTTCGGACAAACAGCGGTGTCGTCAAACAAGATTAGACCAAGGAGATGATTAAAAATCACGTAGTATTAAGTAAAAATGGTTAATAATGTAAAAAGCACCGGACATTGTGTACTTCTGTTAGTGATCGCAATAATATTGTAGTAAGCAGTTACCTAAGCGGTTTGAGGACCAAACTTGTGAGCAGAACGAGAACAAGTTTACGACATGACATAACATCACGCCTGTTTCCCTAATGACTAGGCAGAGATGTACCTACATAGAGCACCCACATTTCGCCAGTTATGTGGCAACAAGACATATGTGCGGTTATTGGCAGATTTATGTATGTACTTTAGCTTTTCATGATCTTATTCCGATATGACTAACTCTAACCCTGTTTGGACTGGCCAAAGAAGCGAAAACAAACGACTAGTGGTCCCCATTAGACCTGGATCGAAAGAGCTGGAAGTTATAGGGAGAGGCTTTTGCCCGACAGTGGGATAATGCTTGTAGCAGTCGAGTAAATTGAAGTGATCATTTGTAAAGTTTTGGCAAAAGCGCTGCTAATCTCGTTCAGGTTTCTTATTAATCTTTATTTTTTACCCGACTGCGGCGAAGCCCAAAAGGAGGGTAATGTTTTAGTGTAGGTAGAACTATGCTAGAATGAGGCTTTCATACAAAAATACACAAGTTTGGTCCAGAAACCGCCAACAAAATGTTTCCATAAGGAATTGATATTTATATTGTATACATCGAACGTTGTTTGACTGTTAACTTTAGCTTTGTAACATTTTTACTATATTGTACATTATAGACATGAAGCTGACAATTTGACACGCTTGTACTCTCGTGGTTATAACATGTACTCAGGGCAATATTTCCCTACTCGCTGAGATTATTGCCTGCTAAGTCGGCAAGAGATGATCGTAAGCTATTTGAGGCGAAATTTGCGTTATTCATAGTATGTATTACTGAAGGTGTAATAATAGATTTTACGGATTAAACTGACAACAAAAACTATTGTTATATTTTTATACATGTTGAAAGCATACCGTTATCAGGCAAAAGTATAGACTTTCGGTTTAAAAAAGGCTCGATTTTGAATCAGCGGGGTAATTACGAAACACACATAAAATGACAATTGATCGCAATGGGTTTCATTTTGACAGTTCACCCACGTTTATTACGTTATCTACGTTGTTGAGCAGACGAACTTTTCAAACCTATGAAGCAATGGATTAGCAATATCCTTCAAAACTCGGATTCTGATTACAAGTGTGCCACGCAATTAGGGTTCAAGACTGCTTGATAAGTGATGGTGCTGAACTAAAGGACACATCTACCTAATATATCCTATCCTACAAATGTTATAAACGCGAAAGTTTGTGAGGATGGATGGATGCTTATTACTCTTTCACGCAAAAACTACTAAACGGATTTGGATGAAATTTGGCACACAGATAGTTTATAACCTGGATTAACACATAGGATACTTTTTATCCCGATATTCTCACGAGATTGAGACTTATGCGGGTGAAACCGCAGGGCGCTGCTAGTCGAAAAATACATTTGTACTCCATTAAGGACATTGTTATTAAATTAAACTATCATTACACCTCAGTATAACACCAAAAAATTGGATTGTGACATAAGTCGTTTTTGAAGTAAATCACTAGAAATAGCGAGAACGATAATTAAAAAAATCGGAAAATATATATTTTAGAATAAGTTAACTTGAAATATACTCGAGTCACAGGCAAAAAGGTAAAGTGCTATATTGTGAAAAGAATCTTCTTCTCTTCTTTTTTTTCTTAAATAAATCATGCAATCTTGTTCTTCCAATTTCATTTTGTTTAGTTTATAATTTTAACGTTTATAGTGTAATGATGACGTCATGTTTTATGTAAATATAATTTTCCACCGATATTTCTTGTGACTTGAGTTATTTTTTGAAGTACCACCTTATTTGTGACAGTGAGCGCTCTTGTTCCAAAACAGTACTTATTTATACATTTGTAGAAGTGTTTTTCATTTGCTTTACTAGACTTCGCAAAACAAACCTAACTCATATGGACTACTCTATTATTTTGTGAGCTGTTAATTGACTCAAGTTCACGAAAGTCCTTTCACCATAGCTATCGTTGTCTGCGAAGTCCCCTAAAATTGGACGAATTCCCCAAATATACGTCATGGTAGTGGTTTCTGAGTTGTGCCATTAAAATTATAACCATATTTTTCATATGAGTCCCTAAAGACCAATGTATTGGCTAACCCCCAGGTATATGTTACGATAACCTATATCGATCAGATGAGTCATCAGTCTGTTTGCAACATTATATTTAAAAAATAATATATAATGCTGTTTCTGGTCCTTAGAGCGCCAGCCAACAATAGTTGACCTCTCAGAAATGAGGTGTAACTCTTCCAAAATATACCATAGTCAATATTTTTATAATCGCGCAGGTGCAAGAAGTATTTAGTTTAGTATTACGGTAGTCGGCTGGCTGAGTTTATTGACATTGTTTTTGCTATTTTCTGTATATAACATCACGCTTGTGTTGTAATCTCCAAAGGGTTAGGCAGAGATGTACCTATAATACACCTATATTTCCCATGTAATAGGGAGCAAGCCTATTGCCATCAATCGGGCACAAATCCAGACACAGGGCTACTTCTGTAAAATTCCAAATGCAAAACCCAATAACACTATGCACTTTGCTTTTTCTGTGCTGAATTATTTTTTTGTTGCAGTCCACTTTTTAGTGTTAAATCTATCATTATCCTGTGCGAGACAGGGATGGTGCTATTCCATTCTTCTCTCTCACTGGAATAATGGTGGCTTTAGACGACCCCTTTTAAAATAACTGTTAGTGCTAGGGATGATAACATGTTTTTTTTATTTTAACCCTAAAAAATAGTGCCAACAATATTATAATAAGTGTAAAAGCTTAAAAAAAATCGCCAAATTATAAACATTTTAAAATAACTGCTAGACAAAGACGACCATACCGCGCGACAAGGACGGAAATCATTCCTTCCAAAAACTTTTAAAGCATGTAGCTTGTCGTTATTTCCATCGATTTAACCATTCTTTTCGGCTCTTTGAAATTGCGTTATTTATTAGAAAATTTATATTTTAGTCATTATCCATATTGTGGCTCATTTTCTAAGTCTTATAAATATATTTTATACTGACTGATTTTATAAGTAAGTTTTCTGCTATTAAATTTTTGTTTTAAATTAAAAATAATGTCTGATGACTAGGACTTGGATTTCGCTTTCTTACTAGACTCTAAAAGCATATCAAATTCTACTTTCTCAGAATCTGAAACCAACTTCAAAGTAAGAGGTTCAGGTTTTAACAATGTCACTCAACTTGGCCAGCAGAAACGAAAGTATTGTTTTTTTTTAAAGAATGCTCGTCATCATTATTTAATTCGAGGATTACTACATACCAAAATGTTATCGTCATTGTATAGAACCATTCTATTTTGAGATTATGTGTCATATTATAATGCATTGTACACTCTTTTAAGTCATATAAAAAATTAAAAATACATCAATTTTTTTAAGTTATGTGTAACGGTTCGAAATAAAAATTAGGAAAGATTACATTGGTTTTATTTTAATTTATCTCCTCTTTTAGTGGTCGTCGAGAGTGTAGTGGTAAGTTATCTTAAAAAAATATGCTAGTATAAGTCAACTGTCGAATTATTTTGAAAATGAAATAAATTTAACATAATTATGCCAGTTGATTCTTTGATGTGGTCTCATTCATAACCTAGAGTTATGGGATATAAAAAACAGCTTGTATATGTAGGTATCCTATTTATTTATTCCAAATAACCAACTATGAGTATTTTTTTTACAACTGTACAAATAAAAAACCGGCCAAGTGCGTGTCAGACCACGCACAATGAAGGGTTTACGTAGTTGGGATGAATTTACGAGTATCCCAAGAACAAACTTAACATTGTAGTTGAAAAAACATGTTTTCCCGTACGGAATGTATGGGAGATCATGTTTTTCAAACCGCAAATTTAAGTTGGTAGGTTATTACTCGTTAACCTGTTCAGCCTACTTAGCTCTGATAGTTTTCCTTTTAATTTCGTTATAAATACTACTGCTGTGAATTTTTTCACAAGTCCAAGTACAACCATTTAGGGGGGGACACGCTTGACTATAACAAAAAAAATCAGTTAAAAGCTTAATATTTCGCAAACGGATCCCTGAATCCAAAAATGGTTTTCACAAACTCACAATAATTTTGAACGACCTTTCTAACGATACCCCACAACATGGGATAGACGAGGGAAAAAAAACATAACCACTTTACGTGTATAAATATAAAGTACCTACCCTAAAAAAAAAATAGTTTACTATTTTGTCGGCATGTTTTTTTTTTATTACGGAACCCTAAAAATTAACCTGGAACAATTATTTTCCTAATGCTGACACATACCCTACTTTGTTCACACTATTTTAAAGCTCGCGTCTTTGCCCGCGTGGTCAGAAATTTTGCGTGAATGTTTAGATTTAGAGGTATGAGGTAATAGAAAAGGAAGGATCCTCCGACCGAAACTTAACATTGTATGTAGTTGAAAAACATTTTCTCCCATGATCATGTTTTTCAAACTGCAAATTTAAGTTGGTCGATTATTACTCGATAACCTGTAAAGCTTACATATCTGTGATAGTTTTCCTTTTAACTTGGTTAATTAAACTACTGCTGTGATTATTCAAAACTCCAAAAGTACAACCATTTAGCTGGCAGGAGGGGGGGGGGGGGGGGGGGGTTCTGACACATGACTAACAAAAATTAGCTGTAAAGCATATTATTTCGCATACGGATTCCTGAATTGAAAAATGATACTTCACACGCCCACAATAGTTTTTAACGACTTTCCAACGACACCCCACTCCATGAGACAAACGAGAAAAAAATAAACATCCCCACTTTACATGTAGTTGTAGGAGAGAGGTACCTTCGAAGAAGTTCATATCTATACACCGTAAGGACTATAATTTCTGCTCGCAGTGCTCGGCCGCCATAGAACTGGGGCGGTAACAGATGTGGTCTTCGCGTTCACAGGATTTTGTTTTCAAACTGCTTCTTAGATATGAAATTCTTCGATAGTACCATACTTAAAATTATTTTTCTTGATTAAAATCAAGAAAAATAATTTTAAGTATGGTACTATCGAAGAATTTCATACCATTTTTTACCACTTTGTTGGCGTGATTAGTATGTACCTATACCCATGCAAAATTACAGCTTTCTAGTACTAACCGACTCTGAGCTAAGCCGCGGACAGACAGACAGACGGACATGGCGAAACTATAAGGGTTCCTTGCTTACTACGAAACCCTAGACGTGGCTGTAATAAAAGAGACTTTTTCAACGTTTCTACGAGGCGGGAGTTTTCGAAGTAGACGTGGCGGGACTCGACGTCAAGGTAAACCCGCGTCCCCACTAGAGCCGCGCGGCTTCGTGAGTTTGTAAACGTACACACTCACGACGCTCGGTCTCGCGGCTTGGCCTCACGGGGCCGCGCGGCCCTAGTTGGGACGCGGCTTAATAAATCACTGAAAATGGCAATATAACTATAGAGAAGTCCAGTAACACTTTTCCGACCTGAAGATCGTACTCAGGACAACCATGTTCAACAACCTACTTTAAAGGGCCACTAAAATATCACTATTTTTTTTTACCATGGCTAGGCCGATGCTTTCAGGTTGAAGATTCTAGTAGGTATAGCTACTGTGCATAAATTAACCTTCTGCTGGATGTTAGTGTAAAACCTAATCTAGGTAACAACTTCTGGTGACCGTAGTAGAAATATCGTCGGTTCGAAGCAGCTAAACGTATGGTCGCGTCCCCTTTGAGAAACCAGGTAGAATATGTTTTGGTTCTCCTAAATCTTCTAAGGATTCTCCTACTTCTACCAGTTCTACCCATAGCAGCAATAGGAAGACGTACAGACAGTGTTAAAGGACCACTATGCATGCAGATATTAAACACAAGTGTAGTGTTGTCTCTAATAACGTATCCATTCATGAATTTAATCGATTGTCCTGAGTTCATTCACAATTCTTACTTTCCAGTTATTCAATAATATAATGTCGTCCTATGTATTTTGCGCTTAACTAGATTAGTAATAGTTAATTAGAATTTACGTCTACCATTTAACAGAGATAATTTTCCAGTGTCGCATTTAGTTGCGTTTTATTATTGCAAATTGGTATTTCGAACTCGCTAAGTAAAGCGCATCACTTGTGATTTTGACAAATGATGGCAGAAATGATGTGTGCGAGATAATCGATTGAAAATAAATGGAAAAAAGGACATTTTAAAAGGATAAAATGCTTTAGCTGATTAATCTGATAATCCCAAAAGTTCCTAGTGAATATATTTTCAGTAGTTGTAGTGTTCAGTATTTGCTACAACGCTGTGTTTAACAACTGCAGGTGTTTAATTACATCACGTCGTCTCTAACCGGCAGCTATCGGTTCATAAAATTGCGGATAGTGACTGAAAATCGCTAATAACTGTAAAATTTTGTGTAAAATTAACTAAACAAACGTTGTGCCTGTGACTTTCTGTGAAAATGACATGACATTGAACTGGTTATTGTTACAAGATATGCATAAAAACATTGTAATTGATTCGTTACCGCAATTCTTTTTTTCTGTTTGGCATAACATCGTTTTTATGCCAGTAAAAGTAGGTTAGAACGGTTAACGATGGAGACGACGTTGCCAGTGGTGGAGATAACTGTTAAGCCGGAACCTATGGAAAGTGAGAATGCAGAGAAGAATGAACAGGATGGATATAATCAACAAACTGAAGAAGGTAATGTAAACATATACATAACATCACTGGGTAGAAAGAGGTGTTTAGTAAACCCATATTTCACCAGATTTTAAGTTCCATGTAAAATGGGGTGAGCCTTTTGCCGTCAAATCCTGATTACAAGCTGCTGTTGAGATTTTAATGAAAAAACCAATATATTTCTTGAAATATTAAAGAATAGCCTTTTAGTGATGCAGACCTATACTTTAGCATTTTCTTAATGGAATTCTTTCTTGGTACATGTTTTTTATTATCACCAAGTACAGGGTAGCCTTTATTATTCACAAAAAAATATGGTAAAAAAAAAAAACTAAATGTATATTGTGCTTCAGTTAAAGAAGACGAGTTATGGATCAAGCCAGAGCCCCTCGAAGATGAATCCCAAGATTTCGGCATCAAGGACGAGGAACAGGGAACGCTCTCCGAGAATGAAGTCAGGTTAGATGAAGAAACTCTAAATGACGAATGTAACAGTGAGTATCTTATTTAATGAATGGAAAGTAAACACTATTTCTGTTGGGCATACACTAAACTAAACTTAAAATGTTTTGTGGTAAATAAAAAACCAACACTACCAAGGTGATTTAGGAAGCGTAGTCTGAACGTGTTGAGTAGTTCTAATAAAGTCCAACCCAGTCGTAAAATAAATATAGTTTACTTTAGTGGTGCCATACAGAATTTAGTCTAGTCTAATAATTTCCACAGATCTGAATAGCCTGTTGATACTGAACCAAGGGTTTACACATGTGTGATATGGTTTCTGTAAATAGATTTGTAATACTGAAGAAAGAGACAGGGAGAGAGAAGAGACGGTTAATCTTAAAAGGCCAATGTTCCATTAGGTTGGAAATTATAGTGAAATATCTAGACTTGGCAGCATAAGCACTTAATTCAAATGTAGAAGCCTTTGACTTAAGTGCTTATGGCTTCCACATCTAGATATTACACCTCAAATAGCACCTAATTTGTGTACAAACTAACTACGAGTATATACTATGTAAAAATACCCACCTACATAAGATGTATATGATGTACATTTATTTTTTATCTTCTCGATATTTGGTTGTGTTCCAGAAGTCTGTAGTTACATCTCAATTAAAATGTTCTTTAGGTGCCCATAAATATTCATTTGATTTAATTCCATTGCCAAACTTTTGGTTTGTGTTGGTTCATCAAAATCAAGTAAAAAAAAAAAAAGAAAAATATCCACCATAATTCCGCATGCTGTAAGTATCAAATGTCAATATTACCTATTTGAAATATTCAAAGCGAGCAATCAATATAGAAAATTTTTGTTTTTAGGAAACAGGCAATCTAATGCCCCTTCAAGAAAACAGATTCTGGTGTTTCTAGATTTTCTGAATGAGCACAGGGAACTGGCTAACTGTATGTTGCGGGGACCGACAGGCCGGGCTAAAGCACAGCAACTCTGGGAAGGCATTACAGAGAGGCTTAATAGCATCAGTGGTTGTATTAAAACTACTCAACAATGGCAAAGGGTAAGATTCTTTTTATTGCTCTATATTTTAATTGTGGAAAAGTATAACTGCAAAAAGCAAACTGTCCTAACAAAAAAAAAAACTCATACATTTACCATGTATGAGTTTTTTTTTTTGTTAAACGCGTTAGGAAAAACGTATGAAAAGAAAACACCTAAAAATAATCCCAATGCGGTTTCACGCGATAAAAGCGCGCTGTTGGAGTTTCAAAGCACGGGTTAGTAACGAAAGTTTAAAGGCGCACCGAGCTTTTGCCTGCATACATGAGATGATGCTTTTACAGCATACATGAGATACAGGGATTATAAAGAATGGGCAAATTAAAACAAATACACATTTTGAAAAATTATTAAAAACCTACCGTGAAGTTTTTGCGCCGTACTAAGGGCTTATGGTGTTTTTTATGGCTCCTACACACTATTTGCCGCGTGGCACGTACCCTTTGGCTTTTGCGCCTTCATTTCCTTTGCCATCCTTTGTGCGGCTTTCTGCGGCAGGGCCGGGCAAGCCGCAGAAGCAGTGTGTGTGATCTAAAACATCATCATCATTTTGACTCATTTAGAAAATCGACGAGAGGCTGTGTGAAACGCTGACCCAGGGTCGTATGCATCGGTGAGCGATGGGTAGCTCGCCGTCCGATAAAGACCAGGCCCGGGTCGACGGCGCGTTGTGTTCCACGCGCGCCTCAAAGGGATGTCAGCACCAACTGACGGGGTCCGGAAGGACCAACGCCTGCTAGGGTTGCAGGTTTGTCTGAAAGGGATATCGCGGCCCCGGCACACAGGCAATGGAAGGAACACGGGTGGGTTTTAGTCAGTAAAAGTCTGACACTCCCTCTCGCTCCGCCCAGAGCGGGAGGAGTCATTTGATGATTTCCCACCCAAAAAAAAAAAAAGGGTCGTATGCATGCATGTTTGACGTATCGGCAAAAAGCAGTAGAAAGCAATAGCGAAACCCCTTCTGACCTACCATACCTAGTAAAAATAGCTTTTAACAATATTTTCAGGTGTGGTCCGATAAAAAATATTTGACAAGAAAAGCTGCGGCAATCAGATACGCAGCCTTGTCAACCGGTGGACTCCTAGCACCAGAATTGACCCTTCAGGATGAGAAGATACTAGCTATTATTGGCGAACCCATTCCACCGAGACGTGTTGTTCAGAAGCCGGGAACTCCTGAGGTGGGTTTTAGATGAACATTTGGGTTGTTTTCATAACTTTACCAGTGTAGTTTATTTTGCCTAAAAAAATCTTATAGTCTGTTCCAAAAGTATCTGACGGAAATGTAAACAAATGGATCAGAAAACGTACCTGTGGATGCCAATTTGTAGTACGACTTACAAAATGCATTTGATTGTTCAAATAAAAAACTGATGATTTTACAATTACAATTTAATAATGTTATTTAAACAATAATTCTTGCAAAAAGTCAATAGATATAAATTGAAACCTAAATACAGATGAATTTGTTACTAATTCCGTGAGAATCACTGACTAACGGGAATTAGCAGAATTAATAACCAATTCATTCATTCATTGTTTACACTTCCATCAGATACTTCTGGAACTGACCATAGTTGTCTATTGTGTTCTGTTATCTGTTGGCATTTGAGTAGCTGATAAGCTGTTAATTTTCTTTCTTTGTTATAGAAAGAACACAAGATTTTATTATTCTTGCAGGTATTTAAAAAAAAATACTAATATGCACCAGCATGGTGAGCTACATAGGGTCCTGCGCTCGATCCCCAAGACTGGAAAACTGTTAGCAGCATTAAGGCCCTAGGTGCCCTTTAACATGGGAATTAAACATGTACTTGACACCTTTGCCTACAGATCTTTATACCCCATTTACACTCAGCTCACTTCCACGGCAGTGAGCAGGGAAGTGGGCAGGACAAGAATGTAAACACGATACTTCTCTCGATCCTGCTACAGTTCGCGTCAAATAACTTTGCCGTTCTGAAGTAGGCTACAAATGACTGCGCAGTAGTCAATCTTCCTTATAAAACAGTGGCGCGCATGCCAGCGCGCATGCGCAACCTAACTTCAGAGGGGCAAAGTTATTTGACGCGAACTGTACGGCAGTATTTAGGGAACATTGCCGGCAGCGCGAGGAGCAGTGGCAGAGGCTGAATGTAAATGAGGCATTAGGGAAAACAATCTTAAAAAAAATATTGTATTAATAAAATATTCGTATATTTTACTTTTCCAGCCGAAGCCACAGATGCCAAAACAATCACAAGAAGTTTTAGTAATATCGGTACCTTTAAAACCTGGACCAATGACGATAGAATTAGAACCACAACCGGTTATCCCAACAGAATGGGTCGTCCCACAACCAGAATTACCAAGACATTCAAATATACCACCACGAAAACCATATACTCCGAGGAAGACAGAATCTTTACGAAAAGAGGCATCTAGCAAATCCGATATTCCGCAGTCCGAAGTCCCACCAACACCGGTAATTCTGCCGGATGTCTCGAAACCACCGGGTGATCCGCCTAAGCCTGTTGTACAAAAACAGGATGACCAGCCACCTTTACCTTCGACATCAGACCCTTCTTCGCCACCTCCGACACAGCTAGGTTTGTGCCTATTCAATTGATTCAGAGTTTATTATTTTTATTATTAGTAATCGAATGACAGCACTCAATTTATAAGTGTCACTACAAATTTGCATTCAGGTACGTTTTCTGATCCAGTTGTTTACATTTTCATCACATAGTTTTAGAACCGACTGATTTTTGCAGTGCAAAGGCTTCAAACTGAGATGAGACGGTGCGCACAGATGCTTGTAAACCCAACTATTCTCACTAAAACATACGCATCATAAAACTGCGGCACGGACGTTCCGTCGTGAGAACTGGCCCTAAATATGCCTTATTATCTGACGATATTTATTCTGTCCAGGCGTATAGCCGTTCTTTGAACTGATCGATGTGGACACCTACGTAAGACTGCTTTTCCAAAAGATATGCTATGCTACGTTGCTATGGATGCGTTTGTTATCCACCAATCGTATTCATTGGTCCACATTATAGCACTGGTGGAAACGGGTTCAACTAAGCTATGTTTTTTATATGCAAGGATGCGAGCTATGGATGCGCGAGTGGTGTCTATGTCCAGAGCACATAGCTACACCACTCGGCGCCGCAGCTCCCCCCGTGCCTTCTCTGCTGTCGATGCATCGCATAGCTCGAGCTGTGCATCTTCCTCGCACAGCTCCCTCGCGGCGGCGCATCTTCATAGCACATCTTACTCGCTCCGCTACACAGCTTAGTATTAGTGGAAACGGTCACATAGTTTCGTGGCTTAGCTTTCACATCCTCGCAGCATAGCTGCATAGCACATCTCTGGTGGAAAAGCAGCCTTACGCTAGAAACATTATTGTTCAAATATCTCATAAATATTAAATAATGTTTTGATTATCAATAAATAGTGGCAGAACTTGGGAGAGGCTATGTTCAGCAGTAGACTGTGATAAAACAGTTGATTGATTTAGGAAGAAATTGAGCATTTACTGCACTACTAAAACAGTAACCAGTTTAACTAATTGGACATTATTTTACACCACATGTCAACAAGTTGAGCAGTGTAGGCAAGTTAAAATAAAAATGTATCATATCCTCAACAGAATTAAACCGCCAAGGTCGAGTAAGACTCCGAGCCTGCCTGGACCCATACACAAAGAAGTTCATTCATCTAGAAGAAGAAAGATTAAAGAACGACGCCAGAAGGAACACAGAACTATCAGAGATAAGACTGAGTTTACAGCAAGGGACAGCAGAGTTGGCGGGAATCAGGACAGTTATGCAAGAAATGTTAGGAGTTATGAAGCAAATGACAGAGCCGGAGGAGAAAAAATAAAGCGTTGCAAATGTTAATAGTTTTATTAAAAGTTATTTTTTGACACAAACAAAATAAAATTCTATTATATTACAATCACGGGTATTTTTCTTCTTAATTTACCCAGTCAAAAGTATGAGAATTATTATAATAAATCAAATAGTTACATTATAAAAGGCAGGTACAGTCAGCGGCAAGTCGATTTATCACTTCTGTTTTTAAAATCTGAATTATTGAGCGAAATGTTTAATCGGAACATAAGTAAAATTATATTATTGTTTAAATGTCTTTGACATATCTCGGGACCCTGGGGTCCCGGACCTTTGGAAGGCGTACGAGGGGCCGAAGCCAACTCGCAGAGGCCCCTTAGACATTTTTAAGTGTTGAGGCACCAACCGACGATATCCCTGTATGCACTATGCAAGTGCATCCAAGGACAACCCCTGGTTGGTGCAGGACTATTGCAGAACTTGGAAACAAAACATAATATTAGGTTTGGGTGGATATAGTGGATTGGTTACCTAGAACTATGGATGGACTATGTCCCCTGCCTGATCAATACACGGATTATTATTATGTAAATGATTGATTTTATATTATATGAATAAAGTTACTTGATTTTAAAAGTAGCAGTGTTAAAAAACGACTTTTTTCGCTGACCGTACAATCATTGAATCATCATGTCATCTTACTTCTTAATTTAAACCTAAACATAGACAATAATAAAGGTAGGTAGCGGTGGGACATAAGCATAACTAAAATAAGTTTTTTTTAACGATACGAAATTATAATCACATTGCAAATAAAGGGAAGTTAAGAAATATGGTGAAGAAAATATAATTAGTCCTCTCTGGACAACAACATAAAATATGAATAAAAACGGAAGACTTAATCTGCGTTCGCTATTTATTTGCCAAACATGTAAACAAACATGAGTTTTAGAAAAAAACGACTGTAATGCCTATACATAAGGTTCAGTTTGCGCTACAGCTTCATATTTTTTATGACTTTTTTAACAGTACTAGTCAGTCTAAAATCAACTTTATTTACACTTTCATAAAGTTGATGTTTGTTTAAGTGGAAATAACTTCAATTGGAAACAAGGATTTAAATAGACCTTAGTTGTAATCACACTAAGAGCGAATTCGAGCAAACTGGTATAAATTATCTTGTAATTTGGCAAGATGATGGTAGCTTGATTGATTTTCGATTTTTTTTATTTGGCACCACCTCAATATAAGTTACATTAATTTAGGAGCTTAATTAAATTTTCCGGATTTTAGTTTATTTTTTCGTTGTTAATTATTCTTGTTCTAAAGGTTTCTTTTTCTATCTAAATTTAGCTAGGACACTAGAGTAATTCCAGAGAGATGAAAAGTGATTTTATCTATTGATATATTGCTGGATAAGATAATTATACAAGTTTGATCGAACACATCTTAAGAAGTCGAAGATATAATCATGAATAAAGTCCAAACACTAACTCAATTTTTTTTTAAACTGTCTGATGTCTCCGTGGTTGGGTCAGTGTTACCACACGACTTCAACCTATTCTCTTCAATCCGCTGCACCAGCTTGACCCTCTCTTCGAATTCCAAATAATCGCCGCTAAAGTCTGCAATATCATTCTGTCTCTTTCTCTCTTCTTCAATGTCAAATTCCGACATTTCAGGAGCTTCCAATTCCGCCATGTTACACATGTTATGTAAAACACAACAGGCTATTAAGATTTTCGCAGCCATTTCATGGCTGTACTGGAGCTTTTTGCAAGCGAGAAGGCAGCGCCATCTAGATTTTAACTTATAAATTGTTTGATCTATGGTGGTAAGGGTAGTTTCGTGAATTTTGTTGTATCGGCTTTCGGGGGAGTTGATATTATCATCATCCACGTATATAGGTGTCATCAAGTGATTGTCCAAATTATAGCTGGTGCTGCCTGTAATGATATTGAATTTGATAAATGAAACTGCTTATTGATCGAATTTTTTAGATGCCTAATGTGCTCTACCCCCTTGTTTAAGGGGGATGCGCTAAGGTAGCCCGCGAAATTCAAATTATGTTACGTTTTTTGCAATTTGCAGGTCTGTATCATGTTGTAAGTTGATTTAAATATGATTCGCGGCTGTAACAAATGTATATTTATAGAATTGTTATCATAAAAATGATCAATACAACTCTCTAAGTTCATATAACTCCATTGAATGACTATTTCATGAAAACATGACATTTGACGTTTGTGCTTACTTATGGAGTTGTATTCCTGATTGTAATGATTATAATTATATAAAGCCATGTTTGTTACGGTCGCAAATCATTATTTAATTAACATACAACCTGACACTGACCTGCAAACTGCAAAAAACTTAAGAAAATTTTAATTTCGCGGGCTACCTTAGCGCATCCCCCTTAAGAGGGCGCATAAAGCCAGCAAAAAATCAAATTTCACCCGCGCAACCCTTACCTACCCCTCTCATCAAACACGACGAAAACAAAACACAATCCATTCCCGCCGGCAGAAACTTTTCACCCGGCGTTTATCTAGCTAGGTATAGAATTCGAATTTGAATTTTCTGTAGTAAGTATACGCAAAATAATCAGATGAAACGGCTCTATATAATTTACCTAAGTATGATCGTCGTATACAAGTAGGTATATTATTCCATTTATATTACATTATTGTATGTCCGTGAATCTGTTACCGATGCTGGTGGGCTACTATTTTATTTGCCTCTGAACATAATTGTTATCTTATACGAGTATTTATCCGATGTTTATTAGTAAGTTATAGGCATTGATTAGAAAAAATGCGAATAGAAATGCGAGCGGATCATCATCAAAGTATTATACTACATACTACATTATCAGTCATGATGAAAATAAACTCAATAAACTTGCTTTTTTGACGATATGGAAGCAAATACTATTAAACTAATCGTATCACTTACCTTCCCTTTTTTACTTTGAGGAAAACAAGCCTTTTTAGAATGATAACATCATTAAGGTCATAATTATTAAGGACGAACATGATTGAACAATTAACACATCAATAAACTTAGAATATTTGTTGGACCGCAGTGATCAGCAACCCTATTCGTCGAAATGGTTTTTCAATTACAATATTTAAACGAAATATGATCATTACCCATTCCCTTTATTTTCAACGCAATTCTTCAATAGGTAAAAACTAAAAACATCTGTTTATTTTGCATATACTATACGCTAAGCTTGAATTCAGAATCTTAGATCAATAGCAAGTTTTGAAACTAGAAACTCTATGTTGACGTGACAAGGTTCAAATTCAAATGTAACCAAATTTTATTTAGGATCTTGTACAATTTGTACCTCACGACGTCTTCGTGGAAAACTGTGATACCCAAGTAAAAAAATATAATGCAAAATCACTTAGTAACAGTGTTACCCAAGTAAAAAATAATATTGGTATAGTGGATTTAGCACTGTCTCAGAGTAATAAGAGCACTGTACTGTGCAAAGACACATAGCATGTGTCACGAAAATCTTTCCTGCGCGAAGCGCGAGTAGAAAAATCTCCACCGAAAACCTTTGTGAACAAAAAAAGTAAATAAAAAAAACAAAAACCCGACTTTTTTGTTTGTGTTTTTGAAAAATAATCCGATAGTCGTGACGGCCAATGGCATAATTGCTAAGAGCCTCAACCAACACCTGAGGAGGCTCTCGTTAGGCTGTTAGATCAAGGGCTTGATCCAGAAAGGGCTTCAAGTGCTTCTGGACACGACACGTATCGTTAGGAGGTTCCTCTCTCAGGAGCATAGATAATACGACACGAGCCCTGACTACCGGTTGCTTGGACCCTGCTCCCGTAAAGGATATAATAATATACCAATAACCTTGCTTTTCGGGTCTCAACCTGATTTAGGGGATGGTCAAAAGTCGCTCGAAATGGTTCGTCTAAGCGTTACCTTATAAGACGTTTGTCAACAAAAGTGGGGTAAACGAATTTCGATCTTGAGTTAATCGCAATAAGATTTAAAATTTCCAGCGCAAACTTTCAAATAAACGTGGAATTGCCTAGTTGGCTATGTTGTAAATTTTCTCCGCAAGAAAATTTACCAAAATACAGGACAATGGCGCTAGTGGTACTTTAACAGTCATAAATCTGTCAAATAAAATGTATGTAATCTTGAGTTTTCAAATATCAACATTGAATTTTATATTTTTATTTAGCCTCGGTATTTATTTAGTATATCAATTCTTAAAGCTTTTAATAATCGTTTTGAAAGTGGTTTTAGTGTTTTTTCCATGTTTTCTATTTCACAGTTTCTTTTCTAGAATGTGATAAATTACAAAAATATTATTTACGCAAATAAATTATATCACAGCGCGGCCAAAAATGTGAGCGCAGTCCTCTCGTCTCAACAGAGCGACGGCGACTGATTTGTGAAACAAAAATATGCTTAAAGTTCCCGCAACGTGCGACGGAAGATGACTTCTTCCACGAACTAAGAACGTCGTAAGTGCTAAAAGCTTGTAGTCGTATTATAACCAAAACTAAAAGGAATAAAAAAAAAAGCATACACAATAATTTTCGCCTTTTATTAATACAAATAATCATCTAATTTTTATCCAATTACTCATTACCATATTAAGTACAAATCGAAAATACGGGAAAATTTGATGCAACATCGTGATGTCTTTTTATCGAGAAAATTTTAATAGTTTGTGTTTCTGTTACACAAAAAGTTTTGAAATATCATGTAGTTACTCGTATTATTTTTATTTTATACCTAAGTCTTATCAACTTCCAGAAAAATCAAATTGAAGATAGGCAATTTTGCTTACTACCCCCTCTTAAATAAAATCAGCTGTTCCAACCATTTTGACCGTGTCAAAACTGTCACTCGATTCTTTAATATATAAGTATCAGGTATAAGAAAAAAAAAAAAGTAAAATTTACAATATATCCAGAAAAAAAATTACTCGGGTATTATTTAAAATGATTTTTCGAAACTTAAAATAATTATTTTTAATGAAAATAGTATTTTGTTTAATTACTACTAGGAGTAATGCAATTTTTTACTGAAGACAGTTTTTTTGTTCAATTTGGGGGAGAGTGGAGACAAGACTATGATAACTAAAATATGAGACATAGTTGTGATTTCAAAGTATTTAAAAACCGTTGAAAAATACGTGAAAAAAAATTTAAAAAACTTGTTTTTAGTGTATACATGCTCGTTTTATTGTAAACCAAATTCTATGACATAAAAGAAGCAATAGGAAATATTATACAGATTACGAAACAATTACAGTTATTATTTTTATATAGCGAGAAATCGGGGTATATAAACGCAAGTGGTCTGAAAGAGGGCAGGTGCTCGTCAAGGTCGTTTCTGACGGCCAACTCTAGCACCGCGCGCGCTCATTAGTCAAATCAAATAACGCACGCTTCCCCGGCTTCCTGTTACACACTTCCGTCCCTTTTCACGAAATTACTCCCACAGATCGCAGGAAAGTTGTTACACTACAAAAACGTCTGTTTCAAAAACATACTTTTTTTTTTTTTTTAGATAATCGACGAATAATTTATACGCCGGGAGGTTTAGAATCATGTGCTAAATTCATAGTAACAGTTTGCGCGTCGATATCCCTTACACCATGCTTACTAGTACATAAAATTATATAATATAGTGTTTAAAATACTTATATTTAGCGAGACCAGGAGTTTTAATTACCTTCTGGAGGGAGGTGGGCTGGTTGGAATAACCACCAAACGGCCGCCATGGCCCAATCACAATAGTCCACCTGACGGACTAAGTGCGGACACCAAACCCCATAACATAGAACATAATGTATTTAACAGATTAAATTATTACATACCTAGTATATATGTTGATTCCTCAAGGGCGTCCCATTTTTCATTGATGCGGTTAACGCTCCATACATCAAAGTGCAGGGCTGCTCCACCGAAACACGCGTTGACATTCAGGATGTTACAGTCAGCATCGCAGATCTGCAAAACGTTATGTTTTTAGAAGTCTCCTCGACTTTTAAGATAAGTTCCAGTGAGCTATCTAATATCCAAAGTCAAAGTCAAAGTCAAACAATTTATTTCAATTAGGCACATAAAAGGCACTTATGAACGTCAAATTTACAAAAAAATAGAATTGATTCTAGTCGCCCCTTCCAAAAGGTAGTTTTCGTATGGAGAAGAATGGGCAAGAAACTCCACATCCATTTATCATATTATAAATGTGGGAGTTACTCTGTCCGTCTGTCATCTTGTTACCTTTTGACGCCTTTCGGCTGACGGATTTCGAAGTTTGGCATACAGGTAGACTATGACCTGGGTTAGGACATCTACGCATCAAAAAGACCTGATGTCACACAAATCCTGCATCGCATAATTAGAGTTTACTGCGCGATCGACATATTATACAACCTTAGTTTTTGTGTATACTAAACCTCTTAAGGGGCCATTGTACTCATCATTCGCTGCTGGGGAGTTTGTGCTGCTGGGGAGTTTGTTGCGCCACTTCTTCTTCCCAGCTAACGCACTAGGAAATGGTGAAGGGTGGGCGTTTTGGGGGACTGTCTTATGTAATTTTGACGTTCGAAAAGTGCTGATTCTCAGCCTAGTTTGAATAAATGACTTTTGAATTTGAATTATGAACAACTTTCACTATGGGACCAACGAATGACAATGACCCCTGAAATACGTCTTTTTGAGGTTTAGTTTAAACAAAAACTAAGGTTGTATAAAAGCTCCCGACTAAACCATCGGGCAGTTGCCCGCCAGACACGACACCCGTCTGGTCAGAGGATCCTTCCTTTTCTATTACCTCATACCTCTAAATCTAAACATTCACGCAAAATTTCTGACCACGCGGGCAAAGACGCGAGCTTTAAAATAGTGTGAACAAAGTAGGGTATGTGTCAGCATTAGGAAAATAATTGTTCCAGGTTAATTTTTAGGGTTCCGTAATAAAAAAAAAACATGCCGACAAAATGGTAAACATTTTTTTTTTTTTTTTGGGTACTTTATATTTATACACGTAAAGTGGTTATGTTTTTTTTTTCCTCGTCTATCCCACGTTGTGGGGTATCGTTAGAAAGGTCGTTCAAAAATATTGGGAGTTTGTCAAAACTATTTTTGGATTCAGGGAGCCGTTTGCGAAATATTAAGCTTTTAACAGATTTTTTTTGTTAGAGTCAAGTGTGTCCCCCCCCCCCCCTAAATGGTTGTACTTGGACTTAAAAAAAATTCACAGCAGTAGTATATATAACGAAATTAAAAGGAAAACTATCAGAGCTAAGTAGGCTGAACAGGTTAACGAGTAATAACCTACCAATTTAAGTTTGCGGTTTGAAAAACATGATCTCCCATACATTCCGTACGGGAAAACATGTTTTTTCAACTACAATGTTAAGTTTGTTCTTGGGATACTCGTAAACTCATCCCAATTACGGAACCCTTCATTGTGCGTGGTCCGACACGCACTTGGCCGGTTTTTTTAACTTACTTTTACACAAATTTTATCCGAATCTAGCAATTTGACTCTGCCTGTTGAATCCATACAAATAAATAAAATTTAAGTGTGTTTGTAATGTTAAAATAACAGCTTTTTACTAAAGCTTAAGATAGTATATATACGGTAGGTACCTACATAACAAAAAAACAATTTTTAATTTAATTTTTGTCTGTCTATCTGTTTGTTCTGGCTAATCTCCGAAATGGCAGGACCGATTTTGACGGGACTCGCACTGGCTGATAGCTGATGTTATAAGGAGTAACTTAGGCAACTTTTTTTTTTTTATTAGAAAAAGAATAAAAGAATAACGGTCCAGGCGGGCGAACCTATTAAATCTATACACATTATAAAAAAGTCGCTTTTCGCATTTGTCTGTATGTCCGCATTGTTCTTGTAAACCACCCAACAGATTTTGATGAGGTTTTCACCATCGTTTAGAGAATTTATTTTAAAAAAGTGAAGAAATTATGAAATTTTTCGTCGCTTATTTAAAAAAAATAACAGCTGTTCCATACATTTTGGTAGGTATAGCACTTTTCTATGAAATAGCAGTTTTTTTTTTATAACCGACGAAAAATTTCCACGCAGGGTGCTTCAGAATCATGTACTGAATCCATGGTAGCCGGCTTCGCGTCGATGTCCCTGCCACCCTGTATATATTTTTAATATAAATATTAAAGTTACGTTTACCTAAGAAATCTCGATGTTTTGTCAAGTCGTGAAAACCGAGCGAAGCAGGAGTTAATATTGAACAAATTTCTCGTAATTTAAAGCAAATAGCTTTAGCTATTTAATATCAAATGTGTCTGTAACCTAATTTAGATAATTATTCCAGATCACAATTAAAACTACTTACAATTTGAGGGAAAAAAGAGTAGTACTCCTTTTCGTTTATGTAATGTTCTTCATTGGTAACTGGTTTAGTGATAGCAATGTGGGTGCAGTCAATGCATCCTACCACATCTGGAAAACCAAACCTCTCAAAAAATCTGTAATTACAAAAGATAATAAGTTGTAAGAAACGGCTGTAAGAAAGACTATTATTATTTATGTTCATGTTAGTTACTAGTCTCGAAATAAAGGATAAATTTTTGTTCCAATAATTATAAAAGTGATAACATAAAGTTTAGCATTTTGTAATGCTATGAAAATCACAAGCTTATAACTTTTATTATTAGAATATTCATTATAATTAACATTTACAGCATTATTTTTAAACCAGTGAACATTTACACATTGATAAATAAACCATAAATCCAAAACTCACTTCTTTTTAATAACATCTCTCTCAGTCTTGTTCTGCGGGAACTTAACGTATTTCCGTATCATGCTGTTGTGATTGAGGGCCATGGTCACTTCTCTGATGCAACGGGACATTGTCTGGTTTGCTAACAAGTTGAAATTCTTACCCGTAGAATGTTGCAAGCGGCCCCAAGCAAAGAAATTTAATACTGCTAGGATCTGAAAGAAATATTTTTGCAGTTTTTAAAATAATGAATTTACCATAAAGTATCGGAAAAATAGACCACAAAGTATTGGAAAGGTATACAACCTTCATACTAGGATCGAGCTCATACCGATGCTGTTTTGCGGGCAGCAAAGGTGTTAATTCTTCACACAGCTTATCAAAGAGTTCTCGGCTTAACCTATATTTGTATATAAACTCTTTGTCCGGAATTGAATTCAAAATGAATCTTTCTTGTAAGAGACGACGTCTTTGAGAAAGTTTGTGCTTTTTTTCTTCCTCTTCACGCAGTGCCGCTCTTGCAAAAAAATACGCCAGCGCCATTGTATATCTGTGCAAAATAAGAAAAATATAAACATTTTAAGAGGGTTTATCCTAAAAGTTGGCAACGTCGCAAATAACTGTCAAATATTTACCTGTTTTGATTCTTATAGCAATATTACTGAATAGAAATAAGAAATGTGGCTAACTAGAGAACTAGAATATTAATAATGAATTTCAATAATAATATTGATTTTGATGTTGTACCCACTTTAGGTGTAAAAAACGCATTTGGAAAGTTACCAAATAGTTTTTTTTACATCTAAAACTAAACATTCAGTGTTACGTTATTAATTATTGCATTTCATAATCGGACCGGACTTCATACATCTAATGGTATGAACTACTTATTACGTGGATAGTGTGAGGTCCGACTCCAGACTTAGGATTAGGATACTAACATTAGATTTAGTTTTTCTTTACTAACACTATATGGATTTTTTAATGTCTGAAATAAAGGTTTAATAATAAATAATCAATATTCTAGTTCGCTAGTTAGCCACATTTTTTATTTCCACACAGTAATATTGCTAAATTAATCAAAACAGTGAAATATCTGACATATATTTGCGACGTTGCCCACCTTCAGAATAAACGCTCTTAAGTTGTTCCAGACTTCTAGAGGTATTTGAACGTATAATGTGTCTTTAATTAATTAAATACATTTTATTTTCATTAGAGTAAATAAATAATTAAGAAAACAACAAAATGGGTATTTTTTACCAATAAAGTATTTACTTACGTAGTGTTAGACGAACTGCTCTGAGACAGTTGTTTCAAAAGCCGGATAGAGAAGCTGGGCATTGGCGGTCTTTGAGGGATAACAGGAAACTAACCGCAAACCTGCGGACGTATCAATTTCAACTGTCGAGTTATATTACGATGAAATTGAAAACGTAGCATTCTAGGGTCTCGTCATAAAAAAAAAACCATCCGGATACATAACCTCCTCCTTTTCGAAGTCGGTTGAAAACGGAACTTTTAAAGGCTCACTTTCTTGTTTAGTCCACATAAAATATATGCACATAAAATAAATATTAAAAAAACTAAAAGTTTGTATAAAGTTTATTTTTATTTTTATATGTTGAAATGATTACATACAATGCTGTCATCGGAACATTTTTATTCTAAAGTGGTAAAGTACCTGTCTGTTAATAATGTTAATATGTATTTATTCTTTTAAAGTTTTGTTAGCTAGTGCTGAATCTCGCTCACTCGTTTCTTCTCTGCTCCACAGAGTCCACAGACCCGGTATATTATAGTAGTTACTCTTTGCCACAGCACAGCATAGTTATTACCCCTATATATATTGTACTCTGTGACAGTTATTGAGGTATTGTTATGTTTTTTTCTGTTTTATTTGCAAACAAACGCATTGAGGCAGGAAAATTAGACAAACGTGACATCAGTGACATACTGACTTGACATGCGTTACGTCTGTCAATGTCAAAATCAGTGTTTCGTTACGGTTCACGTACGACGCACGGAATCAGGATTGTTTCGTTTCTTAAAATACGTTCGGAAAGACCGGAACGGACTTTTTAATTAAAGTTGCCTGTAGGGCTTCCCAGGGTTTCCCAGATTGTGTGAATTTGTATATCTGAATTTTGTTATTTTCGAAACTCTCTCAGCTAATAAATTTGTGTATAATCGAACAAGTTGCAAGCTACCTATTTTTACTTGCCTGTATTTTTTTTATTTTTTTATTTACTAGCTGCGCCCCGCGGTTTCACCAGCATAAAGGCTGATTTCACCAATGTAACTGAACGCGATCAGCATTTTTAAAACGCGTTCAAGAGCTGTCAGTGTCAAAATTGTTGTGGAATGTTGTATACTGACAGCTCTTGAACGCGTTTAGATGTGCTGAACGCGTTCAATTTCATTGGTGAAATCCGCACTAAGCCTCGATCCCGTAAGAATATCGGGATAAAAAGTATCCTATGTCCTAACCTAGGTCATGGTCTACTCATGTGCCCATCCAAATTCGTTCAGCCGTTTAATTAAGCGTGAAAGCGTAGCAAACAAACACTTTTTATTTATAATACAGTCAAACCTAAGTGAGAACTGGATAAGCGAGAAAACTCTATAAATGAGAGTAATTGCCAGATCACGTCATTTAAACCCTCTAAAACCTCAACCCTCTAAACAAAGTGAGAAGCAGGTGCCAGATGTGCCAAATTTCGTCCAAATCCGTTCAGCCGTTTTAGCGTGAAAGCGTAACAAACAAACTCACTTTCGCATTTATAATATTAGTTAGGATATAATCTAACCTAATATTATAAAGAGAAAAGATTTGATGTTTTTATGTTTGTTTGTAATAAATATACTCAAAAACTACGGGACCGATTTTACCATTTCTTTCACCAGTAGAACGCTATATTATTACTGAGTAACATAGGCGATAATTTATAAAGATATATTACGCGGGCGAAGCCGCTGGAGCCGCTGGAGGAAGCTAGTATAATATATTACAGTACCTATCCAAAAGTCGCACAAGAATATTATATATGGATGACTTTAATGGACAGATAGGACTGTGTAATAATGTGGGGGAAGAATTCACAATAGGTAAATACGGAAATGGAAAAAGAAGTAAGAATGGTGCAAGATTAGTTAACTTTGCATTAGGAAACAAATTGAGGATTCCCAATAGTTTTTACAAGAAACTGAAAACAAAGAAGTGCAAATGAATTTTTCTCCTATAAAAATAAAACCGATTTTATCATGTCGAACAACGCTAAGGTTTTTAAAGACTTAACAACTATACACAATTAAAATCTCCATACAGACCATAAAATGATGCGTGAAATGGTGCGTGCTACATTAACAGGTACGCCTGTATAGAGAAACAGGAGTAAGCTCCGCCCACCCTGCGTCCACTCTTTGTGTTCCAATCTGCGTGGTACCAATTTAGTACCCTGTATTGATCGATTAGTACTTTGATAGACATCTAGTACTTATATTTGAGACCTAACAGACTTGCGCGGGGATGCTGCAGTGCGGTACTCTGGTTTGGGTATAAAAGCGGTGCAACGGGACCGATGTGCGCAGTTCTGCATTAGTAGCAGTACTTGACCGAGTTACGACTTGCACTGAAAAATTGTGCAGAATTTAGTGGGGGCTTCTTTAACAAAGGGAGTTTGGCTATTTTAATTCTGGTCCTCGTTTTATTACAGCTTTATATCGTTATCGGTTTGATAGAAGTCGGATCCGCGAGATTCGGTATACGAATTTAATTCGGTTCGAATGCATAAGATGTTTTCGAAATTCGGTTCAAATAGGTATTTTTCTGAATCGGTTTCGTAATACGCGTTTGCCTATTAGTAGGAAGCTGTCGGTAGCATTTTATTCAAAAACCGACTATTCCCTGAGATGCGCAACTTGGGTAACTAGGGAAAAAAAAAAGAATTCATGGCAACTCAGATGATAGTGCGGCGCCGATAGGTATAACTTCTCAATGATCGAATTTCGGTTAAAAACGCTTCCAACGCACCGTACGGTACGGATGCGTTCCCCCCCCCCCCCCCCCCCCCCCCCCTCAGTAAATCAATACTAACGAGGGGGCGAAGCGAGGAGCTAATAAAATTCTAATGCCGCTGCACGTTTACAGAAAAAGAAACTAAAGATCTGAAATCAAAATTGCCGCTAAAGAAGAGATTTGAGAAGCGAGTCAAACCAGAAGATGGCGACTTCCCGAAGAAAGAAAAACCGGAAGAAAACGTGAGTTTTTATTGTTCATTCTCTAGATTGGGGGTCGTCAATCACGTGATGTTTTTAGCAACTTTTAACCCCCCTCCCCCTCCCCCCTGGTGATACGTGGTGAGGTTTTAGACTCCCATACCCAAAGTCACGTGTGTTTTTTAAGTGCAAAATATCTTAAAAAATTACAGAATATTTTATCTTTAAATAGAAGGAAGGAAAGAAAGAAAAAAAATATATTTAAGGGGCCGCTTTTTGGTTCAGAAATGCGAAAAAAAAAATCAAGTGATATTTCAGTACACCGCCTTTCTACTTGTGATATTTCGTGACTTTTTCCGAACGTCCTCCTCCTCTTGCGAGCCTCACGTGATTTATGTATGACCCCTTGTTCGTGCATGCTGAGCTGCTGCGGACAGGCGTTCTGCGTACCACAAGTTTCTTTGTAATATACAGAATGCTGACGGAGCCATCTTCCCGTCACTATTGCGTCGTAATTGCCCAGGGCTCAGTTGCAATTGCAATAAAGGTCGTAATAGCTTGATTCTTGGTATTTATAACCATGGGAGCGGCAAGGTTCCATTTTGAAATGGTGTAGTGCGGAGACATGTAAGGGGGGGGGGAAGTGATATCTGGGGGGGTGGCGCAGTGAGGAGGTACAAAGGGTATGTAGTGATGCCTTGATTAGGGAAAGTAACGCTGTAAAAAACTGAAAAACAAAATATTAAAGGATCACGATTTTGACTTTAAATGATCATAATAATCTTTAACAAAATGCAAAAATGTTTTTTCGGTTTTTTTATGCATTTTTCTTGATAAAAATGTTTAAAATGGGGAAAAACAAAAAGTAAAAAAAAAAAAAAAAAATTTTGATCCCTTCTTTTTTCCACTAGTGTATAAAAATATTTCCGGTGTGTAGAGGATAGTTATGCTATAGAGTAGGAGAGTGAATATAGTGGTGCTGCTTGGGGAATAGTGATGCTGCTTGTGAGATATTGATGCTGTTTGGGGAATAGTGGCGATAGTGATGTCGTGGCGGATAGTAATGCTGGGGTAATGCTGGGGGGCGGGGGGGATAGTGATGCTTGGGGAATATAATAATTCACAAACTTTTTTTACAAGAAACCTATGAAAACCCTGACTTCTGAGCTATGTAAAAACCTGTATTACAGAAGTCAGTGCCCTCTCCCACTTTCTACTTGATACAAATTGCGAATAAAAATTATAAAAAGAAAAATAAGATGAAATTAATCAAATAAGTGATGGGTTAGGTTTACTCATATTGTGTTTATGCATGTATATAACGTGTTTGTGTGTACGTGTGTGTGCGAGTGTGTGAGGGTGTGTGTGTGTGATCAGTGGCGTAGCTAGGTAACCAACTAGGCCCTGGGGCAAATAAAAAAATGGGGCCCCACTACTATCTAAGCTTGTTAGGTTTTATCAAGTAAAAATATTAAATATTCAAATACTTTAAAAATGCTAAGCAGGCTAACCTACTTTATCATCAGCTCTTTTTCGTGCACTGCAGGGCAGGTAATAAAAATATTAAACAGTAACAACATAAATTACAATTAATATTTGGTGTAGGTATTGGGCAATGAAACGAAATAGAAAAGATTAAATGGTTTATTATATACTTAAAGGTCGGACCTACCAACTGGCTAAATAACAATTTTATTATATTTACAATCTTTTCCTGGCTTTAATTTTCGCAAAAGTATCAATGATTTCGGTTAAATCCAGGCTTGATGCGGTTTTGTTTTCAATCGCTATTAACGATAAATGTCGGAGTCGAGTTTGGCCCATACTATTTCTTAAATAATTTTTTCTATCAATAGAAATATTTTGTCCAGAAGTACTTGCAGAAGGCTGACTAAAGAACTTGTAAATTTTGGACAATTTTTGTTTACTATCTTCTCTTTCTTGGCGTTGTTTGCGTTTAAATGCACCACTGGGTTTCTTCTTTTTGTCCATAATTTTAGTTTACTAATTTATTTATGCAATATTTATATCAGATTGTGCTCGAGTAGGTACTCACTGTTCACTAACGACGTTAAAAGTAAAAGGAAGGAAAAACGTAATGATACGCTACAAGACGTCGTTGGGGAATCCCCGGCAAACATTTTATAGCCGCTAGTGTTACCACATTTAATGGTGTAGACCAAGAACGATATTCTCGCGCGCGGGCCTGAATTAATGCACCTACTGTAGGTGACCTGCATTTTTTTCACGATATTTCGCGTTATACAATGAGTAGCCGAAATTATAGATTTGACATGATTTATTGACGTAACGGACATCAATATGAGTGGTACTAAAATCAAATAAAATTGAACCACTATATTGACTTGTACGAAAAATTTTATTGACATTAGCTTACTTACTCCTGATACAGCATTAATTTTTTAGCCGTTCTCGAAAAAAAAATCTTGACTCGAATTCACAATAAAACGCACATAGATGAATAATAAAACGCACATCGATGAATAATAAAACGCACATATCGCTTTATAATAATAAAACGCACATATCGATATCCATAAAACTGACAACACTGCCAACCCACAGAATTTTTTTTAGGGGAATTCCCTAGGTATAACTTTCGAATTTCTCTCAACTGAATTGCCATGTTTAAAGTCAGGTTGCAACCTGTCATATTTATTTTGAAAATGGGAGAAATTTTCAAAAGTCAGTTCGGTCGAGATTTTCTGGTAAGGATTTGAGGGCCCCCTGAGCTTGAGGGCCCCGGGGCACTGCCCCGCCTAGCCCCTAGGTAGCTACGCCACTGTGTGTGATGGATGTTAGATGTAGGTGAGATATGTGGTAGTATGGAATATTAATCTGTGAGCAATAACATTTCTGTTTGGTCGTAGTTTAGTTGAAGTAGCCAGTTCTTAATTTTCATTTTTGTTTCTCGAACAGTAAGTGGATGAATGTTTATTATTTTATTTATTTTATTGTATAAGTAGGATGACCTATAAGATTGCTGTCGAGTTTTGAAGATGTTCTACTACTGCTATTTAATATTGATGATGTAGTGGGGGGATGATGTGGTGGAGCTCGTGGCTAAGTAACAACAGCCGCACTGGTCGATCCATCAGGTTAAGCTACGCTTGCCGGGGTTGGATAGTGGTTGGGTGACCATCTTTACATACCGAGACTCCTCCGTGCCTCGGAAAGCACGTTAAGCCGTTGGTCCCGGCTGTCATTCGTAGATCTTTGACAGTCGTTGCGAGTCGTCAGAAGCCCGAAAGTCTGACACCAGTCTTACCAAGGGGTATCGTATTACCTAGTTACTAGGTTGTGGAGGTCAGATAGGCAGTCGCTCCATGTAAAATACTGGTATTCAGCTGCATCCGGATAGACTGGAAGCCGACCCCAACATAGTTGGGAAAAGGCTAGGCAGATTGATGTAGTGGGGGGATATTGATGATATAGTGGGGGGATACTGATGATGTAGTGGGGGCGGGATAGTGATGCTTGGGGGATACTAATGATGCAGTGTGGGTTAGCGACGCTATTATTATTATTAAACCTTTATTTCAGACATTAAAAAATCCATATAGTGTTAGTAAAGAAAAACTAAATCTAATGTTAGTATCCTAATCCTAAGTCTGGAGTCGGACCTCATACTATCCACGTAATAAGTAGTTCATACCATTAGACGTATGAAGTCCGATCCAGTGACGCAGCATCGGACAATCCCACCTACCGCACACCGTGCTCAGGATGCTGTGGGAACTGGCGCGCATTCTACGAAGGATCGAGGCGGTGCGGTTTCGGATGATGGCATGAAAGCCTGCCATGAAATCCTCGTCTCAGCAAACATCCCCGAAGCGCTACAAAAACGCGGGAGCCCCATCAGCATCCTGAACGCATTGTTGTACTGCACGCGCAGGGCGTTGTATGACCTTTGCGTATACCTAACCCACAGGCTGCACGTGTAGAATGACTGGCAGTAAGCTCTAAACAGTGTAATTTTTACCTGCTTGCTACACCGTGCAAATCTGCGGATCAGCATATTACATCGGACAGCCAACGCCCTGCGTTCCCTCTCAATGTCCAGGTCATCACTCAAGTCATCGGTGATCCAGTGACCCAGGTATTTAATCTGTGTGACTCTATTTAGAGGAGTATTACAGATAGTGACTTGTGGCACGTTGGAGTAACACTTGCCACCTGCTTTAAACACAAGTAACTCGCTCTTTTTAGCATTATACCTGAGTCCCTGAGCCACCGCATAACTTTCACAAACTTGCAGAAGGCACCTGAGAGCACTGATCGACGGACTCAGCAACACCATATCATCCGCGTAGCTAATATTATTAATACAAAGCCCATCAATATGACAACCGATATATAACCGATTGATGTACAAATTAAAGAGGCGAGGTTATCCCCCCCTGCCTCACCCCGCATTTCAATCGGTACTCATCAGATAGTACCCCCGACCACTTTACATGGTTAGTCTGGTTTTGATACCAGTACTTCAGCAAAGATGTTACTGCAATGTCTACATCAGTTTCCCGGCACAGCTTTTCCCATAGAGTGTCATAAGACACCAGGTCAAATGCCTTCGATAAATCGAGGAAGCAAGCATTGACCGGTGTCTTTCTATCTGCATAGTACTGAACGGTCCGCTTGAGACACAAAATGGCAGTTTCTGTTGATAGACCAGGCCTATAGCCAAATTGTGCATCATGCAATTTTATGCGACTGACCATGTGTGTATCAAACAGACAGTCCAGCACTTTAGCTGTAATAGTAGCAAGGGATATTGGCCTGTAATTCGACAGATCTGCCACATTCCCCGTTTTATTTTTCACTATCGGGACAACTATGGTTTTCATAAGGTCATTAGGTAGGTAGGAGTGTTTCATGCACAACGAATAAAACATAGCCAACACCCTCGGCAAGTGTACACCCGCATACCGTAGGTGCTCAACGCTGAGGTGATCATGTCCCGGAGACTTACCCCTTACAATGTTTTTGATGACATTTGCAACCTCCTTGGCAGAGAACATCAATGGGTAAGTCGTCTCAGCGCTGGACACACACGGTGACGCAGACGAACTTAGGTTCAGTGGTGGATCAACTTTGAAGTGATTCATGAACATGTTCGCTATAGACAAAGGGTTGCAATTACCTGCCACGCTCACAGGGAGGCTCTGGTGGATTACGCGCGCGCCAACGCCGACGGTCGAAAGTGTAGCTCTCTGTTCATATATTAATTTAAAATTACAAAATTACATAAATAACATTTGTATTGTGTTTAATAAATCAGTTATGTTGTCAATTATGTGCACAAACTTTATTTACACAAACTATGTGGTATTTCTGGAATAAAAGGAAGACAAAATATGTGAAGTGACAACAGTGACTAGACATTAAAAACATTGTTTAATACCAGTGACAAACAAATTTTATTGACGTAAAAACTATTTATACTAAATGAAAGTGATATAAACAAACAAAAACTTATGTGCAAACTTAAAACAAAACTTGGTGGTGTGCGGAAAAAAACATGAATCATTCTTAACGACTAATGATTATTTGAAATTAGGACCAGCAAGCAACAGCAAATTTTGTCACTCTAATTAACGTTCAAATAACCATACTGACTTGGGTTTGGATAGGCGATCTTTAGAGCGCTGGTTCGGATCTCACAAACTGAAAATCTTTTTGTACTGTACTAAAGTACCAAATTATTTAAAATTAAATAATGAGCTTCTTTGGAAATATCACGCTACGGCGCAATCGAAGAGTCTCAGACACAAAAAGTGAACATTCTAACACCTCAAACATAACAGATAGCGAACTAGATGGCACCACTAGTAACAGTCTGCCAAACATATCTGTCGACGAGGACTGCGAAAAAATTGTCGGACTTAACAATAAAATAAAAGAATTGACAATACAATTACACGCTGCACATATGGAAGTAGAAAACCTAAACATTGACAACACAAATCTCAAAAAGACAATTGAAACTTTGACAAAAAAGGAAAATATTTATAAAAAATTTACGATTGACATAGTAAATTCACCTAAGAAAAAAAACCACTAAAATGGTTCCTTCAATAGACCTCAGCGTTACTCCCAAAACAAAGAAGAATAAAGAGAAGCTTACATCCCAAATGACTACCAAAACAACACCTACGACTCCAAAAACCACACCTAAGCTGACCGACAAATCGACACCGACTTTACCTAAACCTACACTCCAGACAGCTGATAAATCAACTCAATGTGACGATCATGGTATAGAGCGTGATAAATTCATGAATAGGCGATATTCGACCCCACAAGCTAAAACCAAACTCTGTATAATAAGTGCTAACAATAGAAATAGACTATGTAACATTTTAGAAGATAGTTTGGGAACATGTCATGACTTCTGCCATTACTCTTATCCAAATGGTGGCATAGAAGAACTGCTACTTGGCATAGAAAATAAGCTTAGTAATTATAGTAAAACTGACTACTGTGTCTTATTTATTGGAATTAAACTTGTACAATACATAGTTGGAATATTACAACGCGTGACTACAGTCACAATAACTTGATTAAATTCAAAACATGCTTAAATTCTTTATCTTTTTGCGATGTTTATCAAGCTGTTGATCCAAATGTGGCGTACGATAATTTTATGGAAATATTCCAGCTGTTTTATAATTTATGCTTCCCCTTAATTAGTAAAACGATTAAGTCAAAAAGGAATCCGAATTGGTTGACACCCGGTATCAAACGTTGCAGTAAAAATAAACGACAACTTCTTTGGCATTTACGAGCAAAACCTAATAGTAAAAACCTAACAAAACTTAAAAATTACACAAAGAGACTTAAGAAAATAATAAGATTGACACAAAAGGCCAAAAATAATCATAAGATATTGACATCAAATAATAAATCAAAGGATACATGGAAAATTATAAGTGAAAACAGTTATTGTCCTCCACGTGAATATATAACAGAAATACGTCGTAATGGTACTACATTAACAAACCCCAGTGATATAGCGAACGCATTTAACAATCACTTCGTAGAGCAAGCAGAATTACTTTCAAAAGCCTCAAAATCTGTTAGTTGTAAGACTCCAAATATATGCAATAATTCAATATTCTTGGCTCCGACTACGCCTAATGAAGTGTATCGTATAATACAAGACCTAAAAAATAAAGTTAGCGTAGGTTATGATGATGTCTCAACAAAAGTACTAAAATTCGTTTCCCAAATGATATCAGGTCCCATTTGTCATATAATTAATTTAAGCATTTGTTTTGGAATCTATCCTGATAAACTAAAGCCCACTATAATTAAGCCTCTATTTAAAAAAGGTGATAAGACTGACATTAATAACTACCGACCAATTGCGCTTATACCGGTAATATCAAAAATATTTGAGAAAATTATTTATAACTGTATGTATTCCTTCTTCACCAAACACAACGTCTTAGTTAAGGAACAGAAAGGCTTTAGGAAAAACAAATCCATAAACTTGGCTATCTATGACTTCCTTAATATTATAATGCCAGATATTGATCAAAGAATTCCCACTAGCGCTATATTTATGGACATGACGAAAGCCTTTGATCTAGTCGATCATAATATTTTGTTAGGAAAACTAAGTGCTTACGGAATAAGGGGAAACGCTCTCTCTCTTATAAAATCCTACCTCGACAATAGAACACAGTGTACGGAAGTTAGACGAATTTGCAAAAAGGATAAAAGAGAATATAAATACATTTCAGGAAAACGTAAAATTACATTTGGCGTGCCACAAGGCAGCGTATTAGGCCCACCATTGTTTTTGGTCTATATAAATGACTTTCCAAAACACGTCACTTTTCCTATGGTTCTTTTTGCCGATGACAGCACTTTAATTATTAGGCATGATGATTTAAATACAAAACATGAAAATGACATTAAAAATGCATTACAACAATCAATTGCTTGGCTTGAACAAAATAATTTAATTCTTAATTTAAATAAAACTAAAATCATGCAGTTTCGACAAAGAATTACCACTTCTGACATTAATCTAAGTTTTAATAATAATAAAATTGAAGAAGTAGGACATATAAAATTTTTAGGATTGACAATAGACTCTAAATTGACGTGGAAAGAACATGCATCGATCTTAATTACAAAATTGACCAAGTTTGCCTTTGCTCTTTATAAACTCAGCAAAATAGTAAATCAGGCGGTTGTCGTGACCGCGTATTATGGCTACGTAGATTCCATATTACGTTATGGAGTAATTTTCTGGGCAAATTCCTGTAAAAAACTTGATATTTTTAAAGCACAAAAGAGGTGCATTAGATCCATATGCAATCTTAAATCAACAGAAAGTTGCAAACCGCATTTTATAATCTTAAAAATACTAATAACGTTACCTTGTCTTTACATATACGAGACTGCTTTGTTCGTAAAGAAAAACGGTGATTTATTTAAAAAAGCCTCAGAACAAAGCTATCGATCCATAAGACCAACATATCGACATGAATTATGCCTAAGAAGTTCAAAAACCGCTCTTATGCACAAGAGCATACTTTGCATGGCTCAAAAAAATTATAATAAACTACCAAATGACATAAAAGATTTCAACTTGACACAATTTAAACGTAAACTAAATATTTTTTTAATAGACAAGTGCTACTATACCATTGACGAATTCCTAGTTGACAAATTTTCATGTGACTGACCATTTTTTGTATTTATGTTTTAATGTAATGTTCTTATACATATGTCCATTAATCTATTACAATATATTAAATCTTAAATTAAATTATTTATGGACATTAATTAGTTCTTTATGTTGCATGTAATGTATAACTTAATCTCTTATATTGTAATTTAACAATGCATGCCTTATAAGGTAGATTTTTGAGCTACTATAAAATATTTTTAAGACCTTGTTGTATCACCAAAAATAGCATTAATAAAAACTTTGAACTTTGAACTTTGAACTCTGCCTGGGGGTCATTTTATTGGTATTTTTCCAAAATTTACTGAAATCCTTTTTATTATGATTTTCGGCTATTATGTCTATCTTGATTTGCATTTGATTATTACGACACCATTTTATTTTACATTTAAAAACTTTTCAAGTTTCCCGCATTTTATCAAAGATATTTCCTGAAATCGGATTCCCACATAAATTCCACATTTGAAACGCAAGCCGAGCCTCACCGTGAGCACTTTTAACATGCTTATTCCACCCTGTCAAAGGTTTGTACTTGTTTTTCTGAATAAATATACAAATACGTTTAGCAGACATTGTTAATATGCATATGCTGTATGTTGTTATATGCTATGCTGCATCGCTATCCCTCAAGTATCAAAACAATCCCCGCACTACACTATCACCCGATAGTGATAGTGGTAGTGATGACGTCGTACTGGTGGATCGTGATGGTGTGTGGGGGGATAGTGATGGTGTAAAGGGGGGGCGTCATGCTGTAGAAGGGGATAGTGATGAATTATAGGATAATGGTGCTTGTTTTTAGGGAGATTTATGTGCTTTGTAGGAGATATTGACAGTGTATGATAGCTAATAATGCTTTGCTAGTGATTTTAAAACTATACTGATGAAAAAAGACAGGGTTTTCGTCGTCGTCACTTGTTTTATATGGGATTGTTCTTTGTTCCAGAATGTCACTGAAGAAAATGAACAGCAAGTGGAAAATTCTCAACCTAAGAGTAAGTAGAATTTACTAGACTATACTCTCAAAAACATTAAATATAACAGGTATGAATGAAAACTCACACATTGAAGATAATATACGAGTATAATATAGCGAGCTAAATCCATCCTAATATATATTTTATCTTAAAAAATCTTTTAAGGTAAAATATATATTATCTTTACTGTGTGTGGTGGTCCATTAAATTGTACGGAAGATAATATATGTATATTTTATATTATCTTCCAAGTGTGTGACGACATTTATGCCAGGTTCGATGTTGTTTAAATTTAAGTCTTGTGAAAGCAATCTGCCCAACTCATTGAAAGCACTGACAAAGATGTTACGGGGCTTCGAGCAATAAAGCGGTTTAGTGCAGCTTCTTCTTTTTCGTATGGTTAGTGATTAACCTGGTGTCAGAGTTTTTATGCCGCCCATGGGCCTCTGACTTAGTGCAGCTAAGAAAGCTTCTTTCGTAAGATCCAAGACAAGCTCGAGGTGGATGTCTCTTGTGGATAAACACACAAACACACGAATGAAGCATTTGATGATTCTACATCCTCTACCTTTCCGATCAGTTATTGCTGCGTACACAATGTCCCAACGAACGCCAACGAAGGATATCCAGCGTTCGCTACCGCACGTTCGTTGGCTTTCGCAGGTACATCCAAATACATTTAGTGATCAAGCAAACGATCGTTGGCACCTAATTCCGGCTCGCATTCGCAATTTGATCATGGACGACGACGAAATAATTATATTTGCTAGTTTCGAGTTCGTAAGGACATGACAAATAAACGAAAACGGAGATGGTGGACAACCACATACTTTAAGGATAGAAATGTGTATAGTGGAAGTAAAATTTTGGTTAGACGCTACGCTCTGTCGCTTTAACTGAGCGTTCGTTCGTTGACCTTCGGCGACCGTCCACACTGAGTTCGATCTAATGGTTCGTTCCTTTGATGTTACCGCCACGCTTCGGATCGCCGGCACACGCCAACGAACGATCGTTGGCGTGCGCTATGCCGCCGTCCAGACAAGACCAACGAAACTAATTCGTTGGCGTTCGTTGGGCCAGTGTGCAAAGGCGTCGCCAGGGGGGGGGCAGCTGCCCCCGAAAGGTCCGTTTCCAATCCATACATTGAAAATGGAAATTATTATTTTTCTCCGTTCCTATCGGGACTACCGAGTTTGAACTGATTTGTCAAAAGTCAAATGTCCACCAGCCGTCGATTTTGGCCCCATTGTGCGCCGTAGAGATAGACTCGCACTACAAGGCTAAATTTGCTAAAGCTTCATGTGCTTTTAACTCTTGACTATAGGTACCTACAAATCATACTTTTCCCATCCTCCCTATATCAACTTGTCATTATAATTCTCTTCGACAGCGGAAACCCCCTTGATGTACTCCTACGAAACATTAAGGAACATAGAAATTGTGACCATCAACGAAGAAGAACGTCAGCAAGAGTACCAAGAGACGTTGAAGTCGCGTCAACACATGCGTCATGTGTGTGTACACTGCGCGCTCGGATTCGTGCTCAAACAGGCGTTTGATGTGCATATGAAGGTTCATTCTCCCGTAAGTACATAGCATGTTTATTAATACATAGGGTGTTGATCTTGAAGTTGGAAGTTAGCGAATCTGTGGCCCTATATCAGGGACCGGAGGACCACAGATTCGCTAAGTCACTGTCACTGGTAAACAGTCACTCGTATTCTTATGTTTTACTTTTTATATTTTTATTTATTGGTTAGACACGAGGCTTTTGGCTACTTTTGTAAGTGTGTATTTTATGTGTTTTTGTCTTTTTATGTGCGTTTTGTTTGTGCAGAATAAACAATTTTTGGAACGAAGTTCCTTATCGCACGTTGCGAAAGGGGGCTAGACGGAAAAAATTAGGACCAAAAGCTGTAACGACACTTTTTGCTATAGTTGTAAGCCGAGCGGCGTAAGCGTGTTTCTCTGTCTGTCTCTCTCTTAAAGTCAAAGTCGAAGTCGGAGTCGAAGTCGCAGTCGGAGTCAAAGTCGAAGTCGGAGTCGAAGTCGGAGTCGAAGTGGGAGTCGAAGTCGAAGTCGGAGTCGAAGTCGGAGTCGAAGTCGAAGTTGAAGTAGAGCGAGTGTATAAGTCGACACGAGTCAAGAGACTTATACTTATATACTTATACTTCGAGACCAAAAGTTGTAACGACACTTTTTGCTATAGTTGTAAGCCGTGCGGCGTGCGCGTGTTTCTCTGTCTGTCTATCTCTCTCTCTCATAGAAAGAGGAACTTCGTTCCATCCGGGTGTCCCTTGACACCTCTCAAGTTTTTTTTATTTTTCTTTTCTATTCTTGTTTCCAGTGCAACAAGGATCTTTTGTGGTTCTTGAATGACATTGACAAGGGAGGTGTTATTTAACATTTTTTAATAACACCCCCGTGTTATTAAACATTTTTGTGAAATTGTATTGACAAAACAACATGGCAACGTTAGTTCTGATTTTGGCCGCGAGCCAAAAAATACTTGTACAGCCAGCTATACACCCACATTTCGTGAATAGTGGCGTGTCAGTGTTGCTCACCAGAATACCCGCGAAATTTCGCGGATTTAAATATAATATAAAAATATAATATACACATATATATATATATTTTTTTCTTTCATATTCTTTATGGCACCTCTTTAGGTCATAAGCTATCCGAATATCAAAAAATATTTGGCCTGGGCACAGATTAAGACACTTCACTCATATAGATACGCTACAATTACCTACAAAAATATTACAGTCGCTTCGTGGGCGCTAAAATGTACCTTACGCAGACCGACCGACTGGATTTCTGTTCGTCCGGGTGAACGTGAGCCGTAGGTACGTTAGTGCGCGACCTCGAACGAGTGACGGAGGCCTGGCCTAGGTCTAAAAGGCCGTGAACATTGATTCGCTGTTACAATGTGTAATAGTTTCTGCCAGTTATTTTCAGACCCCATGTAATAGACGCCATTATTTCTCTTTACCAGCAATCAGGCGACCACGAGTGCTTACTCTGTCACTCCCGTCTCAAAACCGCTGACATGTTATACCGGCACCGCTTACGGCATTACCGCCGTTACCGGTGCCTGCTCTGCCGGACGCGGTTTAAAGACAAAGACACTGCCGCCTGCCATGTCATGAACGATCATGCCGGACAGACCTTCGAGTGCGATCATTGTGGAAGAGGATTCAAGTAAGTACGGTCTAGTGTTTTATATCTTCGTTAGATTTCAAATTTATTCCTTTATCAAGTTAGGACACAATACCCTTTGAAGCTGCGTGATGCAGCAAAGTATTGCTTAATTTATTTTATTTTATTACATGTTAACAAAGACCAAAATAGCATACTACTTTGACCAACTTCGAGTTGACGTCAAAAATTCAAAATTACTGCGCGAAACAATGCTGTTCTTGTGGCGGGATTTCAACACAAAACAAACACAAAGTTACCGGTAATAGAGTACGTATATTACTTTTCGCACAGGTTTACATAAACTCGCACATGGAACAGTTCACAGTAACTATAAACAATTAAACCTAGCGTAACTAAAGGACTAAACCGATTTTGGCGGGAACGCCCGAGCGATTAGGTATATGTACGTCCGCGCGCACCTGGTAACCCGACGACACTTTTTCGACCACTACTGCGGCGCGCGGCGTCCCCACTCGTCGGCTAGCGAGCGCGCGAACAAAAAGGCGGTCCCGCGCATGCGTACTAGGCAAGCATGATCGCCAAATGCTTCTGTTGCGCGGGAATGGCATTTCTCTTGGCGCGTAATTCGAAATTTAAAACTAACATTTTTATTTACATGAGGCCAGTGAGTTGCCTACAAATGCAGTATCGATGAATCGAGCGTGCATGCGTAGTTACAGTCGTATCGAGAGAAATTCCTACTAGGTACTTACTACTACTTACTTAGAGTTTATTTACTCCTGAGTCCTGCCCCATCTTACGCTCATGAGTAGTCTTGTTCTGTATTTTTATAAACATGTATCCTAAGACTGTTGGAGGGTGTGGACGGGCTTCATACAAAATCCCCCATGGTCCTTGATGTTGGTAAAAAAAATATTTTGGCATACTGGGACCTTTTTTCTGCGATATCATATCCTACAGCTTTGACTAATGTAACCTGTTCTCTTGTAACCTGGCTGAAAATTGGCTACATCAAGGCTGTATCTCTGGTTACAGACGACCCCAGTACCTGAAGAGGCACGTGGAACAGCACCACACTAAGCCCCATCATCTTGAATGTGGCGTCTGCTTCCGAGTCTTCCACGAGAGGGGCTGGTATAGGTCTCATATCAGGTAGGAACAGTTCTGGTCATCCTTTAAGGAAAGAGGTATAACTTATAGGTACGTCTATTAGATGCATCTTCTGACACTCATAATTTAACACTTATTTAACAATGCATGATAATTATTTCCGAAAACTCCCTTGGTATGCAATTTTGTAGATTTCTTAGTTCTAGATGGAGCAGTGGTTTACGATGTACACCGAAATGGAGGCCTTACGCCGAAACGGAGGCCTTGGCTTCTTTTAAAGACCAGGAAGCTGGGCTTTAAGGAAAGGAAGCTGCTTTGGATTGACACGCAAGAAAAACAATTTTTCGATGTTGTTTTAGAAAGTAGGGTTAAATACGCAAACATTCTTTGCTGCAAATATCTTAAAAATATGCCGCTTTCGGCGGTGTCAATGGTCAGGCCTCAATGCAACCAAAGCCTAAAGAAAAAAAAATGCGCCAAAAATTTTGATTTGCCTATACGAATTCGGATCTTAAGCGTCTAAATCGGCGGATATAAAAACCGTTTTTATAATAACCTCGTACTCGTATTTGAGAAGCGGGCCTCAATTTCCGGGCTTTCTTGGAATACTTACATTAGTTTGATTGCGTGTTGACATTCAGTTTTATGGTGTGTTTAGTGGGTGTGATGCGTCGAGTGTTTTACAAGCTTTATATTAATAGCTTGCTCTGTTCGTATGTTTCCGGTTACTCCAATTGTCATCCATTTTTCAAGCACTTCCTGGCATCCGATTGAGCTGAAACTTGGCATACTTATATAGCTACCGAGACATTTTGAAAAAATTATACCATGGAGATAGTCTGATGATGGAGCTGGAAGTTGGCCATAGGAACTCCTCAATCAAACAAGATAGCACCATCGTGTTTGGTCTTATTGGATATGTATTGACAAGTGCTATTACACTAGGTGGTGTTCAGGATCTGATGATGGAGCCGGAACGTGGCCATAGGAACTCCTCAATCAAACAAGACAGCACCATCGTGTTTGGTCTCATTGGATATGTATTGGCAAGTGCTATTACACTAGGTGGTGTTCAGGGTCTGATGATGGAGTCGGAAAGTGGTCATAGGAAGTCTTCAATCAAACAAGACAGCACCATCGTGTTTGGACTCATTATGTATTATCAAATGCTTTTACAAGAAGGTTATGATAGACTTCGATTGGCCTTTAACGATGAAGCCCCATCTCGTACCACTGTTTACAACTCGTTTAATGAGTTTAAAAGTGGTCGCACTAATCTCACCGATGATTTGCGTGAGGGACGGCCTTCTACGGCGACGACTGAAGATAACGTCAGTGTTGTGCGGCGTATGATTGAGACTGACAAAAGAATGACTTATGAGCAGATTCGGACAAGCTTAGGCATCGGTATGAGTCAAGTGGACAAAATCCTCCATGAAAATTTAGCGGTCAGGAAGCTTTGTGCCCGGTGGATACCTCATAATTTGACAGAGGCCCAAAAACTCCGTCGTGTTGTTTGGTGTCGTGAAATGGTTCAATGATTTAACGGAGGTGACTCAAATGCTGTGTTCAACATACTACGGGTGACGAAAGCTGGATTTATTGTTATGATCCTGAAACTATGAGACAGTCTGCTGTCTGGGTGTTTCCTTCCGAGGAGTTGCCAACTAAAATGAAGAGAGGTCGAAGCGTGGGAAAAATGATGGTGGCCTCGTTCTTCGGAAGGACAGGTCATTACGCAACAATTGTTTTAGAGGATCGAAAAACAGTAACTGCAGAGTGGTACACTAACAATTGTTTTCCACTTGTCTTGGAAAAAGTTTGGGAGAAACGACCTCGCCGTAGGATCCTCCTTCACCACGACAACGCCTCGTCGCACACCGCCAAGCAAACAATCGACTACTTGGCGACGTCGGACGTGGAAATACTGGGTCATCCGCCCTATAGCCTTGACCTCGCATCTTGCGAGTTTTATTTATTTCCGAAAATAAAAGAAAAACTTCGAGGAAAACGTTTTATGGACGCCGAGGAAGCAGTGGAACTTTAGTTTAAGGACGAGTGGGCAAAGTGCTTTTCTCAGTGGTTCCATCGGATGCAGCGATGTATTGATGTAAATAGACACTATTTTGAAAAGATATAATAAAACTAAGAACTTGCTAGTTCGTTCAGTTTTTGATTTTCTAAGAACTTTCAGTGTCACCCTTGTATATATACATATACTTTACCTACTTTGATTATGTAAATGACTAAATAAAAAAACTTTGTATTGTTCTTTGATATAATTAACACTTTAGATTAGTTTAATTGTTTAGTGAGCACTGGTGGTCCAGTGGTAACGGCCCATACTTACCAGTTGTAGGTCGTGGGTTCGAACCCAGGCAGGCGCTTTACTTTGTGTGATTTATTTCATCACCACTGCTCTCAAAACGGTGAAGAAAACATCGTGAGGAAACCGGCATGTCCTAGAACCAAACATTTGAAGACATGTGACATCCACCAACCCGCACTGGACCCGCCTGATAAGTAACGGCCCACTCTCTCTGACAGAGAGGAGGCCTGTGTTCCAGCAGTGGGCATCCTAAAGGCTGATATGCTATGCTTATTCTTACTAGTTTAAGTACCTCGGTGACCGAGCTCTGCTCTGGTGAAAATAGAGAATGCTCATTTTTATAGTATACGTATAGGATATATTAATTCCATGTATTGTAACTACATACTAATTCCATGCTGCCGTGATAGTAGGTACTTACTAATTCCCTATATTGCAACTTTCATTGAAATCGTTAGAGCCGTTTTCCAGAACGTGATTACAAATATACGAGTATACGAGTATATATTGTATATACTAGCTTTACCCGGCCCGACTTCGCACGGGTAGCACTAAACCCTACCTACCCTACCTACCCCATCTACCCTACCTACCCTACCCTGCCTACCCTACCTACCCTACCTACAGTCACCGTTTAAACCTTCCCTGGACTACGACAAACATTTCAAAACCAAAATCAGCTAAATCGGCCCAGCCGTTCTCGAGTTTTAGCGAGACTCGTTTAATAGTATAGATGTATAGGATAAAGAAGTATAATCTTGAATAACGTTTAAAAAAATCCCGGAACGTTGTCATAAACTTACTTCACTCTCACTTAATACGAATAAGGGGTATCGGGGTTTTTAATGAAAAACCCTTTACAACCTCAAAAACGTATAAAAAATGAATCGGATCTTTTGTATCTCGGTTCACACTTCGCACTGTGACTGTTCCGATGTTTGCGGAAGCCCGCGTTGATTTTTTTTACGCAACAATGCGCAAGCGAAGCACTTCGCTGGTGCGGCGCGTGCGAGGGATCGCCAACTGCATGCTGGCCGCGCTCGCGGGGAGCCTCGATTGTGTCATTATAACTCACTGCTGTAAGCGGCACGTGGCGCGCTTGGAGGTATAAAATTTATATTTCCAAGCGTGTTACGTGTCGCTTTCTTTCTTTGATGAACAATAATATTGTAATTAAATTGTTTTATAAATTTTAATACGAATTATTTAATGATATTTGATTGTAATTTTATTTTAATCTTAATTTTATTTGTAAATGTTATGCCTACCTATATTGTTATTATGAGTCTATGCAATGTTGCTTGAATAAATTATTTGAATTATTATTATTGTGTCTTTGACATTTCTCGGAACCCTGGGGTCCCGGACCTTTGGAAGGCGTACGAGGGGCCGAAGCAAAGACTATATAACCACTTGACTGCGGATACAGTGCCCCGACGCTCGAAAACTATTAGTATTTTGTCGCCTATTTAGGCCACGGTAATAGTAACCATTTTAGTTGTGCCCAAGTGTTAGACCTGTGTGCACGCTAAATTATCACAACTTTTTATAACTGTTTATGCAATTATAACGCATCAAAATGCCTTCATGCGCGGTGAAGTGGTGTGGGAAACATTCAAAAACCTCAAGTTACAAAAAGGATGGCATAACTTTTCATCGGTAAGTAAACAGTACGAAAAATTATTTTTGCTTTAATCAGAATATGAGCCACCGCAGGGGTCTGTTTAAAATGGTCGCTGGGTAAACGAGCACACTGTTGAGGCGCGCGTTGATGTCTTTTGGAAAAGTCTCGTTCTTGTATTAGACAATTCTAATGCTTCTATCCTTTTTTTTCCTTTTGTATGTTTAACGTAAAAAATAGAGCTGTTACCTTTAATAGCAAGTTGATTCAATTGAAAGTTGATATCGAAAATAATAAAATTAAAATTAATAATTTTTTTTTTCATTTCGCATACTGTAATGAAATACCTACCTACCTATCTACTTATAACCGACTTCGAAAAAAAAGGAGGAGGTTCTCAGTTGTTCGGTATTTTTTTAATGTATGTTCCGGGATTTTTTGTTCTCTCTGTCCCCGACCGACCAATTGGTCCAGGACCGCCGCGTCATTGCGGTCATGCGATTTTACACCCCAATTATTACAAAGCCACAGATAACAACAAATTAGTACAACTTTCACTTGGATTCGCTACAATTTCGTGGAAGACGGCCATAAAAACATACGTCATAGTGAATTTGATAATTTTCTATTTGTTGTTTTGTATAGTAATCACAGACTACTTAGAGATATGATAGTAATTATTTTCCACGTTTTTGAGGGCGATGGTCTTTGATGTAAAAAAGTTTTTTTCATTTGTGTTTGACATACATGTTTTCATTTTAGATTTCCAAAGATTCCGGAACTAAAAGAAAAGTGGATAAATAAGGTTAATAGGGAAAATTGGTTTCCAACAAAATACAGCGCTGTTTGTTCAAGGCACTTTACCCCCGATTGTTTTGAATATTTAAAACAACGCCGCCGTCTATTTAGTTCAGCGATACCAACGATGTTTTTGCCTATTTTGGTAAGTTTTGTTTTTATTGATATAATGTTGCGTAAAGTGAAATCGTGATTATAAGAAACATTCAATCTTTACAGGCTTCACCAGATAGTATGACTGACTCTAATACTAATGTACCTGGGCCTTCGCATCACAATATCGTCCTTGTAAGTTAATTTGTTTCGATGAAAATTCCATAGGTTAGATTTTATGTAACTGCCTTTATTGATACCCGACATGTTTAATTACAGAGATCATTATCAAATAAACAAGTGCATGCTGAAGCTAATACATCAACTGAAGACCAGACTCCTTTGCAGTGTTTTCCATTTGATGATAGTAAAAATTTTAGGCCTTCCCATGATTATGAAATTCTCGTAAGCTTAATTTTTACATTCTTCTCAACTAAATATTTCTGCAAAATTATTTAATAATATTTCTTATATAATTATTATTTTTCAGAGTTCAACACTAAGTAAAAAAGAAATGGTAGACCCAGCAGTTGTAGACATGACTCCACGTAAACGTAAAATGAAACGACATATAGACCATCTTATATATTCTCTTAGTAACAAAAAGAAAGACGTTAAGAGGCTTCAGGACAAAAATAGATTTGAAATTGAATCAACGAATCATCTTATTGAATTAGCTAGATGCATAATTCAAAAATATGTAGACGCTCGTTTATCATTTTTTACAAAGAACAACCAGGACCCTAAAACTTTAATTCGAAAAACCTATACCAAATTAATTCATTTTAAAAATCAATAATAACAGGATACGTGTTTTTTTTTTTTGTAATTGATTGATTTTGATTAAATGTTATTTCTATGATTTTAATTGAGTATTTTTCATAATGTTAAAATCCATTTTATCGATATCGACTATTTTCCCTTAATGAAGTATTGCTACCCTAACGATAGGCATACCTATGCAACTTGACCTTGAACGGACCAATTACAGCCGCGCATTCTTCCTCGTCCCCCGGCCCGCGGTAGTGAGTCGTGTTCTTCGAAGAAATCGGCCTATACGCTCTCTAGTGGTTATATTCTCTTTGGGCCGAAGCCAACTCGCAGAGGCCCTTTAGGCGTTTTAATGAAATTAAGCACCAAACGACGATTATCCCTGTGCACCTAAGGACTAACTATTATTAAATTACTATAGGCTGATAAAATTTTGGTTTTCGTGATTATAATACTTATTAGTGTTTAGGTCGTTTTACCCTTTGATGCCTGGGTAAAAAAAAAGAAATTCTAATTAGTCCGTCAGTCAGATAATAAAAAAAATATTAGACACGTATTTTTTGCTTTATCATATTAATAAAAAAATACTTAGGTATAACACATTTGGAGAGGAGGTCGTTACGTCACAAGTAAGTATAAAATCTATACAACATACTCGTGACGTCATGGCACATTTTAACTCAATGTATCGCCGTAATCTTCAGATTACGTAAAAAAGAAAAAAATACGTGTCCAATATTTTTTTATAATCTCAAAGACGGACTGAAATAAAATAAATTGTCATCATCCCTATTCTCAAATATCCCAACTCAGATCAACCCCTTCACACTTAGCACCAGCGTCCTATATCAAACTAATCTTATTTAAATATAAAAATAGGACACATAACGAAGAGGTTCGAACCAAGACAGTGCGCCTACCAGTCACCTGCGAGATCTGCTCTCGCGACTACAAGAACAAAGCAAGCCTGAAGCGTCACCTTCTGACTCACGACGAGAATGTCCACTGCGAGATCTGTTACGAGAAGTGCAAGAATCGGATCACGTTGGGACATCACTACTTGAAGGTGCATAATGAGAAATATGTTGGGTGAGTAGCTTGAGACGAAAAACATTATAGCTTACAGCTCAATACTTAATCATTTATTGCACTCCACAACGTGTACTGAAAACAAAATTTAATGAGATCATTATGCACCCTGTCGGACACAGCAAAATAGTAGGAGAGAGGAAGCTTTAAAACTTAACTTATCTATTCTTGACTAGGTAGATTTGATTTTGAGCATTACGTTACAAAACTGCGTCCCTGACTGACGAGCATTCGCTTGTAATGTAACATTGATGTTACAAGTTGTATCAAAATATTACAGTCATTGCGCACTGTAATACTTGGGTCTTTTCCCTCACTGATGTACATAATGCTCGAATTGTATCATTACAGGTTGCGCACTGTAATGCTCAGTTCTCCTCCCTCACTGATGTAATGCTCGAATTGTATCGTTACAGGTTGCGCACTGTAATGTTCGGTACTCCTCCCTCACTGATGTAATGCTCGAATTGTATCAGTACAGGTTGCGCACTGTAATGCTCGGTTCTCCTCCCTCCTTCATGTAATGCTCGACTCTGTTACGTTACATTACAGGCGAATGCTCTCGGTAAGGGGGAGCACCTTAATAATTTATTATTTATTGTCAGTGCGCCGGAACAGACTTGCCCGCATTGCGACCGGATCTGTGCGACACGTGCGATGCTCAAGCGACACATGCAAAGGATGCACAGCGATAGAACTAAGAAGTAAGTTGACATAACATCACGCTGGCCTTCCCCGAAGGGTAAGGCAGAGGTGTGTAGAACACCCTTTTTGGGCAGATATAATATTTATGGTATTTATTTATGGTATGGATGTTTTGACCTACAAATTTGCCGCTCTAAGTCCAATGTAAAAGGGGTTGAGCTTATAGCCAATAACGGAGCACAAATTCAGACTCCGAGCAGCTGTTGAGAAATTAGATAGATAGATAGATAGAATATTCTTTATTATGCACACCATACAAATTACAGAAATAAATTTAGAAATGTTACATAGGGTGACACAATGGGCGGTCTTATCGCTAAAAGCGATCTTTTACAGACAACCTTTGGATGGATTAAAGGGAGAAGGAGAGACAATACTGCAGGTAGTCAGTGGTGTACCATTTACATACATAATAAATACGTAATGCATAAACTTAGCCACATAAATATATACATATATATATACATAGATATATATAAAATAATAAACATGAAACAAGAATAAGGAACTATATGTAATGATGACGTTTAAGGAAAGAGGAAGTGTTTTTTCACCAGAGTTTTAAAAATGGACAAAGATTGAGCACGCCTTATCGACACGGAAAACGACACGGAAACGGAGAAATTATTATTAGAAAAACTCTATAACCCTTTGGCCGACCTGGGAATCGATCCGTACTGAGCAGGTGCGCTTGCGACCACTAGTCCAACGAGATAGTCAGTCGTGATAAATAAACTATGGTTTTTTCAAAAAATATCTGAACAAAAAACATCTGTTCAAAAATGTAAACAAATGGATCAGAAAATGTACCTCTGGAAGCCAATATGTAGTGCCACTTACAAATTGAGTGCTTTGATTTGATTATTTTAATACTTAAACCCGAAACTCTAATTTTAAATCACCTCAAAGACATTATTCATTTGACAAGTCAGGTTATTTTCATAACCTCAATTTTCGTCGATGATTTTTCAATGACATTTTAATACTGTTATTCAAACAATAATTGTTGGAAAAAGTGGTGAGATATAAAGTTGAAACCTTCTAAATACTGATGAATGTGTTACCTTTCGTGAGTGGTTGCGTAAGAACGTAACCCACGGTTAATTGTTTACATGAGCATGATATACTTTTGGAACACCCTATGCACGGAAGCATTGCAATTCATTACTCACTACACAGACGGAAGCTTTAAATTCTTCACCCGATGTCTCACTTGATATATTAAGAGCGAACGTTGCAGGCTGCCCGATTGAATTTCAATTTAAACATATAAACCCTATGATAGTTATAAAAGCTTTTCGGCAAATTAAAATCAAATTGACCGAAGATCTATGGGGATTATCTATCAAAGTTTGTACATCCATAATCGAAACTATAGCACCATATTTGGCTTTAATATTTAATTTGTGTGTGGACCAAGGAGTCTGCCCGGATTTAATGAAATACAGTAAGGTAATACCACTTTTTAAATCTGGGGACAGTAAAGACACCAACAATTATAGACCAGTATCCGTGCTGCCGGTATTCAGCAAGCTGTTCGAAAAGGTAATGCTCAATTTATTTATTTATTTATATATACTTTATTGTACACCAGATTATACATTACATAAAGAAAAAGTAATACACTACAAAATATACAATGGGCGAATCAAATGCTTAATAATTTTAACACCAACCATATCTTACACGATCAGCAATATGGGTTCACCAAAGGACGTTGTACGACTGACGCCGGTGTCACCTTATTAAAACACATATTTACAGCGTGGGAGGAGGCCCAAGATGCCATAGGAATTTTTTGTGATCTGTCCAAAGCATTTGACTGCGTAAATCATGAAACCTTACTCTTGAAACTTAAGCATTACGGACTAGGTAAACTTGCGCTTAGTTTGGTAAAATCTTATTTAAATGATAGACAACAGCAAGTACAAATTAATGGAATCAATTCACTCGGTTTAAAAGTAAAAATGGGTGTTCCACAAGGCTCGATATTGGGTCCTTTCTTCTTTTTAGTATAATTATATTAATGATCTACCCCAAAAACCAACCACAAATGGTGTTATTTGCTGACGATACTTCTCTAATTTTTAAGATAAATAGACGTGCATCAAATCTTGACGACGTTAATAACGACCTACTACAAGTCCAAAATTGGTTCACTGCTAATAATTTAGTATTAAATGGGAAAAAAACTAAATGCATAAGATTTGCTTTACCGAATGTTAAAAGTAGTGATTGTGACATAGTATTGAATAGGGAGAAATTAGAATTCGTCGATAAAACTGTTTTCTTGGGGATTACGCTCGACTCAAGGCTACAATGGGGTCCTCATTTAACATCTCTTGCAGGACGCCTAAGATCAGCAGCATATGCTGTGAGAAAAATCCGTCAATTTACTGACGTAGATACCGCGAGGCTAGTCTATTTCAGTTACTTTCATAGTATCATGTCTTACGGTATTCTACTATGGGGACGGGCTGCAGATATCGAGTCTATTTTTATTCTGCAGAAAAGAGCCTTCAGAGCAATATATGGTCTCCGCAGACGCGATTCTCTAAGGGAACTGTTTAAAGATATTAACATCATGACGGTACCTTGTCAATATATCTATGAAAACATCATGTACGTTAGGAAAAATCTAAATCTTTTCAGTAAAAGAGGTGATAGACACAATTATAGCACTAGAAATAGGGACCAATTAGTTCAACCGGGTTTCAGACTGGCTAAAGTAGACTCAACCTTCATGGGGTACTGTTTAAAATGTTACAATAAAATACCTCCCCACATACTCCAATTGAATGAAAGGAATTTTAAATCTTGTATAAAACGCACACTTTGCTGCCAAGCATATTATAAGTTGGGGGATTACATCGTTGACAAAAATGCTTGGCCCAACGCTGGTCCAGCTCCATAAGGCGCATAAACTAATTGATTGGCATTCGAAAATATTGTTGGAGCTGCTGAAGATTGTAGGACTATCTTTAGATTGTATAAATTCAATTTCATAGTATTATATAATTGCATAGCACATATGTTGGCACTATGTACCTACTTTAAAGCTACCATTTACTGGGTACGTCTTTCATTGCCCTTGCGGCTGAGAGTATGTCATGCTCACTCAAATGTCTCGCTGGTTATGGCGTGTGTGTTAGATCATTAAGTTCCCTTCAAAATGGTTGAGCTAAATGGTGCTGATTCATGTTCGTGAACGGGCGCCGTCAGTGGGGACTGGTCATCTCTTAGCTGCCAAGGCTTATTTTGAATTTATTTTAATTTTTGAATTGTTTTTGCTATATTACGGACGCTTTTAACGTGCACGTCTCTCTACATTGTTCTCACATGTATAATTACAACATGAATGATGTAACCAATATTTTGTAACAATATTCTGATTTAAAAGAGTGTCCGTGGAGTTTCTTGCTCGTTCTTCTCCATAGGAACCTACTACGCGTTGGAATGGGCAACTAGCTTCATATTTCTGACTGACCGACCCCTTGACAATTCAAAAGTGCCTTTAATTGGTTTATTTGAAATAAATGCTTTGAGTTTTTGAGTTTGAGTTGAGATAACTCTTTTCTTTGGATAGATTGCCTAGATTGACTAGCTGCCCACTCTATCTACCCTGCCTACCTACCCTACACTACCTCCTACCCTACCTCCTGTAACGGTTATCCGCCAGCTGTGCATCTGTGAGACCCAAGGACCCTCAATCTACTCTCGCATCGTCAACAATAAACAACCAACGCTATCTACCGCTATTAAAAGCAACTAGTATAATATCCGCCATGAAGATCTACTGTTGCAATCTACATAACAGACTTACTAGCGCCATCTATCAACTCATAGAAACACTAAATGTTGTTGTCATTTTAAATATTATTAACTTGTCCTTAATCTCCGAACATTCATTTTATTATCTTGAAAATAGTTCTGTAAATCATACTCAATTATAAAAATGTAGTTTATGAACCTATAGCTTTCATTCTTATGAATTTTGTTATAAGTATGTCAATTTATGTAATTGCTTCGAATATTTTACAATAATAAAAAGGGGTAGTAGTTTGACTTCCTGCTGCTGCGGTACTTTATGGCGGTGAGGCGTTTTGAGCGAGAGATTGTGCGTTATAATTTTTTAAATTATAAATCGTTTAAGTGAGTGTGTATTTCATTTCCATTTCTGAACACCCATTACACTCCCTACCTACTCTCCCTGCCTGTTACTGTTCTTAAAGACTCATAAAGAACCCTGTAAGAAATCTACACGTGTTTCACCTCTCAACGAGGCATCTCACACTGCTCTAGGCGCTTGACGTGTCAACACGTCGGGTCTGGGTTCGCAATAAGTCAATCGTCATCCTGAGGATGCCTCGTTGAGAGGTGAACACGTGTCGATTTCTTAGAGGGTTCTTTATGACTCTTTAAAAACAGGTTACTAAATATACGTTGTCTATTGTTTTTTTTTTTGCATATCTCGTCAAAATGTAGGGAACAGCAGATTTTTTTTTTCACCTTTGTGGTTTAGTGTAAACAAAAACTAAGCTTGTATAGATAATAATATCAGCGAACTTACCCACGAATAATAAAGTAGAAGTCAACCGATTAATAAGTAATTGCATTACTCCTAGATACCAATGTGATCACTGCCAGCGCCTCTACTTGACTAAAGGCGAGGTGCGCGCCCACATCACCTGGTCACACATGCCGGCTGAAGCCCGAGGGGGGCACGCGTGCACGTGTGGTCGTATCTTCAGGAGCCCCTCGCTACTTCGCGACCATAAGGCCAGGTTCCATGCGTCACAGCCACCACCAAGGGTTCACCAGTGTGAACACTGTGATAAGGCTTTTGCGGTAAGAAAACTAATAAAAAATTTACACACACACATTATACTCATCCCCTCTTCCCATGGGGTAGGTTTTTTTAGGAAGTGAAACTTCTATATAGACGGGGGGTATTAGGATTTTTTTCTGTCACGAAAAAGCGTTACGGCCGCGTGGAGGGGGTGGAAGATATATCGCGTGGTGAGCGGCGGCAGCGGCGGACGGAGAGGAGAGAGGATTGGAATCTTAAGTTTTTATATTGAACCGATTTGAAAAATTCTCTCACTGTTGGGAAGCTACACTATCCCTGGGTGACATAAGCTATATTACATTTTCAAAATAATTAGGGATCCTTATTAAAACTCCAATAATGTAACCCAAGGTGTAAAAAATTACCGTATAAGGCTTCTGCGAAGCAGTAATGCTCGCGAAGGAGGAGGCGGAGCGCGCGAGGGAGAGGCAAGATTCGCGCCCTCGCGCCCCTAGTCGCCGCAGGAGACGCCCCGGGCGTCGGGAGTCGCGAGCCGACTTCCGGCCACAGTAGGCGCGGGCTTGCGGACGGTGAGCAATGGGTAACTCGCCGTCCGATTAGGACCAGGCCCGGGTCGACGGCGCGTTGTGTTCCACGCGCGCCTCAAAGAGATGTCAGCACAACTGACGGGGTCTGTTAGGACCGATGCCTGCCGGGGACGCGGGAAAGTCCGAAAGGGATACCGTGGCCCCTGGCAATGTCCAGACAACTGAAGGAACACGGGTGGGTTTTCGTCAGTAAGAGTCTGACACGCCCTCCTGCTCCACACAAAGTAGGAGAAGTTACTTGATAATTTCCAATCTCAAAAAAAAAAAAAAGTAGGATGATAACACCTTCCCATCCACCCCATCTTTATCTAACATCAATCTTTCTTCCCCAGAACAAACAAGTGCTGAATCGTCACAAGAAAAGCCACTCCGACGAGATGTATCCCTGCAAAGAATGTGGATTACTCTTCAAAACTCAACCGTACGTCAAAGTCCACTACCAAATCAAACACTTAAACATGACGAGAGCACAAATCAAGGCACAGAGGAAACTCAACAAGGAACAGTTAATACAGAATAATATACACAGAAGTACGAATTGGGAACCACCCATCTCTGACAAGAAGAAAAGTTCAGTTGCTTTTGACAATGAAGAAGACCCTCTTCTGGTTCAGGAGGGGGAGATACAAATGAAATCGGAAAACGAAGATGACCTTCACCCGCTTCTGGTTCAAGAGGGCGAGATACAAATCAAATTGGAGAAGGAAGATGACCTTCAAATCCCAACGTTCCAAACCTTTGTTGATATTAGTAGGGAATAGAATAAAAATATCAACAGTGCTGCAAGAATCTTTTGGCGTTTTAATTGCGTTGTTATTAAACATTTGTGATACGATTTCGTGAAATTGTATTTAAAAAATAAGATAGCAGCGTTAATTCCGATTTTAGCCGCGCGCCGATAGATCGTTGTACAATTGGACCCTGTTATGCAGAAAAGATCCAACCAATGTTTCATTACACTATGCTTGGATCTTTTCTGTTTAACAGGGTCCAATTTTAGGTATTATATTTTTTGAATTCAGAACCTTAGATAATTTACATTGATTGCCACTTACTCAATTATCTACTATAAAGTTATGTTATCAAAGTTGATCAAGTTTGAGTGACCAATTGTAATGAAAACATCTTGAAGACACAAATACAAAAAAAATGTAGATTGTTATACAAGGGATGAAAGGGACCTATTGTGACCGGTGGTAGCGAGGGCGCCAATAGTTCGAGTGCCTAAACAGGTCTTTCGCCCGGGGTAAACACTCTGCTTTTCATTTTGAATATGAGGAAAGTAAATAAAAACCTAATTAGTTAAACAAATCTATAACTGAATCTGATGAACACATTTTACACAAATATCTGTAAATAATTAGCACTCGACAAATCAACTGAAGATCCAAGTGCCGCTTGCCCGCATTTTTTATTATTCTTTTTCTATCGCATACAGCCAGTATTTTTTATCATTAATGATGGTAAATATTTAGCTCAAATCTATGTAAATTAAATAATAATTTAGTGAAAACTAAATTATAAGTATTAACTCATGTTACAAAATTGTTGTTAATATTTTTTTTTTAATTACTATTTAACGCTGCGATTTAACAGAGTCGCTGTATAAAAAGTTGGGGGATGGCTTGCATAGTTTTTAAATTTTTGACAGCAGGGAAAATCGTTTGCCCGGGACGAAAAGTATTGTTTTCATCCCTGTGATCAGGTAACTTCAAGTGTACTTTCCATGTATGAGAAATGAAAAAGGTATTAATAAATAAATATAATTTTTATATGCTAATAATGTACTATCCCCTCACGGTTGCAACATTGAGTTTGTGGTTTCAAAACATGATAATTATCTAAGATTCTGTATTCATGCATGTGTAGTGTTAAATAAGCCAAAGATTCCTGAATTTTGTAGATGGTTAAGAATTATTTGGAATATTTCGAGAGTAGTTGTTCGTGTTTAGCGAATGTGTGTAGCAGGTAGTCTAAATCTTGATACCTATTCCTCGTTAGGTAAACTCTTCAGTTGTCTGGACTCACACATTAAAAAAAACTAAAATACCTACCTGAAAGTTATAGTTGAAATGGAAGCTTAATGCTCATTCCTCCTCTGTATAAAAAAACATTTGCTTTGTAAGGTCTATTTATACCACTTAAACAAACATCAACTTTATGCTAGTGTAGGTAAAGTTGATTTTAGATTGACTAGTACTGTTGAAAATGTCATTAAGAAAATGAAGTTGTAGCGCAAACTGAACCTTATGTTTAGGTATTGCGGTTGTTTTTCTTAAAACTCGTGTTTGTTTACATGGTTGGCAAATAAATTGTTAACGCGGATTAGTTGTGTTAATATTGGCTGAATTTTGCCCCGATTTAACAAGGACGAAGTCTTTCAAAAAGGAAGCTTGAATAATGTATCTTTTAAAACAGGAGGATTTTTTTGAAATTTCTTTCTATCTAAAAATCTACAAACCAATCCAAACGATCTTGTAGACGTACACTAGGTCGCACGTCAGTCATAATAGAACATTATAAGCTGGCCTTATAACCATTAAAACTCAGTACGTCGCTAGGCCAAGTCCACTGTACTTTTTTTACTTGACATTTTTTATGTAAATTCAAATGTATCCAGCGGGGTGATTACGTAACACACTTACAGTAGCAATGGCTTTCATTTTGACAGTTGAACAACATTTATTACGTTATATATGTTGTGGAGCAGACAAATTTTTTGAGCCTACGAAACAATGAATTAGCAATATGTTTCAAAATGGTTCAGATTGTGATTGATCGTGTGTTACGCAATTAGGGAGCAGGTCCACTGCACTTTGTTTTACTTGACATTTCTAATGTCAATTCAGATGTATCCAGAAGCTTATTAAAGTAATTATAGTGTTCCTATTATGAGTATTATGTAGTGAAGTTATTTATTTAAATTGATTAAGTACTTTTAGATTATGAAATTAATTATTGATTATTTAACTTACTAGCAGACCAAGTCAATTCGACAACTGGGTGGAATCATTGTGATAGGTTCAACAACTTTTGTAAAAGACTTGTCAAAAACATGTCATTGTATCATACATGACGTATTGACATTATGTCGGACATAATTATGTTTTGATATCAATTTTGTTCACCTGTTTGACATTTCTGACAAGTTTTCTTTGTCTTTACTGCTTGTTTTATGTGTACGGACGATAAACGAAAAGAATAAAAATAAATAGGATATAATAGAAATGTAGAATACATGTTTTAGTATGCCTGTCGATTGACGCGGAGGGAGGCCAGTGGAGCGGAGCGAGGGAGTAATGCGGAAGGGAGTTGCGGACTGTGTTTGTCCATTGTTGCAGAGCGGAGTTGCGGACTGTGCGGAGCTAGGCCGAGTTCACGCGACGAGTAATTTGAGCGGGTAGCAATATCCCGCGGCCGGTTTTTTCCGCTTTCCGGTTTTGGATAATTTTTTTAAACTAGTTCGCAAATCCCTGTCCACTGAAGCCGAGCGGAGATTTTATGCAAAACCATTGGTTAATATTGGCACAGCTCCGCTCCTCTCCTCTCCTCTCCGGTCCAGTGGACAGTCAGCCACCAGCCACAGCCACCGGTAGCCCAGCGATAAGCAGTTCACATGCTTTTTCATACGTTTTGTATGGATTCGTCGCAGTAGTACTCAACACCGCAGCAAGTGACGACAGCCACCGGTGGCTGTGGTCGGTGGCTCGTGTGTGCTTAGCCTTACATTTGTGTAAACACTGTGTTTAAACAATATAATGCCGCAGTAAGATGGTTATAGCTGTGATTGAGATATATCTCTAGGGATATAGCTATATACCGTAATATAGTTATAGCCGTGATTGAGATATATCTCTAGGGATATAGCTATATACCGTAATATAGTTATAGCCGTGATTGAGATATATCTCTAGGGATATAGCTATATACCGTAATATAGTTATACTAGCTTTTGCCCCCGACTTCGTCCGCGCAGAAGTCGAAAATGGTTCTAATCGGATTTTTTATTGGTTTTTACGTTATTAATTTTGTTATAACATAAAAAAACAATATTTCTTGTTTCTCCTTCGGGTGCTAGTATCACCAGGCTACTCTGTGCGCTTACTCTGGAGCATGCCACATACAACTTGCCGCGGGAGAAGCAGCTTTCCCTCAAGTCTACTCCCGCTACCTTAAGAGTACCTATGACCTTGAGCTTTGTAGCTCGTCTCTAGCACTCTCTTGAATTCGAAGGGGTAATTTGATGGTGTTAATCCTAGAAATAAATACAGACCTCTGTGAGGCTGACTGTCCACTGGAGTGGAGAAGAGAGGAGAGGAGCGGAGATGCGCCAATATTAACCAATTGAATCTAAACTCCGGTCCAGAGCTTAGATTCTATTCGTTAATATTGGCACATCTCCGCTCCTCTCCTCTCGTCTCCACTCCAGTGGACAGGCAGCCTAGAGCTAAAATAGCACCTACTGTGACTTTTGAGGCATTCCAATTTTAAAGAGTATTTGCATTGCACCAAGCTAATAAGTGAGTTCAACCTTTTTTGAATAAAATTGGATTGAGTTATCAAACATGTGTCAAAATAAAATGTAATTTAAATCAAAAGCACTAAGGAGTATTGATATCAACTTCGAAGAAAATCACTACTAAAATAACTTTATACCCCTATTTAACCCTTTAGGGGATGAATTTCAATAAAATCCGAAATACGTCTTCCATCAATTCTGTTAAAGAATGTTTATGCAAAATTTGAAGTAGATTGGACCAAGGAATCACGTTGTCCCATACAAACTTTGCCCCCCTTTTTCACCCCCTTAGGGGTAGAATTTCGGAAAATCCTTTCTTATCGGATGCCTACGTCATACAAAGAACACACCCTCTAAGTTTCAAGTCTCTACGATCAGCGGTTTAGGCTGTGCGTTGATCCGTCAGTCAATCATTCAGGACAAAGCATTTTATATGTATAGATAGATGAAAGCGGTTCATAACTGTCGGAGTGCCCTAATTTTGTTACTGCGACCAATTTCGACGTAGCGCTCGCCGACTGCTGCTGCGGCAATGCTCGGTTCGCGCGTAGTTGGTCACAGTTCTAACCTAACCTATTCGGTCGGAGTGCCCTAATATTTATATTACTAGATCGGGCTCGTATCATAGGTATATTCTTAGTAAGACAGTTACGAACCGCTTTCATATAACTATATTACGGTATATACCTAGGTACCTTTCTAGGTATATAAGGAGTCTCTGAGTTAAGCTACGGACCGACAGACAGACGGACATGGCGAAAGTATAAGGATTCCTTGTTTACTACGGAACCCTAAAAATGAGAATTATTTGCGGATCGATTAAATACATGCCCGTTTGTATCCGACTGATAAAAATTAAAATGTGTGTTAATTGTCTAAATTAACAGCTGTTGTATAATTAACTTGGTCAGCTAATGCAGTAGTGATCTCGGAGAAGAATTTCAATTGTGTTTTGTTTTTTTAATTAAATAAAACTAATTATGATTAGATTGTTCATGGTGGTTTTATTTTTACTTCTTGTCACCCTGTTTATTTTGAAGGAAAAAGGAGTCATTGTTCAGCATTTAGCCAAAAGGTAATAATAATTTAAGTAAATGTCTTAACTTCAAATGGGGCCAACCTTTCTTCAACAACGAACATAATATAACGCGAGTAAAAATACCCATAACGGACCTGTAGAAGAAATGAAAAAATGAAAATAAAATTATGTAAGTACTTGTTCATAGTAAACATTTGCCTGATTCATATCTTATTGATGTGTCATTGACTCTGGCAGGGCTCCATCAGGGATTTTAATTTTGATTACACAAAAAAATGTCGCTAATTAGTCGAAATTTGTCGCCAAATATCAGAATTTGTCGGTCACTGGTTCAAAAGATATAAGGGTTTATAGGTGGCCGATCTGGAGGGAGTCTCCCCAGCAGGGCCACATTTATATCTCAAAAACTAGGACACCTAGCGGAGATGTGTTTTCTCCCATATTTTGTCGCCAATTAGTCGCAATTTGTCGCCAAGTCACAGATTTAATCTCTGATTTAGAAATTTGATTAATTACGGTACTGCCAAAATTTTAATTCAGAGAAAATTTGAATTTCGCGGGCTACGTTAAAGCATCCCGTTATAGGATTGGCGGGGGGCGGCAGAAGGCAGTTTTTGCCCCGCTTCAAAGTAATTCTAGATCCGGGGCTGTATTGAAAAAGGCGTAATATTAATCCAAAAACGGGCCTCTTCGCTGAGGATTTTGGTAGTTAACCCTAATTTTAGACGGAAAGAACTCCACTTTCCCAGTGGTCCAGACCCCAGTCAACGAATTCTCGACGATGCCCATGCTCTAATATCGTGCAGGATTGGGATCTGCCCTAAGTCCCGGCGCAGATACACCAAGTTGAAGTCTGCGAACGGATAAATTGTGTATGACGAGGAATTTTCTGCTTTGCCTCGGGTTACTGTACCTTCACCCTCTAGTTCAGTGCAGCAATGTTTTCTGCAGACTTCATGCTCCGACGACGCGGACGTAGGTTCGTCGTTTGACGAATGACGATGAATAGTTGGGCGGGATGATTGTGTGTATTGAAAGAATCATGAAGCGCATGAAATGTAGATCCAACTTAGCCCTTAGTTTGTGAAACCACCAAGCAGTCTTCCTCTACCAAATAAATGAAAGGAATAACCACAGAGTAGGTACTTTGGGAATAACATTAGTCAGCCCATAACATTACCACAAAAAAAAACTTGAACGATGAATCTAAAACCCTTCTTTTTTGAAGTTGGTAAAAAAAGTCTGGTTCACACTGCTTATTTGGGCATACAAATGACCGGCTTGAAAATCTTGACTAAAATTACGCTTGTCTTTGACTTATCAGTTCTCGATAAGAAACCCCCCTGTGTAGATACGTATGTTATCTTTTATTTATAGTTTATCTAAATACTTATCAACTTTTATATCTTATCTTTCTTGGTGACCGACCACGCCATACTTTTGCTTGATTTGAGTGTTGAGTTTTTATAATCAATTTGACATTACTTTATTTGATTATCTTTGACAATTTCAACAATTTGACATTTCTGAGCTATCAAACTTTGTTGTGAATTTGTTTTCCACATATAATTTGTGAAAAATGTCTTCAAAAATAGCCATAGTAACCGGGGCAAATAAAGGCATAGGCTTCGCGATAGTTCGCGGACTATGCAAGCGTTTTGAAGGTGTAGTCTACTTGACTTCTCGAGATATAGAGCGCGGCAAAAAAGCGGTAGCCGACCTTGAGAAAGAAGGTTTAAATCCTAAATTCCACCAGCTGGACGTCACGGATAAGCAAAGCCTTGAAGTGTTCAGGGATTACATCAAGAGTAAATACGGAGGTATCGATATCTTGGTGAACAACGCAGCAATTGCTTTCAAAAGTACCGCGACGGAACCGGTGGGGGTACAGGCTGAGCAGACTTTGTTTGTAAACTACTTTACTTTGGTGTCTACTTGCGATGTACTCTTCTCAATCCTGAGGAATGGAGCCAGAGTGGTCAACATCTCTAGTTCAGCTGGCCATTTGAGTAACATACCAAGCCAAGCTCTAAGGGACCGCCTTAAAGATGAGAATTTGACCGTTTCGGAGCTGTCGAGCTTGATGCAACAGTTTGTGGATGCTGCTAAGCAAGGTACTCATGCTGCAGAGTGGGGCAACTCTACATATGCTGTGTCCAAAGTGGGTGTGACTGCTTTGACAAATATTCAACAAAGATTGCTGAATGACCGAGGTGAGTTATCCTAATATTATTGTGTAATAGCACATCATTTAAATTAAAAGAGACTTGTTAACACAATAAAGTGCAATCCTGAATTGTACTTTATTGTGTTAACAAGTCTCTTTGTCTTGTTGCACAGCGCTAATTACCTACAGTTACATTCACTTATAAGTTGCCTCTTTTTCTATTGCATAACTCTTATATCTTCTGACTACATTACACTCACTGAATTGGCCTGATTAGCTGGGCCTGCCGCGTACTTGTAACTTCATACCAAAAATGCAGAGGGAACCATCTGTATCAGCTGTGGTAATAGCAAATTTTTCAAGTGTTTTAATTCTGTATCTAATCTGAATATTACTGTCTGCAACAACTCTATGTTGCTTGCATAATGCCTCATGATAGAAAAGTTACGAACCACAGTGCTAAACCAATATGATATATATTTTTATAACAAGTATAAGTCTATAAAACCAACTTCTTAAAATATCCATATCTATACCTTCTAAAGACAGATACTGTGTTAGGCAACTATTTGTTATTTAATTGTATTTTCAAAAATTTTACTTACCTTGTCCTTGACAAATAACTATCACTAACTTCAACATATTTACCATTCCACAGACATAAAAGTGAACTCGGTCCATCCTGGCTACGTATCTACGGACATGTCATCTCATAAAGGACCATTGACCATTGATGAGGGTGCTGCAGCTCCGCTATACTTAGCCCTAGATGCTGTGGATTCCATCAGAGGCAAATATGTGTGGTTTAATAAGGATCTTGTTGATTGGGATGGTGTAAAACCAAAGGAGATTTAAGTTTATAAAGGTACCAATTACGCCCTTATATATTTTGTAACGATTTTATTATACAAATGAATGTAAGTTACCAGTTCCAAGCATAATATTTTTGATTTATAAGTGCACTTATTAAAATTTAAATAAATCAGTATTTTATTACCCATTGTTTCATTTTAATTTTACTTTTTGTCAGACACGGTACAGTCACGCATATCTAACCACTTTGAAACCAAAATCCAGTGCACACAATGACCACACCTTATACCGCCCTTTATACTCAAGTTGATTTTTAAATTGTTTTCTTCATGTCATAACATAATTTTTTTATTTAAATTCAATCAATCTGCCTAGCCTTTTCCCAACTATGTTGGGGTCGGCTTCCAGTCTAACCGGATGCAGCTGAATACCAGTATTTTACATGGAGCGACTGCCTATCTGACCTCCACAACCCAGTAACTGGGTAATACGATACCCCATGGTAAGAATGGTGTCAGACTTTCGGGCTTCTGACGACTCGTAACGACTGTCAAAGATCCACGAATGACAGCCGGGACCAACGGCTTAACGTGCTTTCCGAGGCACGGAGGATTCTCGGTATGTAAAGATGGTCACCCATCCACTGACCAACCCCGGCAAGCGTAGCTTAACCTGATGGATCGACCAGTGCGGCTGTTGTTACTTAGCCACGAGCTCCCATATCGATAGCTCGAGCTAGCTATAGCTCGAGTATTTTTTTATTTAAATTATTTTTATTAATGGACAACGTGATTCCTTTCTTTTTTTTTTTTTTTTGGTTGGGAAATCATCAAATGACTCCTCCCGCTCTGGGCAGAGCGAGAGGGAGTGTCAGACTTTTACTGACTAAAACCCACCCGTGTTCCTTCCGTTGCCTATGTGCTGGGGCCGCGATATCCCTTTCGGACAGACCCGCAACCCCAGCAGGCATTGGTCCTTCCGGACCCCGTCAGTTGGTGCTGACATCCCTTTGAGGCGCGCGTGGAACACAACGCGCCGTCGACCCGGGCCTGGTCCTTATCGGACGGCGAGCTGCCCATCGCTCACCGTCTGCAGGCCCGCGCCTACGGTGGCCGGAAGTCAGCTTGTGACTCCCGACGCCCGGGGCGTCTCCTGCGGCGACTAGGGGCGCGAGGGCGTGCAGCTTCAATCTCCCTCGCGCGCTCCGCCTCCTCCTTCGCGAGCATAACTGCTTCGCAGAAGGAGGTGACGGCCTCCCATGCACTCTCGCTCCGGACCATGGCCTGAACCAGGGCCGGACGCGAGAGATCGCCGCCGCCGATCGCCTCCGTGAGGACACGGCGGTGCTCCGCCCAAGCCGGGCAGACCTCCACCGTATGCTCCACCGTGTCCTCCGGGCGATCCACACAATGGTGACACCCGGGCGTTTCCTCCCGCTTGATCCTGAACAGGAACCTCCCGAAGCAACCGTGTCCGGTGAGGACCTGCGTCAGGCGGAAGGTGAGGACGCCGTGGCGCCTCTTCAGCCACTCCTCAAAGAGGGGACTTACCGCCGCAATTGTGGCGTGCCCAACAACGTGATTCCTTGAGTAAATAAACTTGAAACTTGGCACAAAAAGTACTAGGCTTGCATGAATTCAAGATAGTATTTCAATCATTAGACGTTGTGCACAATTTCTGAGCAGTAACCTAACAAAAAGTACTAGGCTTGCGTGAATTCACGATAGTATTCAATCATTATGTTATGCTACTAATAGGATTTGGATGATGCAGACAGATAGTTTATAACCTGGATTAACACATAGGATACTTTTTATCCCGGTCCCGGTAGTACGTTCCCGGGGGATAATTTCCGACATCCACGCGAGCGAAGCCGCGGGCAAAAGCTAGTATAAATATAAAAAGACCCAGTACACCCCCTGTGGTACCCCAAATTTAACTTCACGCTCTGACGATCTAAATATCTCTTCCTTCTTATTTTTTTTCTGTTGCTGGTGTAGAAATATTAAAATTAATGGTGTCTAATTTGCATAATACTTGATATCAGTTTTTGCACCCAAAGAATAATAATTGTTCAGTAGTGACTAGTGACAGTCAGAAATAGGCTAACCATTGTCTTATTATTTGTTAAAAACCTTTGTAGTAAGTACATGTATCATAATTACTATAATAACCACATAATTAACACCTAATAAAAAATAAAAAATGACATCATTCATCACATAAACCGGATTTACATTACGAAACCTGTTATTCATTGATAGTTTCACGTGTTAATAAATAATTATTTATAAGTGAAACTATCAATGAAATGAAAATGTAAAATGAAATGAAATCTTTTTAACAAAAAAAAAAAATAGTCGAAATCAAGAAAATCAAAGACGACACGTCGTCGACGTTCCGATATTGATTTTTTGAAATTGAAGTTTTTTTTTTAACAATGATTAACTAAGTTTGCTCAACTAGTTTCATAATGTAAATCCAGCTTAAACACACGCCTTATTCGCATTGGTGGGTAGGCAGAAATGCGTGCTTCATCAGAGTGCTACCTATTACTATTATTTTGCTAACGAAGCATAGTACGAGTATAGTCAACCGCACGTAACAATTTAACTGACAGCGCCTTTATTTCCTAGCAGTAGGGGCGGTTTTAAATAGTTGAAGTGACTAATTACGTGGAGTTGACCGAACCAACTCGTCCTATGTAGTGTGAACTGATCTGAACGAAGGCTTATAATCGGACTTCTACCGACTAAAACCCTTCGGTGTTCTTCATGTTACCGTGAAGACACACTCCACCGAGGCAGAGTAGAACGGAGAGCAATTGAACAATCCCTTACGAATATTGAGCGGAGAATCGGGGTCAAGAGCAGGCCTATTCAGTAATAAAAAATAAAAAAAACCGGCTAAGTGCGTAAATATCGGACCACACACAATGAAGGATTCCGTGGATGGGATGAATTTTATCCCAAGAACGAACTTAACATTGTAGTTAAACATTTGCTCCCTTCAACAGAACCAACCGTTTAGCTGGCTGGGGGGACGGGACACGTGACTCTAACAAACATTTGCCTTAATATTTCGCAAACGGGGATCCCTGAATCCAAAAATGGTTTTCACAAACGCGAAGCACAAACGCACAATATTTTGGAACGAACTTTCCAGCGACATCCCATACCATGGGATAGACGAGAAAAAAAAACATCCCCACTTTACGTGTTGGGCAGGTACCATTTTTTTTAACCATATATAGACTTATGTTTAATTTACCCCCTCTACGCCTCGGTGAAATGCCAGCCTAGCACACATTCCCTAGAAAGACGCGCGGGAAGGATTGTGCTGATATGCGTCCCAGCCCCGGGTAGGCAGAGATATGTGCCTGATCTAGTCATGTCATTCTCGTCTCGTCACGTCACTAACTTTGTTCGAACTTCCAAAGGTTATCGAATCGAAGGTGTGTGATGTATTACGTCATATTTTTCGGGTGAGCCGTAATGGCTTGCTCATTTTATCGGTCCAGCAACGATAATAAAAAAAAATACGAATCAGCATTTTTTGCGTCTATAAAAATTAACAAGCTTACATTTGAGTTCAGTATCAAACTGTACGCTGAAAACGGTACATCTGCTTTGTAGGAATTCACATTTATTTTGAAAAATGGCTACAAAAGTTGCCGTAGTAACCGGAGCGAATAAAGGGATAGGCTTCGCAATAGTCCGCGGGCTTTGCAAGCGTTTCGAAGGAGCAGTCTACTTGACTTCACGAAATATAGAGCGTGGACAAAAAGCGATAGCCGACTTGGAGAAAGAAGGGCTTAAACCTAAATACCACCAACTAGATGTCACGGATAAGCAAAGCCTTGAAAAATTCAGAGATTACATCAAGAACAAATATGAAGGCATAGATATTTTGGTGAACAACGCTGGCATAGGTTTCGGAAGGAATGCGACAGAACCTGCAGCCGTGCAAGCTGAGCAGACAATTCTCGGCAACTACTTCAGTCTTCTGACTACATCTGAAATCCTCTTGCCGGTCATCAAGAAAGGAGGTAGAGTGGTGAATATCTCCAGTTCTTACGCCCACTTGAGTAACATACCGAACTTAGCTCTGAGGGAGCAGTTCAGAGACGAGAAGCTGACTATTCCGGAGCTGTCGAAGCTGATGCAGCAGTATGTGGATGCTGCTAAGCAAGGCACTCATGCTGCGGACTGGGGCAACTCTTCGTTGGTTGTGGCTAAAGTTGGTGTGACTGCTCTTAGTAAAATTCATCAACGACTGTTGAACAGTAGAGGTGAGTGAACAAATTCCTATAAAAAATATTAATGTTGTCATATTTTTTTGTGATCTGTCTACCAATTCACACTAATATTATAAACTCTGTCTCTGTATCCGTATGTTATGCTTTCACACCTTAACGGCTGAACCGATTTAGATGAAATTTGGTTTGTAACACGGATATATCATGACCTGGGTTAGGAGTTAAGATACTTTTTATCCCGTTAGTATGTTCCAGTGGGATAATTTCCGATTTTCACTCGGCAAAAGCTAGTCATAAATAAAAACAATGTTTGGGCTTTTTAATATTAACAAATGTTATCGACGCGACGCATATTTTTGGTCTGTCGTAACCTTAGTACCTATTTACTATTATTTATTCTGTGGTCGTAGTGTGATCCATCAACGTGATAAAGAGGAATCTCTAAGTTTAGTTAACGATAACATTATCAAATAGCACTACATAAATAGGTACTTTTGCAATCTTGTTTTTTATTTTACTATCTACTGTAGATATTGTAAATTCGTAACAGTCAACAAAGATTATATAGTGCTTACAAGTGCACTTGAATGATACCTATTTACCTACATGAAACTGAATTTGATTTAACATAAACAAGTCGCTTACCGCGGTTTGTTTTTCGCATGAAGCAAAAAATACACCACGGTTTTCCTCGTTTTTTTAACCGACGAAAAAAAAGGACGAGGTTCTCAAGTCGACCCGTATATTTTTTTCGGTTGTGTCGACCGATTGTTAGGTAGGTACCTTCATACTTGTTGGTAGTAAAAAATATAGAATGTAATTTTGTCGCATTTGTGTCTGCTCGATTCCCGACTGTAGAACGCGAATTTTCGAAAATCTTTCAATGCAGTACTTATTATTTTTAAATACAAGAATGTTTCCTTTTAGTAAAAGCTATCGTCAATAATTTTCTCCAGTATTTTCTTCACTCTCTGTATATTAGAGCTACAAACAGACATAATGAAGTATTAGACACGTTACCCAAGTAGCACAAAAGTGCTTCTTAATAGCATTTTCACAGTGCACCGAGAAAACATTAACAGCTGTTGCAGCCCGGGTGAACTCTAATAAGTCGGTATAAATGCTTAGATTAACGCTGTGGGCCTTATGTGAACTTAAATAATGCAATTCTGTGCTACTTGGGTAGTTATTCGATAATTAGACGAGAATTGAGAGTGGAATTTCAAGGAAGCGTCACGTTTGGGCTCTTTTCGTTACATGAGAGAGATGAAAGATATCTCTCTCTATTTCTCACACTAAATCTCTCATATTCTTTTAAGAACTTTAACTTCTATCACGTGTACGGTGCTGCACGCGCAATTTTTATTATTATCAGTCGTTTGTGTCCCACTGCTGGGCTAAGGCCTCCATTCCCTCCTCCCATTTATCCCCATCTATTGCTGTAGGTACGTGGCCAATCTAAGAAAATAATCGATTTCGCCCCGAATAAAATTTTACAAGGTGCAACAAATTAGAAACCATTTTATCTTCCACAGACATAAAAGTGAACTCAGTGCACCCTGGTTTCGTGGACACGGACATGTCCATGCACAACGGCCCTATGACCATCGACGAAGGAGCCGCGGCTCCGCTGTACGTCGCCCTGGACGCGCCAGACACACTCAGAGGAGAACTTGTGTGGTTCAATAACGATATCGTCCCATGGGATGGCGTGAAACCAGAGAGAGAGTTTTAAACTTGCGCGACTCGCCAACTTCTTAGTGGTGATACACAGTTGTTCGAATCGGCATGATTCGCCGCGGCCAGGCGACATCGAATATAATGTAGAAATTTATTATGTTCGGGAAAAGTCGCTCGGTTTAGCTCGAATTGGGCCAAGCCGACCCGAACATGATTCCGCGAGAGTAGACCCCGACGGAGTTTACCGATCGAATGAAAGCTGAATAAATGTAGAAATTGCTTCGTATCGGCTTTGTTGAACAAATACTGCCGAATCCAATGTGCCGACACGAACATTTGTGCAGCACTCCTGAGAGTGCCACGAACAATATAGCCCTTTCATAGTTATTTTACCTCTGTTCACAGTGATCTTTATTTTGATCTCTATTCTCATTTATATAATTATCACAATTCTATGGGTTTCTGTTTGAGATAAAATAATCTGAATGGACTGTAGATATTATTTGTCTCTGGTTGAATTAGTTAGGTACGTTTCGTGATTGGAATTTAGCTGTTAATTTTTCGTTTTTAAGATTTTGTAATATTAATATTATTTTGTTAGTTAATTATAAAAGTTTTAATATTCAGATAAACTTTTTATACCTACATGAAATACATAATCTGCGTTCGCAATCTATTTGCCAAACATGTAAACAAACTCGAGTTTTAGGAAAAACAACCGTAATGCCTACACATAAGGTTCAGTTTGAGCTAGAAAGTCAACTTTATTTACACTTGCATAAAGTTGATGTTTGTTCAAGTGGAAATAACATCAATTGGAAACAAGGATTTAAATAGAACTTACACAATTAACTCACACCTTCATCCCATGGGGTAGGCAGATACTACAGAACGCCACCTAGCTGCTACGATCCTTATATTTTCCTACATGGAAAAAATAAAAATAATCTGAAAACCCAATCTTGATTGAAGCAAAATATCTTCAAAAACTTTATAATAGGTAATGTTGTGTTTATGAAACTTGAACTTGTTAAGGACGTAGATGAGTCGTGATTTAGCACGATATTAAAATTAGCAGCGACTTCCTAACTTGTTTCGCACATACCTATGACAGTTGAGATTGTAGTTGAGACATGAAATGAAATATTAATATTGACTTAATTCTTAGTGTTATATCTTCTAACAAGGTAAGTAATTAATTTATACCACTATTAGACTTAGATTATTTAATGATAGATAACATAACGTGTGTACGGCATTACTTTTTAAGGATCTCATTTCACAATCAACATGGCGGCGCTAGTGTTGCCCATGCGATACTAGTGCTAGGCTGACTATGACAATTTAGGATTCCATAAACAACGTCAAGGCTGTGGAGTCACCACCTAAGTTTGTATGGAAGAATGACTGACTGGCGGGACCTTAAAACCTGATTGTTGAAGTGTGACTGACACTGGCATGGCCACGAGCAGGGAATTTAATTTAGACAACACAAAAAGTTTGTCGCTAATTTGTCGCCAAATATCAGAATTTGTCGGTCACTGGTGCAAAAGTTATAAGGGTTTATATGTGGCCGATCTGGGAAGCATCTCCCCAGCTTGGCCCAATTGAATTTCAAAAGCTAGGGCACCTAGCGAAGATCTGTTTTCTCTCAAATTTTGTCGCTAATTAGTCGCACTTTTTCGCCAAGTCACAGATTAAGGCTGCCTGTCTATTGAAGCGGAGCGAGGCAGCGGAGAGGAGAATGGCAGCGGAGTGGAGAATAGCAGCGGAGTGGAGCGGAGTTGCGGACAGTTCGGTCCATTGATGCGGAGCGAGGTAGCGGACTGTGCGTAGCTAGACCGAGTTCACGCGACGAGTAATAATTCCCCGCTCCGCTTCCCGGTCTTGTATGAATTTTTAAACTAGTTCCCGCATATCCCTGTCCACTGAAGCGGAGCGGAGGTTTTATGCAATTCCATTGGTTAATATTGGCACACCGCTACTCCGCTTCATTGGACAGCCAGCCTTAGTCGGGTCTTAGTTTAGAAGATATAACGAGTTAAATTGTTAAGGTACAGTCCAAGAGCTAGATAGAAGATTTTTCGTAAACTCTTCGATCTAGCTCTTGGACGAAAATTTGCGACTAATTAGCGACAAAAATTTGGGAGAAAACAGATCTTCTCTAGGTCACGGGTAGCAACAATTTTTTTGTGTTATCAATATTTAAATCCCCGATGGTGGCCATGCCAGTGCCAGTCACAGATTGTTGCAGCAATAATAAGTTGCACCGCGGAAACGCAAGTCATTTGTGTTATGTTTCTCTTTTTCGACATATAAATAAAAACAAGGAAATAAAATGTGCATATCAATTTATTAGGTCTTTTAAGTCAAAGGCACTTACAACTTACATTATTGTTTTAGATTTTCACTGGTCTATACCAATTCCAAGATTATATCGTGGTTTTCAAGTAATCTAACATTAAGTTCAGTTTTTTAAATGTTCATGATTTCCATCTTATCACTAATATATTTAAAACATAGTCTTATCATACCTTTATAATTATTAAAAACATAAATTGCTTAATATTAATAAAATCAGCTGAAATAGCATCACTATTGTGTATAAAAAATCTTAATATACTTTTTTTAGTAACCACAACGTTACATTCATTAAATTTATTATTTTAACAAATTTTAAGCTTTACAAAAATGATTTTTTATTAAAATATATTTTATTTATTTATAACGATTCGTCTAATTAGGTCCGTGCACCACTAATCACTAAATACATTTAATGCTAAACGAATTTAAAACATCGTTCTATTTCGTATTTCTTTGAACTATAGTTTGACCGTCTCGTTCAAACTATAGTTTGAAGATGAAAGATAGAATTAAGTTTTAGACACGTTTAGCGCTTTTAGTGAGTTGTGGTGCAAGTGGGCTTTAAAATATTATACTTTAAATATAACTAACATTTTCTTGGAAGGAATGATTGCTTGCGTATGCGCAAAGCACCGAATACTTATATCTTACATACTGGCTTAGTATACTTAAAAAACTAAAAAACAGCCTGTCTACGCTCCAATAGAATACATGTACACATGTAACACCCGACGCCACCCAAGCTTGTTTATTAGTCAAATGACAAACTGTGCTCGCTTTATTGACGTCGTGTGGCATGGCGTGTTATAAGTGAGTTTCCAACTTTATTCTATTTGATCGTCGGGTGACTCGGCCGAGATTAATAAACGTTGGCATTATTTCTGTTACTGTCGCACAATTCTCAAACCGTAAGATAGATCTATTTCAAAGTACGTGCTAAATAAAATTGATTAATCTCGGCCTTATTATGATAATCCCAGTGTTCTGTGAATCGAGGCTTAACATACCAAGCGGCCTTTACATAAAGTAAAGTATGACGTCATCAATGGTGACGTCACCGAAAAAACCCTCAAAGAACACGTCTTCGAGGAAGGGTCCTGAGAATTTTCTCAAGACGACAGCTGCAGCAGTAAACTGACGAGAAGATCTTCGTCGCGTTGATTATGATGTTGTTAGTATTGACCCGTCTTTCGACAGTATTAGGCGTGTGTAACTCTTTACGGAACCGACTCACTAATCCGGATCATTGAAGTGTTCCAAAAGATTGGGTCAGTAACAACGTTTCAAACGTATCATTTGAATCTGAATCATTACTTAGCCTCTGTGCTCTTTCCGCGCGAACGTCGCTTGTGAGGCGACTGAGCAACAGTGAGCAAGAGAGACTGACTGAGACGCTGAGTTACGTTACATTAGTCAGTACTACTGAACTGACTCGCGAGTGAGCGGGTGACACATTACAATCTATTTAAGTCAGAAAGAGATACCAAATGAGATGTGTATCACTCGTACTCTCACAGTTTTTCGTTGTCGTTATGCATTTTTATATCCTTTGAGTCGATGATTCAAATGAAACATATCAATGATTCGGATCATTTCAGTGATTCGGATGCAAATGTTCCAATCGCAAAAATTATACATTTTGCCCACCTCTAGTCAGTACATTTAAATGTTTTTGACTAAGACTAAATAGAAACTGGCCTTTAGTAACGTTTATTTATCTCGGCCTTATCATGAATATCTACAAGTTCTATCGTGGCTTAAAAAACAAACTTTTTCACCATACCAAGAGGCCTCTTCACAGATAACTTAAAGCTCCATTTTAGCGCTCAGCGTTCAACAAGTAAGGTATGACGTCATCAATGCTGACGTCACCAACGAAGCCCACAAAGAATACGTCTTCGAGGAATGGTCCTGAGAACGTTCTCAAGACCGGCAGCTGCAGCAGTAAGGTGGCGAGACGGTCCTCGTCAGGTTGGCAGGACGCTCGAAGAGACCTCAGGACTTTGATTTGGTAGTCTTGTAACTTCCGGGTCAGGAAATCTGGGACGCCGTCTGGGGAGAAATAGTATGTTTTAGAATAAAAAGTAAGATCTTTAAAAAAAATGGAAGCACAGATTGCGGTAGTAGTAATTACGTACCTACCAATAAAACACAAAACACATGCAAGTTAAACAAATTATCTATTTAAAAAAAACCGGCTAAGTGCGCACAATGAAGGGTTTCGGAATTATCCCAAGAACAAACTTATCATTATAGTTGAAAAAAAATTTTTTCCCATACATTCAAACTGCAGATTTAAGACCTTAATTAAACTTCTTATAGGTTTTCCCGTAATCTATGAGATAAAGAACTAGTCTCTGTTTTTTTTTTCAAAATTTTAGGCTCAGTAGTTTCGGATAAGGGGGGTAAATTTTTATAAATTTTCTTGAATATCTTTAAAAGTATCAATTTTAAATTATAAAAAGAAATAATATTCTCGCAACAAGCCTTTTCATTTGATATGTCACACACGGTACAGTTTGCAAAACTTTGTTTTTTATTTTTCTTATTTGCCCCCAAAAGTGACCCCTATATCCAAAATTAATTAATTTACGTTACTCGTTCGTGTTTGAAATACATATGTGTATTGTGTACCAAATCTCAACTAAATCGGTCCATTAGATTCGGAGCAAATTGTCTGTGACAGATGACAGACAGACAGACACACGAGTGATCCTATAAGGGTTCCGTTTTTTCCTTTGAGGTACGGAACCCTAAAAACTATAGTATAACAAATTAGATACTCATTTCTGTACCAGCAGGTAAACTGGAAAAATAAGTTTTTATCTCTTCTCTTGCTGGATCTACATCTATCAACTGCTTATTATTATGATAAGAATTTGAAATTAAGTACGTCAGGTCGACCGAAACCGGCTGAATTTTTTCACCGTCTCGAGAATAATATGGTGTGTTGTGTAATTGGAACAGAAGCCATACTCGGGAATATTTGCTTAGTAGCATTGACGGGATGCGCGAGCGGCTTGTGCGCCTGCGAAAGGATATCAAAGAGGCCGACGACAAGTGCGGCGACTACCTATCGGCTGCTAAGGAAAGCTACGAATTCATTGATAAATTCCGCGCATTTAGTAGTTAGATAAAAAATATCGGAATTCAAATCATACGCACCCTGCGTATGATTTGAATTTCGATATTTTTTATCTACTCCATTCACCTATTATACCCATTTTTTTTTTCGAGACGGTAAAAAAAATCATGCGGTATATGCGTACGTACGCGTCTCGCGGCTGTAGTCAACTCGCGGTAGGTAGCGCGCGTAAGTACATGGAGTGATTTATCTGGTAATCTGTGGTAGAGTGTCCACCTCGGGAGCAACACTATGTTAAGTTAAGTCGAGTGAAGTACTTTGAAATTTTGAATCCCTTCGCTCCGCTCTGGATTCAAAGAAACACTCTCGCCTTTAAAATAGTTGTTTGCTCCCTAGGCAAACAATCTACTATTTGTGATTGCTACTAATTTTGCAACCTATATACCTACTACACTATAGTATTATTTACTACAGTATATTACCGGGTGAGAACAAGCACAGCGCCCTGAGATGAGCGTGCTCTCGTTGCTGAACGCGCAGCTGTTCCATGTTGCTGATGAACTGCTGCAGGCGGGTAAGACTGCTGCTAACTTCGGCTATTCGCTCGTCTGAGTAGTCTGAGGCTGTGATCTAAAAAAAAAAAGGATTTAAATATTAAGAAATGTAAGAAAGTGAATTATAGCATCCTCACAGAGAACAGGCCTAAGTTTTAGCACTGGGTACATTATTGGCTATTTAAATATACCTGTTATGCGAGGAGTAGAAACCTCAAGTTCACATTCCTAATTTCACGTGATGCACTGAGACAGTATTTTTGAAATCACTGAACTCCTCTAGGTTTGAATCTGAATAAAGTAGCAGGCAAAAGCTATCTATATCTTCGGAAGATTAAGATACGTGGCAGAGCATTACAAAAAAAAAAGCTTTAAAAAAGTTTTATCCCATAATAAGCCTCTTAGGGGATGAATTTTAAAATAACTTTCCTCAGTGCCCACTCGTTAATAAGTAACCCTTTTGTAAAATTTCATGCTCCTAGAGCTAGCGGTTTAGGCTGTGCGTTGTCTGTTAGTGAATTAATGTATGAATATAACTAGATAAAGAATGAACAGTATCTCTATAGTCCGTTCCAAAAGTATCTGCTGAAAATGGAAACAAATGGATCACCAAACATATCAATGGACGCCAATTAGTAGTGCCACTTACAAATTGAGTGCTTTGATTTGATTATTTGAATACCGAAATTCTAATTTTAAATCACCATAAAGATGTTTTTCAATTACAATTTAATAATGTTATTCAAAGAATAATAGTGGGAAAAAGTGGTGAGATTAAGGTTGCCTGTCCACTGGAGCGGAGACGAGAGGAGAGGAACGGAGCAGTGCCAATAAGTATAATTATTTATAAAAAAAAAAAACAACAATTTAAATATTATAGTGATACACTTTATGACACTTGTTTCTATGAATAGATTTTGAACATCTGTGTCTGAACTAGATATATCTGTATTTCAGACATCAGTATTAACCGTATATATTAAATTATTTCTGTATTAACCAATAGAGTCTGAAACCTAAATATAGATGAATGTGTTACTAATACCCTTAAGTGAGTGAATGCGTAAGAATTTAACTTGAACAGGGTTTGTTTACACTTTTATCAGATACTTTTGGAACAGAGCATTGTGTCACATGTTTCTCACCTCTGGCATGGCCATATCATGTGACCTATCCACACAGTCGTTGCTGGCTCTGTCACGCAGCACTGCTTGCAAATGGCTCACCATCTGAGGCAGCAGACTGTTTAGGGACAGCTGCTGGGAGAACATCGAGAGGGATAGCACGAAGAGTTCCGGCCAGCATTTCTTTAGGAGGGTCACTTGGATCTCGAATCTATGGTGGTAAAAAAATGGAAATTTAGAAAATGTTTGACATTTTACAGGAACTGTCAAACATTTGTCCTGTCAGCATTAGTTAGAAAAGCAAATAAGTATTTTTTTTAAATTTTATTAAAATACCAAAATTATCGAAATTCAGATAGCATATGATTTTCTGAATTTTATGTTCCAATTTGACCAACCAACTGATTTTCGGCATCTGAACTTTCCAAAATCTCCGCAGAAATAAGTAATATTGCTCATGGGTATCGTTTCCATGGTTTTTAGGGCTGCTGATACGAAAATCTGGTCCACTAGAAAAGTTTCTTTGATGTAGCGCCAGTTCTATGATCCATTGTGCCAGTGTTGTACACTGTGACAGTACAAAGCATACGTACGGTAGCGCATGCGCCGCGGGCACAGCTCGCAGCCAGCGCGCGGCCGCAGCCAGCAGGCGCGCGCCCGCCTCGCACACGGCGTGCAGGCGCAGTGTGGCGGGAGAGACTGTAGTACTGAGGCACGTGACAGTATACGTACGGTAGCGCATGCGCCGCGGGCACAGCTCGCAGCCAGCGCGCGGCCGCAGCCAGCAGGCGCGCGCCCGCCTCGCACACGGCGTGCAGGCGCAGTGTGGCGGGAGAGACTGTAGTACTGAGGCACGTGACAGTATACGTACGGTAGCGCATGCGCCGCGGGCACAGCTCGCAGCCAGCGCGCGGCCGCAGCCAGCAGGCGCGCGCCCGCCTCGCACACGGCGTGCAGGCGCAGTGTGGCGGGAGAGACTGTAGTACTGAGGCACGTGACAGTATACGTACGGTAGCGCATGCGCCGCGGGCACAGCTCGCAGCCAGCGCGCGGCCGCAGCCAGCAGGCGCGCGCCCGCCTCGCACACGGCGTGCAGGCGCAGTGTGGCGGGAGAGACTGTAGTACTGAGGCACGTGACAGTATACGTACGGTAGCGCATGCGCCGCGGGCACAGCTCGCAGCCAGCGCGCGGCCGCAGCCAGCAGGCGCGCGCCCGCCTCGCACACGGCGTGCAGGCGCAGGTGCGCGGGCGCAGCGCCCGGGAGAGACACCAGCAGTTGTACTGATTCCGGCGTGCTCAGGATACCGCCGCCTGTGGCGTCTGCTGGACATACATAAAACACGGTCAATTTGTAGAAATAAACAGGCTATCGCGAGGATATTTTATTAAAAACTCTAAAGTTACAAGGTGTGCCATAAGACGTGTTTGATCAGGTTTAAGAGATGGATTATCTTAGGAAGGTCGTCGCTGCAGCTGAGAACGTAGAAAAAGCGCGCGGATACACGTGCACACTCGCGCTTTCGGTGAAACAGGTGTGGGACTATAGTCAGCTAGTACCGTAAAGACTAAGTTTATCCGCGAGCCTACATTTCGACTGTCAGTTTTGAAGTTCTCGCAAACCAGTAGTTACGTCCACTACAAGTTTATTTTAACAGCACAATTTTAATTTTTTTATGTAGTGAAAATCGTACTTTAATCGGAGGGGTTTTTTTTTTTTAATAATATGGAAAACTCTTTATCATTATGAATTTCTAACATCTTATCGACATAAAGTCACGTATTGATGGTCTTAAAAAAAAGCGCCATGGTTGATGTAGCTATCAGTGATCCCTGTTCAAAACTTCACTAATATAGTAATGTGTTCTTACCTTCAGTCTGTTGTGTTTCGGCAGCGGCGTGTAGGGCAGCTAGCGGCACCTCTGGCGGGGTCGCGCCGTAAGCGGATTGAAGATACTCATTGATTGCACCTGAAGAAAATATGTACTTTCGAATCTCTAGTGGACATAAGTCTGGTTAGACCAGGGAAGCATGGCACAAAAGAGAGAATGGCTACACTCAGCAGTGGGGAGAATAAGGCTGCCAATGCTGATGATAATTATGGTTATGTCAAAATTTACAATTTTAATTCTTTTACGTTATTACGTTATTACGTTATAATTCTCACATGAATTGTTCCCCAATTATCCGAAAAATTCTAATATTTTTTACATATTGAGTTCTAAATCTCGGATTGATCGACTGTTTAGAATAGAACGAAAATAAAATTATTGATTTGTAAAAATAAAAAAAAAACAGTATGATTCTATTACATCTACCCTATCGACCGCTATCAAAGCAACATCGTTATTTTTCTATCCGTAAATTTTAAACGAAACGCTAGTAAAAAGTTGAAGGTTTTCACTGTGTTATATACCGATCGAAAGATCTTGAAAAGTGCTTTGTTGTTGTGCTTTTTGTGAATCGAGAATCGCCGGGACCAGTGAGTAATAACGAAAAACATTTTAAAAATCATTACAACTGGCCGTTGTCCATGACCTAGGACAACTCGCGGATCGCTCGCTTCTACGCACACATAGACACTGGTGACTGACTGCTCTGTGCATCGCTACAGTACGCTACGCACACACGGATACGCCCGCAAGCTTGTTCACTTCACATACGCTTTGTTAATATTAATGTGAAAAGTTTTATTGGCAACACAGTGCTTTTATTATCGCTTCCTTTTTCATCGCTTTTGACAAGAAAAATTTAATATGCCGAATATTATTTGTACAGGGTGTAATAAAAAAATACCTGACCGTCAGTTTATAGTCTGCATTGAATGTAATTCGCATTATGATCTCAAGTGTTCTAGTTTAAGGGAGAAGAGATTTGGCATGTTGATAACTGATAAAAAGGCTAACTGGAAGTGCAAGGAATGTTGTAACAAACTTCCAAAGAAAGATATTTGTTCTTCTCAAGTAAACATCTCTAGCGGCACCGACAATAGTCCTATGCATAACTTATACGATATAGAGGCTGTTACCACCGCGTCCGTAAGCAATTCATCCCCTATCAATAAAAACTTGTCAGGCGTTAATCCATATATTAATGAGAGTACTTTAAGAGACATATTGAACACCTTTAAATTGGAGATACGTGACACTATTAAAAAGACTGTTAAAGAAGTAGTTGCTGAAAAACTTGATGAGGTTCTTGGGCAGATTTCTGGTTTTCATGAGTCATTGAACTTTATTAATGAAAAATTTGAAGATTTTAAAAGCTGCATGGACACTAACAATGCCATAATCCAACAATTACAAACCGAGAATGCAACTCTAACATCTACGATGAAAGGTCTATCAGACAGACTTAATTTACTCGAACAACAACTTCGAGAGAGCAATGTCGAGATAAATGGTTTAACTGAACACCGCTCTGAAAACCTAGCTAACTGTTTAGTCCAACTGGCCAAAACTGTTAACGCCCCCATAAATGACGATGATATAATGCAAGTCACACGTGTTGCTAAACTGGATAAAGACAGCGCTAGGCCTCGCACAATTGTGGCAAAATTCCGCAGCCCACGTGTAAGGGATACCCTGCTAGCAGCTGTGCAAGATCATAATAGAAAGAATCCTGACAACAAGTTAAACACACATCACGTAGGTCTGGGTGGAACTAAAGCTGCTGTCTATGTATCGGAACATCTAACCCCTGCAAATAAATCACTCCACGCTGCTACGAGAATTAAAGCTAGAGAATCAAAGTACAAATTTGTGTGGATTAGAAATGGCAGAATCCTTACCCGTAAAGATGAGACTACCCAACCACTGCTAATACGTAGTTCTGAAAGTTTAAAACTCATGATGTAAGCTTATTGATACTGATGTAAGTGTTATTGTGTATTTTGAAATAACATTCACTATTTACTATCAAAACATACGAGGAATGAGAACGAAAACAAACGAACTATATAAAAATATTTTACTTTGTTCATATGATGCTATTGTATTCACTGAGACTTGGCTTAACAGGAACATATGTAATAATGAGTTCATTGACAAAAGATACATTGTATATCGTAGAGATCGTGTAACACGTAACACTGTTAATCAGAGTTGTAATAAAAATTTGAAATTAGATGGTGGAGGTGTGTTGATTGCAGTCTCACGGAAATTTGTCTCCTGTCGTGTTACCAGCTGGGAATCTGAATCTGAAGATTTGTGGGTTACAGTCAATATCTCTTCTGATAATAACCCTAAAAAAATTGCAATATGTGCTGTGTATGTGCCACCCCCTCCAAAACTTGATGCGCAAACTAGGTTTCTTGATAGTGTGAGTAAAGTTATGATTCAGATTGACAGTGTGGTGGTTCTCGGTGATTTTAATCTAGGAGGAATTCAATGGATTAGGGACCCTAATTGTAATAACACAGTGCCTAGCAATTTTAACAGTAGATTGGAATGCTCTCTGGTTGATTTTTTAGCTATTAATAATCTCTTTCAAGTTAACAATACCTGTAACTGTAACGGCAGAATTCTGGATTTAATTATGAGTAGCATTGAAGATGGGAAAACAAACCAACCGTCACACATCTTGAGTAAATTAGACCCTCCCATCCTCCACTTTTGTATTGTATTGAATCATCTAATTATGCTTGGCTCCGTAATAACGACAAAATGAATTTGAATTATTTTAAAGCAGACTATACGGCAATCTTAAGGGAACTAGGGAACACTGACTGGGAATCAATGTTTTCTACTTGTTGTAGTCTTGATGACACGGTGTCTGTCTTTTATGAAACTGTTAATGCCGCGATAGAGAGCTATGTTCCGAGACGCTCACTTCGGCAATGTAAATATCCTCGCTGGTTTTCCCCGTCACTTATTAAATTAATTGCTGTGAAAGACAAAATCAGGAAACGATACCGCAAGTTTAACAACCCGCGCGACAGAATAGAATTTACAATACTACGCGAACGATGTTCTAAATTATTTGATATCTGCCACAAAACGTATAAACGCAAAATAGAACAGGCTGTGACTAAAAATGCTAAAGTGTTCTGGCAATATATTAAGGAAAAACGCAACAATAACTCCTCATATCCTGAACGTATGCATCTTAACGGAATTTTTGGTGAAAATGGTACCAATATTGCCAATCTATTTGCTTCTCACTTCTCCTCAGTATACCATGACGATTCCCAAGTATTGATCAACACTACCACTGCAATTAACGACTCTTTATCTTGCTACATAAAGTTTACTCCTAGGGAGATATTTGATAAGCTGATTCAGCTAGATGCTAATAAAGGTGCAGGCCCTGATTCAATACACCCCTATTTTTTAAAACGGTGTGCCAACGTACTGGCTGCACCTTTAGCCAAAATCTACAACCGCTCTCTTGCCGAAGGAATTTTTCCAGAAGAATGGAAGAAATCTAGAATTGTTCCAGTTTATAAGAAAGGCGACCAGGACAGCATTAAAAACTATAGACCCATTGCTATTCTTTCAACCTTGGGCAAAATTTTTGAATCTCTTGTATATCCTGTTATTTATCAACATGTTAGTAAATTTATCTCAACTCATCAACACGGTTTTAGAAGTAGACGTTCCATTGAGACTAACTTATCTTGTTTTATTTCTGATTTGTCAAAAGACATTGATGGAGGATATCAAGTTGATGCGATATACACCGACTTTTCCAGTGCTTTTGATAAGGTAAATCATCAACTGTTATTACAAAAGCTGGAATGTTATGGTATCCATGGTTCCCTTCTTGCCTGGTTTAAATCATATTTGAGCGGAAGAAAACAAGTTGTTTCAGTCGGAGGTCATGAATGTATTATGCCAAATCTGGAGTGCCACAGGGCTCGCACGTGGGTCCCCTACTTTTCATCATATTTGTCAACGATCTTGCGTCTCGAATTGGCTGCGACTTTTCTTTTTATGCCGATGATCTCAAAATCTATAAAAAAATTGAGTCACCGATAGATGCCAGTCTACTCCAACACGATCTTGATCAAATCATTCTCTGGTGTAAATCTAACGGGATGACCTTGAATGCGGCCAAATGCTTTTGCATCCGTTATAGTCGGAAATTACAGCCATTACTTTACCCTTACAATATAAATAACACTACCTTACAAGAACTTTCTGAAATTCGTGACCTGGGCGTTATTATAGACCAAAAACTAAAGTTCACCTCTCATATCTCAGAAATTGTTAAAAAATCGGCTCAAATGCTTGGTTTCATTAATAGAAATGCAAAGTCTTTTGAGGTCAAAACTAAAATTATACTTTACAATGCTTTGGTGCGTTCTCATCTAGAATTTGCCAATATAGCATGGAATCCCATGTACGCTGTACATTCGCAGCGTCTCGAGAATATCCAACGTGCGTTTACAAGGCATATTGCTTACATGTCCTCAGGAATATCCCACAGATGTCCATACGAACAACGTTTGGCTTTCTTTCGCATTGAGTCGCTTCGGAACCGTCGTACTGTCCATGACTTGGTTTTTCTTTATAAAATTGTCAATGGTCACATAGAATGCGACCAATTGCTGGAACGTATCATGTTATCAGCCCCTTATAATCTCCCTAGACGGCCAATATCCAGACTTTTTGAACCGCCCACCTGTAGAAATAACATTGGGAGACATTCGCCAATATCTAGGATGTGTATACAATTCAACGAACTCAACACTAAACTATCTGATTTAGATGTATTCTTTGGTTCCCTGCCGCAATTCAAAACCCTCTTGCGCAGTCATTTAAACAAACATTTAAATGGCCAATTGTCAGTTTAGTTAGTTTTTTTTTTTTTTTTTTTAATTTTTAAAATTTAAATTATAATTTAATTATATTTGTGGAAGTCTGTTTTTTTTTGGTAATGTATTTATTTTATTTTCCATTTTAATTTTAATTAATATAATTTTGTGTAATTAAAGAAGGTTGCTTTGTTATATGTAAATGTCGTGTACACCTGTAATTGGTATATATATAAGAGCCCATATTTGTTAACTTTGTTATGTAATGTAAAATATATATGCTGTTGGCGTACCTATTATAAATAAATAAATAAATATTACTTTTAAATCTAATTTAACGAAATAAAGCATCTTTTAACACTTCGGGACACTAAACGCCCCTAGACGTAAAAACAAAATAAAAATAGTAAGTATTGTGTCTCGTGAGTTCTTCAACCGATTAAATATATGAAATGCTGTCAATAACTTAGCGAGGGATTGTGGTTAATAGCATGTTTTGGGCATAACTGGGAACAAATATGCCTCTAACTGTGATGGCTCTCTTGTAGGCACATCGTTCATGTCAAAACGTAAACTGTGTTCGCGATTTAGTTTCTAAACATGTTTTTGGAAAAATAACTATAAAACATAAAGTACAGGTTGCGCTACAACTTGATAAATGTTTACGACTTTTTTTAATAGTAATAGTTATTCTGAAATCATCTTAATGTAAACTAACATAACGTTGATATTCGTGCAAGTGGAAAAACCATAAATTGGAAACAAGGACTTGAATAGATTTTAACTAGCAACTTACCGAACTGCCCCATCTTGAAGAGATTCTTAGCGAGTTGCGTCTGCAGCATCAACTGTTGTCTGCGAGCCCCTTCGATGTCACTAGCGTTGCCTGGCGTTAGGTATGGAGATACTGGAAGGAATATTTTGTTAAGAATCTATCTATATCTATAAAAATCAATGCCACTTTTCGTTGTAATTTTATAACTCAAGAACGGCTGGGCCGATTTAGCTGATTTTAGTTTTGAAATGTTTGTCTTAGTCCAGGGAAGGTTTAAACGGAGAAAATTATGGTAGGTAGGTAGGGTAGGTAGGGTAGGTAGGTAGGGTAGGTAGGTAGGGTTTAGTGCTACCCGTGCGAAGTCGGGGTGGGTAAAGCTAGTATAATTATAGAATGACAGCATCTTGTCAGGATCGACAGATGAATCTTACTTTGGTAACTGTAATATAAAAGATGAACACGAATTTTATTTAACCTTAAATACCTGCCCCAGACACCCAGTCAAGGCTGTACAGGGAGAGATCAATCTGAATCTGAACAGACGAATCTTTACCACATAGGTCAGACCAGAATTGTGCAAACGATCGAGAAACGGTCAGACTATTTAGTTTTAACGATTTGTCTCTAATACCAGGTTCACACGGTTCGATATATCGATCTGAAAATACTTTGAATTGGTAATTCAATTTGTTTAAACGTCTGTTCAGATGTTTCAAATCGCTTTTAAGTTAGCAGTTGATCAAATAAAATAGAACCGTGTGAACCCGTACCCTTATTGCGTAATACACGATCAATCAGAATCTGAATCGTTTTGAGACAGATTGCTAATCCATTGCTTCATAATTTCGGAAAAAAATCTGCTCTTCAACGTAAATAACGCAATGAATGTTGTTGAACTGTCAAAATGAAGCAGATTAGTCGTAATCGTTTGCGAAAATGTGTTGCGTAATTAGATAACAGGTATAATAGTAATCGATCCGGCCGTCGTAAGTGGAACAGCCACACAAGATACAGCTTTTCCTAAAATTAAACGATTTTCGGATTAAAGCCATTCAAGGTCCGCTTGCAGGGAAAACTGACAGTATTAATTGAACTGCAGATGATTCAAAATGGTTTAACACTTCACTTTTTAAGTTTTTGTCAAATATTAGCCTGATAAAAGAGTGTATGGTAACCACCTTTTTTTTTTTTTTGGTTGGCGCATTATCAAATAACTTCTTCTGCTCTGGGCGGAGCAGGAGGGCGTGTCAGACGCTTACTGACTAAAACCCACCCGTGTTCCTTCAGTTGCCTGTACATTGCCAGGGACCACGGTATCCCATTCGGACTTTCCCGCGACCCCGGCAGGCATCGGTCCTAGCAGACCCCGTCAGTTGTGCTGACATCTCTTTGAGGCGCGCGTGGAACACAACGCGCCGTCGACCCGTGGTAACCACCCTGAAGGTAGAACTTACCATGATTTTAAAGCTTATGTAGAGAAGATAAAGTAGCTTGTTACCTGGGTTTCCCTTGTTGAATGCGACAGCTGCAGCAAGTGCGAAGTTAATAGCAGGCGCAGGAGACACCGCTCCGAATGCATCACTTGGCTCTTCTTTAGGATTGATCTGCGAATATACCTCCTAGATACAAAATCCTTGCGTTAGTATGACATATCGAGCGTTAGAAGGACACTGTCACACAGATATTGGGTTCTATGTAGCTGAACTGTTTCTAAAAGTGGATGTGCTAGACAGGGTGAAACTAAATAAGCTAGTGAAACTGCGCAGACGTGGTAACGATACATTCTAAACAGGATAAAAAAAAAGTTTTTTTTTGTGTCAAAGACCGATGATAGTTTTGGTATAGCTGTCCAGTCTGAAATGACGCGCCCCACTACCGCGTTAGCGTGTGTAAAATGCAGCAGTAGCGCGCGTCATTTCAGAGTGGACAAGCCTTACTTAAGAGCGTTTATACAGAAAGTGGGCAAAGGGCGCAAATAGCTGTCAAATATTTCGCTGTTTTGATCAATTTGACAATATTACTGTATGAAAATAAGAAATATGGCTAACTAGTGAACATTGATTATGAAATGCAATAATTAATATCGTAACACTGAATATTTAGTTTTAGATGTGAAAAAAGTTTTTGGAAACTCTCCAAATGACTTTTTTGACACCTAAAACGGTTACAACATAAAATTCAGTGTTATAATTGCGATTAATTATTAATATTCTAGTTCACTAGTTAGCCAAATTTCTTATTTCCATACTATTAATATAGTAATATTGCCAAATTAATCAAAATAGCGAAATATTTGACAGCTATTTGCGACGTTGAGAACTTTTTGGATGAGCGCTCTTAAAGTATGAGGTGAAAAATCTGTATTTTTTTTTTGTTTTGTGGTGTTTCGATATACATGATGCCTATCACGTCTGTATAGTTTACACGAAAAACACAGATTTTTTAAACTGGTATTTACTGGCCCCAAAAAAAATTCATCAATTTAATAAATTTGTCATGTTTCGATCTCGGAGAGGAACTCTGCGGAGTTTCCCTAGCTAATTTAGTTTGGCTCTGTATTTAACGGTCAGGTATTTTACACAGTCATATTAATTTATGAACTGGATGATGGTTGGATAAGTAAAACTTTGAGAAACAGCCTATAATAATTGTAGATAAGAGTGGACCTCAATAAATATGTATTTAATTTTTATTACACATCACAAAAAAATTACTTAAAAAGGATGCGGTAAGGTAGCCCGCGAAATTCAATTTTTCTTGCCGTTCAAATATATGCAATAGAACAACAACAACAACAACAACAACTAAGCAACGTGTTACATTTAATGTTGCATTTATGAACGGCATGTTCGTTTTAACGTTTGTTACATTTCTCACTGGTGTTCAATAAATAGTGAGAATGCGATACAGAATGTATCGCATTCTCACTATTTATTAGGATAGGAAAGAAAAAAAAAATACTGGCAGGCATAGCCCAGACATTAGTTAAGATGATAATAAAAAAAGCAATTAATTCTCTTTTGTTTTTTAAAAGTAGAAGTCTATTGTTTGCGTCGTTTCGGAACGTGTTCTTAAAAATGGATAAAATCGAAGTTCGCGCGGTAATAAAATATCTCTGCTTGAAAAATTTTACTACGGAGCAGGTAAATTAAGACTTGAGAGCAACATTAGGGGTTCATGCTCCTCCATATTCTACGGTTGCGCGTTGGTGTGCTGAGTTCAAGCGAGGAAGAACTTCCACTAACGACGACCCACGAATGGGACGCCCCATATCGGCAGTGACTGAACAAATGATTAAAAAAGTTGAAAATATTGTCTTGGCGGATCGTCGTGTTACTGTTCGTTTTATAGCTGAAGAAGTAAAGATTTCGATAGGAAGTGTCCTTAATATTATAAACGACCATTTGGGAATGAAAAAAGTGTCAGCGCGCTGCGTGCCCAGAATGCTTTCTGACGCGCAGAAACAAACTCGACTGAGAATTTCACAAAGCTGTTTGGATTTGTTACAACAAGATCCTGACCAATTTTTGGCTCGATTCATAACTATGGACGAAACATGGCTTCACCATTATGACCCGGAAACGAAACAACAGTCCATGACTTGGAAGCGACCGTCATCTCCAACTCCAAAGAAATTTAAGGCGATTCCATCCGCCGAAAAGATCATGGGCTCTTTTTTCTGGGACAGCCAAGGGGTGGTAATGATCGAATATCTTAATCATGGAGCCACTATTACGGGGACTATGTACGCAGGACAAGTAACAAAGTTGCGTGAGGAAATACGCAAGAAACGGCGTGGCAAACTCGCTAAAGTTGTTTTGATTCACCAAGATAACGCCCCTGCGCACAAGTCCAGAGTTGCGATGGCTGCCATTCAAGAAGCTGGCTTCGAATTGATGGAACATCATCCTCCATATTCACCGGACCTTGCTCCTAGTGATTTCTACCTATTTCCGCGCTTAACACGTTCATTGCCAAGCAAAAATGCTGAACTTACATAGATGGCCAAATAAAAAAAATCGTAATATCCTTCCCTAGTGGCCAAAACAAATACCAGAATTCAATACGCTGCGGCCGCTATTTTGTGGCTCATACATAATTGTAAGGCACCATCACGCGACGTCGCGTGAACAGCCACAGCGTAATAGGCCGCTTCGCGCGACGTCGCGTGACGTGGCAATGAACGTGTTAAAGGAACATCTCAGGGGCCAGAAATTCGAAGATGATGACGGAGTAGTCGCCGCCGTAAATGATTTTTTAAGGGATCAGGAAGAAGATTTTTTTAGACAGGGAATTTTAGGATTAGAGAAAAGATATACAAAGTGTATAAACCTGAAAGGTGACTACGTCGAATCATAAAATAACATATAATTGCGTCTTATTCATTCTCACTATTTATTGAACACCCCTCGTATGTGTAACCACCATTACAGGCAGTGGCGGTCCCCCCATAGAAGCCGAAAAGCCCGGCTTGCCTTAAAAAGTGAGCCCACCAACAAAAAAAAAAAAAATATAAAAGCAACCAAGTCAATAATCATCTCGCAAGAATTGATAAGAATAATACCTAACATTAAACTCCGCGCTGCACTGTGTCAGCCGCGCGCTTTATAAGCTACGATGCCAGGTTTACGTACTCAAAGAATAATATTTAAATTCCGCGCCGTTTTGCATCACGCACCGTTGCCAACTATCTCGGATGCAGTTGCGATCTCGCTCTAACACTATAGCGATAAGTAGGACGCGAGATCGCATCGTAAATGAAAACATAATTTTTATTCTTTCTCGCTCGCACTTGTGTTGGCTTTTATGAGGCTTTTTTACCACTCTTCTTTCGCATAGAAATAGTTAAGTTTGTTGATACCATTAGTATGTACCTATTTCGCAAAATGTTCTAAATATTAAGCCCGGCTTCTGATTTTTTTATGAATGGAACGAATCGTGCGTTTGATTATGAATAGTAGGAGTAATGACGTGGCAAATTTGTTCAAATTTGTTTTGAGCGGCTAGGTACCTGGTGCACTTTTTTTCGCTTTGATATTTTTTCATTTTCTGTGAATTTAAGTGTTGTGATTAGTTTTGAAGTGATTAAAAAGTTTCTTATTATTGAAATGAATTCGGAAACGCATGCAATTGTTCCTTGTGAAGGACTAAAGTGTGCAATCCTTACTCGGAAAGGTAAATACTTTGAGTTTTACAGACAAATATAATCTCGATAGTTATTGTGGCGATTTCATTCCGCGCTTTTGTTAGTGATTATAGTGTTATTTTATCATCAAAATGGGAATTCGGAAACTGTGTTCGAAAAGGTATGTAACTTGAGTTTTTCGACAATAAGTAACTCTTTACTTTACCGTAACCAACCTCAAATTACTGTAGATACTTGTTTCTCGGAAATAAAAACAAGTATTTTTGTCAGTCGAAAAATAGATTGATATAGGCATTCGATTGTTTATTTAGACAACTTTAGGTAGGTAGCTGGTGCCATGAAAACACATAATTAGTGTTGTTTGTATGGCATTTGTAGTTTTGGTAAACCACTGAAAAACAAACCCTGTGTCCTATTATTATAATAACAATAAGTTCTCATTGAGATCACAAAACACAATAATTTTCGTATCGAAGAGATTCTTCATAGGTGTTTTGAAATAAAGATAAGAGTTGGCTATTGTCATTATGATAAATTATAAAAAGTTATTTTGGTATTATCTCATGTTAACATTTTCAATTAAACTCATAAAATTATGCGTACGGCAATAGAACAACAAATCGATCATTTGTTGGGAGCCATCTAGTGGATTTTGATTGAAAATTTTAGCATGTGACAAGTGCATATGAAATAAGGTAAAAAGATTCGGCTAAACGGTGTGTTTACGCGCATTCATTCATATAGATGGCGCTTATGAAAATTACATACTAATGCTTGATAATACTTATTTAGAACTCTTCGCATTTTATAAAGGTTTTCTAATAATGTTGTACCATGAACAACATATGAAAAATCTCTTGGCTTGCCCTAATTTTGACGCCATGGCACGCCGCTGATTACAGGCAACACACATGCTGCATGAGACACATATGCTTTCATACAAGGTAAAATTAAATTAATTAGCGATATCGGAGTCAATAGCCGCTGGTAACATAATTCATTTAATTTAACCATCTATACTTAAGAAGATAAATAAGAATATATTGGACTAACCTGTCCTCCCTGTGCCTGTCCCGCCAAGCCCAGGAACTTGGAGTAAGCCGCCTGCCTGTCATGCATGCCCTCGCGCTGCTCACCCTTGGACTTGTCCACGATCGGCTTCCGCTCATGCTGGACCGCTGTCGCATACAGTGCAAGAATTATTGCTCATCAGAATAGGCGACATACAAATAGGTTGTATATTCAAAAACAATATTTTCATTTAAAAGAGTGTCCGTGGAGTTTCTTGCCCGTTCTTCTCCATAGGTACCTACTACGCTTTCAATTGGGCAACTAGCTTCATATTTTTGACTGACCGACTCCTTGACCATTCAAAAGTGCCTGTAAATGGTTTAATTGATCTGTTCCTCGTAACTACGATTTTGATGCGGTTTACACAATCATTTAGAGAATTTATTGAAGTCGCTGTTCGTGTCGGTGTGGCCGCGTTGTTCTGCGTAACTACGCAACGAATTTTGATGCGATTTTCACCATCATTTATACAACTTATTCTTGAAGGTTTATGTGTTTTGGCAAAGTCGTAAAAACCGTGAACCGATGAACACCATAGAAACGGATTTTGTCGACGGAAGAATAGACAAAATGACTGATTGTGAATTAAAAAAAAATACAATAGACGACGTATATTAAGTAACCTAATCAGCTTAACTGTTCTTAAAGAGTCATAAAGAACCCTGTAAGAAATCGGCACGAGTTTCACCTCTCAACGAGGCTTCGTCAGGACGATGACTTGTTGCGAACCCGGAGCAGACGTGTGGACACGTCAAGCGTCGAGAGCAGAGTCAAACTCTATATTCAATCATCTATAATTAATCTGCCATTTTGTGTATTCTTCCGTCGACAAAACCCGTTTCTATTTGGTGATACTACGCGTGTAGGAACGGGTCGCATTGGGCCGCAGCGAATCGCATTTCAGTTCCGCCTGTAGTGTGCGCTAGTTTAAATAAAATGTACGTAAGTGATGTAGGATTTTTGCAATGCGGCACACCCAAGTCTGCGTCAGCCTAAACACTACTAAAAAGTCTAGCTGATACTCACAGTCGCTCCTCATGCCGCAAGCGAGACACTTCTGCAGGCGACAGTACTGGCAGCGGTTGCGATGGTGCTTCGTTACCTCGCAGTTCATGCTGCCGCGGCATTGGTAGCCCAGCTTCTTGCGGATTGAACGCTTAAAGAAGCCTTTGCAGCCTGTAGATGAGAAGTAAATAATTTAGTAAAGTAACTTAAAATTAAAAGCTGTTTCTGGGTAAATTTATTAAACAGAAACTATGTCAAAAAGGTTTCTATAAAGTTAAAGATTACTTAGTGTGGATTTCACCAATGAAATTTAACGCGTTCAGCACATCTAAACAGGTTCAAGGGCTAGCAGTGTACAATATTCGACACATATTTTTTCTTTTTTTACGTAATCTAAAGATTACGGCAATGCATTGTGTAGGCAATACGTTAAAATGTGGCATGACGTCACTCCCCAGTAGATTTTATACCGACTTGTGACGTTGCGAGCCCTCTTTAATGCATTTTATCTAGACCATTTTTAATTAATATGCTAAAGCAAAAAATACGTGTCTAATATTTTATTACTATCTGACTGATGGACTAAATAGTTTTTTTTTTCCGCAGTTCACATCCCTATTGGCTCAGGTATAAAGACAAGGACAGTTGAATACCAAGAGGTTATCAGACATTTAAAACTATCTCCTCTCATTGAGCTTCTTTTGACACTATCACAAGCTTATAACAAGCAATACAATGTCTTATGAAGTCTCATGACACTGGTGTGTAGGGCACAATTTGCATGAGCATAAGTAGCCTATAATGATCCCACTGTTGGGACTCCTCTACTCAAGAGGGAGTGGGCTGTAATCTACCACGCGGGCCCAGTACGGGTTGGTGGATGTCACATGTTTTCGAATTTTTGGTTCTAGGACATGCCTGTTTCCTCAAAATGTTTTCCTTCACCGTTTTGAGAGCAGTGGTGAAGAAATTATTTACACAAAGTAAAGCGCCTGCTTGGGTTCAAACCCGTGACCTACAATTCGTTAGTCGTGGGTTAGATTAAGAAGATACAATTTGGCTTGTTTCTAAATATGGCAATCAAAACATATAGCATAAACTTTGAGAGCAACAACTGATACCTTCACAGCTGATGGCTCCATAATGTCTGCCAGAAGCCCTGTCTCCGCACACAATGCAGAGCTCCAGCCCTCCCACCTCGCTGTTGCCACTGAACTTCATCTCCATCTGGTCCTGGCCTTCCATTGTAACTGGAATCAAAGGAAAGGATTTTTTTTATAACTTAACTAGCTGTGCCGTTTTTGCGTGAAACCATAACAAACAAACACAAAAATTCTACTCTTTTTTCTTTATAATATTAGTTTAGATTTATTAATTTGTTTAACATAGGTACAATAATAATGGTATATAAATATAACAAAGAGTGAGCAGCTCATGGCTAAGTAATAACTGCCGCATGGGTAAATCCATCAGGTTAAGCTACGCTAGCCGGGGTTGTTCTGTGGATAAATTACTTTTGACTTTGAATAGATTAATAAAATTGGAAATGTTTATTATCAAGGTACTACATAAGCAGGTACACAGTTTTTTTTTTTGTTTTCCGGTTTTATTCCGGTACACAGGTTAAACACAAATTGAGACAACATAGTAAGCTTCAAAAGATCAAATATACAGCTAGGTCACATGGGGGTGATAGTTGCCTTGCCAGTGAACCCCAAACTGCTACTATTATTATTAGTCACATAGGGAGGCCCGGCCTTACGAGCCCCAGGGCCCCTAGGCACTTCGTTTTTTGAGGCCCCCCATTTTGAACCCATTTTGGATATTTAGTCAATAAAATGCAGTAGTACAGGAAATTTTAAACAATTATTTATTTTCATAAATAATGCAGTCAACGGTAAGTATGTCACTATAGTCAAGCTACCTCATCGGGGTAGTGGGCCCCTAGGCCTAATGCCTTGTGTGCCTAGCGTAAATCCGTGGCTGCTTACAGGCTAGGCTAGGTTGAATTAGTTATTAAGAACCTGCACTCTAATTACATAACAATCAATTTTCAATCACAATTGGAATGGTTTTGAAGAATATTGCTTATCCATTGCTTCATATGTTCGAAAAATTTGTCTGCTGAACAACGTAAATAACGCAATGAATGTTGTGGAACATTGCTACTGTAAGTTACGCAGTTACCCTGCTGGTTTTTAAAAATAAAGGATATATAAATATATGTTTGCTGGCTAATTACTTGTTTCTAACTTTCCACTTACAACCACAGGTTTACATATTCCTTGAAACATCTATCTGTAAGTCACTTTGCATGTGCCGTATGTGTATCTACAAACCATAGCACATAAGCCAAACAAATCAAAACTAATAAAATTGCTTTACTGGCCATTTAATGGCAAGAACTAATGGATTAATCTTATCAATGTTCTAATTGACAATAAAATTAATGTTGTTGACAAATGGATCAACTCAGTAATCTAGTACTACAAACATAGTTGAGAAATGGGACTTTCCAGGTTGAATTCTCAGGTTTAGATTTTATTGGGTTGAGAACCTTTAGCCTAGGTTTTTCATAAAATATTTTCAATGACATAAGTGTTACATGGAAGTGGAGTTTCTTACCCATTGTTCTCCATACGAAAACTACCTTTTGGAAGGGGTGACGTAGTCTTTTTTTTTTTTTTTTGATTTTGTCTTTCAAAAGTGCCTTACAAGGGCCTATTTGAAATAAATGATTTGACTTTTGAAGTCTGTGCACCTACAGCAATACTTATTATTTGTGTACTTTCATGGGTAAATGTTTATGAAAAACTAGTTGTATATTAAATTATTATTATTTTATTTTAAAGAAAAAATTAATAGATCTCTGCCATTAACTACTTTTCCCATATGAGTAGGATGGTCTTAAAAGTTCAAAATTATAACAACTCTAGACATAAAATTCATGTTGAATTCAGTTTTCCTATTCTGTTTTAACAAAGCCCTATATCTGCTGGTTGATGAAACGTAATAATTAGCAATATCCTCTAGTATGGACACTGCATGGTAATTTACATGAGAAAGCATCCATGACAATACGCTAGCGTCTATATATCTATTGTGACGAAAAAAACAACTTTTGTGTACCGTACCTTTCACTTTTTGAGAGCATGGTATTTTTCATATTACGAGCAAAACACTCATTGTTTATAGTTAAAAGATCAAGAATATAGGATGAAAATAAGATCTTTTACTCTTATAACAAAGCAGAGGGCATGTTACGGTCAGCGGAGTGAAAAATCTATTCAAGAGCCACAAATACAGTTACTCGATTGGACTTACCTTGTGTTGTATTGACAATATTTCTGTTTATTTCGCATTTATAGTGGTTTACGGTGCTGAGGCAGCATACAAAACTTAACCATTTACGATTTAAAATGATTTTTTCACTACAACATCATAAATTTCACGAAACAACGAAAATAAATAAAAAAAATTATGAACGAATGGTGGACGTCCGAGCGAATGAAATGTCAAATCAGTCAAATAATTTTATTATCTGTTGTTGAAAGTGTGGTCCATCGACGAAATGTTATAAACTTGGCAACATTTTCGCTTCATGTGTTTCCGACTTGATATTTTTGCAAAACGACTAGAGTTCAAGTTTTGTATTTATTGTCAAAATTGACATTTACGAAATAAACGAAACCGCGTGTGATTTTGTTGTAATCAAAGGTGCTATTACGATTTATTTTCCATGCGAAATCTTCGGAAAAATAACAAATAGCTGTAGTTTAAAACAGAAAACACTATGGCGTGTCCAAAGTTAGATAAAATAATAGACAAATTCAACGTTTTTACAGAGAAACCAGTTAAATTTCTGAATGTACAAAGTGACCTCAAGGATGATATTAAAAACTTGGTTAGATCTATATACGACTACACGAAAACGGAGGAAACTGTTGATAATAAGGTAACAAAGGCTGCGTTGCCCGAGTTGATCGTCGAGGATTTTGACGAGGAGCAGATTTGGCAACAAATCGAGCTTCAAAACACCGAATGTTGGGATCAACTTGTATGGGAGGTAGCTAGTTGCATTTCCACAAAAACTAACTTATTATTCCCTGTAACGACTTCTGAAGACGAAAATAATGTTAAAAACGACTCGGTTAATGAGGAACCTATGTCAGGAGATGAACAATCTGATTCAGAACAAGAAAATGACGATGACGAAATCAAAGAAAAACCTAAGAAAAAGAAGCCCATGTTACCAAAATCTAAGGTAAAACCTTCAATAGTAGATGATAAGTTCTTCAAACTGCAAGATATGGAGAAATTCTTGTTGAATGAAGAGAAGAATGAAGGGAAAGCCCATGCTTCTGACAGTGAGGAAGAAACTATAGACATGTTTGAAGATATTGATGATGATGAAGGTTCTCATGATGAGGAAGGTGGTAAAGAGGCTATGTACTCTGACTTCTTCAATCAAGAAGGGGAGGAAGATGGTCAGGAAGATTATAATGATCAAGAAATAGAAAATGAAGAAGAGATTGATGATAGAGAAGAAATTGAAGAAATGAATGATGATGAAGAAAATGAAGAATCTGATCATGAGCCTAAAAAGGTAGATGATAAGAAAAAAGTCAGATTTGCTCTTGAAGCTTCTGATGGTGATGATGATGATGAATCTGTAGATAGTGAAGTACCTACTAATAACAATAACAAACAACAACCAGATGAAAAGAAATCTGAGTTTGAACAACGACAGCTAAGGCTGAAACAGCAGATAGAGAAATTAGAACAGAAAACCTTATCTGACGCCCCTTGGCAGTTGAAAGGAGAGGTTGATGCTCTGCGGCGCCCGCAAAACTCTCTTCTTGAAGAAGTAGTAGATTTTGATCTCACCAGCAGACCACCACCAATAATAACTGAACAGACTACTGTCACACTAGAAGAATTAATCAGACGCAGAATCAAAGACAAAGCTTGGGATGATGTTGTAAAGAAAGCGAAACCAGTTGATGACCAGCTAGCGTTCCGTAAAACTGAAGTCCTAGATCAAGCTAAAAGTAAGTTGAGCTTAGCACAAGTGTATGAAACTGAGTACTTAAAGCAGAAGCAAGCATTATCTGGTGAAGTGGAAGATGAGAAAGAACCAGAGGCTCACACAGAGGTCCGTGAAGCAATTAACAAATTATTTGGAAAGCTAGATGCTCTATGCCACTACCATTACACACCAAAGGCACCGCAAGCCGAAGTCAAGATCGTCAGTAACACTCCAGCAATTTCAATGGAAGAGGTAGCCCCAGTAGCAACAAGCGATGCCACATTATTAGCACCGGAAGAAGTTAAAAAGAAACGTAAGGGAGAATTAATGAGTAAAGAAGAACGGTCACAGACGGACAAGAATAGAGAAAGAAGGAAAAAGAAGAAATTGCAAAGAAAGAAGGGCAAAGTAACAAAGGTTACGGAACATAGGAACACGGAGAAGGGAACAGTCACAGATGATAAATCGCTGAAGACCTCGAAGGCTTTCTTCCAGCAGTTGACGGATGATTCTAGAAGTGTGATCAAGAAACGTAATGTTAAGAATAAAGGACAATAAAAATAAATGTTTGTTTCAATGTTTATTGTTGTTATTATTTTATGTTGTACCTACTTATATTACTAATCTAATTTTTGATAAGAATTTTTTCAATCAATATAATGTTTGCTTGAAATGATCAGCATAAAGATTCTAAATCCCATTTTTGTAGGTACTGATACTTAAGAGCAACGAGGCAGTCGTTGGTGTAGTGGTCACAAGCGCGATTGCTGTGCTGGTCATGTCCTGAGTACGATCCTCAGGGTCGGACAGCGTTCAAACACGGGTATCGAAATCATGAGCGTTAGACGTTCAATCATAGCAATGTATTCCCGAAAAGAGCAGAAGTAAACTATTAGTACGTACACCGACACCCACATTTCGCCAGTTATGTTTCTTTGTCCCATGTAATATTGCATTTAATAGGGCATAAATCGATATTTATTTATCTATTTTTAGGGTTCCGTAGTAAACAAGGAACCCTTATAGTTTCGCCATGTCCGTCTGTGTGTCCGTCTGTCTGTCCGCGGCTTAGCTCAGAGACGGTTAGTACTAGAAAGCTGTAGTTTGGCATATGTATACATATTAATCATCAATCAGCCGACAAAGTAGTAAAATAAAATCAAGTTTTTTTTTTTTTTAGGGTACCTCCCCTTCATGTAAAGTCGGGATGTTTTTTTGTTTCCTCATCTATCCCATGTTGTGGGGTATCGTTAGAAAGGTCTTTCAAAAATATTGTGAGTTTGTCACAACCCTTTTTGGATTCAGGGATCCGTTTGCGAAATATTAAGCTTTTAACTGATTTTTTTTGTTAGAGTCAAGTGTCCCCCCCCCCTTCTAGCTAAATGGATGTACTTGGACTTGTGAAAAAATTCACAGGTGTAGTATATATAACGAAAATAAATGGAAAACTATGAGAGCTAAGTAGGCTGTACAGGTTAACGAGAACTAATCACCCAACTTAAATTTGCGGTTTGAAAAACATGATCTCCCAGACATTTCGTATGAGAGAACATGTTTTTCAACTGCAATGTTAAGTTTGTTCTTGAGATAAATTCATTACAACTACGGAACCCTTCATTGTGCGTGGTCCGACACGCACTTAGCCGGTTTTTTTTTATATCCAGATTTCGAGCTGCAACTGAGAAATTCCTAATGGAAAAACTCAATAACACTGCCCGACCTGGGTATCGAACCTCAGGAGAGCTTGAAACCACCACTAGTTATACGAGGCAGTAAGATTTATAAATATGATCTAATTTATTTATTTAAGTATTTCAATTTATAAGATTATTTGCAAAATTTTATTAAGAGCGTTTATTCTGAAGGTGGGCAACGCCGCAAATAGATGTCAAATATTTCACTGTTTTAAATTAATTTAGCAATATTACTGTGTCGAAATAAAAAATTTGGATAACTAGCGAACTAGAATATTGATTAAGAAATGCAATAATTAATATACACAGATACACATTTTTTATTCACTGACCCACGCATACACACACTTTCACCCTCTTACACACTCACACACACCCACCTATACACACACACGCACACACACGCACTCATACGCATGGCAGCACCTTTGTAAACTAATTTATATTGTAACCTTTTATTTTTCTTTTATTAAATTCGATAGGACATAAGAATATTGTCACCATAGGGGAAGACACTAACACCTGCAACACAGTCTTGACTAGCGCAGGTGTTAGAGAATCTTATTATATTGTAAATGTACTTATGTCAATAAAGTTTATTATTATTATTTCTTTATTACATTTTTATACATACAAATTACATTTTTAAATATTTTTATGAAAAAGAAAAAAAAAAATAAAAAAAAAAAAAAACATTTAAAAATATAAAAGTAGTGGTCCATCGGCATCAGGAACAGGGTCCAAGGTGCCGGTGGTCAGGGCTCTAGAGAGAGGAACCTCCTCACGATGCGTGCCGTGTCTAGGAGTACTGCTTTCTGAATCAAGCCCTTGACCCAGCCGCGCAATGAGAGCCTCCTGAGGTGTTGGTCGAGGCTCTCCGCTATTAGGCCATTAACTGTTACGATTATCGGTACAATGATTGCAGAGTCCACGTCCCACATGTCGACAACCTCGTGTGCTAAGTCGAGATACTTGATTTTTTTATCTTTCTCAGCTTTCACGAGATTCTCGTCATGAGGGACAGCGATATCAACAATCATTGCACGGCGCTCTCCTCGATCTATCACCACAATATCAGGCTTATTGGCTACAATAGTCCTGTCAGTGATGATAGATCGATCCCAATACAATGTGGCATGACCATTCTCGAGAACTGGGTCGGGCACATACCTGTAGTATGGTACTTCTGACTCAACAAGGTTGTATTGCAAGGCAAGTTGCTGGTGGATAATCCTAGCCACTAGATTGTGTCTATGCAAGTACTCGCCGTTAGCAAGACGAGAACAACCGGAAACAATATGTCTGATTGATTCACCGGGACGGTGGCATGCCCGACAGATGTCAACCGTACCGTCCTTGACAATGTATTTCCGGTAATTATTCGTCATGATAACTTCATCCATAATCGCACAGACAAAACCTTCGGTTTCCCCGAAGAGATCGCCGAAACGCAGCCAGGATACAGATGCCAAAAAGTCTACATCAGGCCCATGGAGGGCCCGGAAAAACCGTCCGTGAAGCTCTTTGCCTTGCCAGACTTCCATACGATCGTTAGTATCAAGTACTGCAGGTTTGCGCCAGTTCTCTTTCGCCAAGGAGAGTGGGGTGAGGCCCTTGTCCACTGCGACCACATCTCGGTGCATCCCCACGTCAGTTTGAAGGAAATATTCCCTGAGACTGCAAATCTCGCGCTTGTGGAGGGTTTTAGCATTTAAGAAACCTCGACCCCCACACTTCCGCGGGATGTACAGTCTCATCACTGATGATCGTGGGTGATGCATCCGATAAGCTGTCAACAATGTACGGATCTTCCTATCCAGAGCGTCAAGTTCCGTCTGAGTCCATTTGAGTATGCCGAAAGAATACATCAAAACCGGCATGACCCAACCGTTGAAGGCGCGCACCTTGTTTCCGCCTGATAAAAGACTATTTAACACTTTATTCAGGCGGCCAAAGAAACGCTCCCTCAACGATTGTTTCATGTCGGTAACCTTGATGCCTAATGCTTCCGACATACCCAAATACTTGTAGGTTTCGGTTGAGGAGAGAGATCTAAGGTGTATGGAATCCGAGAGTTGGGTTCCCACGGATTCCATAATCCCCCCTCGCTTTACATGCATAACTGCAAATTTGTCCACACCAAATTCCATCCTGATGGCGCTACTGAACGTTTCTGTTACCTTCAGTAGCTCCATCAGTCGCAAATTGTTGGGGGCAAAGAGTTTCAGGTCATCCATGTAAAGGAGGTGAGATATAACCTGACCACCTCTTGTCAACCGATAGCCTAGACCTGAATTCTCTAGCAGTGTGCTTAGAGGATTCAAGGCTAAGCAGAACCAAAGCGGACTCAAACTATCGCCCTGGAATATTCCCCGCTCAATCCTGATCGGTTCATCGATCCCCCGGATCTGTCGACATCCTGGATAGAGAAGAACCGTCCTCCACTGCCCCATACATGACATCAAGAAGGTGCGTAGAGTTGCGTCTATTTTGTACAACTCCAGCACCCTAGTGAGCCATGTATGTGGCACCGAATCATAGGCTTTCTTATAATCTATCCAACATGTCGACAAATCCTTCCGGGATCTACGGACCTGTTGGCTTATGGCCATGTCTATAAGGAGTAGCTCCTTAGTACCGCGGGACCCATTCTTACATCCATTCTGAGACACAGACATAATTGAGTTTTTAAAGATATGTTGTGCAATTTTTGCTCTCAGAATGGATGTAAGAACTTTATAGACCGTCGGCAAACATGTAATTGGTCTATAGTTTTTAGGTTCCGCAGTACTACCCGATTTATGGAGCAGGTGGGTAACTCCTGTCGTAAAGAACAGTGGTAGGGACCCAGTGTCTAGAGATGACTGGAATTGCGAGGCTAAGCAGGCGTGTGACTTTTGTAGCCATTTAATCCAGAAATTGTGCAGTCCGTCTGGTCCTGGAGATTTCCAGTTAGGCAGCGGACGGACTGCACGGGCCACATCCAGAGGGCTGATGGTTATTGCCTCCATATCTGGTATCGAATCACACGCCCGCTCAACAACACGCATCCAATCACCTTCAGTGTGACTGACGGGCACCGACCAAATGTTTCGCCAAAAAGCACTCATGGCATCATTTTCCGGTGGATGCGCGTCAGTCACACCTTGAGTGGGAATGGGTCGCTCCCATGCTCTGTATACCCACCTTTCATCGCTCTGGAACATGCGGTTCTGAGTGTACCGATCCACTCTTCGTCTATACCGCCGGATACGGTTTGCCCATGCATAAACTTTCTGCTTCAGGAAGTCAATGCGCTCTGTGACACAGGAGCCATATTCTCGAGGACAAATATTAGTTCCCGAGAACGCCCGCCTCACAAAGCGCATCACCCTTGGGCGAGTATTGCCCTCCCTGAAGCAGATGAGCTTGCCGATGAGTACCCTGGCCTCATAAATACGACGCTCAATCCTGCACTGCCAGGCTGGCACAGCAGGTTTCGGTCGTACAGCTCGGTCAGTGTTTGGAAATTTGACACGAGCTATACGACATGCCGCAACAGCCGAGCAATACAAGATTGAGTGTGTATCGCAAAGGTCTGCACTGCTTTCAATAAAATTTGGTAACAGCGCATCCAGGGCACACACCAGTGCTCTGTTTCTTTTATTCATGGGCAAACGTGGTAGCCGTGGTCTAAGGTCATGTGATATGAACCGGTACTCACGGATCGCATCCTCCAGTGCGCTCCTTAATTCCACATTGCATAGGTTTTCTGCAGATATAGCCCTGGCGTCCTCCTCCTCATCATGCTGGTTTGCCCGCAGTGAGACTTCGGCGGGCGCATGTATGACATTCTGTGGTGGGGGAGGGTTACTAGCAGAGCTATTCTGCATTTCCGAGCGTAGCCGATCAAGTGTGGCGTTATCTAATCTGTGATTGTTTTGAATAACACGCACTTGATCCGACAATCGTTGAGCCGAGACGTTGACGGCAGGTTCAAGCACCTGAAACAGAGAGAGCATCCGACCTCGGTACGCTGTAAGGTTAATTCCTCCCTCGGTAGCCCCATAATATGCGCGCATCACATTTTCATTTGTGGACTGGGTCCAACGCATGCGCGACACAATTCCACTATTATTATTATTATTTCGTTTATTCGTTTTGTCTTCTTATTTATTTACATTTTTAAATATTTCTTAAAAAACTATATAAAAAAAAAAAACATTTAAAAATATAAAAAATAGATGTCCGCCGGTGTCGGGAGCAGGGTCCAAGCTACCGGTGGTTAGGGCTGCAGAGACAGGAACCTCCTCACAATGCGAGCCGTATCGAGTAGTACTGCCTTCTGAATCAGGCCCTTGATCCAACCGCCTAACGACAGCCTCGAGAGATGTTGTTCGAGGCTTTCGGCAATCAGGCCATTGGCCGTTACGACAATCGGCACAATGATAGCCGAGGTCACATTCCACATGTCGACAACCTCGTGTGCTAAGTCGAGATATTTAATTTGTTTCTCTTTCTCAGCTTTCACGAGGTTCCCGTCATGTGGGATGGTAACATCGACTATCATTGCGCGGCGCGCTAATCGGTCTATCACCACTATATCAGGCTTATTGGCTACAATAGTCCTGTCAGTAATGATAGACCGATCCCAGTATAACGTGACATGGTCATTTTCGAGAACTGGGTCGGGCACATACTTGTAATACGGTACCTCAGAGTCAACAAGTTTATATTTCAAAGCAAGTTGCTGGTGAATAATCCTGGCCACTTGGTTATGTCTGTGTAAGTACTCGCCGTTAGCTAGACGCGAACAACCAGAGATAATATGTCTGATGGACTCACCCGGACGATGGCATGCCCGACACACGTCAACCGTCCCGTCCTTCATAATATGTCTCCGGTAGTTATTCGTCAAGATAACTTCGTCCATAATTGCACAGACAAAACCTTCAGTTTCCCCGAAAAGGTCACCGAAACGTAGCCAGGATACGGACGCTAAGAAATCTACACCAGGCTCATGAAGAGCCCGATAGTAGCGCCCGTGAAGCTCCTTGCTCTGCCATACCTCCTTGCGGTCATCTGTAGTAAGTATTACAGGTTTGCGCCAGTTCTCTTTAGCCATGGAGAGCGGGGTGAGTCCCTTGTCCACTGCGACCACATCCCGGTGCATACCCACTTCGGCTTTACAAAAATAATCCCTGAGGCTGCACACCTCGCGGTTGTGGAGGGTCTTAGCGTTTAAAAAGCCTCGACCCCCGCACTTCCGCGGGATGTACAGTCTCATCACCGATGAACATGGGTGATGCATCCGGTTTGCGGTTAGGAGTGTACGGACCCTTCTGTCCAGGGCGTCGAGTTCGGTCTGAGTCCATTTGAGGATGCCGAAAGAGTACATCAAAACCGGCATGACCCAACCGTTGTAGGCGCGCACCTTGTTTCCGCCCGAAAGAAGGCTAATTAAAACCTTGTATGTGGCACCGAATCATAGGCTTTCTTATAATCTATCCAACATGTCGACAAATCCTTCCGGGATCTACGGACCTGTTGGCTTATGGCCATGTCTATAAGGAGTAGCTCCTTAGTACCGCGGGACCCATTCCTACATCCATTTTGAGAGGCAGACATAATTGAATTACTGTCAATGTGTGTGTTAATTTTCACTCTCAAAATGGATGTTAGAAGTTTATAGACCGTCGACAAACATGTGATCGGTCTATAATTCTTGGGTTCCGCAGGACTACCTGACTTATGGAGCAGGTGGGTAACGCCTGTTGTTAGAAACTGTGGTAGCGACCCAGACTCCAGGGATGACTGGAATTGGGATGCTAGGCGAGTGTGTGAACTAATCAGCCATTTTAACCAAAAGTTATGCAGTCCGTCCGGTCCCGGTGATTTCCAGTTCGGTAATGGACGGACTGCTATGGCTACGTCTAATGGCGTGATTACTACAGCTTCCATTTCTGGAATAGTTTCACACACTCGCTCGACATCCTGCATCCAGCCAGCCTCAGCGTGACAGACAGGCACCGACCAGATGCTGTGCCAGAATGCACTCGTGGCGATGGCGGCATCATCCGGGCGGCTCACGTCCGTCACATTTTGTTCAGGTCGCTCCCAAGCTCTATATACCCACCTCTCATCGCTCTGGAACATACGATTCTGCGTGTATCGATCAACCCGCCGCTTATATACACGCCGAATACGGCTCGCCCATGCACAAACTTTCTGCTTCAGGAAGTCGATGCGCTCTGTGACACGGGGCATGTATTCTCGAGGGCTGATTCCAGTCCCCGAGAATGCCTGCCTCACAAAGCGCATCACTCGCGGTCTCGTATTGCCCTCCCTGAAGCAGGATAGTTTGTCGATGAGTACCCTGGCCCCATCGATACGTCGCTCGATCCTGCACTGCCAGGCTGGTACGGCTGGTTTTGGTCGAGTAGCTCCGTCACAGTTTGGGAACTTGACGTTAGCTAAACGACATGCCGCAACAGCCGCACAGTACAGGATCGAGTGTGTATCAATGAGATCCTCGCTGCTCTCGAAGAAATTCTTAAGCTGCGAGTCCAAGGCACACACCAGCGCCCTATTTTTTTTGTGCATGGGTAATCGTGGAAGTCGGGGCCTAAGATCGGTCGGAGTGTACCTATACTCGCGAAGCGCATCCTCCAGTGCGCTCCTCAATCGGACGTTGCACTGGCTACTTACTGTGGTAACCCTATCATCCTCCTCTTCAGCATCACGATTGGACCGCGGCGGGATTACATCAATAGGTGTCGCTTGTGCCGCGGTTTGTGCCGGAGTTGAGATGATATGGTTGCTCAGTACCTCTGAGCGCAGCCTATCAAGTGCGGTGTCGTCCAACCTATGATTGCGTTGGATGACCCGCACCTGATCCGAGAGTCGTTGTGCCGAGACGTTGACGGTTGGCTCTAGCTCCTGAAATAGAGACAGCATCCTAGCACGGTACGCAGTGAGGTTAGTTCCTCCCTCTGTAGACCCGTAATATGCGCGCATGACGTTCTCGTTTATAGACTGAGTCCATCTCATGCGCTGCACACAACCACCGGCAGCGGGGACCCGGCTCGGGGCCGGTTGGCCCCTAAGTCCCAAGCTCCTCGGTGGCCGGCCTCTCCCCTGCCGGCGTACAGGTGTTGGCGACGTCGGCGGGGAAAAATACTCGTCGCTCGAGCTCGACGCAACTACCGCGGCCGGGGTCGTCACAGCGCTCACGGTGGGGCTGGGTACCGGCGGCGGCGAGGCGGAGCTGAGCGACGAGTCCGAAGGTGGTGGGCGTGCCCTTGCAGCTGATCTCGTCAACATTTCGTTTTCATTTCGTTTTATGAAATCATGGTTTTATTGGAGGGGTGACATCTGTCAATTCACCTCCGCTATGGTATTTTTTCATTAAAGTTTAATTCTGTGGTTCATTTTATTCTTTTTTATGTTTTATTTTGATTTGTGGGGTTAAAGGTTTGTTTTCGGCTTCTGTTATAACATAAAAACTGCGTCTAAAATAAATAAAGTTATGGAAATTGAGAAAACGATTTTTTGATGTGTTGACGTTAGTGTTGCCAGCTATCGTATTATTATTATTATTATAATATCGTAACACCGAATGTTTAGTTTTATATGTAAAAAAACTATTTGCAAATTTTCCATATGCGTTTTTTACACCTAAAATGGGTACAACATCAAATTCAATGTTATAATTGCAATTCATTATTAATATTCTAGTTCTCTAGTTAGCCACATTTCTTATTTCTATTCAGTAATATCGCTATAAGAATCAAAACAGGTAAATATTTGACAGTTAATTGCGACGTTGCCAACTTTTAGGATAAACCCTCTTAAAAAGCTAACAGTCTTACAATAAATAAGTATAAAGTGGAATCAATCATCATCAATTCGTCCGCATCGCTGTCAACTGGAAAAGTGCCCAAAAGGCTGACAGCATCTAAGGCAATGCTAATCCTTTGGCCAAAAGATAAGCACTCGGACCCCATGGCCCGTGTTTCAACCCCATACGGTTCCAACAACATAAGTCCAAATAAGATTGGAGTAGATATTTGTGCCGTTTGAGGTTTTCCGCACCTGTAGCAACCGCCCCTGCACAGTCCGCGTGCTAAGAAGATATGATGGCGCAAGGGTACAGAACATTAATATTGCGCAAGGGCGTCCACTGTCGACAAATGTTGCATCCCACACCAAAGGCCTTTTTTTTTTGTTTGGGATATTATCAAATAACTTCTCCCGCTCTGGGCGGAGCGGGAGGGCGTGTCAGACTTTTACTGACTAAAATCCACCCATGTTCCTTCCGTTCCCTGTGTGCCGGGGCCACGATATCCCTTTCGGACCAAATCGCAACCCTGGCAGGCATTGGCCCTAACGGACCCCGTCAGTTGATGCTGACATCTCTTTGAGGCGCGCGTGGAACACAACGCGCCGTCGACCCGGGCCTGGTCCTTATCGGACGGCGAGCTACCCATCGCTCACCGTCCGCAAGCCCGCGCCTACGGTGGCCGGAAGTCGGCTTGCGACTCCCGACGCCTGCGATGATAAGGGGCGCGAGGGAAGCGCAGAAGGAAGTGACGGCCTCCCATGCACTCTCGCTCCGAACCATGGCCTAAACCAGGGCCAGACCCGAGAGATCGCCGCTGCCGATCGCCTCCGTGAGGACACGGTGGTGCTCCGCCCAAGCCGGGCAGACCTCCACCGTATGCTCCACCGAGTTCTTCGGGCGATCCACACAGTGGTGACACCCGGGCGTTTCCTCCCGCCTTATGCGGAACAGGAACCTCCCGAAACAACCGTGTCCGGTGAGGACCTGCGTCAGGCGGAAGGTGAGGACGCCGTGGCGCTTCTCTAACCACTCCTCAAAGAGGGGACTTATCGCCACAGTTGTGGCGTGCCCAACAAAACCAAAGGCCTACCTACATAATACCTTCCAAAGCATTATGGTCATTCCGTCTGGTCTCTTTATTTATCTATTTAACCATTTATGTACCTACACACATTTTTACTGTTTAACTCGATGTAAGTATTTATTGCAAGTAAGTAAACCAATAAAACCAATTACGGGCACTTTTAAAATGTCAAGAAGTCAGTGAGAGACCGGCAACACATTTTCGAAAACGATTACGACTAATCTGTTTCATTTTGACAGTTCAACAACATAAATAGCGTTTTATATGTCGTTGAGCAGATATTTTTTTCGAACTTATGAAGCAATGGATTAGCAATTTGTTTCAAAACGATTCAGATTCTGATTGATCGTGTATTACGTAATTAGGGTACAGTTCATAAGGAGGAGAACGGGCAAGAACCTCCATGTGGGTATTTCCATTAAACCATATTGAAATATACATCGCTTTATCTCAGTAACTATTTCTTTCTTCCAACATATAAGACTACAAGTAAACATACATCACTACAACATAGCCACAGCTACAATGTATAGATCTACGAAATACAATGAAATCCCCCAAACTGTTGGCTTTGGGGAACTAACTCGGGTCGTAACTGCACACTGGCAGTAATTAGCAGAGGAAAAACCTAGCGATATGGGCCGAGACGAATCAGACGACAGGGGAGGCATGAAGTTGTTGGGGGAATGGAGTTGGCATTGTTAAATGTGAGTACTTAGTGGAGTATACTCTTTAGGGTTCCGTACCCGAATGGTGCCAAACGGAACCCTATTACTAAGCCTCCATTGTCCGTCCGTCCGTCCGTCTGTCTGTCTGTCTCTCAGCGGGCTGTATCTCATGAACCGTAATTAACCTACCGTAATTAACATTGGTGCCGATTCTCTTGTATGTACACCGAACTAAACTATCACTAAAATTCTTTCCTTTTGGCTATGAGAATCTTAAAGCTATACTGAAAATAAAATCTCTAAATTTAAAAATAATTCTGACAACTAAAATTGAATTTGTCAATCGCGACTCCACGTGGTTTGCCCACGTGATTTTTTTTAATGCCGAAGGCGCGCAGTGTGAGCAGTCTAGACGTGTTTTGTATGGAATTTTTCGCTTTTTGTATGAAAAATATGAAAAATTATTACCTACATGTTGAGTTTTAGGGGTTTATGAGTTTTTTTATAAAGGGGGTCGAAATTTTCATTATTTCTGCGATACTACACACCATTTTCGAGATATAAGTAAAAGAAAAGAAAAAAAAACATACAGTACTATTTTTGCACTGAAGTCGAGGTGTTGGTGTGAATTTTAGTTCATGACAACTAATTTTAATCAACACATTTTCGCTATTAAAAATAGTCTAGAATCGGCACCATTGTCTTAGTGCTGTCAAGCTAGCACTTGAGTTGACTTTAGTCTATTTCAGAATGGGAAATCATCGTTTGACAGGGATAAACAACATTTTTGTTGCATTTGTGACAAGAAAATCGGCACCGTTATTTAATTATTGTATTAAGGCGAAAAGTGTCCTGAACTAAGATATCTGTAACATCTTTCATATGTATCACCTTGTATCATCCTCCGGCTTGCCTGAAAGATATTTCTCGACGGCATGTGAAGCCAAGTCAGGGCCATGAGCGGCACAAAAACTCTGACACTAGAAACGGGTTTTGTCGACGGAAGAATAGACAAAATGACGGTTTGACAATCACAATCTGTTATTTTGTCTATTCTTCCGTGCCCGTTTCTACGGTGGTCAAGCTACGCGTGCTGGTTAGTTTATAACTACGAAGACTTTTATTTTTCGTAGATTAGTAATCATACGAAAAGAAGACTACATTTTATGCACATTTGATACGTACTTACTTACACCGGCGCCCATCCTACCTATTTCTGGTAGGTAGGTATTGTGCTGGTGACCATTTGGTGGGACGCCGGCAAAAATATAGATGGTACACTAGCTAAACTGTAGCTTACCCACTCCATTTGAAGAGACAACACTTTCGTAACTTCATACCGCCTATTGCAGTTAGCCGCGCCGACTGAAAGTTACATAACGCGAACTCGTTACTTTTTAGTTTTAGACTACAAATGTTAAAGAGCTAAGCGCACTTGCTGCTGTGCTCATGATACGTACGGACTGTGATGGCTTTGGGTAGTTTTTCTCTAAAGTGGTTATCTAAATGGGACCTCTCATCCACGAATGATGAGAGTTAACAGAGCAAGATTTAAAAATATCATCCCCTATTATTTATTAAGTCATGATTAGCGTCAGTGTAATCATACATTTTGTATGTTGCTTGCATAGCGATAACTAATAAATAGGTAAAGGGGGTGAATGTTTCATATCAAGAGGGGTTGAATTGAATGGCTGTTTTAGTTTGTCAGACTAGGAGGAAGAGGCTGAATAATAACAATTGCTTTATTATTTATGGTATGTTCGCTTCGTCCAACCAGAAATACCTACCCAGGGTAAAGTACCTAGTCACCGACAAATATAGAAGCGCCTAATATTGCGACCACAGTTGCGCTTACTACAAATTGCTATGAGTTTTTTTGTAGGAACTACGAAATTTTTAATTTTGTCTGCTGTGCCTGTACTTTCGTATTTCGGCATTATGGTGGAGTTTCTATCAATAGTTTTATTTTATTTCAGCCTGTTGACGACTCCTGCTACATATGAGCCTCCTAATATACCAATATGTGAAACAACAAAAGGGAAAATGCTTATTTGTGATTGCAATTGCAAAACCTAAACAGTTGTTATTGATAAATACCTATAAGAAATAAAGAATGCTACTGAGTTTAACCATCTTTATATACTTAGAGGCTATTTTGGAGAAGAAAACATAATTATGTCAATTTAAAAAAAAAGTTATGGATATCCTATCGTCTTGACGCGATCTACTTCTAGACATGTCTTTTGAGCATCTACTCGAAACATGAAGCATCCTGCCCACCTTACCAGATATTATATATAGGGTCCAATATCTAGCTTAATTGCTTAAATATTGTTCCCACTGCTCGAGCTAAAACGTTCTATCTAGCATCTCTGTGAGAAGAAGCTGGCAGTCCACCATGGTGGGCCAGTCCATTTTGGTGAACCAGAACCCTAACAATGGCAATTCGTAAAGATTGATCCATGTAAAAGTCTTTTGGGAGGCCCATATTCTGCAGTGTCTACAGTCTAGTATGTCTGAATTAAAATCACAATGCATACATGTTAATATAAATGGGTTTAATAAACAAAACACTGCGGGCGATAGTGCTCGAGAGATAATTAAGAAGTTCCATTTGAAAGAAAGAAAAAAGAAAGGAAAATATTTTATTTGGGACACGCACAGGAAATACAAACAGTAAGTATTAATAAAAAATTATAAAATTAGAATACAAACCGAATAGTAACGACCTGTACGAGGCCAAAAAGGCCACTATCTCAGCATAATGCGGCGATATTTAAAAATAAATACCGCAGCGCTGGTATTCTGATAGGGCCCACTGTGATGTCACGGACACACCTACGGACTTAGATAAATCCCATGGGATAGACCAAATAATAATAACAAAAAAAGCAATAAACGAAAAATAAAAATAAAATTGTACAAATAAAAACTAAAACGAATTAATAAATAAATGAATCTATACACGCCCGACGTTCCAACATCACTTGTCCATAGTATAGACTATTTATTATCTATGGTGACAAGCGAAGGGACGCAGGCGCACGACTGTCAACTAAAGTTGTCAATATATTTATCAAGAAGTAACTATTGGAATTTTACAGAAATCATTAAAAAAATAACAAAATCAGAATCATTTCACATAATCTTGTAGAACCTAAACGTAGTAATCTAGTAGTAGAGGTAGAGGTCTTTGTAAAAAAGCTAGTTACAAACAGAAGCACAACAGTCACAGTAGTTGCTAGTCAAGTTAAACTTGAGACAAGAGATGCCGATGTATTCCACCAGCTTCTATGACAAAACATTTACTGTTCAAGGATACACATAGGATCAATCATTGTTTACTTTTAAAATTATGATAAAAATCACTTCCCCTTTCCTTTCCAACATCATCATTTCACTTTGCTCTTATTTCATGATTATTATTATAAATATATTTACGAGTATATATACGTAAATATAGTTTTTATTGTACATGTAAATGGTACACCAGAGACTACTTACAGTATTGTCTCTCCTTCCCCCTGTTAATCCATCCAAAGATCTTCTTTAAAAGATCGATTTTAGCGATTATACATAGAAATGTTACGATTTCTACATTTACATCTGTTTTTATGGTGAAAATAATAAAGATTAATCAATTCTATTCTATTTCAGGGAAGTACCTACTATCATCGTACCTAACAATGTTTTTGCCAAACAGCGCCACTGTGTTCCAGTTTAAAAGGTATGGGTGCTGTCCTGCTGGGGTTGCGGGTTTGTCCGAAAGGGATATCGCGGCCCCGGCACACAGGAAACGGAAGGAACACGGGTTGGTTTTAGTCAGTAAAAGTCTGACACACCCTCTCGCTCCACCCAGAGCGGGAGAAGTCATTTGAAATCACAGTTTCGAAAAAAAAAAAGGGTGCTGTTGGTATAACTACAGGCAGTATGAGATATTTCAGTTTTGTCTCTGGTATTTAAAATCAAAGTCAAAAGTCATTTATTCAAACTAGGCTGAGAATCAACACTTTTCGAACGTCAAAATTACTGACAGTTCCCCAAAACGCTTTTTCAAGTTGATTGACGTACTTACCATCAGAGGGGCTTTCGACTTGTTTGCTAAAATGGTGGATCGATTACCTGGTGAAGATCGCTGGATGCGAGAAGCACAGGACCGGTCGATGTAATAGTGATGCATAGGGGAGTCCTGCAATGGCCGCTTTTCGACTGAAATAATAATAATTATGAACATAAAAAAACTGCCAAATGAGAGAGTCGTACAAGAAGGGTTCCGTACTACCAAAAACGCTTTTCTTGTATGGGCCCCTTTAATTTTTCCTATATTTTTTTTTTACACATGGGTACCTACTCTTTGAAAATTTCAAATATCTATCTATTACGTATTGTTCAGATACAGCCCTGTGCCGGACTTACAGCGGAGTCTTAGTAGGATAGGGTCCCGTTGGCACCGTTTGGGTACGGAACCCTTAAAAGAAACGATTCGAATATACCTACTCGTAATTTTCCTACAGTTTTTTTCAATTTGGGTACCTCAGGCTTTAAATTTGCCCCTTACCTTCACAAGTAGGAAAGCTCCAATGTCAATATTCAATAGGTAGGCCTATTGAATATTATAAAGCAGATCTTCTGTACTTTCATACTATGTGACAGCGTTGCGACGCGCCTGCGACGCCGCTGCGACTGCGCTGCGACCGCGACGCGAGTGCGACCGCGCGATTTAATCCCGCAACAGCGGCAGTCGGTCACAAATTTATAATTTGTACAATTACCAGCGCCCCCGAGACTTGGGGGAGTATAGAGCTAAGAAACGTAGAAGAGGCACTGATCATATTTTTGTTTTGAGTATTTCATTGTGTGGGATGAAGGTTTAGCGGTATGAGGAACAGGGTGTAAAGTTCACTCACCCACCATAGAAAAGGGAGGATCCTCCGACCAGACGGGTGTCGTGTCTGGGCAACTGCCCAGAGGTTGAAGTCGGGAGCTTGTATATATTTCCATCGAGCGGTAAACTCTAATTGCGCGATCCAGGATTTGTGTGACGTCAGCATGTTGTGTGACGTCACGTCTTTGATGCGTAGTTCGCATGTGGCGATGTAAATGCCGCCACAAAGGTACCTCTGTAGATAAGATATTAAGATAATATATACATGGTACAATAAGATCAAAAGCTTCACATATACTACCGCTGCAGGTGTAGAAATATTAATATTAAAGCGCTTACAATTAATATCTCCATTGGTTTGAAATGAAACTTGGAAATTTTTAATACAATGTCAATTACATTTTATTCAAAAGTCAATATACACACAAAAACAAAAAATATTGATAACATTCATGTTAAGTCAATATTTATATGAATTATATATATTATAATATATAATTATATTATATAAAAAAATCATTAACTGAATAGTAACGATTGTCTAAAAGCCAGGCAAGTATTGTTTTCCTGAATTTATTAGTGGGCAACACTTTGATGCCTGTAAATTGTTGATGATTTTGATTGTCATGAAATTGAAATTCCTGCTATAAAAATGTAGTCTCTAGCTAGGTGTAAGTAATTTATTTGGGCTTCTCTTATCTAAAGCAAAAAATTATGAGGATGAAACAAAACAATTTCTCGAAAGATGTTAAATTTATATTCAAATAGTCGGAGATAATCACTATCATTATTTACTCTACTTTCTTGATAAATCTTCTTTCTTTAAATTCAAAGAGTATCTTGCCGATGTTGCCGCTCCATGTAAAATATTGGTATTCAGCTGCATCCGGTTAGACTGGAAGCCGACCCCAACATACTTGGGAAAAGGCTTCGCAGAGATGCCAGCAGATTGATGCCAGCAGAAGATGTAAGTTCTCGATATCGGCGTGACAAATACAGACTTGTTTAGATGTGTTTCCTAGGTCAGTGGTTGGGAAACTCATTAGTCAATAGAGCCAAAAATCAATACTATAACGACTAAGATTTCTTATGAGAGCCAATCCTTCCTGTGTGTTCCAAGGTCCCAACTGTCTCAATACGCTTTTCTTAATCCTTAAAACTCCCATCCTCTTTCCACAACGCTTCCTAAAATTAACTTGCTAAGAAGTAGGAAGCCTTCATCATCACCATATCGGCTGATAATAATACGATGAAGGCATCTTACTTAAAAACAAGTTAAACTTAGAACTATGAAAGGAACAGTAAATGATAAATTTTCGATGTCTTGTTAATTTTTGGAGGAAATACTTCGGAAATAAATCTTTGAAAATATAGTTTGAATTTTGAATAAAAGTTTTATTGTAACAAAATATAGCTATATATAACGCCGTTATATATATATATAACGGCTAACAAAATATAGTAAAAGCTGTCTGGCTATGTGTGTACGTATCTTTAATAAATGACCAAATACATTTAAATGACTAAATTGCAAGCTAATTAAAAATAAATTGTATGAATGGCTGAATAAAAATAATTTCTACTCCATTGAGGAGTTTCTTGAACATAAACTATATATTATACTCGTATTTATAGTTTTTGATAGATATATGTATATCTTGATATTTAAATAAATATTTATTCCTCAATTCTCGCTATTGCACCTGCCACTGTTTGTCTCTGCATCACCCAAAGGTTGACTGGTAGAAAATGCTTATGGCATTAAGTCCGCCTCTGTACATTTGTGTGCTTGAAGTATTAAATAAATAAACTAAAAGTTTGCATGCTTTAGTTTTTATTTTTAAGCAAAACATGCATGACGTTGTGTTAATTATACCACTTTTCTGTATTATGTTTTACACAAATAAATATATTCTATTCTATTGATCTTGCGGTGCTGCAATTTGCTCTTTTTTCAGCAGATGTTCTAAGCGGTTAACTTACTCCTTAATTAGTATGTTGAACTGATGAAATTACTACGTAGCTTTATTTCGACGGACCTATCCCGCTTTTTCATCTCTTGAATTCTGATGATTTTTGTTACAAATCCGTTATTATTTTCAGATCGTGTCCATTCTACAACATTCGTAGCCCAACTACGAGGGCAGAATCGCCTGGTAGCAGCGCAGACAAATAAATTTAGCAGCGAGATAAGCGACGTATAAATCAGACGACTACAACGCACGCTTACCACGGGAAAAATGTTCCGATGTAACGCTAAGCGCAGCTAACTTCAGAGGTAACCTACTGACTTTAAGAAATGCAGTGTGAACCGGATTAAACTGATTTTCTTTGCGGTTTACCGTTCTAATTTTGTAAAATGATTGTGTAACTCTAAGCGCAGCTAACTTCACAGGTAACCTAATCACTTTAAGAAATGCGGTGAGAACCGGATTAAACTCTACTTTTAGTTTAGATTAGCGTTCGCATTTTTAAAAACTTTTTATTTTGTTGAGCTGCTTACTTCAAAACTGACCCAGTGACTTTATGAAATGCAGTTTGAGCTGATTTTTTTGCGGCTTTACGTTTAAATTTTATTTGCAAATGAACAAAACTTTTTCGTAAACTTCACAGGTCTACTAGGTTACTATAGTACCAATAAGAATTGCGGTGGGAACAAAATGGTTCAAAAACAGAACCATATTTTTTTTTTGTAAATAAAATACCTCTAGCTGTGTTGGTTGCACAAACAGAGATTTACCTCCTTACTAATAAACTTTGTATATCGTCTGTATAGTTACACAATGCTTTGTCTTCTTCTTTCGAAAGTCAAATTACTGATGACTGAAAGAGAGAAATCGGTGTATAACTATTCACCTGATATAATACGTTTATTAGTAAGGAAGTTAATATTTAAAATAGCTTTTGCTCGCGGATTAACCCGCGTGAATGTCGGAAAATATCCCACGGGAATGTACTACTCGTACTGGGACTAAAAGTACCGTATGTGTTAATCCAGGTTATAAACTATCTGTGTAACTAATTTCATTCAAATCCGTTGTGCCGTTTTTGCTCCAATCCAGAACATACATCCAGACAAAAACTCTAACAAACTATAATTTCGGTATCAGACTCGTTCCTTCGAAGCAATTACTTTTTTTTCAAAAGTATTCAGTGTATAGTTTTGACTATGTTACTATTTTATTATATGTACTTATAGATAAAGATGTCTTTGGTAGCACATTGCATATGTGTAAATAACGTGTTCAAGTGAACAGTAGAGTAGATACATGCAGCGGAATGGGATCGAACTCCCGATCTCAAGCTTGCTCTGCGTCTACTGTTGAACTCCGCGTCTATGCCGCTTGTTTATAACAAATAGTGTGATAGGCTCTTTTTAACTGGACAGTTTGGCGAGTAAAACTGTAAAAGCAACAAATAATGTACCTATGTTTGAGATAATAATAAAATATAAAAAAAAACACATTTGACCCCAACCATTCATAGAACTCATTCGACATGTCGCCATACATATTGAAAGTGAACCCTCCGGGAGGGTTGCCGGCATTACGTGTGCGCTAAAGGTAACCATCGCGGACGGTCAACGTCATTAGGTTTAAAACCGTGTTATAAAACACTGTGAAACGAAGTAAAATTGTGTTGTCACTATACGTAGTTTCTAAACTTTTTTTTTAAATCAATATTTGTGACCGAGAACAAAAAAAAGTTAGCTTGTATTTTAAAACCAATGCTTAAACTAATAAATCTTATTAAAATATACATCAGATTTTATTTTCACGGTTTCAAATGCTGTATTCGCTAAGAAAAACCTACATTTAAAATGAGCCCTCCGCGAGGGCGCCCAGCATCCCATATGCGACTAGGTGAACACTCCAGGAGGATTGCCAGCACTGAATGTGTTAAAGCTATTTCCATGTGTCATAATAATGCGTACATATTTGTTCCATGCAGGCATAAACCTGCATACCGTAGCACCGAAAGCAATCGAGCTGTAAACCTTTCTCGCAACATTTTTCCTATCCTAAAACTATCAAACTAACTGGCTCTAAACCCACATTCACTAAACCTAACCCGACTAAACCTAAGCCTCACAGTTTTAAAATCGTTTTACATAAAACTATTCCCCAAATGTTTTATGCCCCCGACGAGTTAGCGCAGAAGATTGCAATTTGCCCCTAACATTAAAATGTGCTGGCACAATTTGTGAATATTGGATAGGAATTTATATTACGTGGTGGCTGGTCTCTTGTGGAGGAAAGGATTAGAAGTTGCTAGATTCTTTTGGAATTTTGTGTAGGAAGCAATTTATAAAAAACATAACTTAGGCAGAGGAGTACCTTAGCATGTAATTTGTACACCCACATTTCACCAGATATATTTAAGTCCCATAATGTAATAGGGGGTGAGCTAGGTGGGTAGCCTCAATAATATTACCATTCAATGGATCAAAGGACACAGCGGTTCGCGGGGTAATGACGCAGTCGACGAACTTGCCAGAAGGGGATCGAGCATGGCACTAGTGGGTCCCGAACCCATTGCGCCACTCCCCTTCGGGTACCTACGCACTCTGGTAAGGAAACGAACCAGGGACCAACATCACCAACTATGGTTGGACCACGGTGAGTGTAGGCAGGCTAAAGAGGCACTCCCTACAATTGATGGCCGCCTCACGAAACAGGTTCTCCGACTAACGAAACAACAGCTGCGTGCAGTCACAGCAGCTGTAACTGGCCATGGGTCATTTAATAAACACCTCTTTGTCATAGGAGTCACAGACAGTTCTCTGTGCAGAGCCTGCATGGAGGACGAGACAGCAGCTCATGTGCTGTTATACTGCCCGGTGGTCGCCACATACAGGGCAAAGTACTTCGGTAACCCAGGTACCCTACGTGAGATTTTCAGTGACACCAAGGCGTTGCTGGCCTTCTTTGAGGAGCTGGGGTGGATCGAATAACCGATTTTCCCACCCATACGCAAATTACGCGCTTTGACGTGGAGTTGCTGATACCAGCCCGTATTACCTATTACCTATTAGGGGGCGAGCGTGTTGCCATCAACCGGGCACAATTCCAGACTCCGAGCTGCTACTGAAAAAATCCTGATAGAAAAACCCAATAACACTTTGGCCGACCTGGGAATCGAAATCAGGACCTCATCAGCTCAACAGTTGCGCTTGCGACCACAACTAGTGAAAAAAGAGAACAAAAAAAATAATCAGTTCAATAGTTTTTTATTGTACCACAGCACCGTTAAGACCGCTGCTTAAATGTAAGTAAAGAAAAGGCTTGATTACCACGCTTGCTCAATAATTTCAGATCTTCAGGCTTAGCGTATGCTAAGACGCAGGTGACGCAGCATTGCACAGTACAGATTTTGCAGGGTAGGGCAGGCGATGCAGACATAGACCGCAAGCGTATGCTACGACGCAGGTACACAGACACATTCGCGTCCTAGCTAGTACAAACACAGACGGCTGTGCTGCGTTACCTGCGTCTCAATAAAAAAAAAGTGAAGACCTGCACGCGTCGCGCAGAATACTGTGCCGGCTCTACAACGAGACAGAGCAGTGTCTGCGCGTCGAACGTGCCTGCGCCGCAGCATACGCAGCTGTCAGTACGTTCATGACTACAAAATCTGCTCTGCCCTGCGCTGCCTGGACCTTCGTCACCAGCGTCTCAGCATACGCCTTAAGGGGCCTATTACAAAAATGCGCGTAAATGCATGATTTCCTCGTTGACATTGAATACTATTCGTTGGTTAGTATAAATAACAATTACTTGGCAAACATAGTTCGTTTTCTCTTCTACAATAATAATAAAGCGATTTTTTCATTATTTATTTATTTATCTAGCAATAATCTTTCTCCTGATGCATGTTTTGGTAAAAACTCATGTAGAGCTCATTTGAGAGCTCTAATTTGCGGATTCTGTTGAATATAATTCATCAAAACAATTTTTCTCATATTAAACATATCCGATACTTTTATAATAATAGAATACATTTTTGTTATATGACTTTTATTTAAAGAAAAAATGACTGGACCTAATTCAATTTTCTACTAAAAACGTTTGGAAACAAGTCTGAATATCCGAAGTTCTACATTATTTTCGTACGTAGTATTTATACTAAAATAATCTCCAACATTTGCTCAATAACAAACAATTTTTTTTATTGCTATTTCTATTTTTTTATGTATAAAATAAAAGTACCATATATTTCACTGCGCCGGCAATGTGCGCTCAGTATCGCAAGAATGCTTTAGCGCAGCGCCGAAATGTAAGAGGGCTCTTAATATTATTCATTTGCCAAACATGTAAATAAACACGAGTAAGGAAACACTTAGACAAACATCAACTTTATGAGAGTGTAAATAAAGTTGATTTTACACTGACTAGTACTGTTGAAAGAGTCATAAAAAAATATGAAGTTGTAGCGCAAACTGAACCGTATGTGTGGGCATTTCAGTTGTTTTTCCTAAAACTACTGTTTGTTTACATGTTTGGCAAATGAATTACGAACGCAAATTAAGTACAGCTTTTTTCTACTATAAATACGTCTTATTTTTTCAACTTGGATCAGGGTGTCCCCTAATAGACTTATATACAGTATGTTAACTAACGAAAGGCGTTCCCGTTAACACGCAATAATATAGCGTCCATACATGTGAAAAAAGATAGTAGTAAACACAAAAAATATTAAATTGATACGTAAAAGAAGCACTTTGTACACGCGCACTTGTCTTTCCACGTGGAAATACAAGTGCGACAAGTGCGCGTGTACAGAATGTTTCTTTTACGCTATATTATTGCAGGTTAACGGGAACGCCCTTCGTTAGTTAACATACTGTATAATGAACAAGCCGTGTGCCGGATGGGATTGGTCAATGGGATTGGACACAATTCCATATAAACTTTCATCCCATATTTAACCCCTTTAGGGGGTGAATTTTCTAAAATCCTTCCTTTTTCCCCCCTTAATTTTGCACAGACTTCCTCATAGAATTAAAATGAACACTAATCATTTTAGTTATACTCGTATGAGGAACTCTTGCGCAAAATTTCATCCTTCTTGCCCCAAAAGTTAGAAGAGAATTTAAGATTTTTATTAAATAGATTTGGAAACCGTGTTACGAACCCGCATCCACGCGTTTAGGAAGCGAGCCTCTAAGCTTTTCTGCCGTCTTATATATTTTGCCGTTTGTTATATTCTTATTTTTATTGTGTTTTCTGTATTTGTGTGTACTCAACATATGAGTTAAGGCTGCTCGAAATAAATGTATTTTATTTTATTTCTTTATTTTAATAATACTACGATAAAAAAACTTTTTACAAAAAAAAAAACACTTGTTTTGGATTGGAAATCGGTTGTTTTTTTAATTGTTTATTTTTCATATTTCACATTTTAGTTGTGGTACCTACCCCACACAAATTCGAATACCACTACCAAAAAAAACAAAAAATATGACAAACGCTATGGCTATGTAAATAACAGTGACAGGAAGTTATCATCATATCATCCACATATGTATACTAAGTGGGAAAAACACGTATTATTGAAACTAACTCAAAAACTATCCAAGCAAAGTTGATAAAATTTATATGGGACCTATTTGAGAGCATACCCTTTCATACAAAAAAAGAACTGTCAAATAGGTCCACAATTTACAAAGAAATCGGTGGACATACACAACAAAAAAAAAAAACATACGTTACGAACATAGAACCTCCTCCTTTTTGGCAGTCGGTTAAAAAAAGGCTATTGATGGTAGATGAGTTATAAATGAGTGCTACGCAGCATCCGTAGCAAAGTTCGAAGCTCGTGTAGCACTCTATTAATCTGCCAATTACAGTCTAAATTTGTTTAAATAACAACTTAATATTTTTCATTAAAATCACGCAGAGTTTAATGAAAGTATTCAATAATTCATTTTTTATTGATACTTAGAAAAACAAAATTCAAAAATTATGAGGAATAATAATTTAATAATTTAATTTGTGGAAGCTTTTAAATGGCAATAGTAAGCGCTATTGTATATAACTTACTTTTATTAGACTGTAAGTTTTCTAAAGAATAAATAAATTAATAAAAAAATCGGAAAATGTTTTGCCTGAACAAAAATATTGTTCAAAATGTTTGGTACTCCTTCACGCATAAATGGTTGAATGAAGGTAGATCATGCCTTGGATTCAACAAGATGATTTTTTACCGGTTTTATTAAAAAGAAGTTACTCTGGGATGTAAGTGGAACAGCAGGTTACCAAACAAAAAAATCAACACTTCAAACTCAATAACAATAAAGCACTAACTAAACATTACCGCCGTAACAGCCGTAGTGTTGCGCCAATTTTCAAATAAACATAAAACGATATTCGTCCGATAGATAGTGGTGGGCCGTTACTGTTATCGGGCACATAAAGTCAAACGGTTCGAAATTAAAAAGAATAACGGTCAGTGACATCGCCTCAGGCGGTTTGTGAACGGTTCCTGATATTTTGTATACACGTTAAAGTCGGGTTTTTGTCACAATTGTCGCGGTGGAAAAGGGTTGGTAAGGGTAGTATTATTTTTCTTTATTTATTGAGCGGTGCTACTGGTGTGTTGGAGATAGGGTCGGTAATTAAGAGAGAACAATCCATTTCAGCTGTCTAAGGCTGCCTGTCTATTGAAGCGGAGCGAGGCAGCGGAGAGGAGAATGGCAGTGGAGTGGAGCGGACTGTGCGGAGCTAGACCGAGTTCACGCGACGAGTAATAATTCCCCGCTCCGGTTCCCCGCTCCGATTCCCCGCTCCGTTTCCCCGCTCCGCTTCCCGGTTTTGTATGAATTCTTAAACTAGTTCGCACATCCCTGTCCACTGAAGCGGAGCGGAGGTTTTATGCAATTCCATTGGTTACTATTGGCACACCGCTTTTCCGTTCCGCTCCAGTGGACAGGCAGCCTAACAAGGGTGTCTTATGTGGCAGGTGATTAGTCGTTAGTTTGAACTCCACCTTTTGCAAAACACAGTATGATTCACTGAAAATATTCAACCTTTATCGGGTTATTTAATAAGTTTCGAGGAACAGCTTATTTTTGTTATGAAGAAGCGGTTGGTCGACTCTTCACGTGACCAGAGAGCTGGCTAATTCTTAGGCCAAAGAATCAGCATTGCCATCCAACGTGGCGACGCTGCCAGCCTTATCAGGGTGTCGGCACCCTTCCGCCATCCCATCTTCCTAGCACGGCGGGCTGTGCCGGGGCGGCTGCCACAGGTGCAGAAACCTCAAACGGCGCAAAAACTCTAATCTAATTGGGACTTATATGTTCGAGCCGTTTGCGGTCAAAATACTAGGGCCATGGGGTCCGAGAGTCCACTTAGTTCTTCGAGTCATCGCCAAGCGGTTGGTCGACTTTTCACGGATCAGAGGGCTGGCCAATTTTTTTGCCAAAGAATCAGCATTGCCATAAAACGTGGCAATGCTGCCAACCTTTAGAGCATTTTCCTGTTGACAGCGATGCGGACGAATTTTTACTTATTCTGTTAAATCCTTCTCACAGCACCCAGACACGACACGCAACCTATTTTCAAATCGCTACAACTATAATAAAAACCTCAAACACCACTTCAATCATAATTTTATCACCACGAAGACAATCCAACAGAGTGTCAAACGGAAATAAAGTGTCAACGTTCGTGTCGACGTCAGTCAACACGAGAGATTCTTGGCACTAGTCTAGTGTGTGTTAATTCATGAGTAGTGTATGTTCACGGTTGATTTGTTAGCGAGGTGAGCAGTATTCTACGGTGTCGTTGAGAAGCTCGGAGGAGCTTGTCCGGGGAAGACCAGGAACGTACTACCACTATATCTATTTCTATCGCCAAACAGCGTGTGCACAGGGTTGGATTCATTACTTGCACATGAGACATTTCAACTTTGTCTCTAGTATGGAAATGTAAATGTGGTATTTGCAAATTCGACCCTTGTTAGCACTAGCGACTGTTTCATCGGCACCTCTAAATATTTTTTTAACTTTTGTACCTCATTAGGTAGCTGATTAAATGAAGATGTCTTCTCCGTAATTTGTACGCTTAACGCTGTAGTAACATTTCGAGATAACTGTTGTCAAAGTTCATGTACGTAGATGATTTTTGAAAACGGTTAGTAAACTTCCCTTTAAGTTTTACCTGTTTGATGTTTTAAAAAATTTGGTTACACCGAAAGGTTTGTTAAAGTATTAGGTATCCCATGGAAATGCAATGAAGTCCATTCAATTTGAGAGTTTAGAGAAAAGTGATATTTTAATGACTAATGATGAAATGGGAAATTTAAAGAAAACATAAAAATAGGGTTTTCTCGAACCCCATGCATTTTCGCCTTGGCTTTATAAGATGCTAATTATTGCAAATGGGTCACACTATCCCGTCCTGGAAGGAATACGTCAAATTACAAGTCAAACAACAAAAACAGTACAAATTACTAGAGACAAAAAATTTTAAAATGTATTTTTTTTTGTTGTTAGTACCATATACAGGATACGGTACTTACAACAAAAAAAAAACATTTTTATTTTTTTTGTCTCTCTAGCTGTTTGTTCTAGCTAATCGCCGAAATGGCTGGACCGGTTTTGACGGGACTTCAGCTGCTCTAACTTAGGCTACTTTAATTTTAGACAAATAATTAGGATTCACGCAGGCGAAGCCCGGATAGCAGTTAGTTATCAATAAGTGAGGAGGAGTTTTACTTACTTATACTTCATGTCCTATTTCTGTATTTCATAATTTTATGATACATGTAATCTTTCTCGATATAAAATGACATCATTATCCTATGCCTTTTCTCAACTATGTAAGGGTCGGCTACCAGTCTTACCGGATGCAGAAGATAATATGACATAATACGAAAAAATTAAATAACATAACAGGTTAGACAGAGCTGTACCTATGGTACACCCACATTTCGCCAGTTATGTTTAATTCCCATGTACTAAGGGGCGAGCCTATTTCCATCAACCGAGCACAAATCATACTCTGGGCTGCTACTGCGAAATGCCTGATGGCTCAATAACACTTTGCCCGACCTGGGAATAGAACCCAGGACCTCATGCTCAGCAGTAACGCTTGCGACCACTAGACTCAATCTGCCTTGCCTTTTTTTATTGATTATGAATTTGAATTAAGTAATTTGTGTTGAGGAAGTTATTTGTGTGTTATTTCTACTATGCGTTATATATCTGAAATAAATTAATTTTATTTTTTTTATTTAATTTTAATTTTCCCAACTATGTTGGGGTCGGCTTCCAATCAAACCGGATGCACCTGAATACCAGTATTTAACATGGAGCGACTGCTTATCTGATCTCCACAACCCAGTAACTGAGTAATATGATACCCCTTGGTAAGACTGGTTGTCAGACTTTCGGGCTTCTGACGACACGTAACGACTGTCAAAGATCCACGAATGACAGCCGGAACCAACGGCTTAACGTGCTTTCCGAAGCACGGAGGAGTCTCGGTATGTAAAGATGGTCACCCATCCACGGACCAATCCCGGCAAGCGTAGCTTAACCTGATGGATCGACCCATGCGGCTGTTATTACTTAGCCACGAGCTCCTCAAGACACACGTAAGACATAATATAAGAAAACCACACAGTGTAGGTAAATAGTTTAATTGAAAAAAAAAACAACGACCATTACAGCAGTCGCATAATTATGATGACGTAACATCTGATATCTCACCTTGGTAATACTAATCAGCAACTTAAGGTAATAAGCAAAGGGGCGGGGCCTCGTCAAAGTCGTTTCTGACAGCCAACTCTAGCACCGCGCGCTCATTGGTCACACACTTCCGTCCCTTAATAAACCTATTTTTCTTTGTTTCTTTTCAAGAAATAACTCCCACAGATTTTTAAGGTATAATTATATTCTGGGTATTTGAAATAACAGCACAATTAATAGCGTACTTAAGTTATAAGCTTTCATAATCTTTATATAAATTGTGCTAAAATTTAAAAAATACTAGAAATATATATATATATACCTTGTAACCTTGTTACTACGGAGAATCACTGACTCCAAAGTTATCGGAACTTACACTAGGTTTCTGTAACTTAGGAGTCAGTGTATGTGTATGCAATGTATTAACAAAACTTTTAAGAGTAGGTATGCTTAGATAAGTCGGTCGTGTTGAGAGGATGAATGAAAGGCGACTAACAAAAGTAGCCACGAGCTAATTGACTAGACTAACGAGGCAAAGTAAACTAAATACGACTTATTTAAAACGAATAACATAAGAAATTCCGTACACACACACGACCCGAAGAAAATCAGAATTTTCTCTACACCCCGTAAATCAAATCAACCATTAGGCTGCTTACACACGAGCGACACGTGATTAGGCAGTTTCCACACGGGCGACACGTGAGCTATTTAAGCTGAGTTCAGCTCTGTAATATAATAAAGCGCCAGACTTGTTGTACTGTATTAGATTTACTACTCACCTATTGTTTGCAGAGTAGTGAACTGTGACAGAGGTAAAATACAGGATTTTACGTCCATTTTTTATTGTTTTGGTGGCAAGCGTTACTACTGAGCATGAGGTCCTGGGTTCGATTCCCAGGTTGGGTAAAGTGTTATTGGATTTTCTATCAGGAATGACTCAGTAGCACCCCGGTGACTGTATTTATATCATTAAGTTCCAAAGGTATTTAGTTAACTTCCCTTCAAAATGGTTGAGCTGAATGGTGCTGATCCATGTGTCATGTTCGTGAACGGGCGCCGTCAGTTGGGACTGGTCATCTCTTAGCTGCTACGGCTTATTTTAATGAATTAATTAATTTTATTATTTATGTCACATAGTAAAATACATAGAGATACGTCATAATTATAATTCAAGTACAAAGGTATTGCCTATTGTTCCGATCGACCGGCCAAACATTTTATTTTCTTCCAGCAGACCTGCGAAAGGAGTAATGAGAAAGAAATGTAGACAATACTGTGTGAGATCAAAAGAGAAAAATATGAATTTGCGAAGTCTTATACTAAAAAATATCAAAATATACCTACATGTATAACGTAATAAATTAACATGAATATACTTAAATACATAAAACAAAATTTTATTTTTGTATTGTTTCTATTATTTTTTGAACGGACGCTTTTAACGTGCACGTCTTTCTACATTGTTCTCACATGTATAATTTCAACATGAATGATGTAACCAATATTTTTGTAATAATATTTTGATTTAAAAGAGTGTCCGTGGAGTTTCTTGCCTGTTCTTCTCCATAGGAACCTACTACGCTTTGGAATGAGCAACTAGCTTCATCTTTCTGACTGACCGAGCCCTTGACAATTCAGTCAGCGCCTGTAATTGGTTTATTTGAAATAAAATGCTTTGAGTTTGAGTTTTTGTGCACTGCAATAGTGTCGCCTCCTATTACATGGGACTTAAACATAACTGGCGAAATGTGGCTGTAGGTACATCGCTGCGATAGCCTTTAGTTTACAGGCGTGATCTTATAATATGTTGAAAATAGCCTTTTTACGGTAGTTGCTGCATGTGTAAAAAGAAAACTATAACAGCTAAGTACGCTGTACAGGTTAACGAGTAATACCGACCAACTTAAATTTGCGGTTTGAAAAACATCCATTCTGTATGGGAGAATATGTTTTTCAACTACAATGTTAAGTTTGTTCTTGGGATAAATTCATCCCAACTACGGAACCCTTCATTGTGCGTGGTGCGACTCGCACTTGGCCGGTTATTTTATTCTTAATTTGGAACCATTTGCAACACATCAGTTTCAGAAGTCAAACAAAACATTACTTGAAATAATTAATTTAACTCTATTTTTAGCCAAAACTCTCTGTCCCACCCAAAACCCACACTAATCTGTACCACCAGCGCTCTGCAATAACATTACACTGCACATATTACGTCACAGAGCTAATCACTTACACACATAAATTATCAATACCGCGCCTGTGTGGGTGGCGTAGCGCCGTAGCTCGTAGCGGGTCTACGCCGCTACGAGATAGGAGCCGTCTACGAGAATTGTGTATTTTCTTGCGCTTGTTTTTTTTGTTGGTGGATTTTGGTTAGAAAATGTTTGTGAATATTGGTCTGTAAGCTTCTTCTGCTTAATATTATTTTTTTCCCAATGGCTACTTTAGCAAAAAATCATAAAATTATCACAATCATAAATGATTCATTATTTATTTATTATAGTAATAAATATGTACGTACTTTTAAATTACGGATTGGTTATCCCTTCATAATTATTGTCCAGATTTTTAATCTTAAAAAAACATTTATTGCATTTTTAAAGATTTTACCAGCCATTATACTCGTTGGGTATTAAAAAAATCAAAACGTTTTGCTTAAAAAGAGTTTCAATGGGAAAATTATGATTTTATTAGAAATATTTAGGAATGGGCAATTATCTTTTCAATAATTGTTTGGACGCTACGCACTTAATTCAATATGTTTTGTCAGAAATCTATAACTATAATTTCGTAGACTTTGAACGCCAGGACCGTAACAAATGCAACAAAACACTGCTGCTTATATCATAAACAAGTCCAGTATATTTCTACAAACACGTTATCTCGTTTTGATAGGAAATGTTTATGCTTTGGGCGCAAAGATAAGCTGTAAACATAGGAACACTATTATAATATTATGTGCTTACTGAGATATTTTATTAGTTTATGTATTTATCTCGACTGCGGTAAGGTTGGCCTATTTTCGATCTTACACTGGTGAGGTTACCGTTAGAGATATGATATTATTACTAGGTATATAAGAAAGAGAAAAAAAAAAACTTTTTCGGAAGTCGGTTGTTTTTTTTTTTTTTATTTTTTTTTTTTTCACTTTTTAGTTGTGGTACCTACCCCACACAAATTCGAATACCACTACCTGCTAAGCGGGAAAAATACGTATTATTGAAGTTTACTCAAAAACTATCCAAACAAAGTTAAAAACATTTATATGGAATCAATCCGGGAGCATACACTTTCATACAAAAAAAGGAATTTTCAAAATCGGTGCACAATCGACGGAGAAATCGGCGGACATACAAAAAAAAAAACATACATACGCGTCGAACATATAACCTCCTCTTTTTTGGAAGTCGGTTAAAAACTAGGTATAGAGCTGTGGTAGCCTAGTGGTAACAAACGCGACTTACTCGTTGCAGGTCGTGGCTTCGAACCCAAGCAGGCGCTTTACTCTGTGTAAATAATTTCATCACCACTGCTCTCAAAACGGTGAAGGAAAACATCGTGAGGAAACCGGCATGTCCTAAAACCAAAAATTCGAAGACATGTGACATCTACCAACCCGCACTGGGCCTGCGTGGTAGATTACTGCCCTCTCCCTCTCCCAGAGAGGAGGCCTGTGTCCCAGGAGTGGGAACATAATAGGCTTCTTCTCTTTTCGTGTGGTTACTGACTAACCTGGTGTCAGAGTTTTAAAGCCGCCCACGAGCCTCTGACTTGGCTTCACATGCCGTCAAGAAATATCTCTCAGGCTCCTTTCCTTTCCTCACGATGTTTTCCTTCACCGTTTTTGAAGCAAGTGATAATTATACAATACGCACATAAATCCGAAAAGTCAGAGGTGCGTGCCTTTTTTTTTTTTTTTTTTTTTTTGGGTGGGATATCATCAAATCACTCCTCCCGCTCTGGGCGGAGCGAGAGGGAGTGTCAGACTTTTACTGACTAAAACCCACCCGTGTTCCTTCCGTTGCCTGTGTGCCGGGGCCGCGATATCCCTTTCGGACAAACTCGCAACCCTGGCAGGCATTGGCCCTTACGGACCCCGTCTGTTGGTGCTGACATCTCTTTGAGGCGCGCGTGGAACACAACGCGCCGTCGACCCGGGCGTGGTCCTTATCGGACGGCGAGCTACCCATTGCCCACCGTCCGCAAGCCCGCGCCTACGGTGGCCGGAAGTCGGCTCGCGACTCCCGACGCCCGGGGCGTCTCCTGCGGCGACTAGGGGCGCGAGGGCGCGCATCTTGCATTTCCCTCGCGCGCCTCCTCCTTCGCGAGCATTACTGCTTCGCAGAAGGAAGTGACGGCTTCCCATGCACTCTCGCTCCGGACCATGGCCTGAACCAGGGCCGGACGCGAGAGATCGCCGCTGCCGATCGCCTCCGTGAGGACACGGCGGTGCCCCGCCCAAGCCGGGCAGACCTCCACCGTATGCTCCACCGTGTCCTCCGGGCGATCCACACAATGGTAACACCCGGGCGTTTCCTCCCGCTTTATCCTGAACAGGAACCTCCCGAAACAACCGTGTCCGGTGAGGACCTGCGTCAGGCGGAAGGTGAGGACGCCGTGGCGCCTCTCCAGCCACTCCTCAAAGAAGAGGTGCGTGCCTTGGGTTCGAACTCGAGACCTATGACTTGGCAGTCTGACGGTCACACCACTAGGCTATCACTGCTATTATGTATCATAATTGCTACCGTGACGTCTGTGACAAACTTTATATTTATAATTTATTTTAAGCATTGTTCTCATGTAACTTTGTGTCTTTTATGAGAATAAAAATATCTTTAAACCTTGTCATGCATTATAGGCTGATTATTCTATAAAAAACCGAGTTCTTCCAGCGTATGAAAACTGCCATTAAAAGCTTTTTTTAAACATGGATCCCTAGCTAAGCTAAGTTATTAAACTTAAGCTGGAGTCAACATAAGAATCGAACCCATATCTTCCCTACCGACTGCCACAGTTACACAAGTCTTTATTATATTTCGTACATTTCCTCTCTGAGAAATAAACCTTGAGACTCGAGGTCAAACACCACCATTTAATGTAAGTCACTCCGGATCATTCATCTTGAGGATAGTAAAAGGAAAAATGGAGAAAGAAAATAGTGTTTTTTTTTGTGGTCGAAGTAATAATATGTTAGCATACCAATATAGGCGCTATATTTATTTTTAAACTAGCGTCCTTCAGCGGCTTCGCCCTCGTGATATCTTTATTGTTACTCAGAGACAATATAGCATTATACTGGTGAAATAATTTTTTAAATCGGTCCAGTAGTTTTTGAGTTTATTCATTACAATTCAATTCAATTAAATTCATTTATTCAATAACAATTTTTACATCGTGTCTGAATTTCTCTAACTAAATACCTACTTATGAAACATCATGCATGCAATCCATATTTAAATTATTACAATTATCCAAATTACATTAAAATCAGAATAAAAAAAATAAAAAGTATAAACGTCATAAGTCAAATCATAAAATTCAATACAATGTTAATTTCAAATCAATAAAATTATGTTACTTTCAACTTTTGTATTAATTTATAATTCATCAATAGAATATAGACACTTATTTAACAAGAACCGTTTAAGCTTATTCTGAAACCCACTTGTATTTATTAGACTTTTTATTTCTGTCGGCAGTTTATTGAAAATTTTTAATGGTTGACACACAAATCTTTTTTCTTTATAATATTAGTGTGGGTGTTTCCCTGCCTCACACACACAGGTGAAACAATATCCATAGTCGATAGTATATTATCATTATTTGAACCAAATAGGAATCAAATCTACGACGTGTCTTAGTAAGCCAAGAGCTAAGCCACTGAACGATATTCTATGTCTGAATTAAAGTAACAAGAGACTTCTCAACTTAGTTTCTGGGTAACTAGCACAAGCACAGACAACACGTAAGTTATGTCCAAAGTGTACGTAACAAATAAAAACAAGAATTTAATGTAAAAGCCTGCAGTAAAATAATTTTTCATTCACAGGAAGTTTATTTCTGGGTTCCGATTTGGTAATACATTCTTGGGGGCTCCACAAAAATATGTTTTCTTAAGTAAAAGAAAATTATTATTATCTAACACGGAAAAATCTGCCTAAAATCGCTACGAACGGTCCGCCCAAGATGTGTTTTTAACGCACACACGCAAAAATAAACGCACACCAACGCACTTAATGTGACATTTATAGACGCGTCAGCTGAAAAAGGCACGCAGGGAAAATTAAACTCTATCTGTTATTTAATAAGAGCGAGAATACTCAGCAAAAATTGAGCTAAATTAGGATATTTCAAAAGTCAAACACAACACTTGAACTATTTTTCCTCAGCGCAAATCAAACTTTAATTCAAAGGGCGAAGGTTTGAAATTACTTTGCTCATGAAAACAGATATGTCATGTCCATGTTCCGAATTTGAAAGAGCTTTCCGAGGGGAGCCGAGCGCTTACCGATCGGGTCCGAGCGGCGCCGAGACGAGGCGAGTGCCGCGAATGCATTACGACGTAGTGCTATAGGGTTGGTGCTGAGGAAAACTGCTATTTTTACATATACATACTTTTTAGTTGTTATAGTTGTACTTTTATGCGTTTTTGTAAAGTAGGTTATTTATGGTGAATATAGTTTTGGTGTTTTCTAGCAGTGGTGTAATTGTTTTTCTGCTTAGTTTTTAATAAAAAAATATCAATAACTAATATTTAATTGATCTAATACAATCAATATTCTGTAGTGCAGTTCCGATTAAAGAAAATCTTAATCGTAAATTAACAAGCATCTTGCACCTAAATCTTAAAAATAATGCACAAAAAAAATCAATACTTCGAATAGCTTTCATCTAGCCTAAAAATAGCAGTCGCAGCCTAAAAAAAACCTTACGAAAAAGCCGGAAAAGCTTGCCGTCAGCCCTGTGCGTAGGGCGGGGCGGGGCGGGGCGGTGCGCGCGGGGAGGGGTGCGGCGAGTCGCGCCAGTCGGTCGCGGGGCGCCGCGCAGCCCACACGCGTCATGCGCGCCCTCTAGCGTATTATGTTCCTCCCCGACCTCCCGCGAGCCTGCATGGTGGACGACGTAGCGACTTACTTGCAAGCGCCCTCCTCGGGACAGGTGGCTACAATTATTAACAACAAACCCATATGTAATTAACAATGATCATATTAACAGATGTTGTGAGCTAATGTTGCTTACCTAAACTGCGTCGGCCGCCCGGGTATTTTCGGGACGAACCGATTTCGCCGTCAGATCAATGTGGACGCACGTGATCCTCTAATGTTGTAGGCTGGATGCGACTTGGCCACATCACTAGTAACAAGGTAACTTAAAAAAAGAATAAAAATAAACACGTGTTCGACGTTCAAGTTGAAGATTGAGAAGAATTTAAATTAAGAATCAAGTGTAACGGTTTTTGATAAGGTAAAGGAGTAAATTGTGTTCAAAACAGTCCGTGTAAACAGATCGATAAGCATGCTTTCGTACAAGATTGACAGTTTCAAGCTGTGATGTACGTTGAATTTAAAACAATTCAGTGTACATTTTAAAACCCAAACGACAAGAATGTGAAGCTGACTCAAAAACGATATAACCTCAAAAAAACGGTATAATGGTGAATATACGATTCAATTTATATAATACAAAAACTATAATTTACAAATACTATGCTAAATTTCATTTTAAATCTTTATGAACGATCTTAACCTTCAAATGCGACTAAATTATTTATAATAAAGAAGAATCATAAAACTCAAACATCAGAAGCTCGAGTTTTTAATATAGTTATGAAACGGAAAGACTAAAATTAAGATCCTATAAAGAAACAATTCAATGACTAAGAATTGTTGTTGCGTGATTCAGAATGACACTCATTTTCATTGAATGTGATCCATAAATAATTAGAAAGACTAATCACAGCACTACGTAATGTAAATAAAACTCAAAATGGAAATCACGAACTACCTATAGAAAACGCTAAACAATATTCAAATCATAAAATAGAACTCATTCCGTTTTCAAAAACGATAAAATCGACACCAATGCAAACTTCAATCAATCGAAAAAGTAAAAAAAAAAGAAATCCAGCCTCTGCTAGTACAACAGCTCTAATCAACATTAAAAAAATAAAGCCAGTCACGAAAGAACCATAGATTATAGCAATAATAGAAATGAAAAAGGTTAGTGAATCGATATGGTGTGGCTAAGATGTGAATAAGTTGACTGCAGGGAAACTACGGCATAGCATAGCATAACGCCCATCGCATCTGCAGTTTACCCTGTTTTGCTAAAATCGGCTCTATCTGACTGCAAAAACAATTTACTTGCCGTTTTTGAAAAGTTTTAGTTTAAAAAAGGAGGTTTTATGCGGGTTCGCGGACCTCTTGCGTTTATCTTTCGTTTCTTTCACTGTAATGCTTTTAGGTTAGGATAACATGGTTTTGGGAAATGCGTGTTTTCCTCAGTAAAGTTTTTTTTTTATTGTTCTTGTTTCTCTTTGCTGCGATAAATGTTGTGCCTATTGGGCTGTCCTTCGTTATATTGGTTACTATTCTTACTGTATCAGTTTGGTACATTTTTTTTATCTTAGATAAATCCAATTTCGGAAATCTTCGGAGTTCATTTCATTGACTTTATGAAGTGAATGTTTTATGAGATTCTCCGTTATTGTTTGTTTATTTATACTTTATAAGATCGCTGTTTAAAAGCTTTCGTTTATTTTGTACATATCTTGGAAATTTTGGAGGTATTGGCTCCGTGCCCTAATACTTTGCCCTTGATCTTGATGATGAGAATTCGTTTGGTAAACATCAGTTTTTTTATGTAATACTAATAAATTGATTGGCTTTATGATTTATTTATATTTTTTTATAATAATTAGTTCTTTTTCCTAATTATCTTATCTCTAAACCATTTCTTTACGAAAAGTAAAGATTAAATTAGAAAAATTCTAAATAATTAAACATTTTTACAGCGAAAGACGTAATTTCCTCATCATAAGATATCAAAACTTTTACATACATTCTTAAAGTAATACTTGTATAAAAAATAGGTATATTATCGAATAGCAATTTAGGGCACACACATAAAACTCGTACATACGATAATATAAACGAGATGGGGAAGGTAACCGGCTCCCAAGTTAGTCGAGCCGGCACCCAGCGCTTATTCAGCAAAGATAAACCGACCAGAACTCGACACAACTTGAAATTCTAATTTAATTTCGTACATTTCACTTGTGGAATACGAAGCATTTGATTAAAAGTTACATCTTGCAGTTTTTAGTAAAAAGACCTGTAATAATAGGATAAAACGTAATACAATGATGAACTCAAATTGAATTGAGAAAAGTTAAATAATAAACTTATTCTCAAATTTAATGAAATAAAGCAACGAAATAGTAACGATTCAATCAATAAAAGAGAAATAGTAAAATGGAGAAATCAATGAGCCATAAGGAGCACGCACTATTGATGGAGATAAATAAGAATTTTATGTTGTTTTCGCTGATTTTATGGTCCGGAAACGGGAAGAGCGATGTAATTCTGCAAAGCAACAACAATTAAAGAAGAAAAACATAAAGTACTGCAATACAGAAGACACGCAGAAGAAAACCAAAGACAGTGTCACAAAAATAATATCAAAAACTTAAACAAAAACATCTGACTGTTAGATTCTTTGAAACAAAGTAAAATTAATGTTTAAAAATTTAATTATCGTAAAAGAACGGAGATAAAATTTATAACTGGATTAGGGGTAAAAATGAAATAATCTGTTCAAAAATTATGTAAAAGCTGATATTTTACAAATGTATTGCTAAATTAATCAGATTCACAGCATAATCTTTTTTCAAATTATCATTTATCTTAAGATACTGATACATACTAATTAGATCTATAAAAATCGTTTATTTTAATTGTCACATTAACAGATTTTTGAACAGATGATGACGTTAAAAAAAATACAGTGAATAGACAATGAAGAACTCAATCACGGTCTTAAAAAAAAGTATTTTCAATGTTTTAAAAATGGTATTATATTTAAAAAAATGGCGCCCAAAGTACCCGGCCGGCTTGCGTTGAGCGGATCGCGTCGCATCGGTGTTTCTCGATGTATCCCCCTATTATTTCTTCTATCACCCTTTTTGCCACTCGATGTATGAATGTTTTTCACTAACTGTTAATGTTGATATTTTAATGTATCCCTAATAATTGTTAGTTTGAACTTTTTTTTCTGTCTCCTTTGGTGTGCGTGAAATTTTATGTAATTTTGAATTTTTTGTAATCCGTCCTCAGCTTTATATTCTGTGAGACTTGTTCTTAATATTAATAACCATACAATTCCTTGAAATGTGACTCAAAATGAGTAGAAAATCAAGATTCTATTTTCGTCATTGTCAATCAATCGTAATGATTCACGCACCACAATGTATATTTTTGTTTGTATTTGGATTGTAACATTGATTTTACGAACTTCTCATCGATAGAATATGTTTGATTCTTGCCAGCAGAAAATGCTCTCGTCTTGTTATAACATAATATGAGACAGTAAAAACAATGTAACATAATGTTCATTTACAAAATGGCCAGGAAAATAAAAAGAAAGAAAAAAAACAAAAAACTCGGTCAGAAAAGAGTTCTCAAACACTATGTATGGGAAATATTACTTAACTATGATTGGATTTTTAGCTCATGACTTTTGAAAACTAATTTATTTCTCTGGCCACCGTGTTTAGTCGATAATTCTGTATATGTGCATGATTCCCGAATGCACTACCCTAAAAGCGAGAATGTGTTGCACGAACCTGTTATTTTTAATGTTCTTTTTTTAAATTTCTTTTTTAATTTCACTACTCCAAGCAAAGGAATCCATTAGTGAATTGGATTTGTATATTGATGTTTTTTATTTCGATTGCAGCGCACAGGTAATCCATGTATAATGCCTGTATGTAACCTCGTCTGTATTTTGACTCTTGATGTCTATATCTATATATTTTAACCGTGTTTCTTTTATATAATATCGGAGTTTTAACAGGTTTAAATAATTTTATAAAAAATGTTTTTTACTGTTAAGAATAACATCGGAATAGTTAAATGGGTTAATATCTCTAGCGACAGTGGGAAGCTCGTTCAATAAAACAGCGGATTTTTTGGTATCTATAAATAAACTGAAGTAATGTTTAGTCGTTGACTGTTAAAATATTACAATTCTTATTTTTTCAGTGTTAAAAGCTCTGGAACTTGTGTTTTAAAAGTTTTAACATAGATAAATTATAGTAGGTTTGGTTTTTAACGAAAACTAAGGCTCATAAAAGTTTTCTTTCACATTTTCTTTTCAGGTTCATAAAAAGTGTTCTAAAAGTGAAAAACAGGTATTTTATTAGCCTGGTTTACGCTTTTTTGAAGTACTGATACCATAAATTTATATAATAAATGTAATGCTGTTCATTGATAAGCGTATCACTTGAGAACAGCAGGACCAATTTGGATATTTTTTGTTTTTTTAAATGTTTTAGAAAAGTTGCCGTAAAATTGTCATGGGGTTCTTGTAGGACCTATGAATTATTGAGAATTCGATAGGACAACATCTGTCAGCTAGTAAAATAATATAATACGTAAAGAAAATCGTCCCGGTCGTGTAACCAAATCGATTTCTTGCAGCTCCATACGACAAAGCTTACAGTTTCTGAACATCAAGATCGGAATCGAGCTATAATTATAGCATTTAATGTTAGGGCTTAACTTTTTGTACCATTTGTACTCTGAACTAGATATTTGTTCCTTTGACCACTCAGAAACGAACGGTTTACCTATTTACTTATTAATTCCTAAAAGTTATTTGATAGGTATTCATCATCATAACGAAAAGCTGGCTTTCTCAGTAAGCGTTAACTTTTGGCCATTTCAAGTTCAGCTTAATACATAAAAACATATGAGAAGAAACAAACAGAAATAAAGTTTATTACAGTCATAAGTGTATCTCTGGTAGCAACAATAAAAGATAAGGAAGAAATAAATAAGCATAGACAAAGAGGATTTACTTATAATTTCTATGTATGGAGGTCGTAAATCTTTGATACAACCTTTTTATGTGTTTCATTTGGTTAATTGTTTGTGATATATTAATGGGAATATTATGGTAACAAGATTTTTTTGTAGGGGGTCTTTGGGTACTATTTTCTATGTTTGTGACTTAAGCTGGTTTCGTAAGAAACTGGACAACGGTCAAACAATAACGTCTGTCCAAATACAGCGCGTTTTTTGACACCTTAATGTTAAATACTGATGAAAATGACACATTATCATGACGGCCTGTAATCTACTACGCGGGCACAGTGCGGGTTGATCGATGCCACATGTCTTCGAATTACAGGCGCCTTTAATAAAAAATAAAAAAAAACGGTGAAGGAAAATATCGTGAGGAAATCGGCATGGTCTAGAACTAAAAATTCGAAGACATGTGACATCTACCAACCCGCACTGGGCCCGCGTGGTGGATTACGGCCCATTCCCACCCACAGAGTGGAGGCCTGAGTCCCAGCAGTGGGAACGTTATGGGATGATTCTGCCATTGACATTAACTAGATACAAATCGAAATACGACACAAGAGGTATGATATCTGTATGGTATGGTATCTGTCAATTTTGAATAGTGATTCTTATTTGAACATCACTCTAGAATACTGCCTTATCACGTTCAGTGCTGGGAGCCCTCCTGGAGGGTTCGCTCAAGTCGCATATGGGATGCCGGGATCTCTCACGGAAGACTCATTTTAAATGAAGGTTTTTCTTAGCGAATACAACTTTATAATCTATAAAAAAAAAACTGTTGTATATTTTAATAAGATTTATTAGTTTAAGCGTTGGTTTTAAAATCCAAGATTTTTATTTTCAGAAATATTGTGATAGAAAGCCAGTATTTTACGGTTGGAAAACCATTTTCACGGTTAAAAATATTTAATAAAAATGTAATAGGTTGGACACCCCTGTCTCGGGATCAGAGTGAGTACATTATTTTCTATTTTTTTTAAATATTTCACGTCCTCACCCCGAACATGAAAATACTTGTACATGAAAATACCCCCAGAGTTACTGCGTATTGCGACAAGACCCCCTGAAAACACAATTTTACTTAGTTTCACAGTGTTTTATCACACGGTTTCAAACTTAATGCCGTTGACCGTCCACTTTAGCGCAAACGTAATACCGGCGACCCTCCCGGAGGGTTCACTTCCAATATGTAATGGCATCATGGCATATGAGCTCTATGAATAGTGGGTGGAGTCGAAAGTGTTAAAAAATCTTCTGTCACCAACAAATACTTAGTTACATCTTAAGCCCCACTTAACACTGCCGTCTCAAGTTCCGTGATACATCATACTTTGCTGGTTCCCCAGAATGTATGTCGTTACTTGTAGTTACATCAGTATGCGCCCTGCGTCTTGTTTACGAGATAACTCTGAAATCTTATATTGATGTTGTAAATCATGGGAAGGGAAAACATGCGGGAAACGCTGAAGGTTATTATTTTCTTGCGGTTGGTATAATCCACTTTGTGTTGGCGTTGCTTTTTCTCATAGATAATTTGAAGAGACTAGTATTGGTCATCTTGCAAAATCGTTGCGACAATTTTAGACAGTTCTTCTACTTCGTCGGTATCAATGATTCTATTTCCATATTTGAAATAATCTTTAACCAGAATTCGGCTATATCAACAGCGTTAAAAGCATTGGCCCTGCAAAGTCTTTGATACTGCAGGAGTTATTGCACGGAGAGTAGGACAGGAATTGGCATCGTTTGTGATGTAGATCCAGGTTTTTTAAAACGTGTTTTTCAATTACGTAATTTTTTTGCCATCTTCATTTCGCGGCTTGCGATAGGAGTTGACTGGTAGAAATCGTCACGTAAGGAAAAAGCGTTATGCCCCTCCATGCGACTGTCTCCCTCTCTCTGTCTCTTTCTATTATATACAAGTAAGTATATTTGTTTAGTACAAGAATGGATGCTTTATTTCATTTTTTTTGTTGTTTTCGGATGCAATAACATCCAAAAAATCCTTAAGATAAGTATTGTGGCAGCATCTATATCACCCTATGCGAACTATGCATCAAAATCCTGACGTCGCACAAATCCTGCATCGCGCAATTAGAGAGAATTATTAGACTTTCCGACATCAATCGTGGGGCAGTTGCCCGCCAGACACGACACCCGTATGGTCGGGGGTTCCTCCTTTTTCAATAGAGTTTGAGTGAACTTTACACCCTGTTCCTCATACCTCTAAAGTACCTCTGAACGTAAAGGGCAAGCTTTCGAATCGAATTAAAATCGGACGCTTTATTGCGAGATGGAAAATGACAATAATCATTTTTACAAATTGATGTTTGTGTCTTTACGGAGCTCTAGTCATAGTAGCCATGAATATAAACTGCTACCTACATGTTTAAACATAACACTTTAAACCCCAACGCTATTAAGCAAAGCTCCCAAAAAAGATGTCATCTTTAGTTTTAAAAGTTAATTCGTGTTAAAAAGTGCTAGAAAATTCAGGAATGGCAATCTAAGTTAAGTTGGAATGGTTAGACATAACAGTTTGGTGAGCTGATAGTGTGGGGCTGCTGCCAACTGTGGCTGCTGTGCCAACGGACCCTCGGGTTGCGACCTTGGTGAAAAAAAAGTTGTACAATTCGTTTTGACTGACATGTTGAAAGGATTGTTGTGAGACCTTTTTTCAGCTACTAGATATAACATTTTAGAAGGTCCATAGAAGGATCTGTGGTGGAGGAATATAAGTATATTCCATAGTAATTAGATATTTGATGACGGTCTATATGCATTAAAATAACAGTGGTGGGTAACGATAATTTACACACGCGAGTAGATTAAAAACCTGACCTGACAGAAGGACACGAAAGTGATCTTATAATAGTTCAATTTTTCCTTTTTAGGAAACTTTAAAAACACTACTTTTCTACATCATGGGCACATATCAACTTATCAAATTGTTATTTTCATTCTCAACAATATGTTGACAGTTGGATTGTGGAGCAGCCAAGTTTCTTATACACAAATTACATAACTAATGTACCTACTTATACAAAATATTGTAAAAAAAAAAAAATAGTAACAGTGGAGTTTCTTGCCCATTCTTCTCCATACGAAAACTACCTTTTGGATGGGGCGACTAGAATCAATAAATGTTTCGTAAATTTTGACGTTCAATAGTGTCTTACAAGGGCCTATTTAAAATAAATGATTTGACCTTGACTAACATTATGCAAGAAAAAAAATCCGATACTATTGTTGGTTGTATCATTATTGGTTTGGTTAGTTGGTAATAATAGGCTCTATTACATGGGTTTTAAACATAACTGGCTTCTTCTTTTCGTGTGGTTAGTAACTAACCTGGTGTCAGAGTTTTAAAGCCGCCCATGGGCCTCTGACTTGGGTTCACATGCCGTCAAGAAATATCTCTCAGGCATCAGGTTTCCTCACGATGTTTTCCTTCACCGTTTTTGAAGCAAGTGATAATTATACAATCCGCACATAAATCCGAAAAGTCAGAGGTGCGTGCCTTGGGTTCGAACTCGAGACCTATGACTTGGCAGTCTGACGGTCACACCACTAGGCTATCACTGCTGTTGGCATTAACATAACTGGCGAAATGTGGGTGCACCTCTGCCTATCCTTTCGGGAATTACATGCGTGATGTTATTATTGGTTCAAATACTGTTTTCTTCTCAAACAAAAGTATAAGCACTTCCAGATATAATTAATTGATTATGAGAAGAAAAGTCATGTTGAACCTAGTCAGTCTGTTTTTACATGACTTACATTTTATGCCGTCGGCAGCTGTTTCCCTACCTATCCTATAACGGTAACCTCCTTGAGGATACTCTATCAAAATGTGCCACCAACACACGTGGTGCTCCGTGCTGCTACCAACGTCACGACTATGCGGAACGTGCATGTATATACTTTACGTGTTTACTTCGAGTACAGTTGACAAAGGAGTTTGGTATTCAGACAAGAAAAAAAAATGTAAATATAAAAAAACGAACTTTAAAAAAATTGAAACGTAATGGCCTATTTCTGTCTCAAATCCCACTTAGTAATATAAAAAATCTCATCGGACACATCTTCTTTTTAACAATAAATACTTTGCGTCGCGCAGTCGGGTAAATAGTACGTACATTATATAATTACGTATTCTGGATGCAGAAGGTGGAGGGCAGGGTGTTGTGGTGCAGTTTGGGAGAGGCCTAAGTCCAGCAGAGACTGCGATAGGCTCATTCGATTTGTTGATTGATTTATTTGGGACACTGTGATCATCATCATCTCAAGATCAGTTTATACCAAACGAGCGAATGCACATTCTAAATCTACTCTACTGAATAAATTTTGTGTAAATAGGAACGGGGACAGATCAGCCTTTTGTTGGTTTTTCTATATCTACAAAACTGTCAAAAATATCAAGAAAAGTATGCTGTTATTCTTGTTCTGGTTCTATGTAGACGACCTCCCCCAAGTGTCGCCACCATGGCTGGTCCTGCGCTGCCCGCATCCAGCGTATTCCCGCGGCTTTTACTAAGTTTTCGGTTCACCTTGTTAAAATAAAATCAATCTGCCTAGCCTTTTCCCAACTATGTTGGGGTCGGCTTCCAGTCTAACCGGATGCAGCTGAATACCAGTATTTTACATGGAGCGACTGCCTATCTGACCTCCACAACCCAGTAACTAGGTAATACGATACCCCTTGGTAAGACTGGTGTCAGACTTTCGGGCTTCTGACGACTCGTAACGACTGTCAAAGATCCACGAATGACAGCCGGAACCAACGGCTTAACGTGCTTTCCGAGGCACGGAGGACTCTCGGTATGTAAAGATGGTCACCCATCCACTGACCAACCCCGGCAAGCGTAGCTTAACCTGATGGATTGACCAGTGCGGCTGTTGTTACTTAGCCACGAGCTCCTCCTTACCTTGTTAAAATAAAATAATATATTTCAATATTGCGGGCCATATTTATTATGATTGCGAAAAATTAAAAATAACAAAGGTTGACTTCTGAGCAAAAAAAAAGTCAAAAGTCAAATAATTTATTTCAATAGGCACACAAAAGGCACTTTTGAACGTCAAAATTTACAAAAAAAATGAATTTGTTGTGGTTCCAAAAGGCGAGCTAGAGCTAGATTTAACTGCGTAGTTAGCTGCCTGGATGCTTCTCTTTTTACTTGACTGTACTCTTGTGGTTACTATTTTGATTAGTAATGAGGTATGTTGTGTGTAGTATTTACTATCACTAAGCAGTTAGCAAGAAAAGTGTAATCCTTACTTTATTTGTAGTATTTATGTGGCAAAATGTTAATTTGTAAGTCCAGGTTTCCTCACGATGTTTTTCCTATACGATGTCGGTGATGTCTGATTTACTTTAAAAAAACATATGAATTGAAAAATTCACATTGGTTTTTGCCCCAATTTGAAACCACAAACAACGCCGTGCATGAGAGGTGAGGCCATCACGACATCTTTCTAAATTCAAATTCAAAAGTCATAAACAAACTAGGCTGAGAATCAGCACTTTTCTTTGAACGCCAAAATTACATTCGAAAGTCCCCCAAAACGCCCACCCTCCACCACTTCCTAGTGCTAGCTGGGAAGAAGAAGTGGTGCAACAAACTCCCCAGCAGCACAGCTGTCTGATCAGTTAGAGTAAAAAAAACTTGATTCTGTACAATATCCTAAGTTAAAGACCAATAATTCCTAAATTGAAGTCTAAAAGTTAAAGGTTTTATTCTGGCCTTTCTCAAAAGTAGTAAACTCTTAAAAACTAAAGTCATTTCCCCTCTAATCATGGGTTATTTTAAGGTGTCTACGTACTGTCCTAGTTTCTCACCGTCTGTGCAAGGCATATTGTGTAACCTCTGGTTTATGAGGTCGTCTTACTAATTAAGACACTTTAATTAATGTTTATTTTTTTTAGTGGAGCTCGTGGCTAAGTAACAACAGCCGCACTGGTCGATCCATCAGGTTAAGCTACGCTTGCCGGGGTTGTTCAGTGGATGGGTGACCATCTTTACATACCGAGAATCCTCCGTGCCTCGGAGAGCACGTTAAGCCGTTGGTCCCGGCTGTCATTCGTGGATCTTTGACAGTCGTTATGAGTCGTCAGAAGCCCGAAAGTCTGACACCAGTCTTACCAAGGGGTATCGTATTACCCAGTTACTGGGTTGTGGAGGTCAGATAAGCAGTCGCTTCATGTAAAATACTGGTATTCAGCTGCATCCGGTTAGACTGGAAGCTGACCCTAACATAGTTGGGAAAAGGCTAGGTAGATTGATTGAATTAATGGATTTTATATATTTTTGTGTTAGAAATGGTAACTTAAATTCAATGTAAAAGTTAATAACGTTAAAAAAACAAATGAGAATTTCATGAACTTATACATTTGTTAAAGAGGATATTTTTTTTTTAGACTAGCCAATTGCAAATTCAAATTCAAATAATATATTTGCTTGAGTATGGGTTGTTACACTAGGCGATACAAACAACAGAACTTCTATATACCATATCCTAACTTAACAGGTATGCAAATATCTATAAAAATCTTATTTATCTATCGCAAATATTATTATTAGGGTATTTATGTCATTAATTAATGATATATTCGTATTATTATTACTGAACCACCAAAACTATTACAGTTTTTACTTTTATTATTTACCATAGTAACCAGTAGTATTCTGTAAAAAAATAACTAGCCTAAATATTACGGACAATAACATTAATAATCCCGGTGGCAAACAGACAGACTGCGTAGCCTTAGTAATAGATTCCCGTTTTCCTACATATTCTTCATAATTTTGTTCTTTTTTATCCGACACAAATTTATTTTATTTAAGTATGCTGCATACACGTTATATTATAAAACTGATTTACATCCGTCACATCACATCACACTCTCAGGTCCAGTTGAAAACCAGCGTCAGGCACATAAAGTTGTCTGGCATTTTTGCTGAACTGGGCCTTTTTGGCGCAGCCCTGAGGCACACTCCCCATCAAATTTCTGCTTACATCGCACTTTACACTTTTTATTTGTTTTTTTATTTTTTATCTGCTGTGTAAATTATATTGTGTGTTTTTAGTCTGTGCTAAATAAATGTATTTTCTTTCTTTTCACCGATTGGGTACGGAATCAAAAGCTTGCGACAGATCCACTCTTCAAAATATAAATTGAACAAGAATATTTTCTTGTTTAATTCCTAAAGAGAGTGTCCATCGTAGCCATATTAATGCAGATCATAGAAATAAAATTATACATTGCTACGCTCGTAGGCGTAAGTTCTGAGGCTTTTTTACTTGACTACGGCGTAGCGGTTAATGATTTTCGTAGCATGAGTAAGTTACCACTTTCGACTGAACACACTTTTCATAGAACTCATACGCCATGCCGCCATACATATTGGAAGTGAATCCTTCGAGAGGGTTCGAAAGTTACACCATCGCGGATGGTCAACGGCATTAGGTTTAAAACCGTGTTATAAAACACTGTAAAACGAAGTAAAATTGTCTTTTCAGGGGGTTTTTGTCGCTATAAGTAGTTTCCAACCTTTTAATTTTTTTGTGAATTTGACTGTGAACAAAAAATTTCAACAAAATAAAAATGCCTTGATTTTAAAACTAACGCATATACTAATAAATCTTGTTAAAATATACATCAGATTTTTCTTTCACGGTTGATAATGCTGTATTTTTTTTTTTTGCAATTTCTTTAATCCAGGTTCCTTATACGTTTAAGTATATTTAGCATAATAGCCTATAATGTTCCCAGTGCTGGGCCACAGGCCTCCTCTCAGTGAGAAGGAGAAGGCAGTAATCTACCACGCGGGGCCAGTGCGGGTTGGTAGATGTCACATGCCCTCGAATTTTTGTTTCTAGGACATGCCGGTTTCCTCACGATGTTTTCCTTCACCGTTTTGAGAGCAGTAGTGATGAAATAATTTACACAAAGGAAAGCGCCTGTCTGGATGCGAACTTAAGACCTGCCACGCCACTGCTCTAAGTATATGTATAATGGATGAATTTCTTGAAAGTTTATAATATTATAGCTACAAAGATGGTGAATACTAAGATGACGTCTGATAGAGTTGCATGGAAGCAGGCGACATGCTAAGAACAGAAGTGGCCCAGTGGTAACAGCTCCGACTAACGAGTTGTAGGTCGTAAATTCGAACCCTGACAGGCGCTTTATTTTGTGTTAATAATTTCATCACCACTGCTCTCAAAACGGTGAAGGAAAACATCGTGAGGAAACCGGCATGTCCTAGAACCAAAAATTCGAAGACATGTGATGTGACATCTATGAACCTGCACTGGACCCGCGTGGTGGATTACAGCCCTCTCACTGAGAGGAGGCCCCCCCCAAATAAATGGGGGTAAGGCAGGTCGGTGATAATGATTACTTACATGTATATTTTGAATAAACCAAGTCCTTATTAACCCGACAATTGTCGTATGAACCAGCGATTGTTCTTAAGAGAAATACACTCTTAACAAAAAAATAAAAAAGGGAAAGAAAATACGTTTATTTTCGGTGCACATGACGCAAGGTAAGAACAAAACACGAAAATAAACAATTTGGGGGAAAATATGCGTCACATCCACGCAAAACGGCCATCGCTCAGCATAATGCTGCAACCCTATGCGAGTCAGAGCCCCAGCGCTGGTTTTCAGCGACAGCCGGCGTTGACGTTAAAAAACCGTTGGGGGCTTACATGCAAATGGTTTTCGAGGAGGCGATCGTTTCATGGGTTGTCCTTACTACCAGCCTTTTCAAGCCCAAAACGTGATGAAAAAAAAAAAAAAAAAAAAACATTCATTATTTCCACTTCATTTTCCAAAGAAACTGTCATTAAAATATTCAATGAGAACTGTCTCACCTGCTGAGTGATGACGTCACAAGATGGCCGCCTCACACACGTGGTCTGTCAGCTTCTGCCAACTGGCATATTCCGCCCTTGACACTGCTAGTCCCAATGTGTAAGTAGCGTTATGAAATATTGCTTCCTTTCCACAGAAGATTTTACGTAATTGGGTAGGATTTAATTGGGTAGCTGTAGGTTTTTGATGGGTTGAGAGATTTATTTATATAAGTTACATCTACCAACCCGCACTGGGCCTGCCTGCTGGTAGATTATAGCCCACTCCCTCTTCAAGACAGGAGGCCAGTGTCTCAGCAGTAGGAACAGAGTTTTAATTTTTATTTAAGTTACATCTGTCTATGTATAAGGAGCAGTTTTTGTATTAAAAAAAAAAAAAAAAAAATATTATTAGGCTCTTCAACAATGAGTACACTATACCTCAGGAGGCTCTCATTGCGCAGCTGGGTCAAGGGCTTGATTCAGAAAGCAGTACTCCTAGACATCGCATCGTGAGGAGGTTCCTCTCTCTAGAGCCCTGACCATCGGCAGCCTGGACCCTGTTCCTGATGCCGATGGGCCACAATTTTTTATATTTTTAAATGATTTTGTATGGTTTTTATAAAAATATTTAAAAATGTAAATAATAAGTAATCAAAATGAAATAAAGGTAGTACACTATTACTTTATAATTATCATCATAATTATAATACTATATTATACTATACACTACACACACAATACTATTTTTTATACTATATTATATACTTTATAATGTTCATTTCAAACTTAAATCTAAGCGCCTCATTACTTATAGAAAACCACAGCATGCACTACATTATGCGCAGATAATAACATACGTAATTAATTAACAAGAAATACATAGTTTAGATGAAAATTAATTATTATAAGCTAAATTGATTACAATAAATGAATTAAATTACATTTAATAAATTAGATTAGATAGATTTTATGTATGATAATTTTTATATAAGATAGGGTTAATATTTGGATTTATACTGCATAGAGAGACTCATTAAATGGCATGTGAGGCTTTTTTTAGAGCAGGTATTGATGAATGAAAGAGGTCAATGTCGACTTCGTGCTCTTTATATGCAGCATACATTCTGGACAGTGGACAGTATTGCCTTAAGTTGGTATGACATCTTAATGGTTTTAATAAACTCATAGAACACGTAACAGTAAATATGTAAAGCTTTCGTACTAATTATACTTTTCTTTATTTACACACAAAATAAACTATTTTCTTCCTCTTCTGTTAATTCAAAAGATTTAGAATCGAGATCTAGATCTGTTTTGTGAATGTGAGAAGGCTGTAGACTTATAGATGTGTTGATTTGCTGGCCATTTCTTATTTAGTTAAGTACCTGGTACTTGCCAACACAACTTGCTTGCGTTTGGTTGATTTACTGGCCTACACTGTCCTCTCATACCTATTATAACTGCGATTTGAAAACATTGTAAAAGCCAATTATTAAAAAAAAGTAACCGTGGAGTTTCTTACCGGCTCTTCTTACGACCAATTGCAACCATGCACCGTAGCTTCTGACGTTTCATAAGTTCCCACGTAGGTAAATAAAATGTTTTTGATTTTTAAAAGAAAACGTTACTTAAAAAAGGTAAAATTTCAAGGAAAGTTTCTCAAAATTCCTGTTCCTCTTTACCTACAGAAGCTCTGAAACCTGTACGTGACAACAATGGCTCCAGTGAAATAGATACGGGTATATTTCAGTATTTCAGCAAGATATGTATCGGTCTGGTATCGACTGCCGTTCAGATTCGATCTCTGATACCGATACCGCGTCGTTCACGTGGAAAAACGGGTGCTCCTGAAACTTTAGCGTTTACTTTTTAACTTTTCGACCTTCTTATTGATGCCCTATCTAAAATAGCTAATTTTACTCAAAGGAGACTGTTTTGCTTTTACTGGCTGGTAAATTCACGACAATATTTCTTAAAGGGGTGAGCAGAGGTGTATTATGCCCGTCATAAGCCTTATAGGCTCTTTATGCCTGGACGCTTTTATTCGGTTATTAAATTCTGTTTATTTTTTAGTTTTTATTTACGCTTGAGTATAGATTTCGATGTTTTTTGTTGGTATTATTGGCTAGCTGACTAAATAATTAAATTTAATGTTTTGTGTTGTAAATTATTTTGCATAAGGTAAGGAACCAAGTTTTCCTAACTAAACAGACAGCTGTGCTGCTGGGGAGTTAATTGCGCCACTTCTTCTTCCCAGCTAAAGCACTAGGAAATGGTGAAGGGTGGGCGTTTTTTGGAGACTGTCATGTAATTTTGACGTTTAAAAGGAGCCTTGGTAGACTTTCCGACTTTTGACGACCCGTAACGACTGTCAAAGATCTACAAATGACAGCCGGTACCAACGGCTTAGCGTGTTTTCCGAGGCACTGAAGGGTCTCGGTAGTTAATTTATCTCAATCAATCTGCCTAGCCTTTTCCCTACTATATTGGGGTCGGCTTCCAGTCTAATCGGATTCAGCTGAATACCAGTATTTTACATAGAGCGACTGCCTATCTGACCTCCACAACCCAGTAACTAGGTAATACGATACCCCTTGGTAAGACTGGTTGTCAGACTTTCGGGCTTCTGGCGACCCGTAACGACTGTCAAAGATCCATGAATGACAGCCGGAACCAACAGCTTAACGTGCTTTCCGAGGCACGGAGGAGTCTCGGTATGTAAAGATGGTCACCCATCCGCAGACCAACTCTGGGAAGCGTAGCTTAATCTGACGGATCGACCCGTGCAGCAGTTATTACTTAGCCAAGAGCTCCTCCGATAGTTAATTTATCTATTATCATTTAATTATTTGTGTGATAGGGTCGGGCTTACATCAATACATCGCACACACCAGATGGGCAATTCCCGTATTTTTTAAGAACGTTCGCATTCTAATCTCATTCGCAATCTGTCAAAAATACAATCAATTTACCAACATTTTTGACCATTTTGACAGATTGCGACTTGAATGTGAACGTTTTTTAAGTACGAGAATTGGCCTTCAGGTCTCGCCAGTTCGACGCAGTTTTCCTAAGCCGTTGAATGCAGTTTTCTCTCTATAATTTCGTTGCATGTATTTCCGATGAATCACAAACATTGCCTACATACATGTATTTGTTATGTACTACGATCACGCTTGCCAACCGTGGTGATAACGTGCATATGACATGGTATTACAAGAACATGATTATTCGAGGCATCAGTGTAGGAAGCTTCTCTGTTTTACTCATTCAGTCTTACTGTATATTCTCTAATCTTTTTTCTGTCCTTGTCCCATGAAAAATGAATTTCTCTTCCATTTCAATCATCACACTAAAATTCAATACTTTTTCATTAATTTCAACCCTTGGCTAACAGTTAGGAGATAGCGAAGTGGTAGTGGTGTGTCGTCGGACTGCCAAGCCATAGGTCTCCAGTTCGAACCCAAGACACGCACCTTTGACTTTTCAGATTCATGTGTGTATTGTATAATTATCACTTGCTTCATAAACGGTGAATGAAAACATCGTGAGGAAACATGCCTGAGAGATATTTCTCGATTACTACTCATCATTTCTTTGATCTTCCTCTCTCTCCTTTCAATCAATCAACATTTATCGTCGTTTTTAAGACAAAATCATGAAATTAGTGACACTTTTAGAAAAACAAAGTAGAAAGATCATCTTATACTCTTTTCCACAAATTGACTGTAATAATACAATACCCAGAATGCTCACGCTGTCGTTTCGTTCACGAGACTACTCTAAGAAAGCCGCATAGTTGCACACCACAAATAAATTAGTCTTTCCTCGGTGAAGCGCTTTATGCTGAAAAAACAAAACGTTGAAAAGCTTTTTTTCGCATCTATCGTTAATAGTGTTTACGTTATTTCAATTGCAGTCTACACTACTATGATTTACGAAATTAACTATTTATGATTGACAACTATCACAACTTTTCCTACTTAACTTGGTTGATGTAGCCAAATTTCAGTAAATTTTTGTTTTTTCTGTTTTCTGAATGAACTGGCAGTTGCCAGCGATTTTTCTCGCATTCTCGGCAAACTAGTCTATTTACCTAGATAAGAAGTATTCTGTGTGTTAATCTAGGACTTAGTCCATATGTGTGTCTATTTTCATCCTAATCTGTATAGCCGTTTATACATGATGGCGTGACAACTAAATTGGGGTCGGCTTCCTGTCTTACCGTATGCAGCTGAATACCAGTATTTTACATGGAGCGACTGCTTATCTGACCTTCACAACCTAGTTCTGGGAAATACGATACCCCTTGGTAAGACTGGTTTTCAGTCTTTCGGGCTGCTGACTACCCGTAACAAACATACAAACACATTCACAAAGATATCATATTATTTTAATTGGATGGGATGGTTTCAAAATGCTTTAACATGTCGTTTTTATAAAATAAGGGATTGTCTATGGAAGAATTTAGGAAAAATGCAATTAGGATTAGCGTTAGGATTTCGGAAATTGCCTGCGCCAGTCTGTCGCGAAATTGCATTTAAATTGTATTAATACTGACGATGCACGAAGCGCTGTCATGTAGATCATTGTTTTGGTAATAATTTCCAATATACTCGTAAAAAGAGTTTATAACAAAACAGAACGAAATTCAAATAGTTTTTGTTTTGTCTACAGTGCGTTTATTATATTTTGCGTACTAATAGAGTTCAAAATGGCGTCTGACAGAACAGTACTACCAATCACATGACTGTAAAATTCAGTTTTACCAATCGTGTCACGGGACAAGTTATAATGAACGCTCTGTAGGTAGTGTTTAAAAATTAAAAAGAGAACAAAATTCAAATAATTTTTGTTCTGTTTACGTGCTGTATTTTTTCTAATGACTGTTAGCCTGTTTCTGGAACGATATCAACGACGACGTGTCAAAATTAAGCTCATTTCAAGTGATGTGGTTACCTGGTTACACTGATTGTTGACTATTTAGTCAGCCAATCACAGTATTGGCATGCCTTTGACAATCTGGTGTTTATGTTGAATTTCATTGCTGGTGTTAGGGTGTCCATTGAACTTTCTGGCTAACTGACCGACTATTTGACAATGAAAAAATGTAAATTTTTGGTTAATTGAAAAAAAATGATTTGAGAGTATCTAATAATCGTTGTGATCCTAAATATTTGGGCATCTTTAGTCCCTTTCCTGCAGGACGATCACGATGTTAATTGTGTTAAATGTGTTATACAATATTGTATGAATCTTCGCAATTTAATGGCATGGTTACTTTTAGATTTAATTCGTGTGAATAAACTCGACTTTTGACGGACGTTCTAATTAATTGGTCCGGGATTTTGCCAGATTTTCTTATAGTATGACTAAACTCTGGTGCAATGTGTGTGCAACAGTTTTGTCACCTAAAATGTAAGTACTTTATAAAACTTAAATCTCTAATGTTTTGAAGAGAAAATATTTGATTTTTTGTTTGTTTGTTACGCTTTCACGCGAAAACGGCTGAACTGAATTGGATGAAATTTGGCACATGGGTAGACTATGACCTGGGTTTGGACATAGGATACTTTTTATCCCGATATTCTTATGGGATCGAGACTTATGCGGGTGAAACCGAGGATTGAAAATGATGGTCTCCTGAAAATTTGTTATAAAATGCATTTTACAATTTAAGATTCTATGAAGCTTTAGAACTAACAGCTTGCTTCGAGTATGATATTCAGTGCCCAGTTAGTTTTCATTATGCTATTACAAGTCCATACGCCATTATCTACTATCGTGCAATATGTGCACGCAATACATACATATCTATTGATATTATACCTATATACTAGTGACGTACACTAAATAGCAGACTGAAAACATCTCTCAACGTCACTTCTACGCTCAGTTCCCCTTAAAATCGTCTAATGAGCGACACATTCCACAGTACGTATCAATCAGAATCTGAATCTGTATCCCGATCTCCGGAATCAAAGACTTGCCACAGCCGACGTCCGCTGCGTTCATTTTTCCGATAATAGACCGCGCCGTCTCGCTCGCACCACGTTGCGCAAACGCCACCAAGCCGGGCTAAAACAGGGGCTCAGGCATACTAAATTTAGTTCTGCAACACTGCACCGTGTCATGCCCATAGAAAACATTAACAACCATACAGCACACGATAAACGGACACCGCATATTCCCAGCCAGATTTTCGCGATCACAAATTGCTGTATAATATTCAATTAGGTCGCCCGATATTGATGGGAGAGCCGGCCGCCCGGCAATTTTGGTTAGCACATCTGCTGCTCTATACGCGTAACGTTTGATATACGATTAGTTTTCGAACCATTTTCACCAGGTTTATCCGGTCGATAGTCCATTATCGCCCGATAGCCTGTTAGCGTTTTGGACCGTAGCGAGTCGGTTCCGAGCGGCGACCGTTCGTCCCTCAAGGTGCGTCGCGGGGACAGCTAAATATAACCGCACACGCGGCCCGTCATTTTTCCTCGGTCCGCCGTACTCCCGGCATGCTGCCAGCTCGACGTCACAGCTCTATTACCTCATAAACGCCAAACTTTGAGAAAGGACTTTAAAATTAGCAAGGACACGGGTTCAAACGATTACAGACGGGCCGCTAGGTATTTCTGTACGGCGACAGCAGCGCTCCTGATAATTACGCAAGCTTCGGAACATCGAACATGGCCGCCGGCCGCCGCGGCAAAAGACGCGGGAGAGGAGAGATGAGCTGTCACGGGATATTTATGAAATTGGAACTAAAATAGATTCAGTAGTAGCTTGGAGCGAGTCACCTTGACGGCGCGTGTCTTATGTAACACGCGCCACGCGAATCGAACGCGACGCGCTCCAAAATCGAAATTCGAAAATGTCAAAAACGTGACGCAATCGGTGACGTGTCGATGTGTGACGTAAGTTTAGTGTTGCCACTCCTCCGTTCGACTAATAAATTTATTGTTTGGCATGTAAACGGATGCGTTCGAGCCAAGAAATTACAGCGTTCGGTAAAAAAAATATTGAATGAAGCAACGGAATGATGGCGCAGTGTAATCGGGCCCGCCTTGCAGCTTTGCCAAACACTATCATGTTTATAGTTCAACAGTTGCACAAGATTTTTGATTATGGAATGTTTACACCTTCCAGTTTCCTTGTTTCATTGTGAACGGGCGGACTTTTGTTCTCTTGCTCTATTTTTTATAGAACTTTTAATTACTCCTTTCTCCTAATGATGGCGGCGCCTATTGAAACGCTGGACCACTTAAACTTAAGTGTAGAAATGACTTTTTTTTTTAACCGTCTGTAGGTAGTGTTCCCTAATGATTTTACTATGGTTTCGTTTGCATGCATTGTTTGATGAGTATACTTCGGATTTATGTTTGAATGTTTTCAGCGCTGGCAATACTGGGTAATGTCAGTTGACATTTTGTAACATATAAAGACGTTTGTGACATTGTATGTCCCTTGTCCTAGTAAATTGGAGTATTAAAGTCACAAATATATCGTTGGCATCTAAATCTGTATACTTTAATAGTTTTAGTACATTTTAGTTTTATTTATGGGTAAGAATTGTACTAAATTGCTAAGATTTCTGTCCAAGTGTTTCCATTATTTTAATGGATGTCTTATTTATTAGGGATTCTTTTGTGTCTGTCCTTTCGGATTGGTATAGAATTATCTTTTAAAGTAGCAAACTTGGAGTAATCCGTTTTCAAACTTCATAAATTGTTTTTTTTATAATGACAAAACAAGTAATCTTTAGCTATTTACCTACAGGTACAGCAGTGCCAATCTTTCAGAGGCTGTATTTCACTATATTTACATCTTAAGATGTTTTACGATGTTTAAGAGCCCCTTAAAATCTGTCGTTTTTCTAAACACCATAAAGGACGTTTACAAAATAGTTTGTGTTAAAAAGCACCGCAAAAAAAAAATACAACGTTCTATTCTGACAGTTTAAAACCATAACCTAACCTAACTCTTTTTAGACAAGCCAAAACCTATCCTTGTGTTGTGAGGTCTTTTAATATTCTCCTATCGTACGGCACATGGTACGGAATCATAATGTACATGTAGAAGCATGGGCGTCCGTATTGAGGAATTAATGGATTTGTCTGTTTAATATGGCTCCTGAGTAGTTATAGGTTATGTTACCTTTACATAAACAGTGATAGTAATCGCCTTTTTATAGGCTTTTGTTTTTTTTGGGTCAGTGTTTTGTGAAATTGTGTTTTTTTTTTGTGAGCGTACAAAGTATTTTTCCTGTTATTTCAATGTTGAAGCTCTGAAAGTGTAATCTGAAAACCAAAACAGGTCATCTGATTTTATTTTTATAAAGCTGTTAGCAGTAGTTTTTTGTAAAACAACAGTTCTTTATGTAAAAAAGTGTTAGAAGTAAACTGGGAACTGTTAAACGTCTATTTCAGACCTGACTTTCCACCTAATAATTATAAATCAACCTAATATAAATGTTGACAAATTAGAGCGTTCAAAAACTCCATAACATAATGCTCTAAAGTTGACACTCATTTATAATAATCCAAAAAACCCATTACCATCAATTTTTCCAACCCAAAGCCATGACGTACACGCGGGCGGCCGGCCAACCCCGACCATTGCAAATCACGGACCCACAGACCGCAAATTGGGTGCCAGTTATCATAACTTCACTACAACACACAACACTACTACATATCTTACGATAAGCCGCTGACACCCCTAGCAGCCGAGGATTAGTGACGTGGTAGCCTGTAATCCCGGCATATCCCGGGACAACACGGGAACTATTTGCATACGATTGCAGTTAAACGTCATCTGCGGGATTTGAGACAGTGGTGCGTCTTAGCGGGATTGTAGCAAGTCGGTTGTAATTTTGTGTAATTTCACCCCTGGATTATAGGGAGTTCGGGCTTACAGGGAGGGTAGGGACGTGTAGTAGGGTCGTTATGGTCTATGGTTCGACTGGTGCGGAGTTATGGGATGTGCAGATCTTGGTTTTGGGCTTACCGTGTTTATGTTGCAGACTGTTTCTATGTTGTCTATACAATTTAAACTCAACTTAACTCAAACTGAATAGGGGGCGATATCTATGTAGGTAGATAAACATTTGTGTTCTATATTAGTTAACAAGGACATATGCAGGGAATAATAAAAATAAAAACTAAACGCGGACTAACAAAGCGTACTGTTTATCGACAGTAAAGCCTCATGAGACGTAAGCTTCACACAAGCAAGGATCCATTGACTTACATTGCCTTTCAAAAAAATTCGCCCACAAATTCAAAATCCTCCACCCAAAAATTCACCTCCTTTGCGTATGCACATTTGACCCAAATCACAGTCGAACCCGGGTGAACGATCGTCAGACTTACGCAACAATGACAACTGACAATACAATTAACATAACATATTTTATTATACGCCAGTCGAGTGCACCATTGTAAAAAAAAACTCGCCGCGCGTGATTAGAATCCAAGCGGCGTATTTGCAAATAATTGTGATCCAAGTGCAATGGCCTACGCTTACCTTGTGTTACGTGTAAAGAATTGGTCATAAGGAGTCCTGATGTTGGGTTTTTTGATATAACGGCAGTTTTGGAATTACCCGTGGTTGTTGATATTGTTATTGCGTTTGAATTATTATGTGGAAATTGAGTTTTTGCATAGATATTATTGTTTGTTTCGTGGTAGTCCCGAGATCTACGCGTTTGTTTATTATATGGCCTGACCAAGATTATGTCTGGACTTTAAAAGAGACTGTGACCTCTGAGTTTGTTTCGGCTTTTCTACTCAGAGTAGTCAGATAGGAAACGCCGAACTCATCTAACAATTTTTTTTAAATGTGATGTGTAAAAGTTATTCCAATATCCTATTTACAAAAAAAAACAATTTAATTTAATTTAATTTCATTGAAGAAGACAGATCTTCAGGTCGTCATCTACATATTTGAAAAACCTTAGTGCTATATTTAATTTTTTATGCTCATGAAAAACAAAAATTAAACGTGGTGATCAATGCGTGTTCCTTAGCAATTTGAGAAGAGATCTTTGTCCTGTAGTCTTCTTCTTTTCGTGTGGTTAGTAAATAACCTGGTGCCAGAGTTTTAAAGCCGCCCATGGGCCTCTGACTTGGCTTCACATGCCGTCAAGAAATATCTCTCAGGCATGCCGGTTTCCTCACGATGTTTTCCTTCACCGTTTTTGAAGCAAGTGATAATTATACAATACGCACATGAATCCGAAAAGGCAGAGGTGCGTGCCTTGGGTTCGAACTCGAGACCTATGACTTGGCAGTCCGACGGTCACACCACTAGGCTATCACTGCTATACACCCTGTAGTTAGACAGTTTCAATCTGCCTAGCCTTTTCCCAACTATGTTAGGGTCAGCTTCCAGTCTAACCAGATGCAGCTGAATAGCAGTATTTTACATGGAGCGACTGCCTATCTGACCTCCACAACCCAGTAACTGGGTAAAACGATACCTCATGGTAAGGCTGGTTGTCAGACTTTCGGGCTTCTGACGATCCGTAACGACTGTCAAAGATCCACGAATGACAGCCGGGACAAACGGCTTAGCGCGCTTTCCGCGGTACGGAGGAGTTTCCGTATGTAAAGATGGTCACCCATCCACGGACCTACTCTGGAAACCCGTGCGGCTGTTATTACTTAACCACGAGTTCCTCCTAGAGTAAGACAGTTTATAAGTAGATATTATTTGTTCAGACATTTTTTTCGCTATAACATATTAAAATTAAAGAACTTTGACCCTGATCAACCTTATTTGGCCCATAACAGTCCTGTGTGGCATGACTCTCCCAATTTACGCCAAAATATTCTGTTTTTCAAACAGACTGTATACTTCTTAGCTCCTGCTGAGAAGACCCAGAATGAATTCTGTTTATCTTTTTTCTTCTGACGCATTTAGGAATTAGATTAAATCTAATGTCTTGATATATGCGGTACTGGTTCCAACTTTATAGGCGCCTGAACGATCTCTCAAAAGGCGCCTTACCAGATCTATAATTCAGAAAGCGTGTAGAATTGAGACATCTGTGCACTTCCTAAGTAGACATCTTGGGTTTTCTGAAGCTTTCCTATGCGTAAGCCTGTTATGTAAAGATTGTATTATCTTCTTTTCAAAAGAGTTGTTTCTGGAAAATGAGTGACGTCATTGTGGTGCCTTCGTGTTTGGTAGTCTTTACTAAGCAGTTTCGTATTTATGAAGTCAATCAAATTATACATTATGGTCTCAGAATAATTTAAAAAGAAAAATGTTAAATACTGTTTCTGGCCAGTTACATAAGCTGATACTTATGTAACTGGCCAGAAACAGTTTTTGACATAATTTTTTATAAATTGACAATTCTAAACTCTGGCCATAGACAACGATTTCCCTTCAAATATCATAATTCGAATTTCCCGTCAAAACAAGTTATTTTTAACCCAATTTTTTTTCGACATCATGTTTATTTCTTCAAAAATATTTCGATACCAAAGTTTTTGTTAGAAATATCGTGGTTACTGACATTAATAGTCCACAGGACGTTTGCAACACATTTCTAGTCTATAAAGTAGGGCTTAACTCACGTGTCGTTTAATTTAGGACGGATAGAACCTTGGAGTATTTGTGTTCGAGCAACATTGTGTTCTCAATGTGTGAGCAAGATATGTCGGGCTTTAATCGACGTTTTGTTGTTTCTGGTGGATTGGTAGTGTTAAGAATATATTGGGGGTATTAGTGAGCAGTGCTAGCCTAGAGGTGTGACCGTCAGACTGCCAAGTCATAGAGTTCAAACCCAAGGCACGCACCTCTGACTTTTTGGATTCATGTGCGTATTGTATAATTATCACTTACTTCAAAAACGGTGAAGGAAAACATCGTGAGGAAACCGGCATGCCTGAGGGATATTTCTCGACGGCATGTGAAGCTAAGTCAGAGGCCCATGGGCGGCTTTAAAACTCTGACACCAAGTTAGTCAGTAACCACACGAAAAGAAGAAGAGTCATTACAAGATTAAGCACAAATCTCGACTTGTCTGAGGGTTTCAGTGTTGGATATGTTCTTTCATTGGATAGATTTTGGCCATAATATTTTGACTATTTCATTTATTAATTACTTGCTGCACCCCACGGTTTTACCCACACATATCCTAACCCAGGTCATGGTCTACCCATGTGCAAAATTTCATCCAAATCCATTCCGCCGTTTTAGCGTGAAAGCGTAAGAAATAAACAAACTCACCTCGCATTTATAATAAGCTTTCGCCCGCGGCTTCACCATCGTGAAGGTCGGAAATTATCCTACGGGAAAGTACTACCAGGATAAAAAGTCTTAGAAAAAACTTCGCGATTTATGGATGAACATATTTACTTGTATCTGTAGGATTTTAGAACAGAATCGTCCATTAAATCAGAGTTTTTTAAATACTAGCAAATTAATCTTTCTGCCTAAAGATATGGAACCATTCGTTTATAATTGGACAGAACTGAATGAAAGTCTCAGTAAATCGTAAATAGAAGTCCTTAAGGTGACCTGCAATGAGACAGGTCGATTGAATGATATGCAGAAAAAAATATTGATAAAATTAACAGATAAAATCGCGTATTTTTTGTGAAAGATGGAACGGTTTCTGTACGGAGAGAAATATTGACTTAAATATCGTAATTTTTACTAAAATTTGACATAATGCGAGGAAAAAAAATGCTCTGTTCTATCTACTGTAGTTAGTAGGTTTTGTAATATCTAGTAAAGCCTTGGTAATTTCAAGAGCTTAATTTGTTATATCTAGTAACAATATTTATTATACATTTAACTGCATTTTTCATTTAACAATTGATTAGTACTGCTTTACAACTTTTTTTAAACTCGTGAATGCAAATAACTTTTCTTAGAAAAACCAAGTATATTTTGCAGGATTTACAAAACTTTACCAATATTTTTCATTTAACAATTGATTAGTACTGCTTTACAACTTTTTTAAACTCGTGAATGCAAATAACTTTTTTTAGAAAAACCAAGAATATTTAACAGGATTTACAAAACTTTATTTGCAATAAACATTATTTAAACTGTGTAATATTTTGCATTTTCTTTTGTTTATTAGGAATTACATTTAAAAAAATGCAAATACAGCAAAACTTTGTTTACTTATGTATGCTATAACTTAGTTTATTTCCCAAATAGAAATAAGGACACCTCTGCCCAACCCTTCGGGGAACAAGGCGTGATGTTAAGTGTGTTTAAAAAAACAGTTTTTATTTCGGGTGGTAATTTGTCTCTCCCTGTGCAAGATGGCGCGTTACTGTCTGTTTCAATAACGGTAATCAATAAACCGAAAGGTAACAAATCCTTCAGAACTTGCTCCTCATCGTATTTCAATCAGTACGATTTACTACAAGTGCCAGTCTTACCAAGGGGTTACAACCCATAGGTCAGATAGGCAACCGCTCCATGTAAAATACTGCTATTGATCTGCATTCGGTCAGACCGACAGTTCACCCCAACATAGTGGAGAAAACGCTACGCAGATGATGTCGATTTACTATGAGAACATGGAAGCTTTTAGTAGAAGCCGAGTCCTTTAAAAAAAAAATCTACCGAGGAAGTACTCCGTAACTATTTGCAGGTTTAGGTAAAATAACAAACATATAATGTAGTTTTTTTAACAAATCTTCAGGAATCTTTACATCCCCTAAGTATTTCAAATATCCTTCTTATAGTTTTATGGGCAGCCATTGATTTTTCCGACGTTTTCAGAACCCAACAATCTGCAAAAAATGTCTTAAAACAGAGCGCATTTCAGTGACACATGGTCATGAGAAAACTAACAGTTCTATGTTAACTACAGGAACATAAAAAGCCTCGTATTTAATATATAGCACCTATTAACATAGCAATAAAGTCATTCCGCGATACTTCAAAACTATTAGCATAACCTTGGTGAATTGGGAAGGCAATCGTTTGAGAGGATGCCAAGCAAAATATTAGCTTCGGAAACTGGTTGGGTTACACAATTGGCAAGAAAGATAAATCAGAAAGTTTTGATAGTGCCTTGATTGTGGAGTCCCATGCAATTTGCTGTATCACTGCAGTATTGAAGTTTTAAATGATTTGTATTGTAACAACTAGATACCTACTTTTATTTTATTTCTTAATAAGTTTTTGTTTTCCCGTTTGCTGCAGTAGCGGATTGGCCTTGGTTAGCGGGGTCGTGGTTTCCATTCTCGAATTGGAAACTATATTATGTATGGTCTATAAATAAATTAATAGGTTGGTCGGTTAGCTGGATTGCCGTGAAATTGCATTTTTGATGCAGTAGATTGGTAAAACTTACCACTTTACTGACTGGATAAACCACAGCATGAGGTGTTCTCATCTAGTCAGTGTCGATACGGTAGAAGTAGATGAACTCTTCATTATCTTGACACTTGCCCTTTATGCTTTCTATATTCTAAGATTCTTTCAATTCTATGGTTGTTGGGAAAAGGTTGGACTTATTGATAAGATCATCATTGGTATCATAATGTTCTGTTTTTCTATGTACGATTGTTTTTTTTTTCCTCTTGTGCATCTTCAATTATTGAAGGTAATCCACTAATTGCGAATGTTTCTCCTTGTCCTCTGCGAGGTAGAACAGCAATAGTGTACCATAAACAATAGCTGTCTAAACTGCTATTCAGCTGCATCCGGTTAGACTGGAAGCCGACACCTAAACAGGGTGGAATTTTTGAAACCTTGGAGGGAAAGTACTCTAAATACTGGAGATAGCAAATTTTACTAAAATAAAACATTCCTTTATTTTTTTAAAGAAATAAAACTGCATTCAAAGATTTTCAAAAATTCGCTTGCCACACTCGGGAATCGAACCGACTAAAATCTGAAAAAATTACACCCTGTATTTTTATGGCATCAATCGATAGGGCCAATAATAAGGTTCAAATCTTTCAAAAAAATCTCGGAGAATATAAAGCACTTTTACTCTCCTCTATTTAGAGTACTTTCCCTCCAGATGAGGTTTAAAAATTCCAACCTGTGTACTTGGGAAAAGGCTTTGCAGATGATAATGATGAAATAATCAACAATAGATAGACATTCTTGAGATATCGGCACACATAAACTGATGCTTCCCATGGGAGTAGGCAGAACATTACCTACTACGATCCTTATATCTAGAGAGATATCTATCTATCATCACAAAAGCGTCCAAACGCGTGTTACATAAACTCACAATACGTGCGTAGGAAAACCCGCGAACAGCACATTAAAACACATCACCTTTATTAGAATTCCTCCCAGTTAGCGTATTTATTAGTACATGACGGTCGCAGCCTGCATTCTACGACGTATCCGGGATCATGCACGATTATCCACAATTACTTCTACCTTGAGTATGCAGCCCGAGTTCCCACTGAATAGTGAAATCGATATACCAATCTGCCAATAGATTTCGTTGGCTTCATGTAGATTACGTGAGAGTGCCTCTTGTGGACACCTGTGATCAAAGGGGTGTCTGGGATTTTGATTTGCATCTACGTAGAAGCGGTAGTCTTTGATGACGATTTGTTTAACTGTTAATTGATTTTGAAGTCTAGGTATTTCGTTATCATACTCATTTATCAATAGGATTTTTTCTTGCTTTAGCAAGTTTGCATTCAAATGATGCTGAATGATAATTCCTTTCCTTCCTTCTAATCAGTCTTAGATAAGGTTTTTATTCATTTCTCTAAAACAATGATGTATTTTTCTCTATCTTTATAATAGAATAGGTTCCTTTTTCCGTGTGGTGCCGGACGTAAAGAATAGTACCATCCCATTTCTTCCCGTGGGTGTCGTAAAAGGCGACTCACTAGAGAATGGGCAGCAGCGTTCTATACGCATTTTAACGCCATACTGCGATCGCCAACCCGCCTGCCAAGCGTGGCGATTATGGCAAATCCCTCCATTTGGGGGAGGCCTATGTCCAGCAGTGGACATCTTTCGGCTGAAATGATGATGATGATGACGAGGTTCCTTTTTTAGTCATTTGACAAAGGCAAACGCACATCAATATTTCGACTGCAACTCTCAAAAAGCTTCTGAAGATTGACTTTTCAGTAGGTCACTGGCAAATTTTACTTACTCTTGAAAGTTCCTTTTTTATAAGTTATAGATTCAAAATCAGGTATATTTCCCCTTCCATTTGCATCAACATACACTTTATCACTTTATTCTTTACGACCTACATCTCAACCCTTCCCATTTTAAACACATTCAGTACCATACCACAGCTGCGGTGAAAAAACGCTAACGTTTTGCGCCGTACGAACTTTGAGCGAAACAACTTGCTGTAAGTTCTGCCCAAGAAGGTCGCTGGATTGCACATGGGGTACAGCCTTAATACTAGCGGGTACTAAACGAGAACTAGGACCTATTTTTGAGGTACTGAGTCCTAGATTTTTGAGGTGTTCCTTGAAAATGTTGTATTGCTTAAAATATTGTTTTTGTGAACCAGTTTTGTTTAAAAGAGTCTCAACTCATTTTTCGGAGCCCTCTCGATTCTTCATAATCATAATCATTTAATCATTTGTTAACATAGGTAAAATAAAATAGTTGTTATAAAAAAATTTCAAGCGCGCTATGCTATACCAGAAGGCGTACAAATATTCATGGATGTCATTGATACTTAAAATTTATAACATAATTATATATAATAAAAAACATAACTTATTTTTACCATGCATATGCCTATCTACATTATCAATACATCAGTTTAGAAACAGCTTAACTCACTAACATAAAACAGTTCATTATCCATTAGTAGACAAGGAGAAATGACGTAATTTACTTAATTTCTTCTTCTTCTCGCTTAAATTATATTTTCTGGTCCGGTTTTTTTTTTCGTTAATGTGCAATTCTGTCTAGTTTTGATGGAGGTACCTATGTACATCATTATTTCTTTCTTCTTTTCCTATATCAAGGTTGGATATTTTATTAAGATAACTGGAAACAGTCCCCTTTCTCCCTTTATTTTATACTTTCTCCCATATCATGAACATCTGGTACTTCAGTAACCATTTCTATTTAGCCTTTCGCAGCATGGCCATCAAAAGCGGAAGCGTTTTCTCCGCATCCCGCTGCCACACATACCACAACTTTAGTTCTTGAAACTATTTTCTATTTGTGCGCAACTGCTCAGCTGTTACTATTCTTCAAGTTGTTCGGTATAAATACCTACTCTGTCTATACCTATGTTGGTAACGAATCTATTTGTTTAAAGGTATGTGGCCATTTGGATATTGCATTTGTTAGTGTTATAGGATTAATAGTTTGCGCTATCTTATTAGATAATATTACGCCTGTTTTAACCGAAGGGTTAGGCAGAGCTGTACCTATAGTACACCCACATTTCGCCTGTTATCTAAATAGTTACTTAAATGCTTTCTTGGTTAAGGCTGCCTTCTGAAACAAAGCTAGTAGAAAATATGGCCTAGGTGATTTAGACCTTATTTTAATGTTAAGCACCAAGGCTTAAAACGTTCGAGTGATTTACCGTTATTTCAGTCTAGTTACTTTAATTACAATAGCCGTATCATACAAACTTTCTTTGGGCAATTCCCATAAAAAATCATGTACATAGAAAAAAAACAGTTTTATTTCGATTGGGTATCTGCAGAAACCCGCGAACCAAGTCAAGATAAAATATAGGAGCTTTTTTTAACGTCTTAACTATCACGTTACGAAATTATTGTATTTTCTTGACACCATAACGAGTTTACGAGCATGGTCGTAAAATAAGCCACGTGTGCCATGAAAAACTCGTTCCTGATGGTTTTGCTGCATTATATCTACTCTATTTTTGATTAGGCAGTTTTGATTGGGCAAGAATACGAATCTGATGATGTAGATTTAACTTTTAGATTAATATTCTAGTCTGTGGTGGTTTTAAGGTTATAAAATATTTCTGTTCTTAATCAATTACTAAAGTGATAATCCTATTTCAATGCAAAAGGTTTATCATCTTGTAGAATTTTCTTAAAAGTGGTCTGAAAACCTCTGTACATTTGTGTACTACACGTACTAAATAAATGTTTAAATATTAATAAAAATGGCACTAACATATTATTTCAGAATCATTTGGTGATCATAAATATACGAATACAACATAAAATTATCTTCTTAAGGTTAGTGGAGGTAAAATAAGAAAATATTTGTCTTGCGTTTATTAATAGCTAGTTTTTATAACCTTGGCTTCAGGAAAACGCTCACCTCAAAGCCGACATGGTCGCTAAGATTAATATAATAAAAGGAAAAGAGACTTATTCTATTAAATAATGGTAAAACCTCAAAGGTAAAAGGTCACAGTAATTTATATGTAGATGATATTATAATCTAGGCTCTGGTTTAATCTAGGTTTCTGGGGACTTATTGCCACATGAGACTTAACCAATTTTTGTAAAAACTTAATAATCACAATCTTTATTCTAAGTTGCACCTCTCAAAAATATGAGATATTTTGTACTTTAAAAAATTAAATTGGTATTCGTTCATGACTTAAATAGGTAGAGAAGAGACTCTTTAAAATACTCTCTACCTCTGTATACCTCTTATATGATCTAGATATGGACCAAGGAAACTAGGACTTCCGGCATTTTGCAGTGTTAGGTAATTTCATGTAGGAACAATGAGACGAACTGAGATAACATCTTGTGGACAACGTACAAAAGAGCAACCTTAATTATATGTTTAAAACATGTACCACCATTTTCAGAAAACTAAAGCGTGCATAACAATTTTCCCTCGCTATAGCAGATTAAGCCGTCCGACATGTGCATATCGATGTATTTGATAGCTCATTACTGGCTCTCTAATCCGCCGCAACCAAGTTTAACATACAAATATATGCAACCAGCCAGGTGCGCTTGCACACATGTTTCTTAGAAGCTTTTCAACATATTTCGAATGCATACCGTTTAAGTACCTAAATACATATAATCGTACAAACATTGTGCATTCCACTTACAATAGGATTTATTGTAAATTTACGTGCTGCGTACGATAAGCGCGTTGGTTCGCATCACTTGTTGAACGCCAGAACCGCGCGTGGCAAGATGGCTGACCCGCGCTTTTTTTCACGGCGTCTTTCCGCGTGTGCCGTGATTTTGGCCAGTTCTCCTGTGTGACGTCGACGACCCAGTTAGGTACGCCAACCGGTGCCACGGCCAAGTCCATCCGGGCATCCCCAATGAACCAGCGCCAATGTCTATAAAATAAATTGTACGCACGAAATAAAGAGAAAAAAATTATAATGAAGTAAACGTCAGCTCCTGATTTGCCGCCAAAACCTGGGTGAACGCACTCCAGTGTTTTGGCATGGCTAGTTGGATGTTGTCCTAATAGTTCGTTTATTTGATAAGGCGTTTTATTATTACCGCACGGCCTTTTAATCAGTTCAGAATGGTTTGTCATTAATGCTGTCGTTACTGAGAATTATTTTAGGATAGTTGCATTGCCAATGTTGAAAAGCGAATTGTTTTGGGTGCTGGTCACATTGACAGTGAAAACATGAACAGTGTTTCATAGTTAATCTGTTCACGACTAAATAATCGCAGGATCGTTTGATTTTGCAGTCGTTTGACTTAGTATTCGTGTTCCAGATTGCAATACGTTAGCCGTCAGCTATCTGCAAGCGGTCGATTTTATCGTCAATGTGCGCCTCGTCTAAAAGTATAATAACATGAATATCGCGATTCCCGTGTATGATATCATCATAGTAGCAAAGCCGGCTCGTACCGAGAATCCACTATGAGCAAACCTTTGCCAACAATCTTACTATTCAGCATTTGTTGTTCTTATATTTGCCAAATATTTGCACCTTATCGCCGGCGTATTGTGATAGTTTTACGAGCGCCATTTTTATATTTTTATTTCGCGCGCATTTTGGCCGTGTTTCCAATATGGTGGCTGTTTGTTTTGGATAATGCGGTAATGTGAAGCTTTTTAATGTTATTATGAGGATGTTTGTTCATTTTTGTTGGGTAAATTGAGCGATCAAAAGTTTGAAATATTATTTTTATGTGTTTGGATAATCATTGAACTGATGGAGAGAATTTCTTTTAGATCCAATGGGTTTCCCAACGACACCTGTGCTATAAAGGTCACTATAGGTATCTAATATTTGACTGAAAGTTAAATCAACAATACTCTTCAACGGAAATCTTTCACAAGCAGACATAAAAATCTATAATCCACACACTTGAAAACAAACTCAAAGAATAATCCAAGCCGAAAATTTCGCACAGGCTATTGACTCACATTTGGCATGATAAAACCGATAATTTTATAACAAGGGATTCCGTCCACGTGTGTCCATGGATCCTGCCAAGGGGGCACACCAGGCCGCTGGCAAACTGGCAACCGCCTCGTCTGTGGTGGCAGCCAACTCAATGTTTTGACTAGACCTTTTTGTTTATACCCGCGGAAGTCGGCTGCTTTGTTTGGGCGAATCAATCATTGGTAGTTTAGATTTTTTTTCTTGTGTTTTAAGATCGTTGTCGATTTGGAAAGGTGGTGTGGTGTGGGTATTTGATTGAGTTGTAAACTGTATGAATGGATGCTGTGTAAGTGTGTACTTTGATTTAGTTTTTCTGAATGATGTTGGCGTTGTTTTTGTCAGTTGTGAGAGGTAGACTTCGGGAGACTTATTTGTTTGTCTCGAGTTTCGTCTCTAATTAAGTTTAGAACATAGACGTCCACACAATGACCAAAATCTATCTTACTTTAATTAAGTTCAATCGCCTGTTGAATTACGATGATGGAATAACCAGCAACATGAATAAATAAGTTAGCTGTAAGCTTCCCAAACAGATTAAAACTACCTGGTAGACCGAGCTCTGCTCGGGTGAAAATAGAGGAAGCAAATTTTTCCAGAAATGAGATCTAGCTAGATCGATTTTTCGCCCGCGCAAACCCCTATATTGCAACTTTTATCGAAATCATTAGAGCCGTTTTCGAGAAGACGATTACAAATATTGCTCATTTAATAATATAGGATAAACATTCCATTTATTTTTAGTTGGTACTGACCTAGCCATGGCCGTTAGATTACTATAAAAATATTAGAAATAAAATTCTAATGACGTATCTCAGTAACAAATCAATCTCACTTTTCTTTAACTTTACTAAAACGCACAAGGCATTAGTAACTAATATTTCTTCTAGAAATCTTTTCCAAGCTTAACTCAAGCGCTGACCACTTGACAAACTTAGATTTTCTATTCACGTTTTCCAATAAAGTATTGTTGTAGTCGATCCTAAGTAGGACACAGGTCTTACTATCGATGCGAATTCCTGCGATAATAATACAGTAAAGTTTGAAATCAACGAGTAATTTATTGATTCCGTGACTTAGGACGGGCTAGCCCCTTTCTACTAGTAAGTGATTTAAAATTTTACTAAGAGACTGTATCATGAAGATAGCCTATAGCATACTTTTTGTTGAGTACTACAAATAAATGACTGTCTCTAATCCGTTTGCTGAAAGAGGTGACTTTAGTAAAATTCCATACAATTATGATTGTTTAGGGAGAACCCCTGTTGTTGAAAAGAAAAATGGCGATGTAAATATGCTAAAATATTTTCGTTATTAAAACTGTTGTAATCTTCAGCACGTATAGCATTACCACCGTAGAAACGGAAGAAACGAAAGACAAAATTACACATTGAAGAAATGTTTCTACAGTACGATGTCAAATATGGAGAAAAGAAATATCACTTAGTCTCCGTCGCTAAAAGTGCAGAGATAACTTAATAGTGAAACAAATTTCCACTGTAAAACACACAGAAACACAGAAACGATAGATGGACTGTGTGAAGGATGATATGGCTGGGAAGGTGACTATCGAAATGACGACTAATATAGAAGTATCGAAGAAAATATATGTTGCACTGACCCCAAATAAATTGTTATAACGGCAAGAGAATGTATTGATGAGCTGCCATTGTAAACATCTCAACTAAAGTCTAAACTAAAACACGAATTTTCTAACGTTACAATTTTCCTAAGTCGTCATTTAAAGTTCTCCTTTTGGCTGTTGACAGGCAATGAGCTAGCTACCTGAGCTATTTATATGCCATTGCTAATTCTCATTCTAATTTTACTGTCAGACGCTTTTAGTCGTATCTACAGATGTCGTTTTATAACGTCTCGAGAGGAGAAGGTTATATATACGTATATTGTAAGTCTAGGTGGTTATTATCGGATGATATTTTACAATATTATATTGTTTTCTTTGGTTCAAGGTGGACATAATCTATTTGTAGTTTTTAGTAGCATAGCTCAATCAAATATAGGGAAATGTTTTGTTAGTTTCCTTTCATCGATTCTTGGATCTAACGAACCTATCTGTAATTTATAAATCCCATCTTTCAATGAGGGTATTTGGTATATTGCAAATACCTAAGATATCTTTTTACTAATGTTAGTACATCTAGCAGAGACGATATTATTTAATGAGAACCTCATAACATTAGCCGTATTTATGTCGCAGCGTGGGGCTGTTACGCTTGTCTGCTACAGTTTTTACAATGGACCTTTTTAGTGACGTCGAAAAGTCTAATATTATTATGGTTCCTATATTCGTTCGTAACGGTAATAATGAACCAATTGCTAGCTTTTATGGAGTTTTATTACCTATTATCACAGTTGAACGTACGCTTCATGACACAGGAGAAATGACTGAGAAGGTCCTTAATGTCTTGTCTTTTATACTCCTAATATATTAGATTTTTGATGCATATAGGAAAGAAAGAAAGAAAGAATAAGTATTTATTGAGACTCGCACAGGAAATCACAACATTAAACATAAATAAAAAACAATATTAAACAAGGTAACATTAAAATTATATCATAGGCATAGTAATTAGTCCCAGACGTAATTTCCGGGTTCTGTTACCTATATGGTTTTTTTCCACTACAATGTTGTCCTTTTGTTCTTTGGATTTCAGAACCAGATCTAAGAGTCACACTGGCGCTCTTTCCAGATTAATTTTATCAAAATTTTCTTGTGTTTTCTAAATTGACAGATTGTCAACTTTCTGATCTCCGCTATCACAACATCTACCTAAATCTTTTTAGGTCACTCACTGTTGTTAGTTCTACTTTCTAAGTTCTGATGGATCAACACTTTAAGGGTTCTTCGTAGACATTTTACTAGTGATACTGGTTGTAATTCAATCCACGTTTCTTCGCAAACTTTTAAAACATATGGTATGGGTGTCCAAATACTTACATTATTCTTGTCACGATCTATAATACTATAGATATGACCCTTGATCTTTTACTTTTTAACACGTTTTTATGTGATTTTATTACACCGTTGATATTTTGTATTTCTTCATTCGTTTATTTCTTAAGAAGCTAAATTATTATAGTTAAATTGAATGGGACAATATATAGGATACTCAGTTTTATGTTATGCATCTTTATGAGTCTAAGGACGGCTGTATATATTGGCCTTCTTAACAAGAATAACAAACATGCTCAATATAAAACTCATCTTAAATCCCTGCACACATCTTTCAAACGTCACAAAATACCTTTGGTTGATTAAAATTCTGATCACAGAACAAAAGAATGTGGTCAAGAAAAGAATATATCAAAAAATCAATAACATCATCTCAAAAATCATTTCACGAAAGGCACGAAAATCGATACGAGTAACCGAATCGGGTAGGCGGTAAATCACAACATATTTGCATACATTACGCTATGATTCAACACATTACAATACAGTATTTGTTTTGCGCATGCGCGATGCATACATTATTAATTTCTGCCTGTACCTCACGTAGATCTTTTTTTTCTTTTGTTCGCACATGACACAATTAGGCCTACTGGTATTGAATAATAAGAAAGATAGTTTTTGATATGTATGACAGGTGTTTGGGCTGAGAATGGTAATCGATTTGGTTTTGGGACATGATCTGCATCAAACGTGCTGGATCTTACTTCGTGGAAAGGATCATAAGTCATATGAATCATTTCTTTGTTTTGTCATTTTGGTAGGTACTTGATATGAGGTTTTTTAGCCGAAGTTATGAGAACGAGATCCACCTGAAACCACCAAATTTAACAATGAAGATTGGTGGTTGCGTCGTTCAAGGAAAATATATGTCCTCTCCATCTCCTGCCTAGAACGGTGTATATTGTACTTCCTGGCACAGGTTATCTGCTAAAAAGGTTCAACCGCAAGTAGAGGTAAAATAATTAAGTTACCTATAAAGAAATTCTAGACAGTGCTGTTTTTTTTAAAGCACTTAGTTGAAAGTAAATATTTAGATTGATAAACAAATAGAAATCGTTAATCGACTGCTTATTCGATTTTGTAAAAATAATTGAAATGTTTGGTCTACAATTGTTTAAATTCAAAGGATTTGTTTGCTTTGAAACTTTGAATTCTTAATTTTCGAAGAAACCACTATCCACCTGCGAAGAATCAATTCATTAGCACTAACCTTAATAAATTAACTCAGATTTACAAAGCTGTGTCTAAAAGTCAGCTGTACGGTAAATTTATTGTTTCATTACTGTTTCCATTCTTCGATGTCCATTCTAGAGATGTTTATATTTCTCTTGATGGTCGTATACAACGCAGTGAATAGATATGAAAACGAACTTGTCAGTTTATTTATAGATGCCAAAACATTCTTAATGTCTTAGTTTATTTAAAAAGTTAAATTTATGTGAACGAAGCTCAGAGTCATCAGTCTGGATAGTATAAACCCTGGAAATCTTATTTGTAAAAGCATTCAGTGCTTAAATAAACGTATCTTATACGAAGATATGAAGAAAATCGTTTATCTCAAAGTTCAGATTGTCGATATTGATGAATTTATTACATCCGAAAGTAAACTGGGTTTTTGCATTTGAATGCTTAGTCTACTGGGATTTGGTAAAGGTGTCCCACGGTGGGCGCCATTATAGAAAATTGGATCTATCAAGTTAATACCTGTTTTGAATGTTCTCCTTGTTCACAGGACGAGTTCCATCCGTTCATAGAGGCCCTGATGCCATTTGTAAAGTCCTTTTCGTATACTTGGTTCAATTTACAAGCGGCCAAACGGAAATATTACAAGAAACACGAAAAACGGATGAGTCTCGAGGAGGAGCGCCACACTAAATATGAACTACAGGTAAATATTTTACTAATTTTAGATGTTTTTCCATGTTCCACAGCTCACGCTCATAGCCTGGTACTAAGGTTTCCAGTGCCCGCCATTTCATGTCCTCACAAACGTCCTGCTTCCGAGCCAATATCTTTCGGACTGACATCTATTGCTTCCGATGCGGTAATCGAACTAGCGACAGGAGACGCTCCTTCCGATAGATATATTGAATATATTTGGAACTGTAGGTAGGTACACTTTTTGTGTTTGTAGAATCTTATTCTTTTAATCGTTTTGACTTAATATTTCTAAGCTGCTTTTGGACCGTAAGTGGCTATTGAATTATTTACAGCAATGATTACAGTAACCATTACAGTGATGACTGAATTCACATTTAAGTTCACTGAAATATGACAGTCTTGGATGGCTGAACGCTGTTGCTCTTGAACTATTATTTTACACTGACATCACAAAAAGTAAGACTGAAAAAATGAGTCCAATTTTCACTTACTATTTTACTGCACAGAAACTAACTCCATTAAAACTATTTCACAATGCTTAAGCAGCCATACTACTAATGATGATGACGATGACAATAAGTTTGTCAACCTTCACACCTATTAAGTAAAACCTGCTATATACTCTTTACACAACCACACTTACAGAGTTAATATCTATCAAAAAACTGTCCAAACTGACTTCTCTTCTTTCTCAAATTCCAGAACGAAAAAGCAGAAGTAAAACAAAAATGGGCGTCGCGGTTGCTAGGGAAGTTGCGAAAAGACATAACACAGGACTGTCGAGAGGACTTCGTGCTCAGCATCACGGGCAAGCGGCCGGCCGTGTGCGTGCTCTCCAATCCCGATCAGAAAGGGAAGATGAGAAGAATAGACTGCTTGAGGCAGGCTGATAAAGTGAGTCTTGTTCATTTGTACTATCAAAAGTATTTATGGCTGAAGAGGATCCTTAAACGAATCTCACTGAATACTGGGACTGTGTTCTTTAGTTTTAATAGGAGAGTTGGTCGGTATACGTTTGACAAACCATTTTTTTCAAACGTATACTGATCAACTCTTCTTAAGTTTTCTGGGTCAATCATAATACCCATCGTTAGTTACTTTAATTATATGTTGCACTACAAATACTACAATGATAATGATAGTAGTAACTTGACTTGAAATATGACTACATTATATTTATTTGATGCACATCGTGTCTGTGTCGAGGGTAAAAAATCTAAGCAAATGCTGTATTTACCAACCTTTTTTAATTTTAATTTTGCAAAATAGCATTTCGACCATTTTTATATTAACTTTCCCACTATTATTATTCCAGGTATGGCGCCTAGATCTCGTAATGGTGATCCTATTCAAAGCGATCCCTCTTGAGAGCACAGATGGCGAGCGGCTGGAGAAGCACCCAGAATGCACGCAGCCGGGTCTCTGCGTGAACCCCTACCACATCAACGTCTCCGTTAGAGAACTGGACCTGTATCTCGCGAACTTTATAAACAGCTATGGTAATGGGAGCGACGGTCTGCCAGGTCTCTCGCTCAATTCTGTTTTTGATCTGCTTCTTGATTTTGTGTTTGGGATGGGTGTTGATAACAAGATCCTTCTGCTTTTCTTGTATTTCCGCGAAGTATATGATTTTAGCGGATAGTTATCAACGTTGGTAATCTTATAATTACAATAGTCATCAATTCAACATTATCCATTCCAACGTCTAGTTGTTTGATTAGAAATCAATCACCTAATGAGATGAAAGCAATGGATATTGTAGAATCATCATAAACTGTTGTAATTCCAAGTGTGGTGCGCCATGAAGGCACTGCAGATGCTTTCAATGATAAGCTAGATATGAAATTAAATGAGAAGTTCCTAACCATGAAGATTCCATTCGCAAATCAGAACAAAATTAATTTAATAAAGTTCCATATAAAAATATTTAGATAGTATTATATAATATTGACTTTACTGTAGATGCTGATGATGATTTCCAACTTCACTAAAGGGTTTAAAGAATTACAATAGTCAACTTTATTACGATAGAAATGTAATCAATACTCATCCGACTTTGTTATTATTAGTTGCAAACTTTAGACATAAGTATCTAGAAATAGATGCATGTATTTCATTATAAGTTTTCCGTTTACCGTGATTATTTAGCTCTTTAGATTTAGTTCCCACTTATTTTGAATATAAGCTCTTTAGACGTTCTAATACCATTTACCTAGTAGCGTTTTTCTATTACCTAAGTAGCGTCTCTGATAATTTAGCTCCTACCGTATCTGCAAGATCGACCAAATTATGATCGACGTTTTACTGAAACCGCTTTTGTAGATTGTACAAGTACAATAAGGTTTATAGTCATGCAATATTATCGCTAAGACTTCATTTTGGACTACCCACGTCATGAGAACTAAAATCTTTCTCACTCAGGCACTGTTCCGACTGTGTTGTGATGACTGAATCTGATAATCATCCCGTTTCAAGTATCGTAGCTTGTATATTGAAACGGAGATGTTCACTTATTATACAGTCCAGGAAATTTATTGTTTATCAAATCGTATTAAAGCAATTTCATACAACTGTCAAAGAATGGCATTTGTGATTTGGATATAAGGAATTACGCTGGTAGCCAATTTGATAAACGATTAATTTCCCGAACTGTCCCACGGCATGATAATGATAAACTGTTATCAGTGAGGATTTTGCAGTGTCAGGTGTCATCTTAACAGCCAGACTTCGAACGATAAAAATGTCGTTATGACATAGTGGGGACGGTTTCTTAAGTACCCATATTATATAGTACAGTATTTTTATCTCACGAAGCGGCGCGCGCTTTGCTTGTGGTAACTAAGTGTACAAACACGCTGTGAATGTGTATGTGAACATGAGTAGCGTCAGCACATAACACACACACGCACACACACACTTCCGACTTCGCCATTGTCTCGGACGGTACAGAGAGTTCCTGCGCTTACACACATATTCACGGTGTGTTTGGACACTTGGTTACCACAAGTAAAGCGCGCGTCGCTAAAAAATACTGTACTATAATGTGGCTACTAAAGGAACCGTGGAACCTATGTCGTGACGATATTTTTATCGTTCGAAGTCTGACTGTTAAGATGACACCTACTATATAGACGAGCGTCGTTTCTGTCACTCATTCCTATGTGACTGTCTCTTTCTAAAGCTTCATATGTCACTTTAACGCGGGGGTGCCGCACATCATCGGTTCTTAATTGTACAATGAAGTTGGTGTGATTTCAGATATTCTTAGCGGGTCGCTTTCGCCCCAGACTCCTAGGGACAAAGAGAACGAACACGAGGCTAAGAGCAAAGGTAACTCGCGCGAGTACTGTACGTCTTGTGACACGTGTGTTGTTGTGCGTTGCTTCTACGGTTGTGGCAAACAATTGGATTGTATACAAGTTTCATAATGTATAGAGATTATACAATACATGTAATAAAAAACCCTGTCCGATCCGTCAGGGTGTTATCATATGGTAATTTTCAGGAAAAAAGAAAAAAAACGCATTTTTTTTTTCAATGGTGTTTTTTACCGGGATAATTCATTGGGCGCGGGCGGCCGTCGTTCAGCGGGTCATGACTTGTGACCCCTGTTGAAAATTTTCTTATTTTTAATGGATTTTGGGTAATTTTGGTACTACAATTGTGAATTTTAAATAGCAAAAACTTATTTATTTTCAAGAATTAAAAATAAAAATAATCTTTTTGGTAATGTTATTGCAGTACCTATGTGTCCCTTTCGGATCAGACAGGTTTTATTTTCAAACAGTATAAACAGTTTCAAAAAGAAAAAAATAAACTAGTATTTTAATCGCCAATCCGTCCCTCGACGGTCGGCGGAAGTAAAATAGGTATGTCTGGAAAAACACAAAGCTAAAAGATTACAGTACAGTTTATACATATATAGCGGCATTAAGAAAAGTATTTTTTTATTAAACTTAAGCATCGCATCGCGTTGAATTGATTTCTTTAAGTAATAATAAAGTGTTGGGGTAATACAACCCAGTGAGGTAGCCGTTGTTAGCTATTTATCTGGGCAAATTATATTATCCCTTTAAAAAATAAAGTTTTTTGGATAATAAAGTTACTCGTGTTTAAAATAAGATATGAAGGCCGGACGACATTGTTGTTATCGCGGGTCTATCATGGATGTGACTGGAACAGGAGCGTGGAGATTGATATAAGGAAGACAGGCCTATGTCCAGCTGAAGGAAAGTGGGACTGTGTATGGATGATGATGGTGAAAATAAGTGGGTCTAATCTTCTAAAAATCTGATTTCGTATCAGAATCAGTAGAGAAAAGTAAGTAATAAATCGTTGATTGCCACACTGTAGAAGGAACATTAATGTGATTGGTTTGCACAAAAGTATTTGTCCTACAAATTTTTATTTTTTTATTTCATATATTTAATGCATTTTCAAAGCAAAATTCTTAATACCTGCATCAAATTGGCTTGCACTCACACTTTTCATGCTTTTATTGGTATCAAAATTTTGATAAAAGATCACATTTTGGGATTGCCAGAGTAATGTTTGCTCCTTGTTGTTGTTTTTTGAAAATTATTTGTATGTAGTCGGTGTTCCTTCTCTTTCACTCTTTTTATCTTTTGTATTTATCGATGCCTTTCCATACGTATTATTTGAATTTTTTGCAACTTCTATTGGGACAGTTTTTTCATCAGTAATATCGTCCTAACTAAGATTGTTATTTCTTTCAAATAATTCGTCTCTGAAAGGCCTCGATTTGATGTTTTCAATATACAAAGTTGCATCAAATACGTATTGGTACTGTTGGAAATTGCTTCAATTTATCATCACCACCGTCCTTAATGTTTGATGGATGAGGAAAGCTATAATTATCATTTAAAATGAAAATGAGTACATATTCAGTATTGTTGCAACTGATCAGTTAATTTTCCCTAAGTCATATTATGGAAAACAAAGTTTTTATTTTATTCCTCTCCTTGTAAATTATTATCTATGTTTAAAACTTTGTCAAGATTCTTTAAAGAGTCAAAATTATGTCCAAAATATGGCCATACTTTTGAAGATATATTTTTTTTCCTTTAATGTGGCTGTAGAAAATTTACTCTGTCGTAGTTACTATATCGTTGGATGTTTCCTATATTGTACAGATGTTTGATGTCGTGGCTTTATGTGCTATAAGTGAAGAAACCTGTAATTAAAACACAGGCGCATATGAATAAGTATCAAAGTCTGTTCCACCATTGTCTACATTTCTTGGTACCAAAATATTTGACTACTGTACTTAAGAGCCTGTACCTTAGGCTTTGTAACTCGAATTATGGACACTGGTGCAATAGGACTTCTAGGAGTTATTATTTATGTGTTGTCTTACTGTTTTGTATGATTAAGTTTAACTAAGGGATCTTTAGCTTTTGTGAGGCATCTCAAATGGAACTATTAAGTTCTCTTAATCTTCACAAGTGATCCCGCTGTTTTGCCGCAAAAGATCACCCTCGTCGAATACTTACGGTGACTTAAGAACTTATTGATATTTAATACACTTGGAATTACGAAGATGAATATGATGAAGATTGTAAACTGCTTGTTGTATTCTTTAAATTTGGTTTATTTTACAAATTATTATTTTTTGTTGGTTAAATATCAAATTAAATAAGTTCAACGTATTAGTGAACGACAGTTATTAAAAGGACAGGATACGATCCCCAAGTCGCCTTTTTATAATATTCGTTAGGTAGGCATTGCTTCATTATTTCTAGAAAACTTATCAATGAAACAAAGGTCATTGTTTTTTAAAATTGGTTAGATATTTGAGTGCGTATGACGCTTATATGCGTCACAGACATACCGTCACTAGACCGTGCGTCATTAACAAAAATATCACTAGATATACAAACTATTATTGAAATATAATTGTAGTAAGATGTCACCTCACCCACGCTTCAAGAGATGCGAGAAAAACATTGTTGCTCAGTGGGTCTAAGCAATGGTTCAGATAGCAGAGGTTGTGGTTTCGAGTCCCCTTGTGTCAGTTGAATTCATCAAAAGTATAATTTACTTTTGCCAATAGTGGCCAATAGCTAACGGGTTCGACTTAATGCAGGCATACTTTGCGCAATTTAGTTCATCACCTATGCTCTTAAAACGGTGAAAAAAAAAACATCGTGAGGAAAGCGGCATATCCTAGAACAAAAAAAATCGAAGACATGTGGCATCCGCTAACCCGCACTGTGCCTTCGTGGTGGATTTAAGGCCCACTCACAGAGAGGAGGCTTGGGTCCCAGCAGTGGGAACAGTACAGGCTGATTATGTGTAGGGTTGACGTTTATAACGGGTGTAAAAAGACGCTTAACGAAGCCGAGAGTCACTTATAGCCCCTTTCATTGTGACTACTAGACCATATCTGTGAACGTTCTATTTACGGAGATATTGAAGGTTTTAAATGATGAAGCATAAATTGAAATACCACCACGATACCTGTACCGTGCACCCAAAAGCACAAAGTCTTGCGTGCATTGCGCGCTGCCGTAGGCGTTGTCCTAATTGGCTTCGATCGTACGAGCAAACGATGCGATTTTGTCGCACGACGCGATGTAACATACACATTTCTTTAGAGTGTCCTAATTGAAACTAACAAGTCATTGCGCGAGCACAGGCAATGCTTAATAACGATCATACGATGGGTTTGATCGTGCGATCGTGAAATCAAAGCTACAAATATCTTTTCAGTGTTCTAATTGGTCACGTGTCATCGCGCGAGCACAGCAACGCGGCAGCATCGCGTGATGCCCATCGTGCGATGGGGATCGCGCGGGCTATTAGGACAAAAGTTGAACCATCTCACGATCATTTTCATCGTGCGACAAAATCGCATCGTTTGCTCGTACGGTCGTAAGCCAATTAGGACGACGCCGTAAACCCAAAAAACAAAAGTCGTTTCCCAGCAAAAAAAAAATTCTCAATGTTACTACGTCGACGTACAGAATGCGTAGTTAACGGCTAAGTGATGGGTCTTTTTACATCCTGTATGCGTCAAGAAAGTATATGTTACGACCCCTAATTTAATTGATACTGTCATTAAATAGTAACGTCTGAAATGGGTGATTTCAGGCTATAGTCACAATCCATACAACGGTGTAATATGCAACGATATTATTCTAGCGACCGGTGTCTTCTCGTCCAAGGAGCTGTGGAAGCTATCTAAAGGTATGTTTTTATGTTAGTTTGTTGATTCATTAACTATAGAAAAGGCCACAGTTTAATAAAAAAAACAAAAACAAAAAAAGTTGAAGATAATAATGGTAGGCTTTTATGATGACGCAATATGCGTCATCGTTGACGCATATTTGCTTTAGGTCTATTTAGGCTAAACGAGCGAATGAACATTCTATTCTAACTGTACCAAATTTTCTCTCAAACAGAGAAAAAGCATACAGGGTGGCAGGGGCATCGACGCGTAAACTGACACCATGGATTCAGAACATGACTCCCCCTCCGCTGAAACTTTTCGTCGGTTATTTTTTTTTAATCTGCTGTTTCATAGAAAAGTGCAGTACCTACGCGGTCAAAATGTATGGAAAAGCTGTTTTAAAAGAAAATAACCGACAAAAAATTTCAACACTAGGGGTGAAAATTAAAAAAATTAAAACATCATATAGGTACTAAATCCATGGTATCAGTTTTCGCGACGATGTCCCTGACACCCTGTATATCGGATAAACCATCGTAAGAATGCTATATCATTTTAGTATAGAAAGATTAAAATGTCAAGAATACCAAGAAAATAATGCTCATGCTCTTTGTTCGCTTGGTTTAACAACTTTTGACAATATATCTACTTATATTAACGTTGCTGTTTCCAAAAACATGTTTATCAGTACCATATCCAAAGTCGTAGCACTCTATTCACCAATATTAGCGCTTTCATCAGTAGGATCAGCTAACTATACTTATCCGTAGAAGAAAAAGAAACCATAAAATTACATTACTAAGCTTCTTTTTCTTTTGTTTCCAGCTTCAATCCTCCAAGAGACTGGGTCGGAGTCCCCGAGTGGTTCTGGTGGCGGCATCAAGCTGGAGTCGGGGTACTACTGCGGGTACAACAGTCCAGCTCCTCCCGCCTTCGAGCCCCCCGCTGAGAGGGCCACCCCATCTGCTATGCTTGTGGGACAGTGCTATAGTGAGTACATTAATGTTGTCTAGCTATTGTAATGTGAAAGATGTCTTTCGCAACTATCATTAATAACTATGAGTCTTAACAATCGTTACCAAAGGAAAGCTCAGAAATCTATATTTATAATATATAGGGTGTTAGGCAGACGGTTGATGGCGGATCCGTGGGGCTGTCTGCTACGTGTTTAGGCAAAATAACAAGACCCAGACAACTTTAGAAATGAATAAAAAAAATAAAAAAATTCGTCGTTGCTCAAACTTCAGACGTGAATAATTTCATTTAAAAATAACAAAACTGGCAACATTTTTTTTTTATCTAACGTCATTGTAGTCGTAAATAAATTAAGATAGGGCAGGACGAATGATGTACAAAAATAAAATAGATATTACAGGTATCTGGATGAAGACTTACCTGACAAGAAGATCCAGATACAGTTAATGTACTGAAAATCTTTTGAACTCAAAGAAAAACCGAAAAATCTTGATGGAATTTTCTTGTTTATTTAGGTGAATCATTGTTTTTTTTTTTTTCTTTTTTCGTATTGAAATGAATCATAAATAGTTAAATATTTAAATATTAGCCAGTCAGTAAGGACGCTGCCCTTTTGAGAGCAGTGGTGGTCCCGTGGTTACGGCTCCGACTCACGAGTTGTAGATCGTGTGTTTGAACTCAGGCTTTACTTTGCGTAAATAATTTCATCACCACTGCTCTCAAAACAGCGAATGAAAACATCGTGTGGAAACCGGCATGTCCTAGAACCAAAAAATCGAAAACATATGAGACGACCAAGAGGCACTGGGCCCGCGTGGTAGATTACAGCGCACTCCCTCACACAGGCCAGGTGAGGAGGCCTGGGTCTCAGCTGTGGGAACGTTATAGGCTGATTCTGCTATACTACGCATGTTGACGTACTGTCTCACTGTGGAAGATGGTTAGATCTTAATAGGAGTACAACCGGGATATTACTATGGGCAGCCGACCCCTCCGGGCGCCACTGGGACATTAGGTGTTTCTATAGTTTGACCAAGAGCGCTGTACCGCGCCTTAGGAATGCGCGGTGAGGCGGGGGGCAATGTTGACGATAAGCGGCGGGGCGCCGTGAGCATTGACGAATGAACAGCCTGCACTGCCCGCCGTCTCGCCGCGCAGATACCTAAGGCGCGGTACAGCGCTCTTGTTCAAACTATAATAAACTTAAATGGTTATGGCAAGCTTCGGCATCTGAACATAACAGGTAGGTTAATGTTGATTGAGAATAGATTCAGAATCAAACAGTAGGGATAGACTTGACATATTTTTTTAATTATCATGATATTATGATTCATTACAACAATCGATTCAATATAAAAAACGCGACAAAAACGTATGTCAATCAAAGTCCCGATGTTGGTAGAATATTCGACGCACGTGCTCCTGCGCACCTAAATATAGTGTGCGTTTGTATGGCATATGTGTTGTGTTGAGTCGACGCGGTGACTGTGCAGTACACGTGCTATTTTTGTTATTCGTGGCGACTTTGGTGTTTTCGTTTTATTTTTAACTCGATATTAAAAGAATCTTAGAAATGGTTATTAAGGTACCATTCCGTACCCTACCGCAGGCGGTAACTGCAGGTGACGTGTCGCGGCGACACGCCGCGGCCTCATGTCGCTGCAGTCATGATTCAGAACCTGACCGCAGGCGGCAGCAGCCCGTATTCCAGTCGGTAGATAGAATATAGAAAAACGTGCTAACTCGCCCCTAGCTGCAAACGACGTGTTGCTAGCTACGGAAGGTATTTCATAAAAAAATCATAGAAACTAGTCGTGTCGCGGCGACACGTCGCTGCGGTCGAGTACGGAATGGTAGTTTTAGGGTGTTCCGTTTGGCACCCTTCGGGGGTGTCAAACGTAACCATATTACTAAGCCTCCGCTCTCCGTCTGTCTGACAGGGGCACATCTCATGAACGGTAATAGGTAAACAGTTGTTTACACAGATTGTGTATATTTTATATTGCCTTTATAACGACAAATAATAAAAATAAAATAAAGTAAAAAATTCAATGGGGTCCCCATACAAGAAACCCTGCGTGTGGATGTCCGTCTCGCATTTGGCCGGTTTTTCCTTCTTTCAAACATCTTTCTGGGTTCTTCGACACTATCACCTACACATTTAACTTTACATTCTTCCCTCTGCCAGCAGGCATCCCGCACAGCTCATCTGGCTTGTCAGGACAGTCGCCGCTGGTGCCGTCGAACACCATCTTCTACCAGCATGCGGGGCCGCCCACCGATACGCATCCTACAAGTAAGTTGGGTCAAAGCTTGAAGCGCCATCTGTTGGCAGGGAATCGAATATGATGTAGATACTGAAATGAAATTGTTTATTCTGTAAATAGGATATCGGAATCACTTTTACACATCTTATTAAAACAAATAAAAAATAAGCTAGATGAGTTCGGCGTTTCCTATCTGACTACTCTGAGAAGAAAGGCCGAAACAAACTCAGAGGTCGCAGTCTCTTTTAAAGTCCAGACATAATCTTGGTCAAGCCATGTGGGGACCATGTAGATTAGTATCTGAAATGGTATTTTGAGGAAAGAAGCACACCGATTTGAGTGGACCTGTCCAGTCAGTGCAACCATTTGTCAGTAATCGTGGAGCTCAACTCAGAACTTAAGGAGCTCAACTCGACGAACAATTCGAAATAAAGTACATTTGGGTAGGCTACATCAACTACTCAAACTGCCAGACCATCACCAATTAACTGAGAAAGAAAAAATAATAATTAAACAAAGTAATCATGTAATTTTGTATATAATTTTCAACAATGTCAATGTGTATAAAAAACTAACTACTAACTTTTATGAGTCTCTAAACTATTTCGGGGCTAGAATCTCGAATTTGCAGTCACCTAAGTAACTGTATACAATATGGCCATCCAAGGAGATATTTCATGTAATCGTATGCACTTAGAAAACCGGTTTCTTGAAAGTGACAAATTAATGTTGCATCTATCATGATTGAAATCTTTGATGTCTAGATTACATTTAGGAATACTCTGATTACGTCTAGGACTCTGAGGTCTAGGAACATCAGGCAGGGGCAGGGAATCGTAGATTGGCCCTACCGCATTAAAAGATGGCCGCGTTTCTGCTTCGTTTTGACACCTCTGACACACAAAATGTCGCAGAGACTTGACTTGATTGTCATGGAAACGCTATTATTAATGTACGAGCTCACTCTTCTCAGTATGGACACTGAGTATTAATGTTCTGTGATGGACACTTTTTCACGCGATTTAGTACGGTGAGGGCAAATCTACGATTTAAATCATTGCTAGGAATCTATTTTCGTCTTTGTCTTTGATCTCAAAAAATATTTGCATCTTAGATTCTACAATACTTTTAGATCACGAATGCAGTCGATTTACTCAAACGTTTCGAACTTTTCGTAACATATCCGATACTGATATAGAATGCTTTTTCAACGTTATTCTATTGCCTTTTTCAGCATCAGAAGCCCTGTCCAGCCAGCATGCAGGCGGCAAGTACGATGGGGCACCTCAAGACTCCCTCGGAGATTTTGTGACCTTCGTCTGCCAGGATCCTTCTGATGTGCAGCAGTTACAGGTAAAATAATGATAATACCATATTAAACTTTTGTATAATTATCACTTGCTTCGAAAACGGTGAAGGAAAACATCTAGATGAAACCGGCATGCCTGAGAGATATTTCTCGACGGCATGTGAAGCCAAGTCAGAGGCCCATGGGTGGCATAAAAACTCTGACACCAGGTGACTAACCATACAAAAAAGAAAGAAAAAGAAGAAGCTTTTATGGCCAAGTTTGTCAAGGTTTCTTTGGAATATCTAAGAGAGAGTAATTTTAAAAAGACGCTTTAAGGTTTTTGAGAAATAAACCTCTGTTGTCAGCGGTGATTCAGAGTATGTTTTTCTTTCAAAAGAGCAAACATAACATCTGTCTGTCTATTACTGTGATGTTTGATCAGGATCTTAGAATATAATAGAATATTTATTTGCTCAGAATCTAGGTATTTACAATAAGGTGGTTACAATAATATTAGAGAATCCTTGTACATTCTACCATTTAGGCATGCAAACATTGATGCAGTTCAGTTTCAAACATACAAACACAACTAAAATTTATCAGCTAGAATACGAGATACGGAGTAGTAACATTTATTTAATAGAAGTTCAGTTAGTTTATTTTTGTAATTTTTGTCACTGGTTCCTCTTTTATGGAATTAGGAATGTGCTTGTGTAGCAGTTATTTGATGTTCAGGATACAGGTACTCTTTACCAAAAAGTAATTTTCTTTTCGATAAAGATATAAGGGTTCTTCAAGGCCTTATATGCAGTAGTCGCTCGGTAATCCGGCACCCATTTTATTTCTCCCGGATTATTGAAATGCCAGCTAGATAGTCAGAAATAATTTTAACACACATTTAAAGTAAAAAGTCTTTATTAGTTTACGTAATAATACGTACTCGAAGAATTGAACCGGACTGCGGAAAGAAAACGACCAATGCACGCGATCTGTAATCCGGCACTTTTATATTAAACCTGCCGATTACAGAGTAGTACACGGATATCTATGGTAGAAAAGCTAGGTGAGTCTTTTGGTCGTGTCGCAGTATTGAGTGCCGGATTACCGAGCGCCTACTGTGTAAGTTTTCAGTGGTCCGAAAGTCTGATAACCAGTCTCGCCAAGGAGTATCGTATTACCCAATAACTAAGTTATGGAGGTCAGATAGGCAGTCGCTCCATATAAAATGATGGTATTCAGCTGCATCCGGTTAGACTCGAAGCCGACCCCAACATAGTTAGTTAGTTTATAATTTGCATCTATTTTAATTGCATTGACATTTTAGTGAAATTTTATTTTATGGGCGTTGCCAGAATAAAATGTTTTTTTTTTATAGTTGTGAAAAGGCTAGGCAGATTATGATGATATAAGTTTTAGTGTCCACTAGCAAAGCTTCTTTCTTATCCCCATCATCGTCCCTGCCAGTTGCCAAATATACTGGTCCATATTAATGTAATCTTCTGTTTCCAGGTGCACAGTTTATCGAGGAGTCCGAAGCCGCCATACTTCAGCAGCTCAATGCTTCCACCACCACCGTTACCGCCGATGGCTAGACCCGTCGCCATTATCAGATCCACAGGTAATTATTTTGAAATTTACACAGTCCGTGATATGCTAATACGAGTATGTATGCCAGTTTGATTTTGAAACTGATAAGTTATGTACTAGTCACAAAGAGGTACATGTACAGGTTCATGCACACATGTGCAATGCATTGACGTGACTGATCGGTGACTTGCCGTTGACGTGACTGACGTGTGTGCATAAACCTCAATCATTAAATTACCAACCAAACCGTTTGCAATAACTTTAAACATAGACTTAGCAAAAGATTAGTTATGGCCGCCTTTGTTGCCACCGCACGCCACAGTGATAAAGTAATAGCGAATTTGACCAATGAAACTGAACCCGACCAGCACATCTAAACCTGTGTAAGCACTATCTGAAAGGTATTCAAGAGCTGTGAGTGTCAATATTCCACAACAACTAGGTATGGGCATTATTTCACGTCACTATAGTTACAAAACCAGGCTACGGGGCATGTAGCCGAATAGCTAGTTTCGAGTCAAACTGTAAACACGTTATTTTCGAAGTAGTTACAATTTCGATACTGCATCGAAAATGTAACTACTTACAAAATAACCGTCTTAAGCCTGAATAAAGTATGAAGGAAAGTTTATTTGTGTTAGTATTAAGTTAATGACGTAACTGCTTAATGTAGCTACAAAAACTTATTCGTTCCAAAACCTTAAAGTTTATGACATATAACGTATTACGTAGGTAACTGTAACACCGATAGATTCACGTGAATGTTGAATCACCAAAAAATTACTAGTACCTAAAATCACAGGTTTTCAAAACAGGTGACGCCTTCGAAGTCACTAGTTACGTCACGTTTCGCGAAAATCACGTAACCACCCACCCCTAATGATGACACTGACAGCTCTTGATTTGTTGATTAGTCAAATTGACATTGAAATTGGTGAAATTCGCCCTAAGCCAACTTCAGAATTGTTCTCTTTTCGGCTAATAAGAACATAAGCGAATAGCAACCTACATTGTTCTACCGTATTCCCAAGCTTTAATTTTGGTAATTCCGCCTTCAACCACTCATGATGAAATTCGTTATTTCCAGGGCGCTATAACAATGACGATGATCCGTCTGTTGCAGCCAGTGAGATGGTGGGCGGCGGCGTGGGGGGGGGCGGCACGTCGCCGTCGTCCCCCGAGGTGCGCTCGCCGCCCGCCTCCCCGCGCCGCCGCTCCCCGCACCCCTACCGCACCGACTGCCACCCACCCATCACACACTTCAACCATTTCCACTCGCAGCCGCAACAGGTAAGTCTTATTTCCTTTCAGGTCAGTTCTTTGTTTTACTGAACTGCCTCCGAAATACACGAGGCCTTCTTTCAAGCCAGTTTCTGGCAGAGTTTTGGCCTTGAATTCGATAGTGTTTTTTCGATGGCAAACAATGAGGTGGTTCAAGATTGCAAATGTTCCCCACCGCATTTGGACATTATCAAAGCTGAAATGTCTTTTATGCCTTTAATATTCTGACCCTTCAAACTGAAACCGTTGAATACGAAACTAATTCTTAAAAACATTAAGTCCTGGTTCTAAGTCAGTTGGTTTATGCTGACCAGAGTATTGGTTTGAAGTCTTATAACCTAAGTGCTGTTTAGCAGTTGACCCGTTCTTTTCAAAAACACTTTGGAATGAGGTTCACGTTTCTCACTGACCAACTCCTTGACAATTCAAAGGCACCTTTAAATGGTTATATTGAAATAAATGCTTTGAATTTGCGTTCTTTTGGTAATCTAAGATGTAAAGGAAAACTTTATCTATAATTTTATTCATTATCTTTAACTAATCTTGACCTTTCCAACGTTCCTCCGTAGGTATTTAGCTATGCAAGTTCGCTCGGCGGCGTGGGGCTGGGCGGCGGCGTGGCGGGCGCGGGGGCCGGCGCCGTGCTGGCGGGCGCCGGCGGCGTGTCGCCCCCCGGCGGCCTGGGGCTGTACGCGCCGCGGGCCTCGGCCAGGGCAGCGCCTAGGTGGGTTTTAGAGGACTTGGGACCGATTAACAGGTCCGTATCAGGATTTAATTAGGGGTGTTTGGGGGGAAGCTTAAAAACCCTCAGTTTCTGAAAGCCTGATCTACTGTTTAGGAGATCTGCTGTCAAATCTTATGCTAGCTGGTGATCAGCAGGAAGTTGAAAAGGCTTGAGGAAACCGGGGGTTGTCTTCCCCACAATGTCAACCTCACCTTTATATGGTACACCCCGCTTTATACTAAAGAGGCTCTGACAACTCACCATCATTATCATCAGCTTGTCCACAACTGCATACTCATCCAACTTTGAAACTCCAGCTTAATGACGGGCGCTGACTCACCGATGTTAGATAGTTGGATCCAAGTAACATACTTGCCAGTGAAATTATGAACTGCTTGCTCGAAGTGACAAAACCTTATAATATACAATATTGCCCATGGGCCACTCGTATTTTACTAAATATTCATGAAAAATTATCGAAAATCAATTTAAAAAGGGGGGGTCTATCTTTAATATTTTTCATGTTATTCAATTATTTTTCATTTGGCGTTTGCCAATTTTACTGGCTCGATTTGGACTCTGTTTATTATTTCTAAAAGTTTATGAGTTATTTTATCGGATAAACTAACATTTTTTATTAAAATTTGTCGACGATGAAAAAAAACGGAGGAGAAGGAATTAAAAAAAAAAAAAAAAGCGTATTTAATTTATAAACGCAAGTGTAAATCCATAAAACAAAAAAAAAATAATTTAAGCGAAAAAGAAAAAAAAAAAAATGGCCATTTTAAAGTAAATTTTCGATAATTTGTCATGAATATTTAGAAAAATACGGGCGGTCTCATGCCTATGGGCGATATTGTATTTAATTTAGGATATGCCTTTCTCCAGCAGAATATTGCTTAGTATCTCCACGAGTGCTCCCTAAGCACATGTCAAACTTCTGAAGTAGCTAAGCTCCGTATTTGACAAGCTCTAGTGACGGCTCAAAGCGACCTGATTTGGAATATGCTGTCTCATAATCGTTAATAATAATAATGTGCTTGTCTATGTTAAAGGACATGACCAGAAGACCTCATAAGCTGCTAAATTATAGCACAATACTAGTAAGACCATTAACAGAGTTTGTAAATTTTGTAGTTGCATTTTCAACAGCAAATCATTATCTCTACTGAATTTGACGACCACTGAATATTAATAAGGATGGTAATTCCAGATGGAACGCACCATTCCCTACCTTGGAGGAAGAGTTCAACATAATGACAGCACCACCAGGACCCGACCATGTGGTTCTGTTGGATGATGGTAAGATTATTGACACCCTGAAGAAGTACTGTTTTATTTACTATGTTATACTGGCTAATAGTGTATTGTTGTCTGCCCTTGACTTAAAAGTAACCACCGTAGTCTGCTAAAGATCAGGAAAACGTTCGTTCATAAATAAACCAAATCGGTAGCGTCTGTTTCCAAATGAATCAATAGAATTGAAAAGGAGCCTTTTAAGCAAGAGTGGCAAGGCATCTTCTGAGAACGTTCGTTCCAGTGTAGACCTCATCCATCGCTTTCCACCAGGCGAGATCCAGGTCAAGCATATGTACATTTATAAATTTGTATTTTCCTTTTAAGTTCAGGTAGTAACTGACGAGTCATTACTTTGTATTACTTTGATCTTCGATATGAATATATCGCAGATGGATTGTCGAATCCGCTGTTTTACAAAACCGCAAGCTGTTTTACAAAACGGCTCCATTATGTAAAACAGCTGTACAACGTGCAATGTTCAGCAGGATAGTCATTGCGTTACGTTTAACAAAACTACTACCCTCCTTTTGACATAGCAGAATGGCTTAGCTGGAGTTACACTATGCGTTTTGGTGTGGCTTCTAATGCTGAATCGGTCGCAGTAACGAAGCTAGTGCACCTTGACCGGGCGCCACTTCCAAGTTGGTCTCAGTTACTTGACTATTTAGTATTTTTAAGAGTAACGTTCAAAAATCTCTGAAAACTTTATATTAAAATTGTCCTTAAAATCACTGGTTTCACTTGAGTTAGGGCTATTGTCACTCATATCTCTTTATACTTGTTTTATTTATTTCAGTTTCGGACGCCATTATTTTTGTTATGACACATAGAGCCACGAGCGAAAAATAAAATAAAATCTACAGACTGACCTTTCATTTCACGCTGTTTTACATAACCTCTAATCGTTGTACTGCTGCATTGATAAATGCAAAACGTTTAATCAATTCTGCGTGTCAAATTTAAGTAATTATGGAAAATCGCTAAACGTCGTTCAGTGGTTTTACATAACGGAGCTGTTTTGTAAAACAGCTTGCGGTTATGTAAAACAGCGGATTTGACAATCCATCTGCGACATATCTAAATATCTTTCATATTATTCGAGTAGCTTCATAAATCGCGTTGTATATTTATTATGCCTTTTCTACTTTCATGCGTACTTTTACAGAGTGCCCGTCAAGAGTGCTATTTTATGACGTAGCAATATTGTGTAAGAAGATCTTTTATAAATAATTTATATCTCAAGTATCTAGTCCGTATCCAGCATGAAAATAATTGGCTTTGAATTTTTCAGTTGTCATAATTACTTATGTATTTTTTCTTTTTGCAGAACGCTTCTTCCAATCAAGCGTGATTACATCGGAAGCGACTGCGATGGACACAACCGGCTCGACGGTCGGGTCGGTCGTCGACGCGTCGGACGACATCGCGCCCGACAAGCCGGCGCCCGACTTGCGCTCGCCGTGATCCCACGCAACCGCTACGTCGGTCGGTGTCGCAAGTGTCGGACATGTTGGAACCGACGGATCGGTCGGAAATGTTGGATCTGTAATTAGTGTTGATTCTGATACGCCCGTCTCGAGTGTCGGACCTGTCGCATCAGTCGCGCCGTCGGCGACCGTGCTTCGCTGGACACCCGCGCCACTCCCGCACTGGCGACCCGTCTCACATCGGACTGTTTAATTTCTGACGTTATCTCTGAAAGTCGGGGGATTAGTGTAAATATAAAAAGGAATTAAAACGGATGAGGTTGTAGTTGAAATTTAGATTTTACAATTTTTACTCTGTGTCGATCGACTGCACCTGTCCATGCGATATAACTATGTCGCGGCGCGCGTCTAAACACGTTCACAAGTATTGAAATACGATTTTCGACAGACGTGGGTGATCGACATGGTTTTCATTTATTACTTGTTAAGGCGATAACAAAATACAATACTCCAACGATAATTATGTAAAAAATATTAAAGCTACGAAATAAAAACAACATATTATATTCTAATATTTTTATAGAATATAAAAAAACAAGTATGATATGATCAAGCCTTCCAGTAATTTAGTGAAATAAAATGTTAATAAAAAGTGCAGCTTATAAAATATTGTTTTGCTGAGCTGTGAGACAGGATAAGCGAATAAAAATGCTTCCAAAGGCGTCAAAACAGTTTAAATTGACGAAAGTGTGATACTATAAGTTGTTTTTTTGTTTCGTTGTTGTGTGTTTTGTAATGGAAATAAAAAATTAAATAAGTGTAAGACGTCGGTTAGTTTAAAAAAAAATTTTTTTATTTATTGAACGAATATTTAATAAAGACGAGCCTTGCTTAAGAGATTAGTTTAGTTGTAATTAGTAGCGAACAGAGTAGTTGATTTATTGTACTTTCGATCGGGAAATACTGACACTAAAATTTTTATAAAATAAAAAAGAAGCAAAAAGATTTTTTACGTAATTTTCGCACAAAAACACATCTATATTGATCTCAGTGACACAATTATACCAAGACGAGATTTTTTTCCTTTTTATTATTTTTACTATTTTTTGTGATAAGTTCTGAGCATCGAAAGAGACAATAAATCATAAGTAGATCGACTTATGTCGAAGGACATTTTATAGGTGCCTTTCATAAAGAAACGTAAAATAACTTAAATAATAGGGATTTGTAAATTGTAGTGTTGTTTTTGATAAATCCATCCGCTCATACCTGTAACAAACGATTCATTGACTATTTAACTTAAGAGTTGTGTGTTTAGTAACCAAATTGGTGAGACAAGTGGTACGAGTATGTGGCTAGTCAGTATGCCGAGTATTTATTTTTCACACCTTTTTATTAATAATTATTATATTTAATTTATGAATCTTTTTGTTACTCTGGTTTTTCAATGAAATGCCAAAATACCAACTTTGTATAAGTACAGTCACAATGAGAGTTTTGATGTTTCTAAAATATTTTTCTTAGGATTTGGAATACTGTTGAAATGCAGAAAATACTAAAACAAATATTTTTGGTTACTTAATACACACGTAAAGTACTATAATCCTATATCTTAAATCCTAGAAATTATTTAGTTTTGTCACTCATGAAAATGATTGTTTTTTCGCAATAACAGTGGCCATACGAGGAAAGCTAGTCATTAGAGTTACAATGTAAATTTAATGTTACTTAAAATAATAAAAAAATATTTACAATTATAAAAAAAAACCCCTTACGTTTATTAGTAAGGGGTGTGAAACTAAAAATGTGGCCAAATTACACTTAATGAATGAAATCCAAATATATATACACAATTTTTAATAGATTTAGATTTAAATAAGCGTGGTAAAATTAAGTTCGTAGCGAAAACAATTAAGTGACTATAATTCGAGTAGAAAAAAGAAGCAATATTGAGACAAAAAATCCACGTCAAATTGTCATGAATATCTTAATTTTATTTGGTCAGGCTTAAAACATCTTAATTTCCACCACCATTCAATCGACAAGTTTTATTTGATGCCTTTAAAAAAATTTTTTTTTGGATTTCTGTAAAAATAGTGTAGTAGGGAAACGTAGCAATAACTACAAGCAATAAATAAAAAATAATTATAAACAAAAAAACGGCTTTAGTGAGGCTAGAATTTGGTACTGAAACGTAGTGTGACCTATATAAACGATTCGCGATATATTTTCTATAGACAGATCGGCGAGAGGCTGGGTACTATGTAAAATGATATTTATAGTGCAGTTTGGTACAATTAATAGCTATTTGACAAAAAATATATTAGACTTACAGCTATAGTCGAACTAGGCAGAAAGGCGGGATTAGTCAATTGCTAGCTATAGAAAACATTATTAGAATACGAAAATAAAAACATTAGAAAGTAATAGTAATGTCATTAAGGCTTGTTGATAACTACAGAGAACAGTTTCGTCATTGAAAATCCGAAAGAGGTAACCTTGTAACGTGGTAAGGCAATATTAATATTGGTGACGAATTTAAAGCTCATTGGTGCCGAAAATTCTAGACTGTGATTCAATTGTTCATTCAGAACGTGTCTTATATTGAAATAGTTGTTTTTGTATGATTGGCAATGCACAGTGGGTGCTGTATAATACAAAATAAATGTATTGTAAAATGGCAGATAGGAACATGTTGTATGAAATGCATTTGTTATAATTGTAAAGATAATGGTAACAGCGAATGTAAGCTGAGATATGCAATTTTTTTGACAGCATAAGTAGAAACGGTAGATTTATTTGATAGCTTTGCAGTAATTTATATGGATGTGACTAATACAAGATTCTGTATGGACAAAAAGTTATGATGGGAAATTGGAAATTAAGTATTGGTCGCGGCATGTATTCTTTTGTTTCATTATTAGCACCATTAATACGATATGGAGTAATAATTGAAAGCCTAAACATTATGTGCCTTAGATACAACAATATTGTATGATATTTATGATGCGTTCTATACAACGTGCTAACTAGACATAAATGATAAACCTTATTTTGAATGCCTGGACTTTGAACGATTATCTTCATTGTTAGAATTCATTTCTGCAAAGGCTTGTATGTACTCCCAAAGATTTTGTAACCTTAAAATGCAATTTTTATTATAAAATTAGGCCCAATGTTCGGAAAATTGTTAGTAACCCTTAATGAAGTATTAGTTTTCCCTAAAAATGTTTCTCTAAGTTTTCTATCACATTGTTTCTTTATTGTATCTATATGAAAATTGTGAGTAACTGGGCACCCAGCAGTCTGGAAATTGATTTCGAATCCAGAGATATAAATTATAACCCTCATGTAATAATTATTCTACGATTAAGTAACGCTTCTATGCGTAGTTTCGCTGAAATATAAAACTACTTCTATGATATTGTATAATTTTAGTAATTACCTACATTGTACCCATTTATGTACCTATATACTTTACTGGCATGTATATTCTTAATCTACGCAACTCGGAATAGCCACGCTTTTTTTTACGAAGTAGTCACCACTTTGATTCTCGCATGGCTTTTTGATATAAAAAAATTACAATCCATCTATTATATAAACTTGTATGATAATTTCTTTTAAGTTATTTCTTATTTTAAAAGGAACGAAAATCCGTCTTATAAGTTTGTGGATTTCAAAAGTTGAATACATAATACGTAAATAGAGAAAAATAATTGTAAGAATAATTAACCAATAGAGAAATACTCCTAGTTACGAATTTCTTAGTTCATCTGATGTGCAATTATGATTAACTGTTTTATTAGCGAATTTGTTAATTTTTATTAGTAATTTTACGATTGTATCCATTATCATTGTATGTAAATATGTTCCGGAGTGTATTTATATTTCTTTTATTTGTATAATTAACATTAGAATGCGTTTATATGTTATGTTTGTCATTGGTCATGTCCTCCGCGCTTTCATATTCATTTAGGTTTTTACAATTTTTCTTTATTTTTTTAAATAGATACTCGCGAGTTGAATGGCTTATTCCAACAAATTTGTTCACGAAAATAACGATTGCGTTCAGAAGTTGGAATAGATCATTAGATTCATGCAATAAACTAAAGATAGACTTGTAAAAATGTTATAACATGTATTTTTAACCTATACATAGTAAGATATTTATAGAATTTTAGTCGTTTAATTATTTCGAACGACTTGTTATAAAGAAAATTGGTGCTTAAAGCTTAAAACAAAATAAGACGGCACTTTGTCGTGTGTGTATTGTCATGGAAGGGGTCTGAGCATTATGACATAGCATGCGTTGTTATGCTTTCGTGCGATACAGAATCGTTTATTTAAAAATCGAAAAAAGAAACCGTTAGAAAATTTATTCGAGCCCGCCGCTCCAAAGTTAGTCCGTGCGGATTTCACATACGTTTATTACTTTTGTAATTTTTCTTTATTTTGTATTTTTTTTTTGTTATATTAAATAATGTAAAATAAACGATTGTATATCTCAATGCGAGCAGTTATAATAATGTAGGTAAACTTTGCTCAATATCGATGAAAACTGAAAGTGTTACAGTTGATGCAATACAAACAAACAAACATACAAATTGCGTTTTATTTTAATACTAGCTGCTACCCGCGACCTTGTTCTCGTGAAATTTCGTGTTTCCCCGACCCACCCCGTCGCAATCCCATCGAATCCCCCCCCCCGCGCCAAGGCTTGGGACTAACTAAGCTACTCCAATGTACCCCCCCCAAGCAACAAACAAGTGTTTTAGAATCAAAGACTACTTGATACTATATGAGTTCATATAATTGTTTGGATTATTTTATTTGACTGTACCCTAAGTCAATTTATTTTAATTTTGTTTTCATTTATTGTTGACATAATCTACTCATTAAATTTATTTTATTTTTGAGTTGTATTGCAATTTGTGGTAATGTAAATTATTTTTGTATAGGTACTATTATATAGAATCAAGTTTTTCCTACTGAACAGACAGCTGTGCTGCTGGGGAGTTTGTTGCGCCACTTCTTCTTCCCAGCTAAGCACTAGGAAGTGGTGAAGGGTGGGGTTTTTGGGGGACTGTCTTATGTAATTTTGATGTTCGAAAAGTGCTGATTCTCAGCCTAGTTTGAATAAATGACTTTTGAATTTTTGCCCGCGCGCTATTACTTATTTCGTTTTCGCTTTCTTCGCGTTGTTTCTGACTTATTTCGTTTTATAAGGAGGGATTTAAGATGTGGTCTACACGGTGCGTCGCTAGCCAATCGTAAGAAAATCGCGCACGCAGCAACTAGGAAGGATAAGACGGGTTGTGTTACATGTGGAAAAGAAGATTATAGAATGCGACTGTCCCTGCGAAGCGGATCGGTAGCCTCTTGAGTTCCTTGCGAAGGTGTGAAACATGGTCATACTTTCGCAGACCGAAAACAAAGTGAATGCACAATCTTGTTTAATAGCTCCTCAGTAGCATCTAGGTACCAGGCGTCGGTATAATCTATCACCAGCTGAATAAAAAAACAATTGTCTTCAAGGGCTTTGGGACTTGAAGGCATTTTAACTGGGGTTGATGAGGAAGTGGTTATTAGGAAGAGGATGCGGATGAGGAACTATTAGTAATACGTTTTGAGGGAGGAAGTGGATGAGGATGAGGATACAAGGAGGAGGATGAGGATGCGGAAGACGAAGATAGTACCTGTGATATGAGGATGCGGAAGACGAAGATAGTACCTGTGATTTCAAATTTCAATTTTAAATAAAAGAAAGATTGCGAATGGGCCCTTTAATATTTAGAAAGAAAAAAAAAAAAACAATTTAATAGTCAAAATTCACAATAGGTTAAATTTAATTTCAGTTAGGTAAGGTTGAACTTAATGAAAATTAACAAGCTGTTTCTCCAGATACGGTTTCGTAATTTATCGTAAAGTAATCCAGCGCCACTGAAAAGGCGCTCACTAGGGACACTTGATGGAGGGGCTGAAAGATACTGGCGCAAAGCTCTGTAAGTGGCTACAGTGGGCTGGCTACGTACACTACAGTACTACACAATAGCGTGATGTATTATACATCTAAAACACGTTGAAACACGTTCATGCCTGATCGTGAAAGTACCTAATTCATATTTTATCCTCTTTTCACTGTAACTATTTAATGCAGCGAGAAAAGGTTGAGATTACTTTTATTTACATTGAATACGTCAACGACACTTCCTCATAAATTCCTCCTAATGAATGAGGATGTGGAACAGGAAGAGAAATATTTTATGCCTAATTTTGGGGTTGTAGAAGAGGATGAGGAATCGCTAAAAAATGAGGAACTTGCGCATTATGAGGATGAGGATAAGGAATCCTCATCAACCCTAATTTCAACGAATGAAAGGAGAAATGTACCTATCTTTCGTCTCACCTTAATAATAAATATCATAGCAACTTACCCAATGATCAATTTTAAATATTGCCGCTAATCAATGACATTGACTCTATAGGGCACCCACCTATTACGTATCTAGTCCCCTATAACATGCAAACAAGCGCCATCTATGCACTCGAAGTGGAACTAACTCACTAATTTGACGTCACAGCTGGTAAAACCTTCTTGTTGTTATAAAAAGTGCAATGCTGGTCAACTACTGTGACAATTATTATGAGGTTAGTCAAAATGATTAATTAATAGGTATTTTAATGATTGATTAGAGCTGTAATGATTAAAGTCGTGTTATAAAGTGTAATTTTGTATGCAAGATATTATGCATAAAGTGCATTTTGCTGCGTAGAAACCTCCTTGGTCCAATTTTAAATAAGGAACTATAATTTTTTTACTTTTTTACTCGCAGTTTTGAGTACGTAGTTTCTAGACATATTGTTCTTAATTTAAAAGCTTTCCCGGGCTTTTCTTTATGTTTAATTTAGGAAACAGTTGAATAATTTATATATTTCTGTGACGGATTCTGAGATATATCTCATGTTGCGTGCTAGGATGCCTGCCACACAGGATGCAGTTTTCCCTGCAGCAGCTTAGCTACATAGGTAAACATAATAGGTACCTCGATAAATAAGTTCTTAGAACTAACTACGTAGTTAGATTTTTTTATTCCGCTGAACATGTTCATTATAAAAGTTAGTGATATCTTACAGGCACTTTATTTAAAAACCAATTTAAAAATAAGTGTAACGGCCGTGAGTTGCGAGTTTTAATAGTTTCAGAGCATGGTATAATAATATACTTCGCCAGGTATGGCATTCTGAAACACAGTGGTCACGTGGGCAATACAAATCTACGTCATCACATCTGTGTTACCAGAAGTTTGTAATACTAACTCCCCAACCACCTTTACTACCTGTGCGAATCCGATAAAACAATGAGGTTTTAATTAATAATTATGTTGGTTTATGTTTAAATTGAGTTGTTTCGTTTGATTAGACACAAGAAACAACAATTTAAAAGTTTGTTCTTATTTTTTAACAGAATGGTTACTGAAAATCTTTCCTTAATCGTTTTTGTTGCAATAGAGCGGCAACTGGATAGTGACGTAAGCATGTGTTAGTCCCGGAATGCCAGAAATTGTTTTATTAGACCATGTTTCAGTTAATCTTTCTATACATATTATAAAATGCAGTCACTTTTAGTGTCTGTCTGTGTGATCGCGTTGATCTTCTAAACATCACATCATCTAGCTAGAGAATTTATTCTGTAAGATTCATGTGTACAACATATTGATACTTAAGTTAGAACAACTGCAAAGCCTTTTCCTAACTATGTTGGGGTCGGCAGTCCAGTCTAACCGGATGCAACTGAATACTTAACTTAGATCAATCAATCTGCCTAGCCTTTTCCCAACTATGTTGGGGTCGGCTTCCAGTCTAACCGGATGCAGCGGAATACCAGTATTTTACAGGGAGCGACTACCTATCTGACCTCCACAACCCATTTACTGGGTAACACGACACTCCTTGGTGTGACTGGTTTTCAGAACTTTGCGTCGTTTGTGCTTTCCGAGGCACGAAAAGGTCTTCATATAATGTATGGTAACCCATCTATAAACCGACCGCGGCAAGCGTAGCTTAACTTAGATATGTTAAAGAAATCTTCGTGTTTTGTGGGTCGCTAGTATACGTCTATAAAAAAGCTAATAATAATATAATATAAAGGTTTATTCACAAAAAAAAAACAGAAACATAAAATGTACATTACAATTCATTACAAGTTGCAAGATCTATAAAAAAGTATATAACCCTGTCTCTTAGACTAGGATAGCCTGTATTCTAGACACGGTTCGGCCAAATAATTAAACATGATTACCAATGAACGGTGTTGATGTTATTAAATTCTTCTGTAATTTTGTTATGTGTAGTGTAAATTAAATGAATTTAAATTAAATGTCGTGTCATATACATTTGACTTTATGATTGGGGAATTAAGTGCCTAATTGTGTGCGTTTTTAATGTAAAATCTGTAAGAATCATAGTGAACTCTGTCATTATAAAAGTTAGTTATATCTAATAGGCGCTTTACTTCAAATTGGTATAGTTTCAGTTCATCTTAACTAAATGTTAATGTTCTGAGCTTCTTTTTTCTTTTTCGTGTGGTGACTAACCTGGTATCAGAGTTTTTATGTCGCCCATGGGCCTCCGACTTGGCTTTACATGCCGTCGAGAAATATCTCTCAGGCATGCCGGTTTCCTCAAGATGTTTTCTGTCACCGTTTTTGAAGCAAGTGATAATTATACAATATGCACATGAATCCGAAAAGTCAGAGGTGCGTGCTTTCGGTTCGAACTCGAGACCTATGACTTGGCAGTCTGACGGTCACAACCATAGATATAAGAAAGAAGTTATTTATATTTCTATGGTCACTACACTAGGCTATCACCATAGATATAAGATATTTCTATGGCCATCACTGATAGGATGTTCTGAGAATATCCTATTTTATACTATACTCTATTTAAAAATACTGTAGGCAAACGCCTTGTTAGAATAGAAGAAAATATTATATATTTCCGTACAATATACTACCGTTGGCGGTGTAGAAATATAAAATTAATGGAGTCTAATGACCAAATAACTCTTCACGGAGCAGAGGGCTGGCCTATTTTTTGGCCAAAGAATCAGCATTGCCACCCAACGTGGCAATGCTGCCAGCCTATTGGGCACTTTTGCACGCTTGACAGCGATGCCGACGATTTTTTTTTGCGCTTGACCGCGATGCCGACGAATTTTTTTTGCACTTGACCGCGATGCCGACGAATTTTTTGATGCCTTATGATTCTTTCTCCTACTTTTGTATATCTCAATCATCCTATAATGTTCCCACTGCTGGGACCCAGGCCTCCTCTCTTCGAGAGGGAGTGGGCAGTAATCCACCACGCATGCCCAGTGCGGGTTGGTAGACGTCACATGTCTTCGAATTTTTGGTTCTAGGCCATGCCGGTTTCCTCACGATGTTTTCCTTCACGTTTTGAGAGCAGTGGAGATGAAATAATTTACACAAAGTAAAGCGCCTGTCTGGGTTCGAACCTACGTCTACAACTGCTTTCGCACTTTTTTTTATACATAATGTACATATTATTATTACTGTTTTTAGTCTGTTTGCGGGTCTGTCAGGGACATCGACGCGAAAACTGATACCATGGATTCAGTAGGTACATCATTTTGAACCCTCCTGTGTTGAAACTTTTCGTCGGTTATAAAAAAAAAAGACAGCTGTTCCATACATTTTGACCGCGTAGGTATTGCACTTTTCAATAAAACAGCAGATTTAAAAATAAAAATAATGTTACATTTCAACCATCGAACGAACGAAAGTCGGTTATATAAAATAAAAAAATATTATCTTTATTAATAGATTTAATTAGTTAGATGGATTAGTTGCCAAAAGCCTCGACCAACACCTAAGGAGGCTCTCGTTGGGCAGCTGGATCAAGGGCTTGATTCAGAAAGCGGTACTCCTTGACACGGCTCGCATTGTCAGGAGGTTCCTCTCTCTGGAGCCCTGACCGCCGGTAGCTTGGACCCTGTTCCCGATACCGGTGGGCTACTATTTTTTATATTTTTAAATGTTTTAATTTTTTGTATTCTAATATTTAAAAATATAATTTATAAGTAGGTATTTAAAATGAAATAAAGGATTTAATTATAAATAAGTGTTCACATTTTATCTAATGTTTCATGTTGTTGTAATATGGCCCTACATTTACAAAAAATTACGTGTGTTGAGCAAGCAATGGTGCCAACGAAAACCACGCACGGCCGGGGGTGGTATCCCCAGTTCTCCCCTATTCGTAACCGTAAAAGTTCCTAGGGGTCCGATTTAGTAGTAGCAGAGGACACGATAGTTACAAGTATGATGAGCTAGCTGTTTCTCCGTGGCCCCATTTGTACTCATCAAGCTATACATTTCCAGTTTATGCTGATCTCGCATTGTATAGGATTTCCGTACAATGCGAGGTCAGCATATACTGGATGTGTATTGCTTGATGTTTAGCCGTGTCTAGCTATAAAACTTCGTTCTAAACGTTGAGATAGAACTTATTAAAAAAGTTATCACAAAAAAATTAAAAACTTCAGAATAACGTTTTTATAAAAACTTTTTACAAAAAAACAACATAAGTACTTGAATTTCGGAAGTCGGTAGCAAAAAACTATATATATATTAATATAATAATATATTTTTGTTTGTAGTGTGTTTTTGGAAGTCGGTTTTTAAGGTTCCGTACCTGCAAGGTGCCAAACGGCTATTATTAAGCCTCCGCTGTCCGTCCTTCCTTTTGTCTGTCAGCGGGCTGTATCTCATGAACCGTAATAAGTTTACAGTTTAAATTTTCACAGATTGTGTATTTCTATTGCTGCTTTAACAAGAAAATAAAATAAAGCAAAAACATTAAAGGGGCAAACGGTATTTTCGGTACGGAACTCATCGTGTGTGAGTTCAACTTGCTTTTGGCCGGTTTTAATGTCCTTTGACGAACCTACCAGCCAAACTTTAAGTTAGTAGATAACCTATTTAGTTCTGGGTAGCACTGATAACATAAACCTAATCACAAAATTATTGTAAGAAAACCCGCTATTAAACTACTACCTCGTCCACAAAACAAAATGGCCACTAGCTCCTCAATAGCATTGCTACAACAATTAGATATTTTGAACTAAACACCCTTACAATTTAACATAACTGAAATATATGTTCTATCGCATCTACGCAGAAATTCATTGTTTTGACTAATTCGGTATTTAGTACCCACCTACATCGAATTAATTATTGCCATAATGAAACAATTAAGTACGTGAATCCTTTCACTCAATTCTCTATCAAAACCTGAAACAATTTAACATTATAGCTGTACAAATTCCTTTTTAAACTACACAATTAACAAAGACATTTAAAGAACTTTACTTAGGTAATAACAGATCTGCCTACCTACGCTAAAACGACCCTTTTAACTTACGCAATCGACGTGCCAATGCGTAAAAATACACCCTGAATGAAACAAGTACGTATTAAATAATCCAATAAATCGAAATTTCTCACAATCATTGGCAAAAGGGATCGCAAAAATCAATAGTCGATGGTTTGTTTCAACCAAGCAAGCTGCCTACAGACCACGTTACGTGACGTAGGATCTTTTATACAGTTTATTTCTCTTCGAAAATAAGTTCTATTACTAAAGAAATAAGGCTCCGGTCAGGTTGGGGGTGTCGGTAAGTTGTGATGTTACGGCACTGTTCTCCAGAGAACAGATAATCGACGCCTAGCCTTGTGCGATATCGATTTTGACAACGGCTACTTTCACTTGGAAACGGAACGCGTAACATCTAGCTATCTCCCTCGCTCTCGCGAGTGAAAATAGTGGTGCAGAGAGGGATGGGTTCGGCGCCGCAACTAGGGGTCGCCGTCGTGGCGTTGCCATGACGACAGGTCACCGGGAGGGTATGATTTCCAATATAATAGCTCGATATTTTTAGGTCAAAATGTCGGAGTTTATAATAAAAGTATTTATGAACAAGAATAAACTTGAAATATGCATGGATGACGATAATGTTACGATGGTGATGGATAAAAAAGACTACCTTATTGATTCGGTAAGATTTTTATTGGAATATTGGATTTTGACGCATTGCAAAATGGCGGCTTATGCTGCTAAAATAAATTAAGTATTGATTTTCTGACAAACATCGATAATAGTGTAGGCTGTGTAGGTGGTAGATAAGTTTAGTTTTATAATAAGTAGATAGATAGGTATATCGTATTTTTTTACCTATGCTACAGTTATCACTAGTTTTAGCTGTTTTGTAAAATGAATAGTGACGCAGTCTTTTATGATCTAAATAATTGTTGTAGTTTTTCTTTTTTCAACTGATCGGTCATTTTGTACTCATTAGGTAGAAAACTAGAATGTAAGAATATCATCTTTAAGATTATAAAAGTATCATAGATACCTACACAAGAGACCTTTTTTCAAAAATATTGGCAGAATCTTCATCCTACCTACTTTAAAAAACGCTTTATCAACACTGCGATCACCAATCTATTCGGCATGAATGGTAATTTAGTACTTGATGTCGGAAGCAACCGATGTACCTATGGTGTAGACATTACTGTACCTACATTGTATTTAAATAGTTTGTAGGTATTATCTAACAACAGTAAGTTTTAGGAGAATCCGAAGAAAGCTTTAAGACTGCGAGGCGACCTAAGCTCAATTTTGAACGGGCAAGGCTAACGATAATGATTGTATATTTTATTTATTCGTGTCTTTGGTATCGGCATGAACTTCTCCAGTCAGTTAGGTGGTAACGGGGCTGATTGCCCTAATTTGTGTCTTTCGTACCGAACGTTTCGATATTAACATTTATTTAATACTAGCAGCGCCCCGCGGTTTCAACCGCATAAGTCTCGATCCCGTGTGAATATCGGGATAAAAAATATCCTATGTGTTAATCCAGGTTATATATTATCTATTTGCCAAATTTCATCCAAATCCGTTCCGTAGTTTTTGCGTGAAAGAGTAACAAACATCCATACATCCATCCATCCTCGTAAACTTTCGCATTTATAATATTAAGTAGGATTTTAGCCTGTTTTTTTCTGTTCTGTGATTTTAGCAGACTGTGCAGTGTGCATACCTACCTAAAATCTATTGCCTAGTCTTTATCCAACTATGTTGGGGTCGGCTTCCAGTCTAACCAGATGCAGCTGAATACCAGTACTTTATATGGAGCGACTGCCTATCTGACCTCCACAACCCAGTTACTAAGTAACACGATACCCTTTGGTAAGACTGGTTGTCAGACTTTCGGGCTTCTGACGACCCGTGACGACTGTCAAAGATCCACCAATGACAACCGGGACCAACGGCTTACCGTGCTTTCCGAGGCACGGAGGAGTCTCGGTATGTAATGATGGTCACCCATCCACGGACCAACCTCGATAAGCGCAGCTTAACCTGATCGATCGATGGTTTTAAACCACTATCTACGTAATAGTCATTATGTCACGGTCTTGGTTCTAATCTTACTCGTTATTAAGATACCTTTATACTGTATTAATTCACTATTAATCTACTCATTCAAGACAAGACATTTATTTATACTCGTAATACCTGTGAGAAACCAAACAGCTGTATTGCCTTTTCATGGAAATCTAATATAGATGGATACCTTGCTTTTCAAATATTACTGTCTACCTTTACGTACTATAGCAGTGATAGCTTAGTGGTGTGACCGTCAGACTGCCAAGTCATAGGTCTCGAGTTCAAACCCAAGGCACGCACCTCTGACTTTTCGGATTCATGTACGTATTGTATAATTGTCTGCATTTGCTTCAAAAACGGTGAAGGAAAACATCGTGAGGAAACCGGCTTGACTGAGAGATATTTTTCGACGGCATGTGAAGCCAAGTCGGAGCCCATGGGCGACATAAAAACTCTGATACCAGGTTAATCACTAACCACACGAAGAGAAGATCTTCACGTACTTAGTTCGCATTGCTCGACATTAATTGTCATCAGAGTTGCTCAAGGTGGCTTTCAGGTGGACCTCGGGTCAACTATGTTGGGGTTGGTCCCCAACATAGTTGGGAAACAGGCTAGGCAGAATGTTTTAAAATCGTAAACTTACGCAGTCAGTACGTTTTCACCAACAGCTGGCAACGAGCCTTGTTTTTAATTTTCCGCGATAAGAAATACTTAGGGGATCCTAATCCTGCAACAAGATAGGTACAATTGTTTCAATATTGGTTCAGTAATTTAATAATTAGGGTTCCGTACCTCAAAAGGAAAAAACGGAACCCTTATAGGATCACTCGTGTGTCTGTCTGCCTGTCACAGCCACAGCCAATTTGCTCCGAATCTAATGGACCGATTTAGTTGAAATTTGGTACACATTATGTATGTTATGTGACCCAAACACGGACATTTAACGTAAATAAATGAATTTTGAATTTTGGGGTTACTTTTAGGGGGCAAATAAGAAAATAAAAATAAAAGGTTATAATCTCCGAAACTATTGAGCCAAAAATTCTGAAAAAAATGCAGAAAATGGTTTTTTACTCATAGATAACTGGAAAACCTATAACAAGTCTATGGTTTTAAAATAAATGGTAAATCTCTCAATATTGTTGTTGTAATGTTAAGTTTGTTCTTGGGATTTATTCATCTCAACTACGGAACCCTTCATTGTGCGTGGTCCGACACGCACTTGGCCAGTTTTTTTCTTTAAACACGTAATAAACAAAGACTTTGGGTAAAGACAGACAGACACACTTCCCATCTTACTGGCGTTTCGCCTGCGGCTTTGCCCGCGTTTACAGCAGACTTTCTCATTTTTTTTTTTTATAAACAATTTTTTTTAATATGGCCTTTGACACTGGGATCCCCATTAGGAAATAATTTTCGGCATAGGATCAGTAGTTTCAAAGATTACCCCTTACATACATACTCCCATACCTCACTACCGTCTGTTGATGCCTTATTTAATTAAAAACGTCTAACGGGCCTCTGCAAGTTTGCTTCGGCCCTCGTACGCAGAGGTCCGGGGCCCCTACGCTCCCGAGAAATGTCAAGAGACGTATAAATAATAATTAGTACTTATAGATTAGCATGTTTATCACGTGCATGTCGTTTTCCAGCACCTATACCATTCGGTGAATAGGATTGCTGGTTGACAGTAGAAATAGGATACTGTAGTATATATTCCTGGGCAAACCATTCCACAAGAAACTACTATTGAGTTACCAACGTGGTCCGCTATGCATGTGATATGAGAATACAAATTCTTGTAACTGAACAGACAGCTGTGGGCAAAAAATGCCGTCTGCCGCCCCCGCTAAATCTTATAAGGGGGATGCGCTAAGTTAGTCCGCGAAATAAAAAAAAAATCGAAATTAAAATTTGTGCAACAACATATTAGTCACCAACGGGGGCGCCAGAACTGTCGTAAAAAAGAAAGAAATAGACAGATTATAATGTGCTACGGGTCCCATTTATTGCAAAGTTGCGATGTGCTGGGTGGGGCACTTTCCTGCTGCGCCCGGGGCACGGGCCCCTGTTTCCCCCCCCCCCCCCGCTAGATTCGGGGCTGCTTCGTATTCCCAGCTAAAGCACTAGGAAGTGGTGAAGAGCGGGTGTTTTGGGGGACTGTCTTATGTAACTTTGAAGTTCAAAAAGAGCTCATTCTCAGCCTAATTTGAATAAATGACTTTTGATTTTGGCTGTAAATGCACCGACGATATTAGGAGAATACCCCTCCTCGTCACAACATGTTTTGTACTGGTTCAGTTCAAGAGTTTAGGCTGAATAGACACACGTTTCCATAGGTTGATAAAAAAGGGGTTGCCATTAAAACAATGTAATGCTACCGTAGGAAGTGGCAGTAGGCCCCCAACCCTTCGCTTCCGATGGCTACCACGAAGCCCTCTAATATATTTTTAATATCCTCACAATTATATCGTAGGGTTGGTTTTTGGAACATCTTGCGTTTTATAAAAATATTCGTAGGTATTTTTTTTTAAATAATCTTTAAGTTTAATAGTTCTGAAAACTATAACAGTAGGTACTTTTGTTTTTTAATTTTGGCTGTGATAAACAGACAGTCAGAAGAACTTACTTTCGCGTGCTTTCACAGTTTCGATAACGCCATTTTTCTTGATAATATTAAATGAATAAAGCTAGAGAACAAAATACTGAAACCTAACAGATTTTTTTACTTGCAACCCCAATTAATATTAATAAAATAATTCATTAACAACCATTTTGATGTAAGTTGTAAATACAACAAATAATTTGGTCGCGTACATCAACGAAACTTTCGCAGAATATTGGCTTTGATAGAAAAGTATAAGGGTGGCTCTAAACAGTTGCAATTTCTAAGACCAGCAAAGCTGTATTATATACGGCACGGGTTCTTTACGGGATGAAAACCGCGCCGTAAAAAAAACGTGTCCGTCAACAAGCTTCCATAGTGATCCATACAGCACTGACGACCGTACTTACACACGGCGAATAAACCGTAGTTTTACACGGCACGAAAAACGTGTGAGTACTAAGACCTCTTTTATCTGTTCTGTGACTAAGAGCCTAAATCTTTAAAAATCTAGGCATGTTACCTCACCCCTTATTTTTTGTTATCTTAGCCAAACAAAACAGGTCCTACAAGCAAGTATCTACATACTATATTATTCCTTCCGTTCGTCTCAATCTCAACCCTAAGAAAAAATTAAAAGGTCAATGCACCCGGAAGGCGAGGCACGCGCGGGCCACAGGTGTGCGCTCGATAATATCGATTTTCGCGCCGCAATCGATACGTGACGTCACGCGACAATATGGCGGCTGCGCGCGCAGCTGTCACCCGATAAAAAAACACGTATGCTAATGAAAGTAGGGTCGATAAAATAGGGGTTTAAACAATATCATTTTTGGGACACGCGAATGTAGTTTTTTTTGGAATTTATTATGAAGCTTGACGAGTTTGAATAATAGGGTGCTACGGGTCTATGAACTTAGTGGAGAAAAATTTGAATACTCTTTGCTTCTGAGGATTATAGCGGCAAAAATGTTAATAAATCTTTAAAATATAAATATTCATTGTACTTTTTTGCAATGATATACTTTCGCCCTTTCAGCTCTTTGATCCATTCTTTCTTTAAACATTTTCAAGAGAAACCGGTCGCGTTGCATCTTCCGTTTTTCCGCAGCAAACCGGCGACAACTAACTAATCTATTTATCTCGTCTCTCGAAACGCGTCACATCTCAATAGCTGCAATGTCTGCAACAGTAGTATTATTGCAGTTGCTTTGTTAAGTAATGGATACTTCACTAGTCACTAGATATCATAAAACAAAGTCCCCCCGCCGCGTCTGTCTGTTTGAATGCGACGAACTCAGAAACTACCGAACGGATTTTCATATGGTTTTCACCAATGGACGGAGTGATTCATGAGGAAGGTTTAAGTTTATAATTATTTAAAGTTTTTTTTTATTTTGACTGAAATATGTCAATGATTATTGAAGGTGTCGGAGAAAATCAAGCCAACTGCGCCGCGTAAATCGATATATAATCAAATAGAGTTATATGAAAATATTACTGAATTAATACATTGTTTACCTGGAGTGTTAATCTGGGTACTTTTGATCCCGGTAGCACGTTCCCGTGGGTTATCAAGGTGGGCGAAGCCCCGGGCAAAAGCTAGTAAAATAATAAATTAGTATCTACGAGTGACGATACTTGAGTTTACGTCCAGGATACCCTGGACAGTCAGCTCCGCTAGCACCTAGCTGCATAACCAGCATGCAGGCTCAGTGCGGGTTGGTAGATGCCACATTTCATCTAATTTTTGGTTCTAGGACAGGCCGGTTCCCTCACGATGTTTTCTTCACCGTTTTGAGAGCAATGGTGATGAAATTATTTACACAAACTAAAGAGCTTGCTTGGGTTCGAACCCACGGCCAGCAACTCGTCAACTCAACAAGTCGCAGCCGTTACCACTGGACCACCACTGCTCTCAAAACGGCAGCCTCCTTGCTGACTGACTTAACTGAAAATGCTCATCAATGGTGAAATATTTTCACCATTTATGAGCATTTTCAGTTAAGTTCATTTCGATACGAGAAAAGACGAAAAAAAAACAATTAATCACCTAAATAAACAAGAAAATTCCATCAAGATTTTTCGGATATTCTTTGAGTCCAAAAGATTTTCTGGACCTTAAATGTATGTGGAATGTAGAAATCTTCTTGTTAGGTAAAAGATGATTCTCTATTCAGATATTATATAGGTTTAAGAACTTTATTTCTCAAAAAGAATTACATTCACTTATATGAGAAAAACTATACTTACACCACAATCAATCTATCAATCTGCCTAGCCTTTTCACAACTCTGTTGGGGTCGGCTTCCAGTCTTACCGGATGCATCTGAATACCACTATTTAACATAGAACGACTGCCTATCTGACCTCTACAACTCAGTTCCTGGGTAACACGATACCCTTTGATAAGACTAGTTGTCAGACTTTCTTGCTTCTGACTACCCGTAGCGTCTGTCAAAGATCTACGAATGACAGACCAACGGTTTATTGTGCTTTCCGAGGCACGGAGAGGACTCGATATGTTATGGATGGTCACCCATCTAGAAAACGATCGCGACCAGCGTAGCTTAACTTTCGATCGACCCGTGGTGCTGTTATTATTAAGCCACGAGATACTATACCTATCTGACTGGTGACCACTGAAAATCAGCACTGTGCTGTGGGTTCCCATAGCACAGTATCATGCTGAGTGCAAGCCTTCTTGTCACAGTCAAGATGTGCCAGAAGCTGCCGACTATTTCTGTTATGTACTCGTGATTATACGAGTATTTAAATCTATTGTGTTTTATTTTATTGTTCTAGTCGAGTTAGGTAATTATCCATTTTATGCACGTGTTTCTGTGAGAAATAGGTATACTTATTTTTGGGTTAAAAGATTCTTACTTTATCCTTACATATTATAAAACAAAGTCCCCCACCGCGTCTGTCTGTCTGAACGCGATAAACTTAAAAACTACCGAACGGATTTTCAAACGGTTTTCACCAATAGATGGAGGGATTCATGCGGAAGGTTTTAGTGATTAAGGTTTTGTGTAAATTGGCTGAAATATGACGATTATAGTTGAAGATGTCGGAAAAAATCATGCCAACTGGGAGCTTTACTGGTGTGCGCCGCGTAACCATAAAAGACACATAAAAATTATGTTCTACAGAATGGTTCATCTTAAAAAGTTCAACAAAAAAGTCTGCGATGGCACATCAGAAATTGATAAAAATTTCATTGTTTATTTCCTTTTCCAATAAAATAAGTTATTTAAATTGAGCATTTCATTTAGATTAAAATATGCATTAACATCATATCATTTAAATGAATAGTTTAAAAGATATCACAGATTCAAAATTACGCGTGACAAAATAATTATGGTGGACGGCTACGCGGGTGCAGCGGTAGGAGTCAATGACCTTTTCCTCGGCTATTAGGTATGTAATCCCGGTAGTACGTTCCCATGGGATATTTTGCGACATCCACGCGGGCGAAACCGCGGGCAGAAGCTAGTTTAACTATAAAATAAAAAATATAAATATTTTATTTCACCTAAACCTACATGGGCACTTATGAAACATTAGTGAACCATTGAAAACGGATACTATTAACACGATACCACCCTATCGCTGCCTGTCTGACGTAGGGAACCTTTCAGAAAGCTGGACCTATACGTCACCTAGCTTCTGACGTTTCATCAGTGCCCATGTAGGTTTATATGTGAAATAAAATATTTTTAATTTAGTCTTGTCGATTTTGCCACTCGCCAGCCGCTGCCGCGGCACCGCTCGCTTAGCTTAGCCCTATCCAATGCAAAAATAATTTTTCAAATCCGACCAGTAGTTCCGGAGATAACCCCCTACATACTAACTAACAAACAAACTTACCACTTTATAATATTATTATTATATTACTTTTCACGAATAAATTACTTTTCCTCTTTTGAAAAGATCCTCGAAAACCTAACACCCTCTTACAGTCATACAATCATCATGGGGGATTTCAATACTTGTTTATTGAAAATCGATTCCCGCTCTTCTTATCTTCGATCGATAGCTCTGTCGTCGAATTTATCAATTCTCCCTTTAAGTGCCACACACCGTTTTCCAAACTGTAATCTCTCACTTTTGGACCTTCTCATTGTTTCCTCTCTTCAACATGTCAGCAAGCATGGTCAATGCCCCGCTGATATGTTTTCTTACCATGATCTTTTATTCCTCTCCTACAAAATTCGCCCACCTAAGGCAAAACCTAAAATTCTCCTGCAGCGCAACTTTAGTGGCATGAATCCAGATGATCTCCGAAAAGATGCTAACAGCATTGACTGGTCTCCTTTAGTCAGTGTTGAGTCGATTGACGATAAAGTCAACCTGCTGACAGACAACCTTGTGCAGCTTTATGATGTCCACGCTCCTATTCGTGCTGTAAAAATTAGACATCTTCCGGCACCATGGCTTACAGACGATATTAGAAGTATAATGCACAGAAAGGCTGTAACAAAAACTAAATTTAAGTGTCGGCCCTCGCCGTCGCACCGGCAGATCCTTGTGGATGCTCGTAATCACTGCAATAGGGTGTGTAGAGATGCCCAACGCCGCCATATCCACACCTCAGTTGAAAACGGAGATCCAGCTAAAGTCTGGAAATTTCTTAAATCCTTGGGAGTTGGAAAATCGCGGCAAGAATCGATTCCTAAAAACCTAGATATTGATCTACTAAATCAACATTTCTCATCTTCGTCCCACTGTAATGGGACCATGAAGGCAGCCACAATAAACTATCTTTCAAACCTTCCAACTCCGGACCATCACCCATTTATTTTTAGTCAATTCTCTGATTGTGATGTTAAGAAGAGCGTAATTTCAATAACATCTAACGCAGTTGGTACTGATTGTATAAGTCGGAAAATGATACTTCCTGTCCTCGATGAAATCCTTCCTATCCTATGCTATATCCTAAACTACTCAATAACCTATGGTGTTTTTCCATCGATGTGGAAAGAGGCAAAAATCACTCCTTTACCCAAAAAATCTAATCCTACTTCCTTTTCCGAATACCGTCCTATCTCTATCTTGCCCTTTCTCTCCAAAATCCTAGAACGCCTTGTCCACAATCAGCTAAGTGCTTTTCTTTGTAAGAATAGTCTACTGAATCCTTTCCAATCCGGTTTTCGTCCTGGTCACAGCACCGCTACTGCCTTAGTTAACGTCACCGACGACATACGGTTAGGCATGGAAGTAGGAAATCTGACGGTTCTTTGCTTACTGGATTTTAGTAACGCATTTAACACGGTCGATTTCGATATCCTGCTTGGCATGCTTCGCTCGCTTAACATATCTCCAACGGCGATTGACTGGTTTCGTAGTTACCTGTATGGCCGCCGGCAACGTATATGCATAGAGGAGTCTTGCTCTTCTTGGTGTTATACTTCTGCCGGTGTACCGCAGGGTGGCGTTTTATCTCCTTTACTCTTCGCAATATTTATAAACTCTATTTCCAAAAAACTTCTTTCGTCCTACCACCTTTATGCAGATGATTTACAAATATATAAAAAAGCTCCCCTTTCGAATTTGGCTGATGCAATTAATAGCATAAACAAGGATTTGGATTCAATCTGCGAGTGGAGTGAGGCACATGGGTTGCAGGTCAATCCATCGAAGACTGTCATTGTTGTTGGCAGCTCAAGGATGATCCCCAAGATAAACTGGTCCCAACTTCCGCAAGTCCAATTTAACGGAACTGCCATTCCAATAAGCGAAAAGGTTAAGAACCTTGGAGTTTGGATCGACAAACATCTTTCTTGGGGTTCCCAGCTACAGGACGTAAGCCGCAAAATTTTTGCATCTGGTAAGTCCCTGAGACGATTGCGGAACTTTCTTCCAACCGCCACTAAAACTGCGCTTGCACAATCCCTTTTACTTCCCATCCTTGACTACGCTGATGTCAGTTATCTCGATCTCACTGAAGCACAACTAGATAAACTTGAGCGACTTCAAAACTTTTGCATAAGATTTATATTTGGTCTGCGCAAATATGATCACATTTCTGAATTTCGTACTAAACTCAAGTGGCTTCCCATACGTCTTCGCCGGAATACTCATATCTTATTTCAGCTCTACAGTATTTTGTTCAATCCTACAACCCCCTCTTATCTTAAAAAACGTTTCAAGTTCCTTCATGACACACATAATAGATATCTGAGGTCATCGGAAAACTTGAGACTAGAGATGCCGATGCATTCCACCAGCTTTTATGACAAGTCTTTTACAGTTCAAGCAGTACGGTTATGGAATGCCTTACCCGTGTCGATAAGGCGTGCTCAATCTTTGTCCACTTTTAAAATTCTGGTAAAAAAACACTTCCTCTCTCCTTAAACATCATCATTACATATAGTTCCTTGAACTTGTTTCATGTTTATTATTGTATATATATATATATAGATAAGTGTATGCTTTATGAATGTATGTATTTATTGTGTATGTAAATGGTACACCACTGACTACCTGCAGTATTTGTCTCTCCTTCTCCCTTTAATCCATCCAAAGGTTGTCTGTAAAAGATCGCTTTTAGCGATAAGACCGCCCATTGTGTCACCCTATGTAAAATGACTACATTTTTATCTGTATTTTTTATGGTGTACATAATAAAGAATATTCTATTCTATTCTATTCTATTATATACTTATATCGTCTAGATTCTTATTAATTTATATTTTTAAATATTTCTTAAAAAAAAACAAAAAAAAAAACCGCCGGTGTCGGGAGCAGGGTCCAAGCTACCGGTGGTTAGGGCTGCAGAGTCAGGAACCTTCTCACAATGTGAGCTGTATCGAGGAGTACTGCCTTGAGCCTCCTGAATCAGGCCCTGGTTCAGAAGGCAGTACTCCTCGATATCCTCGCGGTTGGATCAAGATCCAACCGCCTAACGAGAGCATCGAGAGATGTTGGTCGAGGCTTTCCGCCATCAAGCCATTGGCCGTTACGACAATCGGCACAATGATAGCCGAGCTCACATTCCACATGTCAACAACCTCGTGTGCTAAGTCGAGTAATTAATACTATATTATTATAATTATATTATATTATTAGTTTAGAAGTATAGTTTCGGTCACATTTTAGACTTGTAGGTTTCTCCCATAACTGAAGGTGGTAAAGACAATAACATCAGTTGGTTATTATATTAATAAATAGTTAAGTTTACGTTTACGCGTGGTAGTAATGACGTAACGCAGTTAGCAGGACGTGGTATAGGGGCTGCTGCCGTTTACTGTGGTCTAGGGATGTGGTTCAATGTCGATAAAAACGTAACATGTTAAGCTGAAATGCGAAAATTTAATTGCAATAATACAAGTTGTCATTTTGAATTAGTACGTATTTTAATTAAAATATTAGTGTTTGTGGTAGTTTAGAATTATTGTTTCGCAGTTTTTAGACTTATTGTAGATATAGCTGTCGTCCTGTCTAGATATACAAACATTTTCAACTATCAGATTCACAGAAGTGATTATGAATATTGTTGCACTCAAACTCGAACCACTTACGGTCAATAGAGATTAAAATATTAAGTACATATTTGATAACATGCTCCACGGTCCGAAATTTAATTCAAAGCCTGTCGTATCCTCACGATATGAATAGCTAAAACCGTAGTAACAATATTAGCCAATCAGTAAGGTGATAGCGCACCCTGTATGCGCCGGGTACACCGGACGTAAGTACCTACATCTAAGCATAGCCATTCATGGAAACAATTTTAAGGCGGCCATTTAAGAACTTTATCGACATCGACAATTTAATAGTCACATCACTAAAAGCCCTTTGTCACGAGCCAGGTGTCGAGCGGGGTCATTCGAAGCACCTGCCTGTGTGTGTGTAACTGTGTGCACACACAAATAAAACGCACACACACACACATACTTTAGGGTTTGTTTGTGTGTTTATGCTGCCGTCTGTTACATTCAGTTAAATACACCACGTCTTTTTTTCTTACTAGCTTTTTCTGCAAGGGACGTTTTGATTGTTAGGTAACATGTTATGTTAGAAATATAATGCATAAATCCATTTAGCCTTGTGTCAGCATAACGCTATAGTATATTTAGTATCTTATTATACAGTATAAGTAAGACAGTATTATGTAATTCCTGAATACATAGCCTTTTTTTTTTTGTTTTGGGTTGGAAATTATTAAATAACTTCTCCCGCTCTGTGCGGAGCGGGAGGGTGTGTTAGACTTTTACTACATAGCCTAATACATAATAATAATTGTAACAACATTTTAACATTTTTTAAATTTAATACATAGCCTGGGGTGACATTATACACGAAAACTGACACACATACTCGAAGCCTAAAAACATTACAGTCCTTTTTTGGGCAGTCGTGTAAAAAGCGAAACTTTTCCTAACTGATTTAACCCCATAGATAGGTCACCCTTGATTCCTGTCCAAAATCTACATGACTGCCCAAAAAAGGAGTGTAATGTGTTCAGGGTTCATGTATGTATGTGAGTTTTCCACCATAACTTTTTTTTAACAAACGAATCGTGTTAAATAAAGACCCCTTAATTCTTGCAATTAAATTAAGTGATCAAAAACAAAACTCCATAAAAATTTAAGCTTTCAAAGGTGACCAAAATGACGATGACGACAAAACTATGCTACATTTGGTATTAATATAGTTTCTAAACAAGTCAATTTTTCATCCCCATTTTGAGGCATCTGGTTAGCAGATATGATTGAATTCATTATATAAATACCATGCATTTACTTATATAAATATTACAACGAATTTGCCAACATTTTAAAATTTTTATAGAAAAATATCCCTTTAATTTTACTACTTACAACGAGTTTTCAGAACATTGTATGATCGTAAACATGTTTTCTTTCAAATGCAAATTGCCTCAACAATCGAAAGTTTTGACATCAAATATGTACCTACCTACCAACATGGAATCAGGTTTTTCATTGTATTGCTTAAAGTCAAGTTATTGTAGTGAATAAAAGTCATGAAATTAAAATTAGTTTTGACGATAACTGGTCTACAATAGTACGAAGAACGACAATGTCGAATACTGAGTTGTATTTATCTTACGCCAGACATAGAGCGTATTTTCGACTACTGTTTCCTATTAGAATATTTCAAAATACCGCTGAAACTACAATATTTTCTCCATAATACAAAACAGCAATAATATTTCAAGCTTTGTAGCGTTAATTATTTCCCTCTTCGAAGTTCCACCATGAGGTAAGCTTGGCTAGCAAGTAGCCAAGTGACAGCAATGCTCGAACGAGGGCACTGCCGTCACTACCACACCACCAAACAGTAGACCAGAGCTTCAACATTATCCTCCATGGACGCCCCAAAACCAACGATCCTATCCCAGACAAAAGAGAACCAGCAATGGTCACAAAACAATCCGAACCGTCACAGACACGGGATGTACAACGCCCCAGGGTAGGTTAAGGGTGCATTGTATACAGCTAACGCCAGATAGCCCGACAAAGTAACCAATCCCAAACGAAATCCAACTTAACATCACTAAAATAAGGTTGACAATAGCTATTTTCGTACCAAAGATAGGTTGTTTGAAACGAGGGTGAAGAAACAGGGGTGTTTGCAGGATGCGGGGCGGGGGGAAGGTAGGGTGCGTCGCGCAGGCGTGCTTCAGTCGCCCGCGCGACCCCGCTGCCGCCGGCCGCGCGCCATGGACGAAGTCAGAGCGCGCGATCGCGCTCCACTCACGGTTATAGTCGCCCCGAGCAACGCCTCGCCGCCCAGACTGTCGCCTGCGGACCTACTGCCTGACGGCGATGCGGCGTTCCACCCCCTGTCCGCAGTCAACGGACGCCTGACCCCGCCGGGGCTCGAACCAGCCTCGTACGCCACGCTCACTCCGCTGCTCCCACTACCGCCGATCAGCACTGTTTCAGACAAGTTCGCGTATCACGCCGGGGGCACGTTCACAGTAATACAGCAGCAGCAGTCCTACGCGTCCTTATCACCAACTCCTTACAATGAGCCATTATCGCCACAATCAGCATATAGCAGGCGGAGTGCGTCGCCGAACTCATTTGAAAGGCGATCCCCCACGCCGCCATTACCGAGTCCTGGGTTGGACCTGAACGCGGCGTTGCTTGCGAGAGAGGAGCAGTCACAGCAGCAGCAACAGTCACAGAGTGATTCAGAGGAAATAAATACAAAAGAGTTAGCTCAGAGGATAAGTGGAGAATTGAAGAGGTACTCGATCCCTCAGGCGATATTTGCTCAGAGGGTGCTGTGTAGGTCGCAGGGCACGTTGAGTGACTTGCTAAGGAATCCGAAGCCGTGGTCGAAGCTCAAGTCTGGGAGGGAGACGTTCAGAAGGATGTGGAAGTGGCTGCAAGAGCCGGAGTTCCAGAGAATGTCAGCGTTGAGGCTAGCAGGTACGTGATGCATGATGTTGTAGAAGTAGAGTGTTACTAGGCGATGTGCTTTTGTTTTTAATTGTGTTTTTTTTACTCCATGTAAGTTTCAGGTTATGATAAAAATGTTGATGGTCTAATAAGGATTTTGGAAATTGTTGTAGCATCAAATAGGACCAACTATGATGCTTTGAATTGGGAGGTCCAAACGAAAATTTTCTATTAGATTTTGGGAGACCACGTGGCTCGGCTTTCTAAATGAATTAAAAAAAATAAACTATCTTATTTCTTTGTAAGAGGACTGGTTTATAAAAGAAACTCTTTTTTATTTCCATTTCATTGTTACTTTCTGTGAAGGCTTTAACGCGACAAACTAACACTTTTTATATCTAAATTGTCTCATAAATTCACGACTTGACTGAAGCGCGCCTCATTCAGCCTACATTTGCATAATGTCGCCTGACCTGGATTACCACGTGGATTTAGCTTTTATCAAATCAGTCTAAATATACGTTTTCAATATTCAGATTCATATAGTTTCTGTTTTAAAGTCAACGTTTTCCAAAATTAAGTTTAACTTTGAGACAAAGTTGTTACCAGATTCCAAATGTCTTTATGAACCTGATTATATTATATTTGAGATTATATTGTATAGGAACAATTTTCTCTAAGTATGGCTTTATTTCAATAAAGATTTCAATGGTGATCAAACAAAAGACGATACGGATAGGAGTCTAGATGATTTGAGCTGGAATAATCAATTCTTTGAATAGGTAATCTATTTGGAATATTATTATGATGTTGACTTGAGAAATAACAACATGACTGTATTCCCCGAAAGGCTATATATACCCTTTAACGAATTCCACGTTCCGCTTGTTATGTTAGATTAAAACATATTAATTCTTAGAAAAGGTACAATGTCATGAGAACAATGTTCCTAAGCTAAATTATAAATATAATCTTCGTCACAATCGTCACCGCATCATTTGAATTTTGAAGGGTGTTATTTGCGATGAATATTCTGCTAATGGAGTCTTTAATGTATTGAATCAGTATGTTGTAAATCCCATGTCCCCTGTTCGAGATGGGATCTGTAACAACTGTATTTATTAGCTGAAGGCAAAGACAGGCTTATTGTTTTTGTTCATACGGAGTCTTATCATTATTTCCTTTTTCTTAGACATACCTCTTATCAGTTAAACTTTCAACATTTATCAGTCCACCTTCTCTACAATGGCAGATTCTACGTCTACTTGTCTTTTGTCAGCATTAAGAATCATTCCCACAAAGTTTCGTTTTGAAAAACTATGTGGCATCTTGGAAATTTCTCATAAATGATGTTCTAGAAGGCTCTTTGATAAAACTGAACTTTCACCTATGTTGACAGGTGCTACTTTCCATTCGCCTGCTTTTAAGATTCGTCACTCGAATTCGTTTCTTAAATGCTAACACAACATGACATAACATCACACCTTTTTTCCCGAAATGGTTGGGCAGAGGTGTAGGTACCGGTATAGTACACCCACATTTCGCCAGTTACATATTATTAAGTCCCATGTTATAAGAGGCGACCTTATTGCAATCAACCGGGCACAAATCCAGACTCCGGGCTGCTATTAAGAAATTCCAGATAGAAAAACCCAATAACAATTGGTCCGACCTGGGAATCGAATCCAGGACTTCATGATTAACAGTAGCGCTTGCGGCCACTAGACCAACGAGCCAGTTAAATGCTACATACTCTCCAAATTTCAACATTTTCATATCTTATTCTTGATAGCTTTTCAACCTTCGCAAAAGACAGGCATTCAGTTGCAGATGAAAAGCATCAACTCAACACTTAGGAAAAAGCATATTTATTTAATTAACCATTTATGCACACACATATATAAACAGACAAGAAGAAAGGAACAGAAAAATACACACAAAGGTGATGCTTATTTCTAGAGAAATCTCTTCCAGCATACCTGCGATAGGAAAGTAGATAAAAGAGATGTAGACAACGTGTGTCAGAGTAGAAGAGAAAACAAAATACATCAATCAAAAACAATTCACTAATTTAAATATAAAAATACAATAATGAGAAAACATATTTCAATTTTAACAGAAAACAACACAACACACAACATCCCTTAAACGAAGCAAAGCTTAAGCTTGCTCTACATGAGCTAGCAAAGGCTGAAGACCTCCTTACATATTCATAGTCAGCGATACTTGTAGCGAAAGTGGCCCATAACTGGGCTCATAACCTTAAGTTTGCCCAACTTCTGTTGTGACTCATATGGGATTGCAGGCAGCTGGCTGGCCATATACATTTTCAAATAAAAGTCTCAAAAATCATTTGGCATTTTCATGTCTACACTGCGGAAGATTCTCATTCGAATATTTCTATCTGAATCTACAAATAGATTCGTGTCAATGATTTGCTTATTAATTTTGACCTGTAGGTACACCATTTTGCTTTATTTACTACCCGCAATCGGCACGTTGTATTTTATTTATTTTTTACGTGGATATCAAAACGAGTTTTGTTCGATGTTTGCTTACCGTGTGTTCTTATTTTGCGTGTTTCATTAGATTGTATTAAAATATCCAAAGATGAATATTCCAGTACATCCAATTGGTCTCCTGCTCATGCACACAATTGCCACTATGTTATTACCTTTTTTCTTGTATTTGGTCATATCATCAGCAATATATAAATAGTTAATGCAATGATTAACAAAGCATCAGAAATCCATTAAAATATTGGTTACAGAGTAACTACATTACTCAAGGACTGGGAAACACCTCTACCCGATCTCGAACAAAATAATATCGCGATCGAAATAAATATCTGCATAAAAACAGCGTTTCCACGAAAAGACGCCGGCCGCGGCAGTCCCTACGTAGTTTACTACTGAGCCAATGATGCGCCACTAGAGTATCGATAAAAACGCATACAGTTTACAAACAGCGGCCGCGTCAGCTGCGGCCATCGATTTGTACAATCGATGCGTTGGGTCACCGCGCGGTCGATGGAGTACGTCACTAGTTGCGGTGGCCACGCGATGTGAAGACGCGGGACTGATCTTGAATTATGTTTGCATTTTTTGTATTTGTTAACGTGATAGTGGGATGAAGTTACTCGTATTGGAGTTATAAATGATTGTAGTAGTGCATCTGAGTTCAGCACAGTTCACATTATAATATACGAGTAGTTAAGACAAGCTTTCACAATGAAGTTTTTTTTAAGTATTTTTTCTTCATGTTTTTTCTTACTAAGTTATATTTGTACACCTCATAACTTTTACGTGTATAATACAAAAAGTGCTTCTTAAATCTCAAACCAGTTTAAAAAAAATTGAAACAAAAAATCATTAAAAAACGTCAGCTGCCTGCATCGATCCCCATTTCTAATGTACACCGTCGATGTGTGACGTTAGTAAGGGGTGCATTACCCTCGCGTTTGAAGGGGATTATGAGTTCTTGTGCGTGCGTTGCTAATTATTATAAACCTGGACTTATTATGCAAATAAGCATGGAACACTTTGGCTATTATGGGACAGATTTTTTCCGGATAAGATCTTTCTCAAAGAGCTTAGCTGGAAAATAAATGGCTTGAAAGAATCTTTTGACTTACATTGAGAACTGTCAGTCTTGTTCATAGCGAGTAAAAGTGAAAGTTCCCCCAGCGGTTGAAACCTGAAATATCTTGTTTTTCCTAAGCAATAAAATCCACGCTAGCCTAACCAGGTAGTGGAATGTACTCCATTTTAACTTTCCAGCGGAAATAATATTTATTTATGCCAGATTTTTTAGGAATATCCCTCAACCACCGTCAACATAGTCACCCTACACATTTCGGCGCTTCGTGTCGTAGGCACGCAACCGCGAGCCCCCGTTCGATAGCCATTGCGTTTTACTTACGTTGGCCGCTAGTACATCGGTGCAGTGGGCGGGCAGTGTATACTGTCGCGTGGTCCGACTGTCGCTGTATATGATTGATGGCTCCCTTTCATGCTTTAATGAGGGGTAGGTTTGTACAATTTTAATATGTGTGTATAAAGTTCATTATGGATTTCAAGTCGTTAGCCGACTTAAATCGTGTGAGTTGATTTTCAACGGTGTCACTAATGTGTATTGCCCATCACTAGTCTTCTTGCTGACATTTTCAATTTCCTCTTACCGGCAACGGTGTCTCCCGTACTGGGAGGCTTCAGGTCTCTACTAAATGGGTTACTACAAGGCAAGTGTGTACCATCGTCAACCGCATCATTGCTTACAGTTGAAATAACAGCGTCAGGGCTGGGAATCAAACTCTGGACTCCCTCCGCAGCAGTCGCATTTGCGACCAGGCAGACTAACGAGGCAGTTGGCCTTTATTTCGTTCAATAGTCAGCAGATTTCATCAGATCAGCCAGCAGTCAGCAGATTTGTAGCACGGCTGACTGCTTTTTTTTCTTTTCTGGCTCTTTATTTATGGTTAATTAATCCTCTAAAAACATATTGACCTTCGAATGATGGCTACATTTTTAAATAATGGAGCCTATTTTTAACTTTCTGGCTCTTTTTCACAGTTGGTCACAGTTACTTGGTTTACTAAAGGTTCGATTAAATACATGCCTTTATTTATTGATCATGATCCTACAGCTAACAAAACAAACAAGTCTCCTACAGCATTAATATCCCTATGGCGTTGGTTCCTCCTCACATAGTTTCACTATCATCCCTTCCTTCAAATTTGATTGAGTGAGCTTCTTCCGCATCTTTAATATTGACTTATTCCTTACAAGTACGTTTGACGGAATTTCTGACGTCATCTCATCTTCCTTATCTTCATCTAATATTGACTCTAGAACATTTGTATTTGAAGGAATCAGTGTTTGGTTTACGATGACGATATTATTAAATGTTGCCTCAGCTTTCATGTTCAAGGATTTTGTATATATGTATGAATCTATGAGTTCAAGATAAATTTCTTCGGTTATTAGAACATATGAATTTTGTGCATCGTCAATGTAAAGATGGTTAAGCTATCATACTTCGTTGATTAACACTGACTTAACACAGTCTTTAGAATTAAGGGAACCTTTTCTAAGTTTTTCTAGTACCTAGTTACAAGCAATTAAAATATCACTGTTGTTATATGGGTAGGTTACCCGCAATGTGGAGGAGTATAACTTGACGCTTTCTCTCAAAATTTGTGACCGAAATAGTCACTACCTTTTTCACTTATTTTTTTTTTTACAAAACCTTTTATGCTTCATCTCACCCGGAAAATTAAGGCCAATAAACCCCATTAACACTGGCAGACACCATCAGTTATCCTGAAGAACTACAAAAACCCTCAAAAAGGTAGTACCGCAAACGAGGCAAGCGATGTTGGCGGCCCCCCCTCTCCTTGTGACGTCAGACCACCCCATTTATCGATCGACCCCTCCCCCCGCTGTGGCCCGCCGCCGGCTTCAGTTATACGTACCTATATGGGGTTTCTTGGACATTTTACCTTTGCTATAGCGTTTGGGATTTTTATGGCGTGTTTTATTTATTGGGTTTTGGGTTTCATGGGAGTTATTGGTGCACGTGGTTTGGGTTCCAATGACCTTACTTAAATCAAACTTCTGATTTCGAAGTAAAAGGAAACGAGAGTGAACTAAAAGATAATTACATTGCCGAATTCAGAATCGAATATTTTGTACAAGATATTTTGTTTCCATGACCTTTGACAGATCCAATTTAAATGATCTTTAATGCCAATATCAAACTAAATATAGTCCAGGCTATTTGTTATCCTATATACCCTGAGGAGATTTATCGCGCTGATATTGGCTAGGTTAAAAACCTTTCATATTTTTATTGTTGTTTCTTTTTGCTTTCTAAGAACTCTCTAATCATCTACTAGTTCACCGTCTATTTCAAATAGTACTGAAAACACTTCTATTATTATACTCTGAAATGGTAGGCCTAAATTCTCATGCTATAGCGGCAATAACTTAATCTGGCAGACATCATAAATCAGTGCCTAAAGTTTAATATCCGTTGCTAAACTTACTTAGAATATGTCTTCAGGATACAATTCCTCTGTGGTACGCTCTCTCTAGGCGAGAAATTAGCCTTTTATTTATTTTCTAATTACTTCTTAGTAATCAGCCTCAGTCTCGCTGTAGTTTAAGGATTTCCTGTATTTTCTTTAGCATAGAATGGTTTTTGTCCCTAACGAATAAAATAAAATATGTTGTTTATAGGTAAAATTAAATTCTCGAAAATATCGATCGATTTCATCGATTTCATCTCTTCTTCTTTATCAGTAATATAACATTCATAGATACTGAATCTCCAACTGTTGGCACAACATTTATCAACATCAAAATCTGAATTAAACGCATATTCTAGCGCTGTTCCATGCGTAGCGTGACAAGTGCTGCCATCTATTGCGTGTTATGGGATTATTTCAGAACACAGTTTTTCAGAATCAGTTTGGTTACCAGGGGTAGGAAATATTCTCATATTATTAACTTGTATTTTAGTTTGATAGAGAATGGTATGAATACGTAATCGCGACTATGAGATGTGACTGTCATACAATTAGCTTTGCGCAGTTGATATCCTAAAATGTTTTGGTAAATCAGTGGTATTTATTATTTTTGCGACAAATCAAATAAGCTCATGGTTATAATACAAAACTGTATAGAAAGCAGCTTTTACTCAATAATAATGTTCTCAAAGACCTGAAGGAGTAGAATTTAATTTACTACTAGAAATAATATTATCCCCTTCTGTGTCATAGTGGATTTGAAAATGAAAACACGACAGTAAACAAAATTTAAATACTTTAATTTTACAGATACGCCAAATCAGCATCAAACGATAAAAGGCGACAATGTAAACAACATGCCTCAACAGGCTTACTGCCAGCCTCGGGAGTACCAGGGTGCTCCACCCGCGCCCCAGGGCTCCACAATGTACCCCGGGCCTTCGCCCCACTGGGACGCGCCATACGAACCAGCTGGGGATGTATCTTGCTTGTGAGTCCTCCCGTCATCTTGACTTGGATCCTGGATTCCATCAAACTCCTTTCACCTTCTTTTTTTTCCTTGGGGCTTTTGTTCTATCTCTCATTTATTATTTTTCTCTGGTTCTTATTGTCATGAGTTTGTTCTCTTCATCTTTTCGTTCTCTTCAACTTGTTTCAACGATTTTCATTTTTATCATGTTTTGGTTTATGTGGACGACGTCATTCAAAATTTTGTTGGATCATTTCTATTGTGTTCTCATATTTTATTGATGAATAAAATTGATTCTAATTTAAACCTTCCCCTAACCCTTTCCATCCACCCCGTCCCCGATCCGTGGCTGCGTAGCAGTGGACTTGGTTTCTCATAGGTATTATAAACATGTAAATAGCTTGTCGCAAAGGTAAAACAAACACATTATTAATAGAAATACTAATTATAATTTTGATTCGCAGACATCTTTGTGACAAGTCAACTTAGATTGAGAGGATTATTTGAATGGATATTTTTGTTCTGTCGATCAAATGTGTAAAATGTATAGAGATTTTGCTCATAGATGTTATTTTTTTCTGAATAGGCAGTATCCTTTCCCGAGCTTTCGTTTAGTTTGGCTTATGTGGTATCGATACTGCCTAATGATTGTTTATTTAGATAATGTTTTTTGAAACATTATTTTTAGCTGTAGGTAAGTGTTATTTTGTTAGCTTCAAGAGGCCAAGATGAATGTTAGACTGCTACCGCGCCCTCATCCCTCCCTTTTTGTTTCTCCCTGCGCCCGGGCTGCAATAGTTTTTCATTATATGATTTTATAGGTGCCTGCGAGATTTCAGAACCCTTTGTTAATGTTGTTTACATTGTCGCCAGGTATGCGTTTTTAAATAATACGTTTGGTGTTTAGATTACTTTCGATATGTTGGGATTTAATGAACAAGATGAATTTCTAAAAGTATATTTTCTAAAGATGATTTTAAATAAAAAAGCAAAGATTGGTACATTGCAACTACTTTTCATCTATTGTCTGATAAATTGTGAATTTTATAAAATAATTCCAACATGTCAACGTTAGAATACATAGAAAAACAAAAATGTAAAAATAAACGAATCTCGATGGGTTTTATTATAAGTGTGGAAATACAATGACAATGCTTTGATTTAACAATAGATTTTATATGATTGATTTTTAGTTTTATTTCAACACTTATCAAATCCCATCCAGAAAATCCAATAGGTCCCATGTTGGGTGCCAAAATAGATAAATATAAGATAATAAATGTTAGCTCCATTATTATTGATATAACAATCATTTTCAATCAATCTCAGCGCAATTTATCAGCTTTTACATTACCTACCGTCAAATTTGATCTTATATAAACTAACAATTTATTAGAAGAAATTAATCTTAAAAAAGTATTTGACGAAAATGAAAAAGACGGTAGTATTGTAAAAGCTGTAAAGTGTAGTCTATGTTTAGAAGCATGTTTGTTGTCTATAGATGATGAGCTTGATAGAGAACCGTCAAGCGCGAATAGATAACGATAGGCCTCCTACACATGATGATTATCAGCACGATATTTTACTGTATAATTTCGGATGTATCATAAGGCAGTTTCATACTGTTTTAGTTTAAACCGTTTAACCAGAAGGATGTTGCCGTATGATCCCAAATTTGTACCGTAAAATATACGTACAGCACAGGGCTGAAAAAATCATTTGAATGTGTTCAATTTTATATAACTAAAGTTATAATTTTTATTTGTTTCAGCGGCCCAGATACCGCAGAGAGGCAGTGAGTATTTTTCAGCGATAGACTAGATATTATAAAGCATATGAATACTATTGAAATCCTTTTATGTATTTGATTAATTGGTCATTTTGTATTTAATACAGGTTCACCAAAGAAGTGATATATGCTTAAGCAGTTTCGAAATTAAAATCAAATTAATTCAATTGGAGCCAGAGTTACTATTTTAGGATTTTAGTGATAACGTGCATAACACCCAAACTATCGTAGCATTTTGTTAGCACTGTGTTACTTTTGTCTTGCATTTTTTTTTTATTAAGCTGGAGGTTTTCCAAGAACTAACTTCGTGACATGAAAGATTTTGCAATAATAATAACACAAAAAATATTTTTAGAAAAGAAGAAATAGGTGTTGATTGATAACATATCGAAAAATATAAGGCATTATTATTGTTTTCAAAGCAGATAGATAGGCTAAAATAAAGCTTAGCATGATCGCATAAATATTAGAGGTCAGACATTCTGTATAGGTATATCCGATCTCTGATATTCATTCGATTTAGGAAGATAAGTATGTCGTTCTATATGTGGATCTTAAAATATATTTGGGTGTCCTTGTAATTTTTTTGTCAGGTCCCAAGAATTGAACCTTAACTTGATATAATTAAAGAAAGAAAGAATAATGGTTATTTGGACACAGTTCGTGAAACACAAATTAACTAGGGAATTTAACTTTTCGCTATTGTTGATAGTTCACCAGTAAAGCACACCTACAATCATCCGAGGATATTTTACCTCTTCTGTTTCATCTAGTACATTATACGTAGCAGCATCTACATAATTAGATTCACAATTATTGACATTAAAAATAGACAATGTTACGTGTGTTAGGATGTTACCAAATTGCAGTGTTCTAAATTACATAATTAAGCTTATTTTTTTCTTTTCACTCAACTTCAGGAGAGACCCGCATATGTACGTACATTCTTTATAGAAATTTCTTCTTTGGCTTGTTTTTGATAGCAGGTAATGTAAAGGATACCTCCATTGGTTTCAGGTTGCAAGCGCAAGGAGGAATTGGGTTCGGATATGCCTTCCCCGAAGAAACCGCGTTTGGTTTTCACAGACCTCCAGCGGCGTACTCTACAGGCTATTTTTAAGGTAAATTGGCAATCATATTAACTTATAGTAAAAGACGGTTAAAGAAGCCGAGAGACACTTGTTTTTTCCGTCATTGTGATTTCTTTTTTGTACTGGACCATACTTGGGAACCTCCTGGTTACGGAGATATTGCAGGTCAAAAAAAGTTCCAAATTGTTTAGACAATCTTTTTTACGAAAACAAGTTTTTAACCCTGTACTGTTGCATGAACCTATCCGCACAGTATTTTGAGTACGTTACATTGTTCACTACCGTAAATAAACAGCGAATTTTCACACCAGAAATAAAAGCTTTCCCAGCAACTAATTTTGTGCAATATTACTTAGTATGATGTACAGAATGCGTAGGTGACGGCTATGTGATTAGTTTTTTTACACCCTGTATATCCTTGAAGGTAGGCGGCAGAGCTGTACCGTATGTACACTTTATACACCCACATTTCACCTTACCTTATTGCGGCTAACCGAGCACATATCCAGGCTCCAATTTGCTACTGTGTTGATTGTTGCTATATCAACAGCAATCGTATTTTCGTTAGACTATTTATGGGTATCAGGTTTTTCACATTATATTCTATTTCCAATTGCTTTCTCTTCATTCACGGGAATATCGTTAATGTGTCATGGTTTCAGCTACCGTACAGCATGAGAACTATCAGGTGTTAAGTGTAACCTGCCAAAACTCATACACTGTTGAGTTCATTCAACCAGAATTGTCTTTACTCTCATAACCATGAACTAGTAAATAGACTTACTTCCACAATATTTTATTTCATATCACAACCAAACACTTAAAATCTTAGTGAGAGAATAAAAGAATTCGTATGAAAATGTCAATGAAATGTTGAAGAATTTGAAAATACCATGGGCGTGAACTTGACCTTTGAAAAAGGGGAGAGGTGAAAAAGATCAAAATGTTAGTGTGTTGGTTATTTGACTTCAGGGAGGAGTTATAACAATAAGCTTGGTAACTGTGTTTGCTTACACGTGTTTTTATGAATGAGCAGAAATAGTCCATTACATTTATTGAATTAGCGTAGGACTAGGAAAAGTTTTAACATAATTTATTCTTCCATGAGGAAGGTTCTATTTATGACAATAAAAAGAGCAAGTTTGAAATTTAAATAATTATAAAATCGAGAATTGCGTCGAAATAAAAATGCTGTTTTTTATAAATTATTGAAAAGAACTTATACCTCCTAGACCTCTAGATAAATCCTTACCAAATAAAACAAAAATGACAATATTCTCTACAACTTTTGTAACTCAACAATTTCTGCTTTCCAGGAAACTAAAAGACCATCAAAAGAAATGCAAGTAACAATAGCAAGACAACTAGGACTTGAGCCAACAACAGTTGGCAACTTCTTCATGAACGCAAGAAGAAGATCCATGGACAAATGGAAAGACGACGACGCGCCATCAGAACTAGATCAGCAGTGTGAGACTCATGACCTGGATAGGGTTCCTAGTCTAGATTCAGGGGAGTCTGAAGAAGACCATGATGAGCATGATGACCATCTGTTGTGACGCCGTCTTCCTCATCAGCAACTTCTTGTGCTATGAGAAACGCTTGTTACGGGCCCTGATATGTCAGTTTCTGTCGTGAAGCAGGATAAATATTAAATCTTTGTTGATTTTGCTCACTTCTTCAATTTTGATTGGTTTGTATTTCTTGAATTTGAGAGCGGATTTTAATATGTTTATTTTGATGATTCCTTCAGTTATTTTGACTGTTGGTTTGAGATAGGCTCTGAGTCTGTTCTTCATTTAACTCTTCTCAATTTATCTGTATCAATTCATCATGATAAAAGTTGTTAATGGCAATGTTAGTCAACTGCGATAAACTGAATAAGTTGATTGATTCAAAAATGTGTTTTGAATTGTTGAATTTCTGTGTCTCTTACTCTTATTTTAAAAATGTAACATGTTGTATCTTTTACGTATTAGTTTTCAAAATTTTTGGGGCCCTTAACATAGTAAGTTAAACAAAGTGTACAGTTAAAACTTACGTGAATAGTGAACGCCGAAGCCGTTTTAGATAACGTTTAGTTGTTAGCCGCTGGGCGGCGCCACTGTCTCGATACTCGATAGATTTGTCGATAAATAACGATCGACTCTTTTGATTGATTAGGTAAGATAGAAAGTTCAAAGTCGATTGATAGGTATAGAGAAGTTACGATTCGAATGGGTCATCGTTATGATCAGTTGTTTTTATTAGGCAATTAGGAATGATTTTTGTAAGATAATGACTGAAGTGAAACAGGAAATTGTTAAGATTTACCTATATCTGCTTTTCGACACATCTATCGATATTGACATAGTGCTGCCCCAGATTGATCTCTATATCAAACGTTTCTAGTCAAACGTGAACTAAAATAGTTAACTTTTAGTTTTTATTTTAGAACGACAATATGTATTTTTTAGCGTAACACAATAACTTTGGATTCGGGCGTCTAATTGATTCAATTTTATCAATCAATATTGAATCAATCACTGTTGAACACAGCCCTATAATAGTGCAATAAAACACATATTCTCCTTTAATTATAATACCTAAGTAAAAAAAGACGTAAATTAAAAATGAATCAATCAGCTCTTCTTTGCAATGAAAATGGCGCCTTTATCCAAAGCTGATTGATACTAGATAACTGTTAACAATGACAAGATCTTTTTAAATTAGCGAGAAATATCCGATGAAATCGGATCAATTACATTAAATTAATTGATACGTTACATGATTAAACATATACATTTTAGAATAGAACAACGTCCTTTTGTTGTTATTCACTGAAGTTACAAATTAATTACTTTTATAACTTTCGTGAAAAATTAAAAGTAATATAAAGGTTGTGCACACAAAACGAGTTGCGATCTTTGAAACAACGTAAACATATTTTTCATGAATGACAAAAAACTAAATTCTATTAACAGTTTTTTTTAAACAAACTATCAAGTATTACTATTTAATTTTATTCATAACAAGAGCATAAAAGTTAAAGCAACATTCTTATAAAAACTTCAATCATGTGACGTATCTCTAGTCACCTCGACCTCTTAGCCATTCCAATTATTTTCATTTTCATAACGGCTGATTAAAACTTGAAAGCAAATTTGTGCGTGATATTATCTAGTTATAACTTAGATATAAAAAAATGGTATTTATTTAAGAACCGCTTCAATGTAAGTCTAGTCTGATTTGTGCAAGATGTAGGTATTAAATGACGCTTGGAATCAAGCCGGGAATGTGGCCTTGCACAATAGGATGCGAGTAGCTTGCGTATTATTGTGCTATTAAAACTTCTGATTAGTGAATTTTACGATGGCATGCAAGTTCCTTGCATACTTTTGTACAAACTAACCGACATGTCTATTACGTATCTCTACCACTGTCTTTCTTTTGCTGTGCCCGACAGGGTCCACGATTGTTTTTTTAAGCAAAAGTTCACCATTCATTTGTGGAATTCAAAATTCAAATGTCATTTACTCAAAGTAGGTTGAGAATCAGTACTTTTCGAACGTCAAAATGACATTTAAGACAGTCCCCCAAAACACCCAGCCTTCACCACTTCCTAGTGCTTTAGCTGGGAAGAAGAAGTGGCGCAACAAACTCCCCAGCCACACAGCTGTCTGTCCAGTTAGAAAAAAATAAATAGATTCTTTACATCGAATCTAGAATGCAATAAAGTATTGAGTTCGTTGTTTATCATCAATTTGAAGTTTTTATTGCACCGCATGCAAGATACTTGCTCAGTTTTGTGCAAGTTACACGCATGTGTATTCCTGGCTTTAAGTTGGTATCACTGAGCGAGCGAATGCTCTATAATATTTAAGTGAAGCTATATTTTATGGAAAACAATGTATAATATTTTAAACTAGTCAGCGGTATTGTAAAGTTTCTGTGTTGTTTATGATAGCAAGTAGTAATTGGGTTTTATAGAAGTGTGTAAGTAAAATGATGATATTTCAAGCAATATGGTTAGGAATAAAACATTGCAAATTCCTCCTTGCAATGAGTTAATATAAGTGAAGAGTAAGAATTTTTGTACCTGTAAAATATTTATACTTATCTTCTAATTACAAAACGAACTTTAATTTTTACATTCCAAAACTATTTTAAATATATTTCGCTTCGCTCGCACAGTGTAGTATCAACTTTATACTTTGTTATTTTTAACATCAAAAATAACTTTCGATTTCTAGTTAAAAGCAAATATTTAAGTTAAACTAAGGATAGTTTATTTATTAACTTATAATTTATTTATTTTTGACCATTACTAATCTTGGTTTATTTACCACCAAAGATATGTGAAGTGCAATTGTATTTTAGTTTAATTTGACATCAGATAACAGAGTTGATTTTTATTTTTTATTATATATTTTTTTTGGTATTAGTTAGTACCCATATTCATGAATGATTGTCATTTATTTGAGAGTGTTAATTTACGTTAATTTGACTCTATATTTGTATGCCTTCCTTTTAATAATATTACTCTGAAAACCGTGACAAAGTTTTCATGGCAGCAACATAATACTATACTTACATACACGTACATGAAAATTTCATGGCGTGGTAAAAATATGCATTAAATTATTGTCCAACGTCCATAACCATCATCTTTCTGCCCATGTTCCATGGTAAGGGTGCGTACATAATGAAACAGGTTTCCGGTGCTGGCGAGTCTGTGGTCGGTACCGATCGGTGCGGGTATAATATTCCCACGTTATCTTATGCCCTCACTTATAAAAATATAGTTAATTGACTCAGGCGTGACTTTACGGAAATCCATTATAAAATACTATAGACGACGTACGAGTATATTTAGTAACCTAAACCGCTTTACTGATCTTAAATAGTCATAAAGCGTCGAGAGCAGAGCTGCTCTCGACACTTGACGTGTCCACACGTCGTGTCCGGGTTCGCAACAAGTCAATCGTCATCTTGAGGATGCCTCGTTGAGAGGTGAAACACTTGTCGATTTCTTACAGGGTTCTTTAGAACAGTTAAGCGGATTAGGTTACTAAATATACTATTGTCTGTGCTGGAAACCTGTGTGCACCGTATTACACGGATCGGTACTGATTTGCACGGGTTTGTCTGTGCTGGAAAACTGTTTCTTTATGTACTCACCCCTATACTTGGTTTCGACGCAACACGTTTTCTTTTTCAATTCCATATTGTCCAACGTCCATTTGCGATTATTTAAACGATTAATCTCGGACAAAAAAAAGAAAACCACTAAGTTTATAAAAAAATGGCAATGCAGAAATGCAGTGTAAAGTATAAATTCTAGTCCTAAATAATAATGACATTGTTAATTTGATTACTACTTTGTGAAAACGATTAATTATTACAGTTTAATGCAGTATTATAACATAATATCTCCCCACATAATGATTCAAATGTCAGTTGGGGCGTTAAATGTGCGGAGGTTTTTATAAACATAACAAACCACCACGCATGTAATCAGGGTTAGGCAGAGGTGTGCCTCCACATTCAGTTTTTTTAATGTTATTTCAATACATGAATTTTTGTGTTCAATTCTAGTCAATTTACATTAAATATTTGTTGTTTCAAATTACTTTAATATAAGTAAGTTCGTGTTGAAAAAATTGTGAATCTTAAACTGGAAAAAGAAATCAGTGTTAAAAACATGATATTTTGTAAGGGAATCTCGGCAATATATTGTTGTGCTGTTAATTCACAAAAATGTTTAATTTATTCGTAAGCACAATGTCGAATTATGTTTTGTTAAAAAAAACTTTTGAATTTATCAATTTCTGTTTACAGCAGTAATAATGATAATAGCAGTTACTCAAAAAAACTGAATTACATAAAATTCCCATTTTCTCAACACGAACAGACATCTCCACGCCCATATTGCCCATTCTCCTTTCTGAAAGCAAAGTTTACTCATAAGACAATATTAATTATAAGAAGTCCATCATAGAAAAACTTGTAGATTTAATAAATATTATTCTGTTGCTGAATTCCAATATTTTCTCATTAAAATTCACCACACAGTATACGTCTGCTAAAGAAATTAGAATTAATTAACTGTTTTATAATATTTACAAAAGAAATTCAACCATTTTTGTAAAGAAAAACAAACCTGCTTGTGGAGATATAGAAATTAAAGAGGAATCCATTTTTCATATTGTATAATTTTTTGTGACTTTCAATAAAGCTCTGACCAAACTGAAGCGAATCCCGTGAATTTCTCCTCGCAAACCACGGGACGAATTCGATTGTTTTAATGGATAAACATTAAAACAATCGACGCGTACTGTCACGTCCTGCGTCTCGCTCGAGATTCGCCTCAGCCAGAGTTTAAATTTTTGTATGCAATCTAGTCAAACCGTATGTCAAACCGTAGTACTTAATTTATGATGTATCTATTATCCTTGAAACACTGGAAATATTGTTTTTTGTTAGTGAATGTTAAGTGACATTTAAAAACCCGTATGCACTCTTAATCAAAACTGTATACGGATAAAAAAACATTCCAATGAAATTTTAGGTTTGAAGTCATTCCAAATGTTTTATGTTTAATTTTTAAATCTTAGAAAAGAAATGTATCAAAAATTGCGCACAAAATTCAGTACAGTAATCCAAAAGACAATTTTGTTTACATTTGAAGTTTTAAAAATTATTGTTTTGGCTGTTGGAAACTGTTTCGCGTAATATCTATACTAATTTGAAAACTATCGAATAAAATACAAAAATACAATATTTTTGTGTATGTATAGTACTAAATAGTGCGCTTTCTGATGTACATAGTTCGTGATTATATGTAAGATTATATGTACATTTTACAAAAGCCTGTGTGTTATTTGCATCCCTATGCGTCGATGGTCACAAGTGACTTCAGAGAGTTTTTCAGAACTGTCATCATTCATATGGACATCATAATGTACCCAAAAATCTTTAATTCATGAACCAGTGTCTTAGAACTTGGTCAACTGGGAGTGGTTCTGCCATCCAGAAGTCAGGTTGGCGGACTTGATAAGACCGTTGCTTAAAAATTAATAATAATTTTCTTTATTTAAAGTAAGTATTTAGGTACAATTTATTTTTATAAAAGGTACAAATTAGGTACTAATTATTTATGCTATTCAACGTTCACTCGCTTGCTTTGGTCCTACGGTCCAAAACTCCAGACGTTACCTTTGAAGACTAGTAATTACTAGAGATGGGCCGAATGTGGTTTGAACCGAATCCGAACTTCGGCCGAACATTCGGTTAAAATGAAAAGTTCGGCCGAACTTCGGTCGAACTTCGGTTCAATTTCAAGCGCTTTCTCGAGAGCGACACGTCGTGACTTGTTTACGCATTTACTTCAATATTATTGCTAGATGTACCCCGCCCCCACCGCGTGGCCGGGAGCTGGCCGGTCATTAGCAAATAAGTCATCGGCGTGTCACGCCGCAAAGATTTTCAAAACTAATAAGAAAAACTGTAATTTAATTTAAGGTTTACATTTACAATCTTCATATCTAAAATAAATGACAATGTCTGAGTAAAAGACATAATTTTATTTTACATTAATGCTATTCTAATTCTATTGAATTTCAGTCAAAATAGTGCAAGTAGGTATTATTTTTCTTGTGCCGAATGTTCGGCATCTGAACCGAATTTCGGCCGAATGCCGAAGTTCGGTTCAAGCTGCCGAATTTCGGTTGAACCGAATGTGAACCGAATTTCGGCCCATCCCTAGTAATTACGTATATATAGCTAGGTGTAATATTTTTCTCTTGTTAGCCATGGCAGTAAAGTTGATAGTGTGACTTAAGCACCATCTCTACGGACGAGATAATCGCGGCGAAAGTCACGCTGTAGACCTTCAAATTATTGCCGCGATGATATCGCCGTGTGCAGATTGATTCATAGAGTTTCTATTGAATTTGATGACGAGCCTAGACTGCTCGAGTCTTAACAAATAACAATCACCTTCTCAGGTATTGTGACTTGTTCAATGAGACTCTTTTAATGCATCCCTTTAATAATCATTCGCAGAATGTTGTTAGGTATTATATAGCATTCAGAACATTCTCTTGACATTGCTTAGTAGCTTTAAAGTCTACAGGTTTAAGGGTTGAGGGGTCATCTCATTCTTAGCCCCAAAGCCGGCCAACTACGGACAACCCAACTAAACATTAAGTGATTTAACAGTAATCTCTCGAAAGTCATGTCATTCAAAGACAAAGAAGAAGGCTCGAAGTTTTAATCCTTAATGGCTAACATACGAAAAATACTCTGAATATTAATTCAGAGGTAGTATATAATTAAGTAAAATGTGGAAATTTTGGTATAAGAACGACTAGAAATGCAATAAAACATTTCCGGTTTCAATCCTTACTGGCGAAAACAATGCTCTGCATATTAATTCAAGGGTAGTGTATAATTTAGTCAAATTGGCAGATTTTAGCTTTAGAACAGCAGGTGTCTTAATAACATTTTGAGAAGTAAAATTAGCTTGTTTTACTTCTAGAAAGGTAAAACTAAAATCTGCAGATCTTAGTGAATAAAAAAAAATTACCCCTGAATTAATATTCAGAGCAATTTTTTCATATAATATGTCTGTTAAACGAAAACATTGCTCTTAATTAAAAAAGTATGTTTTTATTGCATTTCTAGTCGTTCTAAAACTAAAATCTGCAATTTTTACAAAATTATATACTACCCCTGAACGAATATTCAGAGCATTGTTTTCGTATGTTACCCAGTAAGGATTAAAACTGGAAGTATGTTTTTTTTTAAATTATTTTTTTGTGATTTTTTTAGATACTTGTCTTTGCTGTCAGACGTGGGGTAATTTTCTATGGGAGATGAGACTTCTCCTTCTTAAACTCAATCATTCTTAAATTAAATAATTATAATTATTGTTTGGCAGCAGACACAGATATAATTATAGAACTTTCAACTGACTACGGCCACGTCTAATGCGATCGTCGCGCAAACACGCGATCGGTCGCGTGCATACGTCACTTTTTGTTCAGAAAACTGGAAAGCGCCCTCTGTTGGCGTGAACACGCGTTGAGGTTCACCGAATAAAAAGTTCGAACGATCGTGATACGCGTGACGCGGATTCAACTTCGTTAGACTTCGAGCGTTCAACTGTACCAATCGAAGAATTTGATTTGTGCCTACAGTTGTTTTTTTTTATTATTATGAACACTGCTTTTTCATTTGAATTAAGACATTGGCAGAATGGTTGACATAAGCTTTGCTTGCACTATTAAAAAAACAAATTGAATATACTAGAACAACCACTGCCACTATCCTATATTCCTCTGGTTACTATAGTGCCTTGATGTAACCAACAGCGACATCTCTGTTTGTGCCCATGCACTAGATACACCAGAACAATAGAATGAACTGCGAATAGGTCTACTACGGAACATGGGGTGTACAGGGGTGGACAACAATGGTACTTATAGCGCTACTTAGGCTGCCTGTCTATTGATGCGGAGCGAGGCAGCGGAGCGGAGCGAGGGAGTAATGCCGAGCGGAGTTGCGGACTGTGCGGTTCACACGACGAGTAATTTGAGCGGACTGCAATACCCCGAGGCCGGGTTTTTCCGCTTCCCCGCTCCGCTTCCCCGGTCCGCTTCCTCGCTCCGCTTCCCGGTTTTCTATGAATTTTTAAATTAGTTCGCAAATCCCTGTCCACTGAAGCGGAGCGGGATTTTATGCAATTCCATTGGTTAATATTGGCACAGCTCCGCTCCGCTCCTTTCCACTCCGCTCCAGAGAACAGTCAGTCTTATTGCTGTAAGTATCCTGCTGTAAGGATTCTCAACATGTTTGGGGTCCTCGAAACGATCAATTGCCATCAATTTGTATTGTAATAATATTGTCAATAGCTTCAATAGCATTTGGTAGGCGATCAACTTGCGCATCAATGTGTATCAATCACGTAAAATTTGATTATTGCAGTTGCATTATTATTTCGGGGGACCCTTTTGATGTGTTCCGTCCGGGAGTGATCATTATGAAGATTCGAATGACGTTGTTTCGACGCACGCGATTTCGAAAAAATTGCGAGTGGTACGCCAGTTCGAAAACAGTTGTTTCAAAGTCAAAGTCAAAAGTCAAAATCATTTATTTGCTTTAAATGCGGTTACAAAGGTGTTAAATAAGTATTCTTGTGCGATGACACATTTCGCCATATTTTGGCATGCAAATATTAATAGTAAGGCTTATTTAAATAAGCAATTATCTATAACTCAAGTTGAAAATATTTACTAAACCTGAAATTATTTAAAGTAAATCAATCTTCAAGTTACACAACAGAAATATAATAGTAATAAAAAAGTATATCATGTAATACATTTGGCACGACATAAAAAAAAAACAGATCAAAATTATATCTACAATCGCAGATTTAATAATATATTCTAAGTATAGTCTATAATGCATTCCTGAAATGATAGGACCGACAAGAAGTTTTTTTTAGAAATTCACATATTGAATAATAACTATGTGAAATGAGCCATTTTTTTAGTACTACGCAGAATTGTCTGTAAGGAAGATCAGTTATAAAATTTGGAATTATAAATAAGTATATAATATTAATAAGTATTTAACATTAAGTTTCGAATGACGTTATCGCGAATACGCTGATGTGAAAAACTTTTTGCATGGATCCGAAATCCACCATTAGTAAACAAAGTAAATACGAAATAATAAAAATAAATTGTGCATATTGCATACCGTTAGATTGAGCATGAACCAAAGATGTTTTCCTAAAATTAGAACTGCTCTATCAATGTTAGTTTTTTTTTTAACGCAGTTCAAAGTCGGGCTTTCGGTATAAATTTTTTATTTGTTTGTAGTTTAAGGGCTCGTATTTACTTTTCTAGCAAATCATCTGCGTTAAATACGATACTTTAGATGAAGATAAAAATAAAATGTTGCCAGCTTTGTTGTTTTTATATGAAATTATTGACGTTTGAAGTTTTGCCAACGACAAATTCAGAAAAAAAAAAAAAACATTAAAAAAATCTTTGTGGCCTGGGTCTTGTTATTGGGCCTAAAAACGTAGTAGACGGCCCCACGGATCCGCCATTTTCGTATGTTCAACCTTCTGCCGAACACCCTGTATATCAATGACAAGTGCTTAGCGTGTCCTTATGGACACATCAAGTTGAGAGCGATAAAATGTAACCATAAAAATATTTCATCTAATGTTTCAGTATAGCAACAAGGGTCAATAATAACTTAATAGTTTACAATGCAAAAAACCATTACATATTGTATAAATACGGTATAAATATACTCACTCTCTTCTCGAAACCAATTTTTGGTGAATTCATAACTTGTAAAAAAAATACATAAATTTCTGAAAGATTACCTCAAAGTTTCGCGCCAACAGTGACATACAATTACACGTGGCACTTTAGAGAGCTGAATGACATCAAGGTTTTATTACGACATCAAGGCTCTATTGAGCTGCCTGTTTTACCACAAATTACGTGTCCATTTGGACACACTAGGCATTACTGGGTTAAATTTTGATAATCAAATTAACGCAACGGTGGATTTCGGATTCAATCAAAAAGTTTTTCGCATCAGCGTGTTCGTGATAACGTCATTCAATATAGCGGTTTTCGATTGAATGTGTTTTCGAACTAGCGTGCGTCCGAACAACGTCATTCGAATCTTCATATTCCCATCTGTCCTATTTGGGTAAAATTTCAAATACTCAGTTTCATTAAAGTTGAAGAAAACTTCAATCAGAAACAAAAACGTTTAGGTAGAGTTTGATATGAGGTCAATTTAAAATTCTCAATGCAGAAACCGGCTGTTAGTGTATCAAAATACTTTGGTGTCCATACGTGTCACATGCGATGTTCTCCGAAACTAAAAAAAATACTAAAATAGCTATTCCGTTTTAGTGTTAAACGACATAAAAAAAAAGATTTTTAACTTTTTACAAGTACGTGATGCCAAGTTCGCGAAAAGTCAATCGTCATCCTGAGTTAACAAAAAAAAAAAAGAAGATTTTTATTACCTTCAGTTGTACAAATAACACTTATCTAAAACACTATGCAGCGTTACAAATTCAAAATTCAAATTCAAATTCAAAAGTCATTTATTCAAACTAGGCTGAGAATCAGCACTTTTCGAACGTCAAAATTACATAAGACAGTCCCCCAAAACGCCCACCCTTCACCAATTCCTAGTGCGTTAGCTGGGAAGAAGAAGTGGCGCAACAAACTCACCAGCAGCACAGCTGTCTGTTCAGTTAGAAGAACAAAAAAAAAAGATTAGCAACACAAAACATAATTCAAATTATTAGCCATATGTTAGCTAGCACACGCCAATATACCAAACAAAATCATCGAGAACTATACTCAGGCCGAAATAAAAAAACTAAACGTATACAGAATTTAATATCTAAATAAAAAAGCCTGAGGCATAAAGGGCGTGCCCGCTTACATATAGTTGTAACTGGAAGTTATAAATGATAAACTAGGACCATCGATGTAAAATAAATAAACAAAGAGTTAATTACTAATAACAGTAAATAATATGATCAATTGTCGAGGTCACTAGCTAACCACATATTGCAATACAACTCATAAAAAAAAACAGTGTGATGAGTAGATTTTGTCAACAATAAATTAAAGTTAAATTAAAATAACTTGACTTAAAAAGTCAAATAAAATAAACAATTATATAAACTCATATAACTTGTCAGTACGTAAGCTGGAGAAAGAACATAAACATTGTCTTGAGTTAATCACAGCGACCAACTATTCTTATCATTTAAGTAGTCGTTGATAGAATAGTATGCCTTTGAACAAAGATTGGATTTTACTTTCGTTTTAAACGCATTAAAAGGCAAATCTAGCAAAGAAGAGGGTAGCTTGTTATAAAAGGTTATACCAAGCCCAACAAATGAGTTATGAACCTTATGAAGCCGGTGAAAGGGAGCTCGTAGTTTGTCCTTATTTCTAGTGTTAACATTGTGAAAATCACTGTTTTTAGTGTGTAAGTGTATATTTTGCCTAATATATAAGATATTGGCGAAGATGAATTGAGATGCCATCGTGAGGATACCAATATCTTTGAAAAAATCTCTCAGAGAAACTCTGGCACCAAGCTGGTAAATAGCTCGAACAGCTCGTTTTTGAAGAACAAATATATTTTGGATATCAGCAGCTTTGCCCCACAGCAGAAGACAGTAGGACATAACGCTATGAAAATAAATAAAATAGACTAACCGAGCTGTATCGACGTCAGTGTATTGTCTTACTTTCCTGACGGCGTAGGCGGCTGAACTGAGCCTTCCCGCTAGACTCGATATATGTGGGCCCCACTGAAGTTTGGCATCTACTGTTATGCCCAGAAAAACCGCCGGGTTTACAGATTCAAGCACCTCTTTATCTAAGACGATGTTGGGACCTAGATTTCTAACATTTGGTAGGGCAAACTTTACACATTTCGTTTTCTTAGTATTTAGAACTAGGTTATTTGTCGTAAACCAATCCGTAACCATTGAGAGTGCACTGTTTACATCGTCAAAATCTTGTCTATTTCTGTCTACTTTAAAAATAAGAGAGGTATCATCTGCAAACAGTACAACTTCACAGATACCCTTTAAAAAGAATGGTAAGTCATTGATAAACACTAAGAACAACTAAGGGAAAGAGTGTTTTCGATGAACTCTGGCACCCAAAGTACGATTTAACTTGTGTTTAGGGTGCCAGCGTCCTCGCCTATAATTTGAACATTTAACAGTAGTTGTAGGACGAGCACAGTTTATTATTATTAAGTTATCTACTTACTAGTAAACGCATACGATATGATGTAGCCTATTAAAGTGCCAATGTGGGGGTATGTGTATATATTGAGAGATAAATATGGTGAAAAACTTGTGTTTATGTAAGTCTGTATATAACTATAAACTATAAATATATAACATTATTAACTACATTAGGTACATTAGGTTATGCGATTGATACATGTAGTAAATCTTCAGTCTTATCGTAACTTAGTGTCAATAGCCACTTTGTGACCCTGGTCTTACATTCATTTAGGCACAGGCACAGTTAACTGATCGTTAACTTTCAAATATTACTAACTTTTGCCCGCAACTTCGTTCGCGTGAAATTTCGGCTCCCAACCCACCGCGTCGCATCCCATCGCCCGCCCGCGCTGTGACTTCCTTTTCGTTTAGCGTTCTTCCTGACTTTTTTACTTTTTGCTCGGCTCCTAATGGTCGTCGACCTTCCAAACTTCTTCAAGAATTGGACTACTAAATTCAAAACAAATTTTTCAAATCCGACTGGTTCTTTCCGAGATCAGCCAAACAATCAAGCCCGTTCAATCAAACAAACCAACTATTCAGCTTTGTTATTAGTATAGACTCTACTTGCAGGGACATCGACGCGAAAACTGATACCATAGATTCAGTACATGATTCTGTATACGTGACTCTATACGTTCTTCACAAGTTTAATGTGTATTTCTCATGATAAGTGAATTATATTATTTTTGAATAATAAATGTCTTAAGCCGTATACTATAGAGAATAGTTATAGATTACCTTAGAGTATAACAAGGGATCTCCTTTACCGATAACTTGCTCTCAATTCGCCTCGATGCAAATCTTCGTAATCTTGTCAAAGCCGTTGGAGTACGGTCCAGTTAGGTTGACACCTGGCTTCGAGGGTTCAGGTTATTTATTCCGTTGTGGTTTGTGTACTTTGATAGTTGGATTAGTTGGGTGAGGTAAGCAGAATTAGAGGTTATCACATAAAAATATATTTGTATGGATTATTATTAGACCACTACTATGAATGAGAGTGTTTGTTTATTTATTTATTAGGGATAAAACACAATTACATGCTACAAAATACAGAGAAATAATTAAACTAAGATTTAACAAACATGTAACCCACACCATTGTCTACGTTTTAACTACAGGTTAAAAGAAGTGCTGAAGACAAGTGATAAAAAAAAAAAAAATTAAGGAAAAATAAAACAATAGCCGCTGCCACAATATTGCTGTGTTACTTAGCTTAATTTAACTTAAATTACTCGCTAAACAAAACAAAATGTCCAGAGCCATTTTCTTAAATAATTGCTTCGATAGACAAAATATATCTAGTTCTATAAAATGCGTGTTGTAAGAATCAACAGGGCAACGAAGAGGTGCACGTTCCCCAGCGTTAGTCCTAGCATATGTCTGTATGGAACAGTTGAGGCACGCGCACACCCCTTCGAATAACACTTCTGGGTACCTTGTAACATACGAGTAATTTGTTTGTAAGGTCAATACAGTCAAATTTGTTATTGCATATGCCAATGCCATGTGTTAATTTTCAAACAATTTATATGGAAGATAATAATACTGGACACGAATCATATTATTAGGAGGTTCGTCTCCCTGGACCCCTGACCACCGGTAGCTTGGACCCCGTACCCGATATCGAAATGTTTTTATATTAAAAATGTAGTTCGTATATCATCATCATCATCATTGCAGCCGAAAGACGTCCACTGCTGGACATTGGCCTCCCCAAGCACCGACACTTCCACCGGTTCTGTGTTTCTCGCACCCAGCCGATTCCTGTGGCCTTCACCAGGTCCTCAGTCCACCTTGTGGGGGGTCTTCCAACGTATGTATATATAGTGAATAAACGAAATAATAATAAACATATATTTAGTCAAATATAAAGCACACTCAAATACCAAACTCGGAACGGGTATCCTGCAGTATCCAGACCATAAAAAAACTAAAACTTGCGGGAATCGAACTTGCGTTACACGTATCGAGCTCAGTTCAACAAAGTATCAAACAAAGTGTCCCAAATATTTAAGTAGTCACAAAGTCCTTTCCTCTTTAGTAACATTAGGAATATAATATTAAGGAAAGCTCGAATCGCAAGGATTATACGTACGATTTATTGGCGTATGCACTTAGCGTGGACCCCATTGAACCCAATAAACTCAACTTATTCCATGGGCATACGCATAACTGTAAAACCATGAGTTTTGGTAGTAGGCAGAGGTTGATAGACTATACTTATTAGTAATTTACTGTTAATTTATTTTACCTCGATGGTCCTAGTTTATCATTTATAACTTCCAGTTACAGCTTTTATATGTAAGCGGGCACGCCCTTTATGCCTGGAGGCTTTTATTTAGTTAAGTTCTGTTTACGTTTAGTTTTTATTTCTGCCTGAGTATAGTTCTCGATGATTTTCGTTGGTATATTGGCGTATGCTAGCTAACATATAGATAATAATTTAAATTATGTTTTTTGTTGCGTAATGTAATTTATTTTTGCATACTATTATATAGTTTTTTTTTTTTTCTAACGAACATAGTTGTGCTGCTGGGGAGTTTGTTGCGCCACTACTTCTTCCCAGCTAACGCACTAGGAAATGGTGAAGGATGGGGGACTGTTGTATGTAATTTTGACGTTTGAAAAGTGCTGATTCTCAGACTATTTTAAATAAATGACTTTTGAATTTTGAATTATATTTCAATATTTTTGTTAAAACACTTAACTTTGCAATATTTGTATTACCCCAATTACACTCAGCTCACTTCCACGGCAGTGAGCAGGGAATTAGGCAAGGAAGAGGGCAGAACGAGAATGTAAACACGATACTTCTCTCGATCCTGCTACAGTTGGCGTCAAATAACTTTGCTGCTCTGAAGTAGGCTACAAATGACTGCGCAGTAGTCAATCTTCCTTATAAAACAGTGACGCGCACGCCAGCGCGCTTGCGCAACCTAACTTCAGAGCGGCAAAGTTATTTGACGCGAACTGTACGGCAGTATTTAGGGAATTATTGCCGACAGCGCGAGGAGCAGTGGCAGAGGCTGAATTTAAAGGAGGCATAATACAGAATACAGAAACACCTTTATATTTGTAACACCCTATAACCTCAAGAACTGCCTTTTCCCAATTATGTATGGGTCGACTTCCAGTCTAACCGGGTGCAGCTGAATACCAGTATTTTACATGGAACGAGTGCCTATCTGACCTCCACAACCCAGTTACTGGGTAATAAGATACCCGTTGGTTAGACTAGTTGTCAGACTTTCGGGCTTCTGACTGCCCGTAACGACTGTCAAAGACTCAAAGATCTACAAATGACAGCCGGGATCAATGGCTTAACGTGCTCTCCGAGGCACGGAGGGGTTTCGGTAAGTAATTAATGGTCACCCATCCATCTCGGCAAGCGTTGCTTATCCTTGAAAACCGACCCGTGCGGCTGTTATATGTATTTATATTTATCCTAAGTATCATAACTAATATTATAAATGCGAAAGTGATTTTGTTTATTTATTACGCTTTCACGCTAAAACGGCTGAATGGATTTGGAGGAAATTTTAGGATTCGGACATAGGATACTTTTATCCCGATATTTCAACAGGATCGAGACTTATGAGGGGTGCAGCTAGCATTATATATGGAAAACAATATATCAGTTGTCTGTTTGAAAGAAAGAAGAAAGCAAAATAAGTTTATTTGTCACAGAAACACGTGCATATTTTTTAAAATAAAACTCGAGTAGATAACAAAACAATAACAATAGGAGTACTCGTACAATTACGAGCACAAAACAGAAATAGTCGGCAGCTGCTGGCACGTCATGACTGTGACAAGAAGGCTTCCACTCAGCATGATGCTGTGCTATGGAGACCCACAGCACAGCGCTGATTTTCAGTGGTCACCCGAAAAAACGTACGGAAACCAAGTCAGTCTTAAAGAATTATACATAAATATAAAATAAAATAAATACAAATATAAATAATGTAATAATTTTATAATGTTTGGTGGTGTTACCATTTTTTTTTTTTTTTTTTTTTTATCAAATCAAACCGAACTTCTCTCTAATGGCTTGGGTTATTTTTGTTTCATCATAATGACATAATTTTGACGGATAAGGGTTAGGTCAATAATATAATGTTGTATGAAATGATATACTTGAGCATTTTCGTCTATCTTTGTGGTCCCTTAAGGCGGTGACAACCACATTCGTCCGGCTGAGCCGTTAGCTTGTTCGCTACTTCGAGTAACTTAGCATAAATAATAAATTAAAGGTCTACCTAACGATGTAAATAAATAGTGACTTGAAATAAACACTCAACATCGTAATTTTTCATTCCTTTCGTTTACCTGCAATCAAAATCTAAATGAAAATATTAAAAAAATATAAATAATCAAATCTGTGGGAGTGATTTCGTGAAAAGGGACGGAAGTGAGTCAGGAAGCCGACGAAGTGCGCGCTATTTGATTTGACCACAGAGCGCACGTGGTGCTAGAGTTGGCTGTCAGAAACGACCTTGACGAAGCCCCGCCCCTTTAATGTTGCTTATTACCAAGGTGAGATGTCAGAATATGTTACACATCATAAGTGAATACTGTAAAGCCCGCTCGTTTTTTTTATTAAAAAGTTCAAAGACGTTAGATAGCTTATTGAAATTCACAGTTTTAAAGCTTCCTTTGTATAAAACATTACACTTTGTTACAGAATCCAACATTGGAGGAGAAATAAGGCTAAGGTCATAAAACACAGGCCGCTGTAACCGCTTATCGCGATTCTCTTGGCCGCACACGCATGCACCGCCCGCCCATCAATTTCCAAGCCTTACCCCACGCCGCTTAACTTACCCCAAAGGCTCACATTTTAGGCGTTAAAAAAATAAAAACTAGCCCAAAGCTAAATTCAGATCTTTTCACTTCCTGAAGACAAAAAGCCTTTGACGAAGCTCTTCGCAGCACTGGAAAATATACAAAAGGTCACTAGAGCTTAAAAGTGTGCGAGCGAGATGGCATGATGTGTTGTGTATAGAGTGTGAGAGAGATGGCTAGCTGAAAATCAATTTATTAGTCAGTGACGTCACGGTTCACGCAAGCGCAGTGCGGTTGCTCCCGGGAGAGGGTTGCTGGTCTCGGGGTAATTTCCTCTTAATAGTGGAGAATAGGAGAAATTCGTTTTCGGGGAAAATGTTTCATGTTTTTATTTACTTTTAGTAATTAATTTTTAATTTGTATTAATTAGTTCAAATTAATTGGTATTATGTAATATTGTCTCATGGAAAATACATTATTTGTTTATTTTTAGTTGAGCTTTTTCAACTTTATTTTGGTGTTTAATTTTTACTATATTTGTACGTTATCCCAATGAAGTTGGTCCTAATTCCAGTTTTTGATTTCATAAAATATTTTTCTAGAAGAATTTAAATAATATGTTGATGAAGAGTAGGTAGTTAAGAATTCTACATTTATAAAATTAATAGTTTCCCTTAAAATAAGCTGATCTTTCAAGAGCTGTTGTTTATTCTTTTAATATGTTTTTTTTTGTCCTCAGAGTGTTTTCTTTGAAGATTATGTATAAGAGCAGTTTTCGATTCTTGCATCGAATCTAAAAAATATAATAATAATATAAAAAATTAAAACATCAATTATGGAACCCAAACAAATCATTAAAACTACAAAATGCATTACATGTAAATAAACAACACAACGAGACTAAACACACAAAAATAGATCACAAAACAATGTCCAACTAAATCGTAATTACACTTCGCGTGTGGCAACACCGCGCTCATCTGGGCGGCCCGAAATAGTGGCACGAGGGGGGGCATCAGTAGTCGCGGCGGTGCCGCTCACGCCGCCCGCGCCATGGCGTCCGTCGCCGCTTGGCTGCCCTTCGCTCGAGCAGCCGCCATCGGATGGGTCCCCATCGCCACACACCCACTACCACCACCCCCAGTCCCCAAAGACCGACGCCGTGCAGAAGACGAGAAACTCCTCATCAACGTATCCGGACGACGCTTCGAGACATGGCGGAACACCCTGGAAAAATATCCCGACTCCCTCCTCGGCTCCACAGAAAGAGAATTCTTTTACGACGAAGAAAGCAGAGAGTACTTCTTCGACAGAGACCCCGATATATTCCGACACATATTAAATTACTACAGGACTGGCAAGTTGCATTATCCCAAACACGAGTGTTTGACGGGTTACGACGAGGAGTTGGCTTTCTTTGGGATCCTACCTGATGTGATCGGAGACTGTTGTTATGAGGACTACAGGGACAGAAAACGGGAGAATGCCGAGAGGCTCATGGACGATAAATTAAGCGAGGCGGGAGATCAGAGCCTGCCTCAACTGACAGACTTGCGGCAGAAGATGTGGCGTGCGTTCGAGAACCCCCACACTTCGACTGCCGCCCTGGTATTTTACTATGTCACCGGGTTCTTCATCGCGGTATCGGTGATGGCGAACGTGGTGGAAACAGTGCCGTGTGGCCACCGGCCCGGCCGTGCGGGGACCCTGCCGTGTGGTGAGCGGTATAAAATCGTGTTCTTCTGCTTGGACACTGCGTGTGTGATGATATTTACCGCGGAGTATCTCCTCCGACTCTTCGCAGCGCCGGACCGCTGCAAGTTCGTGCGATCCGTCATGTCGATCATCGACGTGGTCGCTATCCTCCCGTACTACATTGGTCTCGGGATCACCGATAATGACGATGTCTCTGGAGCCTTCGTGACCCTGAGGGTGTTCAGAGTGTTCCGAATTTTCAAGTTCTCCAGGCACTCTCAGGGGTTGCGGATCCTGGGGTACACTTTGAAGTCGTGCGCCAGTGAGCTGGGTTTCCTGGTCTTCTCGCTGGCGATGGCGATCATCATCTTCGCCACAGTGATGTTCTACGCTGAGAAGAACGAGCAAGATACTAATTTCACATCCATTCCCGCCGCCTTCTGGTACACCATTGTGACGATGACGACATTGGGGTGAGTACTTAAATATTAATTGATCACTGAACCAATCAAAGCTATTCGGGAGTATTGATCGTTCGTCATCGGTCAGCGCTGGAATGCATCAGCCAGCAATCATTAAACAAAATGTTGCGCATATCTGACACCTGTCGACGCCATTAAATATGAACGCGGGAAAATATGTGTCATGGCGTCGATTTGCTGTTTCGACACCGTAAAATGTTTAACTCGAAATTGACGTTTTACAACCGTTTTAATTTCGTGTATATTTCATCTGCAGAGTGGTTTGTTGTGAGGATTTTGGGAGCAAACATGTTTAGTCCCCGGAGACTTATGTTTTCTGTTGTAAGTTCAGCAAATACGTTTGTGCGTGAAATGCGGTGTTTTTATTTGATTATGTAGCTGTCTTTGCGGCTTGCGGAATTTCTGTCTCTGTTTTACCCTCGAGGTTCATATTGGATAAAGTAACCGTTACATAGTTACATCTCTTTGATATTTCAGGATTGACTTATTTTTATCAGTAAATTCAGCTGTTACCCTCTAAGAGATTTACGTGCTTAGATGTTTAATCAAGTTTTATATTGAAAAAGACACACAACTTAAGCCACTTTCACTTTTTCTTACTTTGTTGACTCTTGGCTTGTTACCCAGAAAAACTTTGTTAATAAACTGTTCTTAGACATAATTAGCATCGTCGAGTTAAGACAAGGCAGATTACATCGCGATTGTAACAAAACTGCACAAATTGCAGTTGAAATGCAGATTCTAATGCAGTTGGTGGATTTGCATGAGTATTGCTGCCTACTTTTGTATTCCTAGGGCTTATGCAGATGATATGCATTTGGATTGCAGGCCAACTGCAACAGTAAGCTGTGTCGACTACTTTGGGACAGACACGAGCACTTCCTCTCTTCATCGTGACGATGGCACGACAGTTTTGTTAGGGTGAAAGGGGACACCAAAGGACGTTCTAGGATTTCAATAATACGTTTATTATCCTTTTCTTTATTTATTTAGTTTCCTTGGAAGACTTACAGCTAAACAAAACAGACTAAGAACTTGAAAATGTCACTGATAGCTGATTATGAGTCTTCACATATAATTAACAAAGGAATAATAAAAAAAATCTGTGAACAACACAGTACTGCCAACAAAAACAATAAACCGTCAAAACTATACATATGAATCTAATACAATATAGAATATATTGGAAGGTGCGTTTTACTAATATATCGTGAGACGTGTGATCGTATGATCACACAAGGCTAAGAGAATAGTACAATCACTATAAGAAAGTAAAGATTTCAGTCAAGTGGCAAGGGCGACATCGGATAATAAAAAAAAAATGGCCCAAAACATCGCCACTTCCACGGCTTCGTTGATGGCGCTTTTAACAAAAGCGACTTTCTCGTGAAATAAGACCTATTTCATAGAATCAATACAGAAGGAAAAAAATCTGTTTTAAAAGTTGCTAAATCTAATATACATATTAGTAATCGTGACTGAACGTCTGCGTAAGCTCTTAAGTTCACGCAGATAGCAGTCTTGCAGTTGCATGAATTACATTGTAACTTTATTAATGGGATTGCAATGAAGATGGAGCTTAATATAATGATTATTTTTTATCCATAATTTACCATGATTTTTGTAAGCATTGTTTAGGAAAACGCTGATTTTAAGGAGCTATTATGCTGTTTTGGAAATCGAATTACGGTCAAGAATTTATATTTTTTAGGAAATAACGGATCCTTAAAAAATTGCTAAATGTATCTTACATATCCATCACAATATTGACTTGTTTCAAATATCGTCATAACATCTAAATAATATTATTATACATCTTTCCACACCACCAATTCTACTGACCCATAAAAGCGAGAGCATAAAACCTTTCATCACTAAAGTTTGACGGCCGGATGTACGTCATGCGTCAGGCAAGTTTGACAGTTTTGCGCTTAACACTCAATCTTGATTGACGTATACGTGTGGGCTGAGAGATTTTTAGTTCGAGAGGTTACATCTTGAGCTATACGAGTTTAAAGTAGGTATCGTTAAATGAAATTGAAAAAAATCGCTCATGAAATCTCGGGAACTATAATGTCTACGCCGTAGCAAGGACGTCTACGGCGTAGGCGTTTTGCTACGGCGTAGGTCCCTTGCAGTGTACGTTCTCTAAGAAAGATTTTTATTCTTCTAGAATCTAGAATATTAACTTTCTATGATAACATTCAAGTGTTTTCAAAGCGTTTCTCATTTCTACAACGACTTTCAACCGGATTGACCTTCATTTATTTTTTACTTTTATTTCGTAGTTATCGCTGATAAAATGTAACTTTGTCCTTCTGGATAATTTTATTGATGGTTATAATCTGTAAATATAATACAACTACCAGCGTCCCGCGGTTTCACCCACATAAGTCTCGATCCCGTGGGAATATTGGGATAAAAAGTATCGCTAGTAGTCGCTTTACGAGACGTGAGAATAAGCGGACGTGTTTTTTGTATTTATTAAGTATAATGAAATAAATAATTACGACAAATAAATATAATTATTTGCGCCGTCAGTATAAAAGTAAAGTGTGTCGCGTGTGACTTGTAGGTTTTTACCGACTTGTAAGAGTGTTTTTACCGAAGTTGCAAAATGAACTAAATAATTTTTATAAACAATAAATATAGTGTTTAGTACTATGTCTCAACTAGGATCGAGCCCATTTGGTCGTAGCCAATTACTACGGCGAAGTCCTCCACCGACGCCTACTGAACCATTACCCCCGAGTGACCCAAACCCACCAGTACCCGAAGAGAATGAATTGCCCTGTGAAGTCATCAGTACGCCTGAGATCCAGAAATGGTTAGGATCTATTGATACAATACTAAACGAAGTCTGCACTATTGTCGGTGATGGGAAAATGAACTCAGAACAGAAGCTTCGTGTCTCCAATCTTTGCCGGAAGGTCTCAAGTGGGACATCTCAGATGGCCGTCTTATACCAATCGTTGAAGCAGAAAACAATGCAGGCCCATACCACAATCCAGCACCTACAGGTTCACCAGAACGTTGTGAACTCTCTCCAGCAGTTCAAAGAGGTCGTAGAAGCAAAGCTGAATCCCTCAGAAAATACTTCATTTGCTAGCATGGTGAAGAAAGGTTCTGATAACTTCGTCCGACCTGCAAATTTGAGATCAGTCGCCATCTATCCTAGCGATAAGACCCAAACGAGTGACGACACCAAGTCGCTTGTCCAAAAGTTAATCTCCCCCGAACAACTTAAGCTTCATGTCCGTGGCCTGAGAAAAGTAAAAAATGGGGGCGTTTTGATTAGCACCGAAAACAAAGGCGATATTGACAAGCTAAGGAATTCGGAAAAACTGGTATCATCGGGCCTTACAATAGAAGAACCTTCTAAACGCCGCCCTAGGGTCGCTGTCATTGGTGTTCCCGTATCCCTTACAGAGAAGGAGGTATTTGAATGTATTTACGAGCAGAACCTTTCAGATAAGTTGCCGAATATAACTCGTGAATCCTTCCTTGAGAGTATCAAATTGAGCCATAAATCGGGTAAGAAAGACCTTCCTACCTGTAACTACATCCTGGAACTACCTGCTAGCATACGAAAAATTATTATAAACCAAAGCCGAATTTTTATCAATTGGACATCGTGCCCTGTGAGAGATTTCACGATAGTCACCAGGTGCTTTAATTGCCAGCAGTTCGGACATGCAGCCAAGTTTTGCCGGGAAACTAGTCCTACTTGCAACCACTGTGGAGAGACTGGACACTCATTCAAGGAATGTAGCAGCAAATCTTCTACCGCTCAATGTGCGACGTGCAAGCGCTTCAAGAGGAAATGTGACCATCCAACTGGTGATGTAAGTTGCCCGGCGCGCAAATATGCAGAGATCAACTACATCAACTCAATAGACTATGACGGCGCCTAAGAGCGCCACCGAATACTTTATTTAGTTAGCACATAAACAGGAAGCTTATCCTCTATTTATATTTCAACTTAGTTTGTAACTATCATGACAAATCAGCTTAATTGTGATCTAGATAATTTTTCTGTGTCGGAATCTAAAATGTGTAATGTTGAGGACTGTAAGCACCTTCTTCCTTCTGGTGGAAAAACGTTAACCCTGCTCACACAGAATATTCGCAGCATAAATCGAAACATGAACGGATTTGAAGTGTTATTACAGAATCTTGATATAAGCTGTGATATTATCGTCCTAACAGAATGTTGGTTGTCAAAACAGACAGTCAATTTACCATCTCTTGACGGTTATTATTCTTATAAAACTGACAGAAACATAAACCAAAACGATGGGTTAGTAGTTTATATCAAAAATAATTTACGAACAATCAAAGAAGAACCTGTATCCGAAGATAGTAATTGCTTATTTATCAAAATTATTCCTGATACTATAGTCATGGCTATTTATAGGCCTCCTTCTCAAAATATGGATAGATTTTTGGACTCCCTTGACATAAACTTAAAAAACATATCATCGTTTAAAAACATAATAATTTTGGGCGATATTAACATTAACATTGCTTCCGGGAAAACCGAAACCCATGTGCATAATTATCTGAATATTTGCTCATTTTATGGACTTTTACCAGCTCACTATCACCCCACGCATCAGAGTGGCTCATGCTTAGACCACATCATCCTAAAATCAAAAAATCCATCCAAAACATTGGTTACTAATTCTTCGCTTACCGATCATCAAGCCGTTTTACTAACTTTACAAATATCTTCACCTAGAAAAAACTGCATGCGTAGTTACACAAAAGTCAATATGACAAACCTGGAAAATGACTTACGCGGTATTAATTTTGACCCAGTTTATAATTCAAACGACGCAAATATTACCTTAAAGTATTTCATAGATTCGCTACAATATGCAATAAGGAAAAACACATTCACTAAAACAATGCCGCGAAAGTATAGTTGTATAAAACCCTGGATTACACCCGGTCTCGTTCGTTGTATAAGACATAGAGACAAGCTTCACCTAAAATTGAAGCTCGCACCTGATAACGCAATACTCTCTGTTACATATAAAAGGTATCGAAACTTCTGTAATAATCTTTTGAAAAAACTAAAAAATCTGTATGATAAAAATGAATTACAGAAGGCAGGGACAAATAGTAAACTTCTGTGGAAATTTATAAAAACCAATACATTTAGATCGAAAACTCACGAACCTCCGTTTGATTTACTATCAACAGAGACAAACCCATCTGAAGCAATGAATAAAGTAAACAACTTTTTTGCTAACATTGGTAAAAACTTGGCTGAAAAATCTTTAAATTCTAGTAATTTTTCCCGTCAAACTCCGACTACGACTTCCTCTACACAAAATTCATTTGTTTTATTAGATACCGACGTTTACGAAGTAGAAAGAATAATAAACGGGTTAAAGGATGTTTGTGCTACTGGATGGGATCACATACCTAATAATATACTTAAAAGATTTAAATACCTACTCGCCCCTCCGCTAACACATATTTTTCAGCTATGTTTGTCTAAAGGTATATTCCCTAAATTGCTCAAAAAAGCTGTGGTCACACCTATATTCAAGTCTGGAGACAAAAACTGTGTGAATAACTACAGACCCATTTCAGTATTAACAGGCCTTTCAAAAATTTTAGAAAAAATCATTAACAGTAGATTGATAAAATATCTGGAAGATAACAAACTACTTTCAGATAATCAATTTGGTTTTAGGCCCAAAAGATCAACTAGCCAAGCAGTACACAAATTGATTAATCATGTAACTACCGATCTAGATAATGGTATGCACACAATTGGGATCTTTATAGACCTTGCCAAGGCCTTCGACACTATTTCATGTACTTTACTTTTGCACAAGCTTGAAACACTTGGGATAAGAGGAGCACAACTTCAACTATTTTCTGATTATCTTACCGATCGTCAGCAATGTGTAAAAATTGATCAGTATACAAGTTCTGAACTTAAAAATAGTTGTTTTGGTATTCCTCAAGGCAGCATTTTGGGCCCTACGTTATTTTTAGTCTATATTAATGAACTGTGCCGCCTGTCACTCCAAAATGGTGTTATAATGTCTTATGCAGATGACACCGCTCTATTGTTCTCAGCTAAATCAAGAGTTGAGGTCTACGAACATGCTCAGAATGGTTTTTACATTGTTTCTAATTGGCTTCATAATAATCTACTAACGTTAAATACAGATAAAACAAAATACATTTTATTTACAATGAGAAGTACTAACTTACCGCTTACTAATCTAAACATTTTCGCACATAATTGTAGCACGTATGCTGACACTGCATGTTCCTGCCCCACTTTAGCAAAAGCTGACCATTTAAAATATCTGGGTGTCACTATTGACTCCAATCTAAATTTCCGTAAACATATCGATTTACTTTGTACTAGAGTGCGCAAATTAATATATGTCTTTAAGAATTTACGGAACATAGCAGACTATAAATTAATTAAACAGGTTTATTTAGCTTTGTGTCAATCCGTTCTTACCTATTGCATTACTTCTTGGGGTGGTGCTGCAAAAACGATTTTACTCCCTCTAGAGCGTGCTCAAAGAGCAATTCTAAAGGTTGCTACCTTTCGCCCTTTTAGATTTCCTACGCACCAGCTCTACATAGCATGTAATGTACTAACAGTACGGCAATTATTTATACTAAGCATAGTACTACTCCAGCACACTGCACTTCCTTTTGACCCAGTACCTTCCGACAAGAGAAGGAAAGACATGGTTTGCATAAAGCCTCAAACTAGACATGCGTATGCTAATCGATTTTATGTGTTTTTAGGACCTTTTTTGTACAATAGGCTCAACAAGTTACTAAACTTCTATAGTGAAATATATAAAAAATGTAGTAAAATGTTATCAGAACATTTAGCGATACTCAATTACACAGACACAGAAAAACTTCTAGAAATTTAATTTAAAGTATTTTTACATAGATTTAGTTTTTAGATATTAAATTACCATTAAGCTTTTTCTCATATTCGTTATTAGATTATCTTATATCAGTTTATCTTTAAATTTTAGTGTTCCAAATTAATTTAAATGTAAAGTGATGGCCTGAAACACAGGTTTGAATTAACCTAGATCGGGCGGGTCGCTTCCTTACATCGTAATTCCGAACCATTATTACTTGCACCTGTTCTAAACATATTTTAGATTTAGTTTATTCTTTAGGCACTATCATTATTGTTTATGAAATCTTACTGTGGACTAATTGTATACTTTTTGTAAATGTTTTTATTCAATAAATATTATTATTATTATTATTATTATTTATTATTATTATTAATATAGAAACATAAAAAATATTAAATAAATAAAATCATTTTAATTCGAGACATAATTTTAACTAAGAGATACATAAATTGTTGGTAACAGGTTTGCACTTAAAACACTATTGTTAGTAACTTAAACTAAAGACGAATGAATGAGAAGACCACCCACCACCTAGACAAGGAGAAATGGAAACTATGGTATAAGTCTTCTTACAAATTGCCTTATTATGGCGGAGGAAGTATCTGCCGCCACAGCCTTCAGGATGCTATTGTGACTGCCTCTTATTCTGCTCAGGAGTGAGGCCATTTTTTTGCGGATGATGGCATGAAATCCATCGGTATGGCTTACCGCGAATATAAATAAATATTAACCTTCTCAATACTTTTAAAATATCATGGAGATTAACATGGAACAGTGAACTCCCTTGCATACTTTTTCTCACAGCACCAGACATCTTAGATATATGCATAATTTTACTCCATTCACACCACATTCAGGGTTGGCAGTCAATATTTTGTAGAGCGTGTTGTTTGTCGTTGATTTTATTGTAACTGTCTCGTCTAAACATATTATAAATTAAAGTCACTTTCGGTGTCTGTGATTTTGATGCGATTTTCACCATCATTTAGAGAATTTATTCAAGAAGGTATTATGTGTATAGTTTGTATATCAAAGTAAAGTAAAGGTGTATTACCAAGTAGTAAAAGTCGTTCGAAGCAGGAGTGGGTCGCTAGTGAACTTATAAGAAGTTGGCAAAATATTAGTAATGACATTAGTATTGAAGAGTAGATGACCCAATAACTCGAGACAATTTTTTTTTTTTTCGATTTTTGTCTGTTCTTTTGGTTTTTTCCAGATTTTCTCTTTTCCTAAACCATCCCAGTTTTAAGGCGACTAAAACCAAAAAAAAAAGTATCCAATTCGGTCGAGCCATTTTGGAGTTTTTGCGAGACTAATGCAATGGCAATTGATTTTTATTTATTTATATAAGATAGATCTAAAACCATAGTTTGCAGCAATTAAATATTTATTGTTTAATCGAATCTTTGAAGATTGGAAAAGTCTAACTCGATATACAGAGAATAGAAGATAAATGTTTAGTTTGGCTGTTTTAAAAGGTGCGTTTTACGATGGCCACCCACGGCTACAAAGTGGGTGGGTCATTCTCTACTGAAAGCCACACGCAAGATTGTATTTTGTCTGAAACTCGATTTTCTTTTGAAATATATTCTTCTGTCTCATATTATCACGAACTACAGCTACATTTAAGAATAGTTCATATCTCGGTTATAATATTAGACAGCCATAGTCAGTGTGATGGTAATCCTGTATTCCCAGTAACTGGGTTGTGGAGGTCAGATAGGCCGTCGTTTCATGTAAAATACTGGTATTCAGCTGTACAATATCAGGTTAGACTGAAAGCCGACTTTGACATAGTTGGGAAAAGGCTAGGTAAATGATGATGGTGAGTCAGCAATGAGTTACCTTAGTTTTTAGTTTAGTTAGAATTCAGTAGTAATATTGCTCCGGGTCGGGTTTGCTGTACAACAAATCCTGCCGAATCGAAAGCCCGAGTGTTTAGCACTCCTAACTATCCAGGGTGTGCCGGACCCGTAGGCTCGGGCTTGTGGACGGTGAGCAATGGGTAGCTCGCCGTCCGATAAGGACCAGACCCGGGTCGACGGCGCGTTGTGTTCCACGCGCGCCTCAAAGAGATGTCAGCACAACAGAAAGGGTCTGATAGGACCGATGCCTGCCGGGGTCGCGGGAAAGTCCAAAAGGGATACCGTGGGCCCTGGCAACGTACAGGCAACTGAAGGAACACGTGAGGATTTTAGTCAGTAAGAGTCTGACACGCCCTCCCGCTCCGGCCAGAGTGGACAAGTTATTGGACAAATTCCACACCAAAAAAAAAAAAAACAAAAAGAATGTGCCGGACGTAAATACATTTCTTAGAGGCTATTAAATATTAATATATTTAATAGCCTCTAAACTCCCTCTAGTCACATCTCTTAAATTAACTATTAATAAAGCCTTTACACATGAAACTATAAGTGTATTATTGCCCACTTTCATATCACCAACGATGGTGTTTGTGCCCATGCCTTATGTTCCATTTCCCCCTTTTATGGTAAATTATGTACATACATTTGAATAACAGGCTTGGACATGCTCCGACTCGAACTCATAGCAGTACGGCATCATGTTTTCGACGACACTCAAGGTCGGGTAAAAATACAGCTCTAAAAATAAGGCGTGGTATTTATAGAATGTAACCTTTTAGGGGGTCATTTTGAAGATAAGTAGTAGTTGTTCGACGTTGGATTAGTGTTTGAGTTACTCCTCCATTTGCTGCGAAATATCGTGTTAAATGTTAATGTAACAAAATAATAACTTACAATAATGTTTTGACAAAAGATTTAACCAAAGTCAAATAAATAAATAATCTTTTGGCACAGGATTCTGATTCAATATAGGTCAGTCTTGTTCTCAAGTCGCGAACCACTAGGTTACTTCTAGGCAACCAGGTGCCACTGAGTGTTAAACTGTGGTTGTAGAATCTATGTTTGCGTGGGTAACTATTCTGTATTGACATATGGAGAGTGTTTGCTTACAGAGCCATACATACTCCTTGTCTTAGTTTTACGTTAGATTTAGTTTTTATGTTTATTTAATTAAAGATTCGTGCAAAATCCACGAGACTGTCGACAAATTGCTTTGCAGTTTCGCAGGTGTTATGTGGCAACCTCTGTAATATTATGGATCAAATAAATAAAATAAAATAAAGTATTGTTGACTGCATCATCTCATAACATCAGGTCAAACGAAAACCTCTACACGCAATAAAAAAATGGCACTATTGAAAAAATAAATCTCGTATACCCATTGGACAATGAATTTAATTCGAAGCCCAACAGACACAGACAGTAATATATTTGCTTTAGTATTCACAAAGAAATATGGCGCCCCCTGTATACAGTAGAGGGAGATTGATGGGAAGTGCCGGGAATATAATATTACTAGCGGTGCCCGCGGCTGCGTCCGGATCCGTATGAAAAATGGTGAGATCTCGCATTATGAAAAATGGTGAGATCTCGCATAAAAATTTCCCTTACATGTTAATCCGAGGTAGGTATTACATAACCCTGTATGTAAACACAGTATCTCGTCGTAAATATGGTTCATTGAATTTTATATAAGATTCGATTTTGGTGAGCATCGCCTCTGCAATTTATACCTTGTTTTTTCTGTGGGGAAATTCTCATGGACCCTCCGTCTGGGGAGAACGGAAGGTTATGTCGATCTCCTAATGACTAAAACCCAACGGTTCCTTCCACTGCCATTAGTCGGGGGCCTGAATTCAAACCTGAGTGACAGTGTTTAAATAAAATAGAATATTACGTATTGTTGCCTTTTTACAAATAAAGCTAAATTAATAGTTTAAAAAACACTAGAAAAACACGCTTTTAGTTCATATCTTCCGGCTCCATCATCAGATCAGTTCGACAGTACCATATTATTGTATTGTCATCCGAACTACATGTAGCTGCCAATTTTCATTACGCTACGAGCCTTGGAAGATGGTTAAATTAGTTACCTTAGATTCCATTACATAGTTTCATACCGGTCGACCTAATAAAAGCGTGTTAAAAATACAATAGACTACGCATATTTAGTAACCTAATCCGCTCAACCGTTCTTAAAGAGTCATAAAGAACCCTGGAAGAAATCGACACGCGTTTCACCTCTCAACGCATCTCCAGGACGGCGACTGACCCGTTGCGAACCCGTACCCGACGTGTGGACACGTCAAGCGTCGAGAGCAGACCTCTGCTCTCGACGCTTGACGTGTCCGCGTCGGGGGATGCCCCGTTGAGAGGTGAAACGCGTGTCGATTTCTTACAGGGTTCTTTAGAGCGGTTGAGAGTTATGAAAACCCCTGCTACAAGCTCAACGCCGATGTAGAAACTATGCAGCAGCGAATCACACAAGAAGTCCAGTCTACGTACTTACGACATACTGTAGTATAATGATGGTAAATAATGAACTTTGTAATTTTTCATTATACGCAGTATATCTTTTATTTCCATACATCTCTAGCTGCCATCTGCAATGCAATTGCCATTGTTATTGTCATTTGTAACACCACATATTAATTTTTTAAAGTTCCTAAGCATCCCTTGTAACTTGAATGTAACATTACATACATTGAAATCTAGTTGATTCCTTCGCATTTCGAAATAACTCGACTGTTATTTCCGAATGCATCAGTTTCCTTTTATGATAGATTCATCTCCTCCACAATAGGCATGTTGACTGGGGAAAATAAAAAATATTTTTTGTGTCGTAGTGACCCCCACTCCCCGACTTAAAATGCGTTATGCCTAAGTAATTTTTTATTAATATGATAAAGCATAAAATACGTGTCTAATATTTTTTTATTATCTGACTGACGGACTAATTAGAGTTTCTTTTTTTTTAACCAGGCATCATCCCTATTGACGGGAGATGGATGTAAGTAAACTTGATTGATGATTCCCATTTCTTAGGAGCTTTTTTAGCAATACAAGATTGTGTACATCTGATGTGATAGTATGGTAAATATTATGTTTTTAAGCAATGTTTGAACGATCAGGGCTCTGATTTTTGAAGGGAAATGCGGTTATATCTTAATGTTCAGCACATAATGACCTATGCAGATTAGGAAGGAACATAATATTACAAGTAATGATTCATAGCTTCTAAGACACACAAAATACCTTAGCGAATTCAGTAGTCCCTAACTTATCAACCCACAAATTGCATTAAACAATTATTAAGAGAAAATTAGAAATTACAAAGATAAAGAATTAGACAATCTTCCTTTTACGTGAAACAGAAGAACATCTCACTTGAGTTCATGACAGCGCAAACTTTTTCTAATTTGAAAAGGAAATTTTTCCATTTCGCTAATGTGTTCCGTGATATGCCATCATTCCGGCTTTTCGGCGTCTGCCCATGTCGTTAATAACATTGTATTTTGTATGGGATCGTGTTTTTGATGAAATTTCTCTCGAACTGATAAAACACGCCCCTGTATAAGGGATGTGTAGATATTAGAACAACTCTAATAAATAAGGTAACTGTCAATGTTTGGAAGATTCTGGAAATATTGGCGAATAACCCGTTTTCTGTGTATTCGCTCGCATTTTAGGGGAGAATAGTAAAATGTTCGACTCAGACTCGCACACTTAGGGTACGCTTTTTAGCGGTTCCGTACGTCAAAACAAAAAACGGAACCCTTATAGAATCACTTCGTTGTCCGTCCGTCAGTCTATCAAGTCCCTTTTTCTCAGGAACGCGTGAAAGCATCAAGTTGAAATTAATAACAAATACGTAAGTCTATGGTCTCTTGGCACTCTAAAAAAATAAAGCTTCTAAGTCAATCGCAATAAAAAAATACGGACATTTATGTGACATTTTGATACTCGCAAATAGATCAAAACCTACCGGGTACTTCCCGTTTACCTAGAATCATGAAATTTGGCAGGAAGTACGGTCTCACAGCACATGTAAAGGAAAAAGACGAAAATAGTTAATTTGTAGCTTTATCACACATTTTTTTTTTGCTATTACAAACTTGTATTAATTAGCAGTTGGAGAATTGACCGTGAAGTATATCGATGTATGGGAGAACATGTTTGTGTTTAGGAATAAATTAATCCCAACTATGGAACCCATCATTGTGTGTGGTCACACGCACTTGGCTGGTTTTTTATTATTAACCTTGATAGAGAGTATAGTTATACGACTGTTACATTTTTCTACCTATAAAGCTAAGCGTACATTACAGCAGCGTCGCATCGCAGCGCATCTTATTCTAACACAAAAAAGCACGGTGTAGATGGTTCATACAAAATGCAAGAAAGTCATATATAGGATTTTTGCGACGCGGCGCGCGGCGAGGCCCGCCCGAATGGCAGTCAGACTTTACGGTTAAAAGATATAGCGCTGTAGACGGCTTAGGCTTAGTTATAGACACCGTCTGGATACGGAACCCCTTAAATAACTAATGACATTAAATTTACACATAATTATATACACACACAGACTCAAACAAACAAAAATCTTTAGACCATTTCCCCAAATAGTACCCCGTACCGACTCAAATAGGGTTGAAATCCCAGCCACAGTTCTAAGCGGACGATCCCCTGGGGCTGTTTACTTAGGGGCGCGAGTAGCCCCTCATAGGATACTCCTGTAACTAGCAAGCTAGATCTAGTTTGCTTAACTATGTTGAGATATCCCGGGGCTTCGGTGGAAGCAATTATTGCTCGGTAGGGGTGGGCGGGCAGGGCTATTTGTGGTGTGATGATTGCTATATTCGGAGCTAAAATTAGCTGCATGATTATGGAGGTCTTACTGTTGTTGTAGAGGTTATAAGGAGGTTTAATTTAAAGTATGAAGATGTGATTTTTCTGTGAAAGTAAGAATGCAGTTTGAGTAAGGTGACTACACTTTTCTCAAACTGAATAACTCTAAGACATTCAGTTTAAAAAAACGTTAAACGTTCGCCTAATCCCGTACTAAGGGTTAGTAACACCAAAACCTAGTTTGAAATTAGTTGTAGAGACATTAGTAACACGTAGGTGGGTATTCTGTGTCAGGTTTAGCTAACAATTACGGTTATTAAGATACAGTAAATGTGACAGACAGACAGGCAGACGGAGTTGGTGTAGTAATAGGGTCTTCTTGTTAACTTTTGGGTATGAAATCCTGAAAAGATTGGTTGTCTTTGAGAATTGAGGTGATCAGCTAAGTCGCTCAAAGCCCCGTTTTCATATTCTTCGAAAGTAGGAAATCCTTGTTGCAGCAACTTTTTGAAACATGTTTTACACACTAACAGTATGATATCTTGACAGCAACATTTGTTTCTAGCAACATAGAAACATGTTGCGGACACAATATTGTACGACTTTAGTAATTAACACCCCTTTACGTAAGCTAACAATAGCTTGGATGTCAGCCATTGTTTGCCATGCAAGCACAGATTGATTGATGCCAAATTGATGACTTACCCTGACGTACCTGACGGTCCTGCCTTCAGTCTTATCAGCAGATTAAATCTTTGTTGTATAACACTGACTATAGAGCCCGATTATACCCGTTCCATTTTTGCATAACTTGTATTTCTTTGTTTATTAAATTGCTTATACCAAGCACAGAGGTGTTTATAATGACTTACCCCTCGATTATCGCGCGAATATACGATCGTTCGAGCTTTTTGTTCGATGAACCTGAACGCGTGGTCGCGCCGACAGAGGGCGCTTTCCGGTATTCCGAACAAAAACATAAGACGATAAGATAGATAAGATAGACATAAGCGCGCGACCGATTGTGTATTCGTGGGACGATCGCTTTAAATTAGGACGCGGCCTTATGTATTCTTTATCGGTAAATTAAGTCATAAAGCAGAAAAAACGATGTGTTATCCAGTCAGAAGCATATCAATTAAAGCTGTCAATGGGAAAACTGTAGCATGATGCCTTCGATTGATTATGAATGTGGATGGCTCTTATAGTATGGGAAGACAAAAGAAACGATGGATGGACTGTGTGCAAGATGATATGGCTAGAAAGGCGACCACCGAGATGACAATTAATAGAGAAGTATGGAAGACAAAAACATGTGCTAATGTCTAAAAAAAATTTGGTACAGTCAGTTCCCTATGTAACCCGACCCCTCCTCCCCGCTTCTTAAGTGTAAAGGGGTCAGGTAATGCAGACCACTGACCGTACTTTTTTTTAAAGTAAGTAAGTACTTCTTTTTTTAATGTCGCGGCATCATGCTGAGATAGGAGCCTTTTGGCCTCTTACAGGACTTCCTTCTTTAAATTTTAATGTTACTTTGTTTTTTATTTATGTTTAGTGTGTTTTTAGTTTAATGTGTGATTTCCTGTGCGAGTCTCAATAAATACTTTTTCTTTCTTTTCTTTATGGATTGATAAATACTTTAATTTATGTGTGACTTTACCAAATAACGTACTATAAAAGGCTAATAATCTAAAAACAAAACCGGCCTACCAGCTGATTAAAATCGTCTCATTTCCAAGGTTCTCTATAAATTCATGGAGTCGTTACCACAGGCCAGTGGCATTTATTATTTAAGTGGAAAGGTGACCTCTGATTTGTGTCCGTGTAACTTAGTCGTGTGTTTAAGTACCAGGTTTTTGCCCAGACGTAAGCCTGATATACACGGTGCGATTTAATAGGGATTTTGATTGGGAAAAAAAAAACTGTTTTGTCCGTCAGTCAGATAATAAAAAAGTATTAGACACGTATTTTTTGCTTTATCATATTAATATAAAATTGTTTAGATAAAACGCAATAAAGTTGGGGAGTGGGGGCACGCTACGTCCCAAGTCAGTATAAAATCTACCGGGGAGTGACGTCATGCCACATTTTAACTCAATGTATTGCCGTAATGTTTTGATTACGTATAAAAAGAAAAAAGACGTGTCCAATATTTTTTCATAATCTACCTGACGGACAAAAAAAATTTAGTCAATATGCACGCTTCCGTTATACGTAGAATGTTTCCATAATCTGCTGGTTCCTCTGCAGCCAATTGTTTTGAAAGGGTATTAGAATCCCCAAACTGTTCTCTGCGTTCAATTCGTTTACGAACCCATTTTCGCTTCTTGTGAATTGTGAGCTTAATCGGCATTTCGTTTGCTAACTCTGAACATGTCAACCGAATACACACGTCTAAAACAGTAGTGTGCAACAAAAATATTACATATTTGTATATGGGGCATCAACAGACTGTCGAAATTCTCGTGTGTGTGTGTGAACTCCCTGTGTGTGACTGGCATGCAGCTAATTGTCGCTGTGAGTATTATTTGCATGGAATACACTCGCAGCGAGTTTTCGCTGTATGGGACCGAGGCTTTACATACGCATACCGTCGCGCACTCGCTCATTGCCGTCGCATACTCGCTCATCGCCGTCGCGCACTCACGCATCGCCGTCGCGCACTCGCTCATCGCCGTCGCGCACTCACTCATCGCCGTCGCGCACTCGCTGCTCGTTGCTAGCTCTACTTGCTTCTTGTTTATCGCCAGTGGTCGGAAAGGTGTACCTAATAAACAGTGTTTAGACAATGCAAGTCAAATGTTGGTTCAAATTTATTGTATGGATCTTTAACATTACCCAACATTCATACTAGCTATTTTTCTGTAGATATCTGATATGTATTTTTTGGCTAGGAAAAGATCATCCCCTGTCTCCGTGTCAGAATATAATCCGACTCGAAAACAGGGGATGGGTTTCTTAAGAAGTTAAGAATTAGATCAACATTTGACTTCCTGTCGAAAGGGAAAATGCGTGCGTTAAAAGATTATGTAAAGTCAATGGTCAGTAGGATTATTTTCTTATGAGCAATAAAGAAAGAAAGAAAATGTATTTATTAAGACTCGTAAAGGAAATCACAAATTAAACTAAAAACACACTAAACATAATTAAAAAATTAAAAACAAAGTAAAATTAAAATTTTAAGAAGGAAGTCCTGTACGAGGCCAAAAGGCTATCTCAGCATGATGCTGCGACATTAAAAAAAAATTTGTCGCAGCGCTGGTATTCTGATAGGGCCCGCAGTGATGTCACGGATAGATAGATACAAAATTATATATATAAAAAAAAAAAAAAATGGGTGTGTGAAATACAGTAAAACGTAAACTCGTATATGTCTGCATCCGACGTAACATCAGTTACTCACAACATAACATAACAGCCGCACGAGTTGATTGAGTATTCGGTACGTCGATGGGTGACCATCCATTACATATCGAGACCCCCATAGCCAAACACGTTAAGGCGTCGGTCCCGGCTAACATTTTCATTGTTATTGTTCACTCAGTTCAGTTCAGTTATTCAGTTCATTACACATTCGTAGATCTTTGTTAGTCGTTACGGGTAGTCAGAAGCACGAAAGTATGATAACTGGGTACCATATTATTGGGTATCGGGTACTGTTACTGTACTGTCGAGTTTCTGTGCTAACAAAAGTATGGAAAACGTTTTTTGCGATTTCTGACTTTTCTAGTACTCAAACCTCAGTTGGTCTAGTAGAGTTTTTTGGTCCTTATAAGAAACAGGATCGATTGGCATGAATAAAATGTTCTTACTGACTGTATTTTTTTTTCAACGTCTGTGAATGTAGATCAAAATGTCTCAAAAAGTTAAGGACA